>JAAONU010000019.1:27036912-28236912 GCA_012932295.1 Cyclina sinensis | reverse complement strand
CTGCTTCAATGAATAAAAGATTTTCACACATTTGTGAGTGCTAAAGTGAATCAAAATCAAAGAAAGCCAGATTCTTTGTTTCCGTTTTTTTCCGCACAACGTGAGATTGTCATTGCTTTAAAATGACATTTTTTATAATTATTTTAATTATTATTATTACTGTTGTTGTTGTTGTTGTTGAATGGTATTTGAAACTTTGCAATGTATGCATATTTGCTTTTGGAACATGTCCGAAACTTTGTAATGTAAGATTGGACTTTAACATCAGGTAGCACCATATGTTTACCGTAGTCTTAAATGTATTGCTTTGGTTGCTCAAGATAAGGTAAACCTTCCTTTTGAATCTTTATGTTAAGCTGAAACTTCGTCAAAATAGTGCTTTTAAAGCTTTTTATGTACATTTCACGATGCTTTGTCCATCTTTGTGTTTCATAAAAACGCTGTTTATTTTGTTTCTGCTTTACGAAGGAAGCTGAAATGGCCGGACATAAACTTCGAGACATCATTTTTTCAAAATATTTAAAAACAAAACTAATTTCAAAAAGGTATCTCCGAGTACCTTTTTTATGTGACGCTTGTCATTTATAATTCATAATATATCAGTAACTGACTGGCTTCAGACATCTTGCTTCTATAGTTGCCTCGGTGATTGCAGAATAAAGAAGGAATGAATATATGCATAACCGCAGACAGAACAATCAGTAATGAATACAAAATCAATTCTGAATGAATGTCAACAATTGTGTTAGTTTTGTTTGTCAAAGCGACCTCATGTTTAGGCTTAAATGAGACAAATATAAATTACCTGTGATTGAAAGGGAACTCATTTTTGTTTATAATACGTGTCAATGATAATATAAGATGCTCATATGTAGTATCTTCACTGATGGGTACAAACTATGCAAGCAGAAATCAAACATAGGAGACCTATGTCATTTTCGAAATGTAAAAAGTATGGTTTCTATCTTCTTATAAATTTTCTAAAATTTAAAAATGTAAATGCATCACAATGATATATGGACTACATAAATTAGAAATAAAGAATTTGTAGAATTTAGGTTAAATCTTTAAATATTAAAGCGGAAAATTAACAACCGAATACTCAGTCTTAAAATATTCATAACTGTATAAATTTAACATTCCTAATTGAATTATACCAAGTTTCGTATTATTTAAATGTTTTGATTAATAAATACCTGGTAAAAAAAAACTCTTTTATAAGACAATATCGTAATAGCTGCAAATAAGTTAGCGTGAGGTAACCAGAGAAAGCATGTTACATCTTACAACATGATCTGCTTTTTCAAAACGCCTAAGATTATGTTTCTACCTATGTGCTTTTTTTGTTTGATTTGACATTGTAGGATATGTTTGCTTATTCTTCCTTTTTCGAACTGTTTCGAATATTTGGCTGAGATGTAATGTTTTAACAAGAAAAGTTTGGTCTCATGGTTCATAGTTCAAGATAACAGAAGCATAACAGCGACTAGAAAAGTTTTCATGCCAGTGTTAGTCACGAAAACATTATGCGGTTACTCCACAGTTTATGTTGAGATAAACCGCAACAACACCACTTCTATAAGGATTCAGGCAAACGCGTTTTCCATTAAATAAAAAACGAATGAATACATAAACAAATAATACACAAAATAAAAATGAATAATTGTATTCATTCTTTCTTTCGTTCCTCCCTTGATTTCCTTCCCTCCTTCATTCATTCATTCATTCATCCATTCATTAAAAGAGAGGAAAGTCAAGAGTGTTTACCTCAGATCAAAAATGATGTTATGGCTTGAGACTTTTGACTATTATTATCATTACTTTTTCAAAATAGTTTCTTACATGGAATTTCGAAATAGACAAACAAACCGGGAAAGAAATATTCATTTTTTTCAAACAGGAAGAACTACATTTTTTCTAACATTTTCAACAAATAAAACAACCATGCTGACTTGCTTTTCAATTTCATCTAAGAGTTCCATAGCGAAATGAAACTTCGACACTTCGCTATCTATATATAATGACGAAATGTTTTCTCTCAGAAATATGAAGACTTTAGTTTAAAAATTCCCCTAAAAGTGTTCTATTCTCTTCAACATCCTTATCAGAAGTTCCTACGATGTAGGTAAGGAGCACCTTTTTTTGGAACTTCTAACATTTCATTGACGGAACTGTTTAATATTAGGATCGAGATCAACCAAATTGTCATGTTTCGTAGTGACAAAAATTAGAACTATAAGGAAGCAAATGCTTATGCCAGCAGTCAGTCGGTGTAAGCAACAAAACTTACAGATTATTTTATGTAGAAATCTTGAACTTTGTGTTTTACCTTAAAATGTTATGACTTACAAGTGCACGTTTATAAATTTTTTGTATACTTAAGTTATTAAATTGTTGTTAATCAGTCTGTTCTTGGAATAGATATTGTCAGATATATTCGCAGTCTATGACACTATAGCGTGTGCCTTACCATAAGAAACAATATTTTTTCAGTATTGAGTTGGAAAAAAAATGGCAAAAATTTGACGTTTTAAATTTCATGACTGAATAATTACGATAGAATTTTTTTGTGTGAGGGAACTAATGTCTTAGAATTGCAAATAATTTAAATGTCTTGTTCTTCTGCGATGTTTAAGTTTTTCAGACATGTTCAGTTCAAATAAATTACATATTGCAACCAGTATAATAAGAGGTGTCTGTCGACTACAGGCAACAACAACAAAGCAATGTCATGTGGGAATACACTATTATCGAAATGATAGTAACTGACTTCGACAACAGTGAACTAACTGTCTGAAGCCATGATGGCTTCTTTCATTTAATAGTAATTTCATTGGTGATATGTTCGAATTTCTAGTTAAAAACTAGAAACTATACAGTTTTAAGCTGTCACAAAGTAAATTACTTTTTCTCACTCTATGTGGAGAATAAATAACTCACCAAACTACTCTTTAAAGATTTTATGCTATTGACAAAATACACTACGTTTACGTGGAAAGTTTCTGTCTGCTTGAGAAAGTGATACTATAGATCACTTAATCAAATTACGCTTCTGTGAGTACAGATATATAAAATCGTTCGCCCGTGATCGGCATTTTTCTTATCTAAATTACATTTATTATCTCATAGATATTTGTCAACGAAAGGAATGCAACAGAAAACATTTGATGGAACACTGTGTCTCATGAGTATTATGAGATGTCTTAAGTATAAATGGTTTTATTTATTCTTGCGTAAAAGAAATAGAGACTGTCATTCCATCATTGTCTTTTGAACGCATTGCTATATTTCAAACTGCTCAATGATTGAAATAAATGTCAGCAGTGTACTCGTAAGTAGCTTATTGGATCACATTCGTTATATAAACTATATTCAGTTAGTTTGGTGCTAACTGTTAAGGATAATATTGGACAAGTGAGTTACGGACAAGATACCTAAATCAGCTTGACACCGGTGAAAAAGAATTTAAGTGAATATTAGAAATTATTCGTGATCATTATTTGGCAAAGAAGTACAGGTACTCATAATGTTATAAAAAAGTTAATATAAATGTTAAAAGAAAAGGAAAAAAACGGAAGAAAGTATCGAAAAAAATACTCAGAACAAACGAAACTCTCTGTTGACATGTGGAAACTAAAATCAATCATTCAGACCCTGTTTTCTAATTTGTTTAACTGTTGTTTCTAGCCTTTTAACGCAGGATGAGAAACTGCCAGAATATTTCTCCTTATCTCATTGAAAACTTTAAGCTGACAGCCTTACAAAAACCACATGTCTCTTGAAGTTAATCAAGGTCACATGTATTCGAGCTTGTGTCAAATAAAACACACAGAGTTCAATACAAATATCATCAGCACGTATTAGTTTTCTCATTTATGCACAAAGAAAGAGCTGAGTTATATTAAATCGCTATCAACCTAAATATTGTACAACAACAACTTTCTGTATCTGTTCACCTGTAATACTTATAATTTTAGACTGACAATTAGAAATTATTTGTTTAATGATTAATTCAATATATTTCAATTTAAAATGATTTGGAAGAAAATTGAATGCTCTAAATTTTAGCGAAAGCTTCATTTAAGTAAATCACATATAACTCTGTGTATTATGGTGGCTGACTTACGCCATGTCGTATTTTCGCTTTTTCGCCACGAAAATGCAAAAATGCGAAAACACAAAGATACGACAAAGTCAAACTTTGTTGTATTTTCGTGTTTTCGCATTTTCGAGGCAAAAATGCGAAAGGACGACAAAAGAAGGGCAACAATAAGACACATAAAATGTGTCTTGATTTCGCATTTCATCTGTCGTGTATTTGCTTATTCTTGGCGAAAATGCAAAAACGCGAAAACACGAAGATACGACAAGTCAAACTTTGTCGTCCTTTCGTGTTTTGGCATTGTTGCATTGTCGCTTTTTTTGCATTTTTGCAATGTTACATTTTCGCTTTTTCGCATTGTTGCATTGTCGCTTTTTTGCATTTTTGCAATGTTACATTTTCGCTTTTGCGCATTGTTGCATTGTCGCATTTTTGCATTGGTTCATTGTCGCACTTTCGCATTTTTGAATTTCGCGTTCCGGTTGTTTAAGCGCATGTGCACATCAATTATACATATGCATAAACAACAATGACAATATGGATATAGTGATTGCAGTATCATTTTTAATTGATACTTTTGTTATTGTTTTCCTACTAGTTTGTATTTTATAAACAACGCGACTCCCTAGTACGTTTCAACACATTCAACATGTGTATGATAAGTCTGCGCATGCGTAACCGGAACGCTAAGGAGCGAAAAAGCGAAAACACAACAATGCAAAAATGCAAAAATGAGACAATGCAACAATGTGAAAAAGAAATAATGCGAAAATACAAAAAAGCGGATTTGCGAAAATGTAAAGACACGACATATAGGAGGCGAAAACACGACACATTTTATTTGTCGTATTTTTGTCTAATTGTTCGTCCTTTTGCTTTTTTGCATCGAGAATGCGAAAACACAAAGATACGACAAAATTTTACTTTGTCGTATCTTCGTGTTTTCACATTTTGCATTTTCGTGGCGAAAAACCGAAAATACGACATGGCGTAAAGCAGCCACCATAGTGTATTCATAATAATTCAAATTGCAGCGAAAATTGAAAGCGGGACGTTTTGACTGCCAATATATGTAAATGCAAGCGTTTGCGCTCTACTGTCATCTGTAAATTTTAATGCGTAATGTGAATGATAATATTTATCTTGTATTACGCTTAATCTCGTCTTAATTGAATTGACGAAGTTAAAGAACAACGTGCATTTTATCGGCTTAATGTTGATAAATCAAATTGAAATGTTTTCTTTAGAATTATCTTTTCTTCTGCAAGTAGAAGACTTTCACACTTCTGCAAAATTTATGTAGAAAATAACTGTGCAATGCCAGGAAACAATCTTAATCATCTTTCTTCCTATAATTTGAGAAAATTTCAACAAAATGTAAAAAAAATGAGAGTAATTCTGCTGCGCATTTTGCTTGAAATTGTTGAAAGTTTTATAGCATATAATCCGTACTAGAAAGTTCAAAACACAGCTAGAATGTATGCATGGAAGTTATATACTTCACTCCATTTGCAAATTTTGTCAATAGCATCCTCATAAAGCCAGAGAATATAATTAAAGAACATATATTCGAAAAAAGGTGAAGTAATTTAAGCTTTTTAAAAGGCTGAATTATCTTTTAGCAACCGATGAAACTGTCATAATAAATATTAAATGTTTCATTGCATGTAAAATGACAGTTAGAATGGCACTGAATCTTTCTTAAGCCTACCACAATCATTTCGAAGTTAGAAAATATATTAATGCAGTATACATAAGGTAAATGTCTGCTCTGTTAATACCTTTACGCTCTTATTTGATCAAAATTTGGTTTTGTTTAAAATGCACCTTATAGATAATTTGGAAGAAATTCTTTTAAAAGGCAATAAAAGGGCCATGAAACCGTTTCCAGTATAATTGAAAATAAGAACATTGGAATAAGAGAGTCACGAAATTTTGTAATTTCATTTTGGAAAGGCCATTATAAGAGAAATGGCAAAAGGTCAACTGCAATAACCTTTAAAATATGCATTTGTCGTTTTCGTATAAATAAGTTACAAAATACAACACTTGAGGACGTTTTAAGGGGGTTGTCATTTCTTCTTTTACAGCATCATTTTCAACTAGGTATTTTAAGTTTCTAAATAAACCTGGGCACTGTGATAAGGTTATGTTGTCAGTTAAATAGATTTGCTATTCGATAAAAATTATTTTAAACCTGCAGAATACTGTACTATTAATTATTGTCCTTGTGTGAATGCAATTTCGTTTCTTTTGAAATCAAAGAATCGAGACAGATAGAAAGGTGATTCTTTAAAGAGATAAGGAGACGAACTCAATTATCATTATTTGAATGGAAAAAGACACTTTTTTACTTATTCTGTTCTTTTATGGTCATTTTGTAATCGAGCTGTATAAGTCTAAAATAACCAAATGATCAAGTGCTAGCAAGTTTGATAGAAAATCCCATCGTTAATTATGATAAAAGCACAAAAATGATGAATCATACCATGATGGATGATCTTGTTTATCTTTGAGCGGATTTCTGACTTAAGCTTGATATTAATCATCCTGTCGAAAAGATAATAATATGAGTAATTTCTTAAATAAAAAGTTAGTGGGTGAGGATATTGGAAATAAAGCATCATGACAAATATATATAGTTATATAAAACATGTCAATTCATTTTGGCTTATTTAACTTTACACTGCAATTTCTAAGGAAATAAAAATATATTACAGTCACTCGTGAAATCAAATTCAGTTTCTTTCTACCATTTGATTTAATTCTATAAACTATATTGTGTTTTCTCAAACCAGAAGCAAACATAAGAAATTTAATGGAAATGTGATGTTTTAGTACGAATTTTGTTTCTGTATTAGTTGTACAATTCAGTTAAACACATATGTTTTATAATTAAAGTAAATTAATGATTTGGATACGGGTGAAAGATAGACTGCCTCGAAATTCTGTTTTAATATAATCTCTTTTAAACTTCAATCTTAGAGAAACTCCGTAAAAATTATTGCCTGAAAAGGATAGATTCAGAAAGTTAAAATAAATCGTTTTGAAGACCACATACCAAATATATGATTGTGATTTGAAAGCATTTTAAGTAAATACATATTTAAGGATTTCGATGAACAATAGATTTAAAGATATCTGAAACAAGGTGGTCAAGCATTCGGGCAAAATATAAAACAAGAGCTGTCGTAGGACAGCTCGCTCGACTATTCTCAGTACTTGACACTAAATTCACACAAAATCCTTGACAAAGTTACCTCCTCTTGTGGCAGTCTAAAGTCATGATGATAAAAAATGTTTTAAGTTAATCTGGAAGGGAAAGGTGACTAGTGCTACCTTGCCAAAAACTTTAACCAAATTTCTAAGTCCAAAAGGGGCCATAATTCACAAATAGTGCTGGACATAGTAACCCTTTCTTGTGAGCAGACTGAGCTCTTGATGGTAAACAAGTATTGTGAGTTTCAGGGCTATATCTGCAAGCCCTGAAACTCACAATACTTGTTTACCATCAAGAGCTCAGTCTGCTCACAAGAAAGGGTTACTATGTCCAGCACTATTTGTGAATTATGGCCCCTTTTGGACTTAGAAATTTGGTTAAAGTTTTTGGCAAGGTAGCACTAGTCACCTTTCCCTTCCAGATTAACTTAAAACATTTTTTATCATCATGACTTTAGACTGCCACAAGATGAGGTGATTAGTGCTACCTTGCCGAAAAACTTAACCTAATTTCTAAGTCCAAAAAAGGCCATAATTCACACAAAATGCTGGACACAGTTACCTCCTCTTGTGATAAGACTAAGATCTTGAGGGTAAACTTGTATTGTATGTTTCAGTTCTATATCTGCAAGGGAAATGTGACTAGTACTACCTTGCCGAAAAACTTTAACCAAATTTCTAAGTCGAAAAGTGGCCATAATCACATAAAATGCTTGACACAGTTATCTCCTCTTGTGAGCAGACTAAGCTCTTAATGGTTAACAAGAATTGTAAGTTTCAGGGCTATATCTGCAAGGGAAACGTGACTGGTGCATTCTTTGCGAAAAACTTTAACCAAATTTCTAAGTCGAAAAGGGGCCACAATTCACACAAAATGCTTGACACAGTTATTTTCTCTTGTAAGTAGAGTAAGCTCTTGATGGTTAACAAGTATTGTAAGTTTCAGGGCTATATCTGCAAGGGTTAGGTGAATAATGTTACCTTGCCGAAAAACTTTAACCTGAACTAACACCGACACCGGGGCGAGAACTATAGCCCTCCTTATTCTTCGAATAGTCGAGCTAATAAATACAAATATGAATAATATAAGTAAAGTTAAGTTCAGAATAGGCAACGCTGTCTATCTGAGGCAAAAGTTGGAGCGATATTCTGTCAAATACCCATTGTCCCTGCATTTCTTTAGAATATCCTTCAGAATCAGATAATTGGAAATGTCGTAACTGATAAATTTATTTGTTATAATTGACTCAGAACATGATATTATCGCTAAACATTTGCTTATAATAATTAAAACAATAGCGTAACTGAAAAAAAAGGTTGGTTGTGGGATTGGTCACAAGTTTCATATAAGAAAGCAAAATATAATGCCATGTAACCCTATCGGGCGGAGATGCAGAAGGCAGAAAATTTAAATGTCAGGAATGTAGTAAGTAATTCAATTCAAAAAGACAGGTCAATGAAAGAAAAATACTCCGTTTAAACAGACTACACTTCTGGTTTTTCCGATTTTCTTTGTGGTTTCTACAACACTGATTTCGATAAAAGAAATTTCACATCAAAGTAATTGTTCGGCAGGACATGATAATTTTCATTTTTTAATGTACAAATATTCCAGTGAACTCGGACCTACAAAGTAGTTACAGTAATTATATAAACCATGTTTTAACAGGTTCTTCCTATGTGTACTTTCTAACTTAGACTCAGGCAGGTTGTGATGTTCGAAAACTCCAAGTATGTGTTGTTAAACTAATTCAAAATAACCTGGATGTAAAGGTCACCGACGGCGATGAATTATATCCACGAAGGTAGCATAGAATTAAACCATGGTTCGTAATAAGCTTTTAAATTCAGAAGCACAATGTCGTTATTTGTCTTTAAGTTACAATAGGTTACTATATGACCTATATCTTGCTTTATGCTATTGTAATAGTGATTTGAGATAGGCCCATTTATTTGACAGATTTCAGTCGTATTGGTCCCCAGGCCGAAATCAAACGTATTACCATCTATCTATGCGTATCGTTTTTTAAGAAAGAATTCAAACGTAAAACTGAAAGTTGACATTCTGAAGTGAAAACGCAAAGGGATGAAGTCACCTTCTAAACTCTCCTTTATAAAGTGCACAGTTGCGTCTAAATGCATCAATTCTTCAACATGCTGCCAATCAATTGCTATAAGTTTACGTTAAAAAATCAAGAAAGCCAATTCCCGAAAGGACAAAAAGGGCTGACAAAATTAAAACTTAGTGATGTATTTTGTTATGACACATCAAGTTATACGAAAATACTTCAAGCCAATCTCTTTATTCATGAAAATCATGTTCTAGGAGCATAAGTTTCGTATACTTTTACAAAATTTGGGAAGAGTTTTACAGCTATAGTACGGTAGGATAACGTCTCTTACGCCTTTAAGATATTTTGCTTGGAGTGAAACAAAATGATAATAGTTTTCGTATACATCAATAATATTAATTGAATTTACTTCCTAACTTACTCTTCCCAGCAGAATCAAAACAGAGAATGAAGTCTATAAATTGATCTTAGGGTTACGTTGTTTGATTACAAACCTACAAAAACTGATACGTCGACCTATCTAGAGCCTTTATGAGGCAATATCGTAATAAATACGAATAAGATAGCTTGAAGTAACCATGTAACATTTTCTTCTATTTCAAAATGCCTGAGATTTAGTTTTTTACAATGTGTTTTATTTGACTTGATTTGACATTGTAGGATATGTTTTGCTTATTCTTCCTTTTGGGACTTAGCTGTTATGAACTTTACTGAATTGTTTCGAACATTAGACAGTACGCCGAGACTGAAATGTTTTTAAGGGAAAACTTTGGTATCATGGTTCACAGTTCAGAAATACAGAAATAAAACATCGAGCTAGAAAACATTTTGGCCAGTGTTCGTCACGGATTAAGTTATGAGGTTACTCCACAGTTTATGTTGAGATAAACCACAACACCACCTCTCTAAATAGTCATTAAACAAATAAAAATATAACACGGAAACTATTGGGATCAAGGCTTGTATTTTCTGAACAGTCAATAGTAGCTGTCTGAAGCCAGACGACTTATAATAGTAATTTTATCAGTCATCTGTTCGAATTTCTAGTTACAAACATGAACTTATACCGTTTTTAAGCTGTCACAGAGTAAATTACTTATTCATGCTCTATGTGGAGAATACATAACACATTAAACTACCCTTAAAAGATTTTTGCTATTGTCAAAATACAATACGTTTAGGAGGAAAGACCCCGTCTGCATAAGGAAGTGTTACTATAGATCACTTAATCAAATTACGCTTCAAAGAGTGCAAATATATAATAAAATCATTCGGCCGTAATCCGCATTTTTCTTATCTAAAATAGATTAATTTTCTCATAGATATTTGTCAAAGAAAGGAATGCAGCAGTAAACATTTGACGGAACAGATGTCTTAAGTAAATGGTTTTATTTATTCTTGCGTGAAAGAAAAAGAGACCATCATTACATCATTGTCTTCTGAACGCATTGCCATACATGTATTTCAAAATGCACAGTGATTGAAATAAATGTCATCAATGCAACACCTGTGTGACGTTCCTAAAAAGCTAATCGGAAATAATATAATATATTTCAGTTAAAGTATGTTGGTGCTTACTGCTAAGGATAATATTGGACTTAGTTACGGACATGACGTTTCTTTCAGCCGAGGAAAGATACTTAAATCAACTTGATTTTAGTGGATTTTAGAAAATTCTGTGTGATCATTATTTGACAAAAAAGTACATGTACTAATTATGTTATCAAAACGGTTAAATTAAGTGTTAATAAAAAGGGGAGAAAGCCAAGAAAAAAATATTTAGAAAAAATTAGTAAGGTAAAAAAAAACTCTCTGTTGACATGTGGAAACTGAAATCAAATCATTGAAACCCTGTTTTTAAATTTGTTTAACGGTTGTTTTTAGTCTGTTAACGCAAAGTGAAAAAACTGTCAGAATAGTTCTCCTTATCTTATTAAAAACTTTAAGCTGACAACCTTATAAAAAACACATGTCTCTAGAAGCTAGTTAAGGTCATATGAATTCGATCGTGTGTCAAATGAAATACATACAGTTCAATATAAAATCATCACCACGTAATGAATCACATATAACTGGCTTTTCATAAGTATTGAAATTGCAGCTAAAACCGAAAGCGTGAAGTTTTGGTTGTCAACTGCCATATACGTAAATTAAAGCTTTTTTGTTCTATTGTCATCTGTGAATTGTAACGCGAAATTTAAATTTTAATTTTTATCTTTTAATAATTTTATATTTTAATCTTTACGCTTACTCACGTCTTAATTGAATTGACGAAGTTTAAGAACTACGCGCATTATTGCATTTTATCGGCTGACTGTTAATAAATCAAAATTAAATGTTGCTGCCTTAAGTTAGAATTGTCTTTTCTTCCTCGAGTGAAAAAACTTTCACGCTCGCACAAAATTTTAAGTAGAAAATAACTGTACACTGCCATGAAACAATCTTAATTAATTTTCTTCACACACATTGAGAAACTTTCCATCAAGTTAAAAAATGACAGTTTTCTGTTGTGCATTTTACTTGGAATAATTGAAATTTTCATAGCATATAATTCGTACTTGCTAGTTCAAGACAAAGCTAGAATGTATGCATGAAAATTTTAAGTTGTTATTTTGTTTCTTTTGAAATCAAAGAACCGAGATAGAACGAAGAGAGATTTATTAGTGAGATAAAATTACAAAACTTCATCATCAATATTTGAATTAAAAAAAGAACAACTTTATATATGTTTCTATTCTATAATCGTCATTTTGTAATGGGGCTATATAATTCTAGAAATACCAGATGATCAAGTGCTGACAAGTGTGATGAAAAAATCCCATTGTCAAAAATGGTAGCAGTCATAAGTACTACAAATAATTAAACATGCCATTAAAGGTAATCTTTTTTACCCTGAGCGAATTTTGTGCTGGATATTTACCATCCTGCCAAAAGAATTACTTTTTTATGAATTTCTTAAAAGAAAAGTTCGTTGATGAGAATATTGTGAATAAAACATCATGAAAAATTGATAAAGGTCTATAAAATACAATGAATCGGTTTTGCTTTAACTTAAATACTGCCATTACCGAGGAAATAAAATAGATTACAGTTATAGCTTGCGAAATCAAATTCAATTAACTTCGAACATTACATTTCATTCAATAAACCGTTTTGTTTTTTTCTAGAGCAAGTAGCAAATATTTTTGAGACAAATTAAGGGAAATCGACCTATCAGTGACAAAATTTAAGTAAGACTGAATAGGTAATTTGTTGCTTCAGACATGCAAGCTTTTAATGCTTTTAATTGACATTTGTTTGACATTGTTTGTGATCATTTATGTTAATTCTACTTTTGATTTGAAGTTTTGCATGTAAGTACATACATGTGTTAAAGTCACATAACATATCTGTAAAATAAGGTACGTGTATATTCTACTACGTATTTTGTGATTCATCGGAAACGGTTATGCCTCCTTACGTAAACAATAAAGTTTTGTGCTGTCTTTTAACACTTTAATTTTGTTGCTACAGATCTTGAGAATAATCTGAAATAGGTTTATAAAGTACTGCAGTTTTGCTTAGGAGAGACATAAACTTGAGCACTCGATCCTACTGATCTCATATGGTGTACCCCTTTCCAAGAGGAGAAAGAAACATGCTGTTAAAACAACAGTAATTATTGTATAAAGCTGATCTATAATCTCTTATAAATCTTATAGATTGGCAATGTACAGTGATAATTGTATTGTATATGTCTGTTAATTGTGTTCATTGTTGAGACTCTAATAAACTTTATATATACTTTTACATCTCTTGTAAACCGTTATTGATATTGTTCTTTGATATTGGCCATTTATTTGGAAGAGGTTAGTCGTATTGTTCCTTAGGCCGCAATCAAACGTATTATCAAGTTTCTATGAGTATTTTTATAATCTTAAGCGTCAAATAAATGTCAACTTTCTTAATGAAAGAAGCAGAGAAATTAATTGTCATTCTAAAACGTCTCTGCATAGAGTACTCAGTTGCGTCTAAAATGCATCAATTTTTTGAAATGCTGTCAATTACTTGCGTAATTGCTGACGTAAAATATCGTGAAAGCCACATCCTAAAAGGACGAAAAAGGCTGACAAAATAAAACACCATGCTATATAATGTTAGGACATATCAAGTAATATAAAAATAGCTATAAACCTAACTCTGCATTCATGAAAATCATTTTCTTAAAACATAGGTTTCATATACTCTTACAGAATGATCTGGATAGAGTAATACTGCAAGAGTATTGTAGCACAACATCTATTATGCCTTTAAAATAGTTGTATGTAGTTACACAAAATAACGTTATTTGTTGTATATATCAATAATATTAACACGATTTTTCATCCTAACCCATCTTCCCAGCAGGATTAGAACGGAGAATTAAGTCTATAAATTCATCTAAGGCGTACATTATTTGATTACAAGCATTAGTATTCGTATAGTTTCACGATGTAAACAAAATTAGAACCTAAGGAGAACTTCTTATTAATTTGTAACACTGACCCAAAACTTGCTGTGCTGAGAACATCTATAATAATTTGTAATAATAGTTTTGTTGCGTCTAGAATTTTAATGATTGTTGCAGATCATTTTTCGAGTAACTTTGGACGAAGACGATATATAGTTTTCTGGCAGCAGTTTTGCCAAATTAGGTTGTAAGATTCAGACTACACGAAAAAAACGAGTAGTAATACAATTACTTCCATACAGATAAACAACCTTAGCTGACTTTTTATGTTTTTAAACTTCTTAAATTTCTAATTACAGGAAAAGTGTATGACGAGTTTAGGTTTGCAGATAGTTTTTGTTATTTGAATACAAAAATGCCTCCCTCACTTAGACAGCAAGTCAGCATAAAACAAGTCTCGTGGATAGGTTTATAATTTACTTCTTTGAGCTGATGACGTCATATTTCAACTGTTTGACAACATCATTTTTCCAGGAATTTAGGTTATTTTTCTATGAAGATTATGTTTAAAAAATATAAGGAAAAATGCTTATCAGGAAGAACCACAGTAAAATACACAGACTCCCTACACAGTCATAAAGTAGAGGAAAAGGTAGCATAAATTTATTTATAAACTTCTGCCACCGTCGTCAAACAAAGAAGTAAGCAAAGCGATCAACGGTAGAAGGGTTAATCACCAAGTAGGCAGAGCGTTACAGAAAATCATGTTGGTAGTCTTTTTGAATTTACAGATGTTTTTTTTTTTACGAATAACGTGGAGAAAATAATATTTCCGTCTATTTTCTTTAATTTATACATTAAATCTCCATAAAACAATGGTTGAGAAATATCTTGTTGTGGTAGTAATTTTAAACTGCAATTGTATTTTTATGCCCCCGAAGGGAGGCATACTGTTTTTGAACTGTACGTCCGTCAGTCCGTCTAAAAACTTTAACATTGGCCATAACTTCTTTATTAGATAGTGGATTTACTTCATACTTGGACACAACACCCATTTGGACAAAATCTTCCCACTGACCTATATTTATTTAACCATGACCTTCACCTTGAAGATCAAATTGTCCAAAAACTTAAACATTGACCATAACTTCCTTATTGGTAAGTGGATTTACTTCATAACTGGACACAACTTTCCTTCAGACTCAATTTGATTAGTAGTGACACTGATCTATTCAGAGAAATAAAGCAGATTGGGGTGGTAATTTCCACTTGTTACATTCAGAGCCTGAACATATCCATTCCGAGAAGATATCGTCATTAATTAGACTTCAGAGTCATTTTACAAAGTATTAAGATGAGTTCCTTATTTTTTAAAGTTATTTTGTGGGTTTGTCTTTTGAGTTATGGTGTTTTTCAAAAACAAACATATTCAAACAAGTAAATCTAAGATACGAGGAGTTTTCAAATATGAATGCATCTGGAACGTTGCATTGATAAACATTGCGAAAAACACGAGGAAATGAAGGTTATAGGGTAGATATACGTGTTAGCCTTACATTGATACCACACCGGATTATTTCAATTTCATTAATGCTTAAATCCTCTGCCTTTTCTGCATTTCAGACTGTCATTCTGTTTCTTGAATTGCCTCAATAAAATGTGCAATTGACCCATTTAAGTACCGTGGCGGCGGCCATCTTCGTTTACAATTTTTTTTTACCGATGATACGTACAGATATACCTTTATACAGATACTACTGAACGAAACTTCCAACCACTTCCCAATTTAAGCTTGAGAACAAACACATCGGAGTAATTCTATAGATCTACGGGCTGATTTTTATTCAACCTAAAATAGAAAAGAAATATATTGAAAACAAAACACTTCCTGTCTAAATAAATCAATCAATTAAAACACTTCTGTCTTTTAGTTCTCATTAACTTAAACAAAACTGCTGTACAGCCATTCAAGAAATTTATGCGCCATTTGTGTCGTCATGTGTTTTCAACAATAACGCAAGAAAATGTACTTCCTATATGTTTGGTACAAAATTTATTCTATTAATCGTAATTGCAGACCATTTTTATTAGACTTTTTAGATGAAATAATTTCATAATTGAACCATACAGTACATATATTCATGCATTCATCCCTGTCACTGGGATAGGTAACGTCATGACAGAACAGTCTGTGACATATAAAATTGCTGTCAAACATAAAACAAATATTTAAAACTTTAGCTTGAGAGTCATTCTTGATTATTCATCATTTTACGTATACATGCTCACGCCATTCCCTTTTTTAAATTTGATTTTTGTTGCCAAAATGCTCTTAACTTTCGTTATCTAAAATCAAGACGATAGTACGTTTATAAACAAATTCACGTATAGATTTAATAAAACCTTCATTTTTGCATAAAACTACACAGCTAACGTATCAAATAGGTAAAAACTTAATTTTTAATATAAATAAAATTAAAACAGATAAAATGTTAATTAACTGCCGTGTTGACATTTACTTTACATAATTTATATTCCGGTTGCTATCTTATGTTTGGATAATGGTATGCTTGCTTTGTTAAAAGAAAAAAAGTAGACTTGTTTTTCCAAAAAGGTTGATTTGTTAGAAAGATAGATAGATAGATAGATAGATTTCGGTTAAAGAGTACATATAAAACATGGCAATAACATGATGCATGATATAACAAAAACACTGCATACATACAAATTATAGACCATGTAATGCACACCAATACCAGGGATAACACAAAAAAGAAAAAATACTATTATCCTTATTTCCATTATGGTCCCTGTTATTGACGGCACGACACAGGAAGTCATGTATATTTAATTATAACAAAAATTCACGAATAATTATATTACAACCTGAGATCATCAACTCGTCATCTGTATCACAGCATTTATAAATTTGTGTTATATCATGAGATGTAGCTTAAATAATAAAAAATAAAGTGTAGTCTAGAAATAAAATACTGGCACTGTACTTCAAAACACCACGTTAAAAATAAAAAGAGATTAAAACTAGCTAGTCACTAGATGAACTTTAGTGGCATATTTTAACTTGTGGCGGCAGCTAATATCCCTTTTACCAAAACTGCATACCTTGGGTAATGAGTAGCGCCCAGTATCACTGAACGTAAAATTTGAACTTGACACTTGTGAAGGAACAGCAGTCACTCTTGACCTTGTACAGTTATCATGCACCGAAGTCAGGAGAATGAAATGTTCACATAGATAATCAGGGGCTAGTCCTAACTTGATTTTATGTACTATGTGGCCTGTTACTCAAATTCATAGCAAAACAAATAAGTTTGTTCTGTGTAGTTTGAAGCCTGTTCTTCCAATACTGAGTCAAGCAAGGGTACCAGAAGGAGCACACATAATCATAATGGCACTGAATGAGCTACATTACCAACAATTTTCTTGTGTGAAATGTCAGAAACTGACTTTTACAATAAAGAAATTTTAAACGGGCATTAGCTTTTGTGATCACCGACCTAGCAATTTCACCACATGACAAATGCTGGTCCAAAACAGCACCAAGATATTTTACTGAATCTGTGGCTTGAATATTTGTGCCATTACAAGTGATATTCAGCCTAGACTAGGCTCTTAACTTAGGTTTAGAACCAAACAGAATGGACTCTATTTTGCCAAGATGCAAAGAAAGCTTATTATCAACAAGCCATTCACTAACACTGTCCAACTCATTGGACAACTGTGTTGCAATATGGGATGTGCTTTTACCAGCAACAAAGATACCTGAATCGTAGGCATACAATAAAAAGTTTGTTTTTAACAACAGCAGACATATAATTAACATAGATTAGAAAAAGCGCCGATAGTTGGTTTTTATAACTTTCTTGAGAATTAACCTCCGTTATAAAATCTATAATGTGTACTTTTCAATTACCCCGATAGCACTTGTAATTAACCTTTGGTATATTGCTTTCGTCACAAATAAATTATGACGTCATAGTTTACGCAGCTTGACATTGGAAAGGTTGGTGTTTTTCAACGACTCGATCGATTTAGCTGCAAGTTAGTAAAATGTATTCATTATAAATTTATGTTGTATTTGTTGTAAGTATTGATTAATATTTTTGTAATATTATAACACTGTTTGTTTACACATATTGTACAACTAAAACGTATTATAAGTAAGTGGTTTGACCAAAAGCAAAACACCAGAAATAAGACAGAGCACAAGCAACACAACAGAGACAAAGAAATGCAATAGCTGCAAGTGATCTCGTTCAATTGATGTCATATAATGCAGATAGCCAAATTGTTCCAGTGACACAAATGACATTCCAAAACCTGATACAAGTGAAACATCGAGAAAAGAGCCAAAGTCTAATAACACAACTGACACGCTAACACCAAACACTAAGGCCAATATGGATTCAAGAGATTCAGGCTTAACTCTAAAAAGGCACACATAACTAAAAAAGAAACTACCACAGTTTCATGTTTTGAACGAAGAAATCAAGGGAACGAATGCTTCCAGGAACTGTAAACTGAAAATTTCAAAGAAGTATAGATGTGTACGAGCATTCGGAAAATCAAGAGATTCAGGCTTAACTCTAAAAAGGCACACATAACTAAAAAAGAAACTACCACAGTTTCATGTTTTGAACGAAGAAATCAAGGGAACGAATGCTTCCAGGAACTGTAAACTGAAAATTTCAAAGAAGTATAGATGTGTACGAGCATTCGGAAAAAAATGCTGGGTATAAGTAGAAAACGAATGAATGCAACTCAGAACAAGACAGAATCAAGTAGGTCAGCTTGTCAAGTGAAAGGTCCATGAATTCTTTCAACGTGAGGACAATTGCGTGACCATGCCCGGATAAAAGAGACCAGAAGCTGAAACACCAAAACAGAATATTGACTATCTGCACAATTTACATGCTAAATTTCGATTTGAAAATCTAAATATCAAGATTTCAAGGTCAACCTTTAGTAATTTGAGACCAAAGCACTTCTTATTTGGTAAACTTTTGTAGTAGAAATATGTGCTTGTGCTGCATTAAAGCACAGGAGCTTGAAATTGTATTTTTAGTCATTCAAGACAAGAGTCGAAACTGTTAATGTAGCTTCTTTTTCTGTATAAACAAAGGAACGAAACGCCACCTTCCCCGCTCACAAAGAATTCGGGTTGCATCATCTAAAATGCGAAAAGGTGAATATATATATCAGTCCAGTCACTCAGCAGACACAAAAACTAACCAAAACAAACCGCTAATTGTTGTCATTAAGCTACACACTAGTAGAAAACCGCTGCTTTCCATGCATATCCAACAAAATTGCTTGTCACCGAAGCCATTGCGTGACGTGATAGAGCGGATTGTAATCTCCAAAATATTTCTTGATCAAAAGCAGTTTTGAATCTGGAGAAACTTTTCTGTACTATACTTTTATGCATCCCCCAAAAAGTGAAGTACATTTTACAGTTATTTCATTATTAGAGCATCTATATAGTTTGATTTTGCATTTATTCTTTCTATCTTTTAAATCCAGAAATAGATTTTCCTGGGAAACCGCCACAATTTTTGGGAATTCCGTGACGTCACGCAATGGCTTCGGCGACAAACTGATTTTGTTCGAAAATGCATGAAAACAAGCTGTTTCCTTCTTCTGTGTAGCGTACTGAGAAAATTAAGCGATTTGTTTTAGTTAGTTTTAGTGTCTGCTGAGCGACAGGACTGATAGATATCTGCACCTGAGCTGATGCGACCCGAGTTCTTATTGGGCGGAACAGGTGGCGTTTCATATGGAAGGGGATATCCGCCAGTGTATTTCTACTGCTACATTACAATTTTATGTAATTTACTTTCATATGCGTCCTACTTATTGACAACTTCATTAAAGTTGCATATATTCTATTTATAAGTAATTTGTTTTTCGTGTTTCCTATAGCTATTGTTACAATTCATTCCCATATTCAACTAACTCTTATTAGCACATTTAGAGTCCGTGGTTTAAAATTGTTTTGTACTGTTGTGATCTTGAAATGTTTATCTGTAAAATTATGACTGAAAGTTATGTATTTGTAAGTTCATTTGACTTTGTTGCTATTGAATGTGACAAGTAGTTAACAACTACTTAAGTCTGTTATGTTTCTTAATTTGAATATATCTGCTTTTTTATTCAACATCATTCTTGTTTGCTGCCACATGGCTGTTGTTTAAATCGAATATTGCAGAAGGTAATCATTGACAACATGAACGATAGAAAAATATGTTTAAACTCCAGGAATAAAGGTATTTAAACATGATGGATGAACTTAGAATAATCGTCAATCGGTTGTTAAAAGCACACTGTTAAACTGTAATACAAACTTCGTAAGGAACCAGTCAAGAATTAAAGATTCTAGCGCAAATTATTATACACGGGAGATAACTGTGGAAGAACAAAATTGACCTTCGGTGTTTTCCGTGGTTGTACGGTGAAATAGTAATTATTTGCCCGTGTATTTTGGATGAAATGCTACATAATGGCGAAGTAAGTGAATAAGTAAATATTTCTTTTTCAGTGGTAAAATTCTCCCATCTACACAAAAAGTACAAGTTTTGGCCGGATGTCATTTATAATTTCATATTGTCAATTGAAATTCTCGGAAAAATGGGTCAATTAATATTAAGATTAGAGGTAGAAATCCAGTTATTTGTTTATATTATAGCTTCCTTGACAGATTCACAGACACAGGCCACACCTCACATCATTTTCAAACACGTATGAAAATACTATATACATGTATAATAGGATTATGTAAAATAGTGTGGTCTGACTCTGTGGACAAATTAGATTTGAGAAAACTTTTGAGGAGGCACCGTGGTCCGGGGGTAAAGCGCAGGGCTCCGGATCCGGAGGTCGTGGGTTCGAGTCCCGTCAGAGGTGAGATTCTTCACATTCCTCACCGATGCGCGATAACTGGTATGGAACCCAGGAAGCAGTCATCAAGCGTGGTGAATCTAAGTTGTAAGAACTTGTATCGCAATCGATGTAAAGTAAATGAGTCTAAACTAAGACAACTTTTCCATTTTCTTCTGGGCAAATCACACTTTTTTAACGGAATGAAGGAAAAATATAAAGAAATTATAAATTATGCATCGCATCTATATGACTGAGAATATTGTTGAAGTACATAAGTAGAGAAAATAAACCTAAGGTTTCTCACGGGAATTGAACCCCAACCGCTTGCATGAAGCCCCAACACTGTTGGCAACAACAAGGTAAATGAAAGTGGCCTAAACCACTATGTACATTGTAGCAGGGTCTTTAAAAGAGACCCTGATTGCACATAAATATGTCTACAAGTCAACGACACCATTTGAGTATTTAGTCAAAATTTCAATCGGAACTGGTTGAATGACTTAACTCTGAGATGAATTTATAAAAACAGTCTTTTTCATTTTCTAGTATTTTTTTCAGCTAACTGAAAAATAAATGTCATGAAAATGTTTTAAATGTCGAGTATGTTTTGTATGTTTTATGATTAAGCTTGGTTTTTGAGTAAACATTAAAATAAGTGATTTTAACAAAAATGCTTAAGTGTGTAGAACTGTTCAGAACTGTTCCTTAAGAGGGAAGATAATCTGTATGAAGCTGGGTAGCTCAGACAGTAGATCAGTGGAACAGTATTCCAAGGGTATGGAGTCCTGCTAGGCTGCACAGTCTAATATACTGAAAATTGTAGCATTATATTTTGAGAAATTATTTATCAAAATTTGGAAAAAATTGGATTTTTAAATTGGGAACGTGTCTTTATAGCATGCAAAAAAGAATGAGTAACAAGGTTTTCAGCTTGTACTTAAGTAGGTCAACTTGTACCTCAGTGACTTTCTGAAATGGTCAGCTCTTACCTTGTTTCTTTTTTATTGATGAAATAAATACAGAAAGCCAAATTTATAATTATTGTAGCTGATAGATTATTTGCATTGGTCAGCTTATGCTCTTGCTACTTTTAGTTTTATAGAATACAAAAAGAGAAAATTATTGTTACGAGTTTACTAACGTACGTGATGACGACGGAAATAATAGTCGGTCAGTGAAAATGTAGGTGGCTGGAGTACTTATGTCGGGAGGAATTAAACTTTTGAAAAAGCAATTTACCTTTGTGTCCTGTTGTATTGTCAGTCTTTGACTGCACTAGTTTGCCTGGATATTTTTTTGTCAATACACCGTGCATGATTAACCTTTTTACGGAAACTGCCGAAAACAATGGTTCCCAGCGTTATATGAATAACATGTTACAGATGCATTCGGTTAGTTTCTTGTTTCCTATTGCTTTATGCTAACTGATATCTTTAAAGTGAATATGAAAATTTGTTTTAATACATTAATAAGCATTACACATAACTGCGTGCAAAACATAAATTCCAGGCTTAATCGTGTACTTTAAAAGTCTTCTGAAATAAACAGTCGACGTCGAAATTAACGAAAGAAAATAATAGATGTTTAAAAGCTTATGTGTTTTTTAAATGATATATAGCCGCAAAGAATCACGTCAAAAGTAGTAAGAACTTCTAAGCATCAACATTTCAAGGTTATACACAATCCACTAACAACCGAATATGCATTTTCCTTTTACATTAAAAATTGTAAGATTTGCATACATCAAGTTGCAAAAGCTGCAAAATATTTGCAACAAGCGAGGGAATAAACTCAAAAGGCACGGGGAAATGCAGATTATAATAACGAATTAAACAAAGCAATATGCAATTGTCATACAGCAGTATGCATACACTGGCGGATATCCCCTTCCATAGTTTCATTCCTTGTGTTTTTATATACAGAGTAGAAGCCACAAATACATTTTGGATCTTGAAGGACTCAAATCTCAATTTCAAGCTCTTGTGATTAAAGATATAGAGGATATTTGTTTGTTTTTGTGGAAGATGCGCCACGAGTGAAAATATCAACATATTGTGTTCACGAGATGAAATAAATTCCCATCTTCCACTAAAAAACAAACACATTTTCTTTTTATTTTATGCCAACACGTCAAAAATGGGGTTTTTATGACATTTTTAATTAGGGCCTTCAATAAATTCCCCATGGTGAGACCCAAATCAGTTAATGCGTACTTTGGTTACTGCGCACTAAAAAGTGCAGACAATCTCTAATACATATGATAACTTTACTTCTGCTGAAATAAACTGAATACACTTTCATCAAATAACATTTATTTTTGTCTACACAGTTTATCAATATTTATTGAATTTTTGCCATACATACTTTAATTATAAAAGCGGATTAATACTCAATATTCAATCAATTGAATTGAAAGTCGGCCATATTGGATATTGTCCATGTGAGTTATGTAAACAAATCAGACATTTTAAATAACTTATGGCGAATTTCATCATTGTTCACAACTAGGAATTCAATATTATAACTGGATTTAACAAGGTAAATAAATTTCACTCGCTGTGACTGTCTGAAATACAACGGATTCTCTTGTATTTACGTGGTGGGGAAATTCCTGAAGTTTCATCAAGCAGGCCAGCTTTTGGACTGGAATTTATGACCTGTTGAGATAGTTGCTTGGTTGCAGTTTTAGAGGAATTGAAATTGAAAGTAACATTTCCATGAAAGTGACTGTTCATGAAAAATCCTCTTGGTGCAGGACCAGATTCACTATTTCCTGCAATCATTGGAGCAGTGTGGTTCTTGGCTGAATCAGGTTAAAAAGTAGTTCGGGCACAAACAGTGTATTATCAAAATGGTAATTTCACTGATTCAAAACAGTGTGTTATCACTTTTATCTCACTGATATTTCCCTATATTTCATTGGTAGGCATAAAATAAAAAGGCAATTCAAGATGTAGCTGGAACAAAGAACCCTGATAATTTCATTCAGATGAACACTGATAAAGACATACAGGAAAAGCTAGGACAAATAGACGAGTCTTATGTTACACATACAGAGTTGAAACGAGTTGATGACTCTGGGATAATGAGATGGAAGCAGGTCCAAATAAAATTACGAAGGTGTAGTTATATAAAACTTTACAAACGACTTGAAAGAATTCCGGGGTCATGTTGACCGAGTAAAAAATCAATATAGTCAAATGCGGCGTCTTCATGAAAATCTAAAAGACGTCTACAGTTCTTATAAGGATGGACTTTGTTGAAAACTTAACGTGCGCCGAACTCGACGAATTCCAGTCAGGTTATAGGACAAGTGAACAAATGATTCTGCACGCCAGTTGCATATTTTCCAAAGGCACATGTGCCTTTATAGAAGGAATCTAGTGTCTCCTGATAGTTTGTGCACTTCACACATCTACCATTGATACATTCTGGCCTAAAGAATAAGGCACTGTCACCTTTGGCACAGAGATAATTTCTAAAATATCTTTGTCATTGCTGTGTTTCTTGCGGGCAGCCTTGCTCAGTGTCAGGAGTTTAAATCTTATGTTTATACAATATGTGCATACACAATTCTCTCTATGACTGTAATTCAGCTTTCTCACATTTGTAGGTCTTAGTGAGGCAAGCTTACTGATTCTTACTTTTTTATTTGGATTTTCAGAGGAAAACTTTTCATATGCAGATTTAATGGACACTTGGAGCAAATAGCCTAGTCCCTCTTAGTGGCAAACCTTTTTCTTTGGTACTACTCTTGAGATGTCTTCTCTCTTATAGAAGGTTTTAATCTAAGCAAGAACAATACCTGATCTCTTTTTCATTTTATTCAGGTTGGCTTTGGTAACCTCCATTGGCCTCTTTTTGTCATTACTTTAGAGTGCCTTTTGTTTTTTTGGTGAAGACTTTTTATTCAGATTGTGGACAGTTTTGGCATATTTGTTTGCATCATCTGGCATAGCTTTGCGAATGCAGCTTGTAACATTCTGCTCTGTTTTTTTACAATTAAATGGATTTTTGTACAAATGCATCTACAACAGATAGTAATTTAGAGTTATCATCTTTTGACATTTCTTTCCTTTTCTCTTCTGCTTTTCTTGCTTTTCTCTCTTTGTACTTATTCCTTTCCCATGTTTTCTTCTGTGGTGACATGAGTGCTCGTGATTTTTGTTTCATTATTCTATTATACTTTTCTTTTTTAATTAGCCTTATTTTGGTGTGAACTTTATTTTAAGAACATTATTATTATGTTCTGAAACTTTGCAAGCTTTTCTTTCAATGTTTTTTTTTTTTTTTGTCTCTCTCTCTGCTGTTCCAATTGATGTTTTTTTTCTCTCTAAGGCTGAAGTTGATGGTTTTATTAATGTTATTCTTTCTTAAGGTTCTCTCTTCTTTTCTTAGATCTTTCTCTTTGCTTGTCTAAATACAACTGATACTTCTCGGGATCTTTTTCTTTCGATCTATGGCGATAACTTGTCATCCTAGATGCCATAACTTTCTTTAATCTTAATAAAAAAAATCATATATGTGAATACTTAAGAACCATTTGAGTATTATGTTCCCTAAACATTTCATCGATCATAATCGAAATGTTATTTAATTGTTATATCGTTAATATGCTTAGTGTGTCTATAGGCAGTCAGAAAAAAAGAGGGTAATTTTAGCTTTGAAAGGTTTATGTATTGCTAAGTGACTTAAAGAATATACTAGTATGTAAAAAACTAGAAATGTGTACAAAGGACACTGATGTCCCCAATTCATCTGCCTGTTACAGTGGCATATATACATACTTATGCTTAATAAGTGTCACTGAGACCTTGACCTTTGACCTCAAAATCAATAGGGTCATCTATTGCTATGGGCAATGCCCCTACCAAGTATCATAAACCACAGCTTATTACTTTCTCAATTTATTGATCAGACAAGGATTTCACATTAAATATTACTGTGATTTTGAACTTTGACCTCATAATCAATAGGGGTCATCTAATGACCATGGGCAATGTCCCTACTATGTTACATAAACCGCGGCTTATTCCTTCAAGTTATCTTTGTGACATGTATTTTACAATAAGTGCCACTGTGACCTTGACCTTTGACCTAATGAACTCAGATTCAATGAGGGTCATCTACAGACCATGGGCAATGTTCGTACTCAGTTATATAAACCACCGCTTATTCCTTCTCAAGTTATCGTCCGTACAACGATAACAGGATGTACGTACGGACGGACGGCGGGTCAACCCAATCACATGATGCTCCCTACTTTTATTGCCAAGTGTCTTGATGTTATCTTGGGTTTTTTTGTTATTGTTGTTGTTGTTTTTTGAGAGAGAACAATTCATCATTCTTAAAAAAAAATTTAGTTAAAAAAAAAGATTCTTCTTTCAATAATTGAGAATAAAAGTTTTAATGTGAATACCTTTACAATTACATGATAATTAAAGTAAAGAAATTGAAATACACAAAGTCTTAACGTAAAATCATCGAATGTGACGTAAGTTAACTGAACATACGATGATGTGCATTCCTTTAAGTATATACAGGGGTTGTTGTAAAACGATGTCTATATCAAAAAGAAAATAATAAATTTGTGTTCATTTATATTGTTGACACATTAATTGTGTTATGAAATGACATATGAGAAAAATTTACAGGGCGGCGAACCCACGTGTTCTTTAGAGAACGTGCATGGCAGGAAATTCTAAGAATACCTTAATGCAGGCAGGTTGTCATCGTTTTTTAAAGTAAATAGATTGACTTCAAATGCAGTGCATTAAATCCCTACATATAAAGCACTTTCTTAAATTGTTATCGGCTTTGTGTGAAGTGTTTCTTAATTTATATATTAATTGCTTTCGACTGAATAGTCGTCATCGGTGCATGTTGTACAAAACACTTTTTGGGAAAAGACTGTAGAAAAATAGATCTTCACAAAATGTCGGTTATAGCAAAGGGAAGTACTTTCTATGTAGATGTCTATGCACTTTAATTGAAGAAAATTCATTTAGGCTTATAAAAAATAATAACGAAAACCTACTGAATCGGTGCTATTTTTAGCATTTTCCGCATCATGTAATACATGGTATGTTAATAATGTGTCTACATTTAGCGCGCCAATGATGACTGTTATTTTTATTCATTTAGCAAGTTTAAAACACGTGTATTTATTAAATTATTTTTATCTAAATGTACCTAATAATTTTTTTAAACAAAACCGGTCACTTCACGGTTAGATTCAATTTTGTATTAAATTATTGTACCTGTTGAAGATTTTTCACGGACATAAGATCATAGATTCAAAATATTGCCCCAGCATACATATAGAAAGACAGAAAGAAAAAAGAAATCATCGTCGTAAAATGAAAACATCAAGGCAGTAAAAGGGATTTTTTAGCTCACGCTGTTGTTCCTATTGGTAATACTTCAATAGCAAGCCGAGACTTGTCATGCTCGTGTGAAAGCTGTAAATCTGATGTAATGAAATCTGAATGCTAAGTCTGGACTCTTCATGAACTGTCAAAGACAAATAGCAAAACTTGACAAAAAGTTCAAGGCACCCGTAAGGTAACAGAGTCAAATGCATCACCGGACAGAGAAGATACGAGTCCTCAGAATGTTAATACAGATGTTAACATTAACGAAACTAGTAACAAATTGGTTCCTGTTGAAGGTGAGTTTCACGCTGCAGTTTCTGAACAAGAATGGTACATGTATATTGGTCTGGTTAGTGAGAGCAATGAATCAGCTGATCGATTTAGGATAAAGTATAAAGTTTATTGTACTATTTTTAGAAATAGATTTGTGAAACGTTATTTTAACGGAAACATATACTAAAATGACTATTTCAAACCTAAAAAAAATGTTATTTATTATAGCCAATAGCTCCTTTATTGCTAGACTGACTGTGTAGAGTCTCAAATTTAACTTCAAACCCAATAAATTTGATACACACTGGGGACAGAGGACTTTTCACATTTAGGATAGAGGAACGTGTCTCCTCTTCTAACACTCTAACCTTCAAACCTTTGAACAAAATTTAAGATGTGTCCATCACACTTACCCTAAAGCACAATTTCAAGTAAAAGAATCAGGTTCAGATTGGTGACATAACAAAGTTCCTCAGCATGTTTTTCATCAACTTCGTTGATTCTATTTTTTTTGGCTGGAGCTAGTTTCACATTACTGGGGATATTATGTCTGTACGAACATCAGATTTTTTTTTAAATTCCAGGAATGTGCTTGCTTTTCACCCAAGTTGTCACCACAATCATGAATCAGAGCTGGTTTTGTGTTTTGTACATCGGTTTCTTCCCTTTTGATAGGATATATACGGGTTTCCCTGAAAGGCGATATCAGATGATCGTTAGCCACACTTATTGTAAGCATTACTAGCTAGGTTAGCAACGGTATACCTCAAGTTATAAAACAGTCCTGCATTTTTATTATAAACACAGTTTATGCTTAAACTGCTTCTTATTACTTGATTGCACTCTTCATTCAAGTTCAAGCTATTTATCCTTCAAAAATGATTAAAATAGAGCAAAAATAATAAATGATGTATGAAAAATACCTTGTCACTTGCATTCCTGGATTTCTCCGCATGTGCTTCTGACATTTGAATTTAATAGTATCCTTGAATGGGCCAAAGCAACATACATCCAGTGTTATGTGAAAGTATGAGGTGGTAAAACAAAGAATACTACATGGTTAAAAGATCCCCATGCTGACAATACCAGGCTCACGTGAGACTCTTATGTGCCTATCAAATAATACAAGGTCTGGATGGTTGGTACCATTTGATACAAACTTCTTCAAGTGATCAGTCTGTCTCTGATACAGTACCACCTGACTCTAGTGAAGAACAATCCAACAACTCATCTTTCCATCTTTAACCAGGAAACACAAGCAATCTTGTAACACTACCTGAATAAAAAAAATTAAAGCTGATTTTCTTTAAGATAAATAAATGAACACAAATGTCACAGCCCCTTTCCAATGATCAAAGTAACTGTGAAGTCTGGCCCTTTTATATATACAACATTGTGGGGGTTTTGTTCCATCATCAATGCAGTTTCATCAACACAAAGATGTACTCTGGATGAAATTGAACTCGTACTTGCACATTACTTTATAAAGCTCATGATAGTAAGTATCCAAGACTTCTGCTGATGTGCATTTTGCTTCTTGTATTTAGATAAACATACTTCGGGTTTCGATGTTTACAACCAGTAAACCAGGACTGTGTCAACTGTGGGCTGACGTAATTCATAGGGTCATGGCAAAGTCTGTGGCCAGATGTAAAAAACTAGATTCTCGTGTATCCATACCATATGCCAGTCATATAAGAAACATGGTCCATCACCTCTTTTTGTTGAAAACAGCTGTACCAGGCTTCGGTAGTTTCTCCTTGTTAATCAACTCCAGGCTGTATACCAATAGTCCTTTCCCTCAATGTGCTCCCTGAGATATTATACCTACGTGCATCTCTGTACACAGAAATACCTTTATTTTTCACCTCTCTGTATGCCTTCCAAAGAAGATCAGGATTGTACAGTCTGTTCTTTGGTAGAAAAAGTATATCATCAGTTAATGGTAGGGTATGCCCATTAAACGGTTTTATAACAAAACGTTGATGAAATGAACGAAGAAATAAGTAAACAAATACATAAATTAATACAAGGTGATTAATGCTTATTATTATTAATAAATAAAACTTATCAGTCAAATGAATAACTAAATGAAATGTACATAGACATGAAAAATGATACCGAGCAGTACATAAGAAAAAAAAAGAACGACCATTGGAATAAAAGTATTGTGTATATAAATAAGTAAATGATAGTGAATTACTGAGTAAATTGTATTGCCTGAGGTATAAATGAATGTCATCTCTGAATGGATATCAGAATGAGTGAAGAAATGAATGAATTCATTAATTAGTTGATTAATTTATTAGTCATCTGACGCCATTTCTGAATGATTGAATAAATGAATAAGTGAATGTGTTGTATTCACATAATCATGATCAGTAAAGGTCTTTTAAGTATTAAATCGATGAGTGAATAAATCAATAAAATCAATTACTTCCTTGTTTTCTATTTGAGCTGCATGCATATTTTTGCTTGCACATTTCAACTTTCATTTTGGACGACCTTTACCATGACCTTCTGACCTAGTTTCCGTTTTCTCGAGCTAATCCGTGAAACTTGGTTCCTGTATCTTCGACTGTTTCTAACTTTGACATTCCTTAAAGTAATAGATATTATATTACAAACTGGCCATGTCCAAGGGATCACTGGTTATTAATTCAAATGACATTGACTAGGTAAAAATGTATACTGTTCTTTAGGTGAATGTGTTTCATCGGCTTTGCTGTTGAGAGCAATTGTACTAAGGTGAGCAATATTGTTACATCATTTCTTCTTTTAAACAGAAAAAGACAAGAAAAAAATCATGAAATACCGGTAGCCCAAGAAAGTGTCTCAAAGAAAATCAGTACTTTAAGTACTAGACAACTGAAACAGAGGCCGGTACAGACGCAAAGGGAAGCTCTTGTAACAGAAGGAAATTACCTTGCCTATTTGGTTTCATTGCTTCGTGTTTTACCTTAACGAAAAGAGAGCAGAATGGCGAAGAAAGAAGAAACGCAAGGCTGATGAAAAGAGGATATCTGCAATGCCATTCGAGTAACTAGGTTCATACGTATTTTTTTCTGTCGCTTTTTTGTCTAAAAATAAAACAAAATGGATTAAAATATTATCAAACATTGAAATTGCTCAAAAAAAGTTGTTAATGAAATTTTATACTGTGATAATACAGACAAAACGCTATGCTTGCAGCACCTGCAGGCGTAAATTTCAACCTTTTTTTTGATTTGATAAATAAAGTGCAGTATTAAGTAGTGAATGTAAATTATTAGCTTTTTCTGGGACTTTCCAAGCTATCAGTAAAAATTCACACGGAGTAGTTCTCGTGAAGCTCATGCTTTTACAAATCCATGTACATATGTTCACGTGAGTTTTTGTTTGTATCTTAAACTTAATTGTATTCGGTCATATTTCAGTCGACTATGAGCACAAGATGGTACGAGGCGAGTCCTTATCAGTTAAGTTGGATAATAGAGCTATGAAAATGTCCGTTCTTCCGCTTATTAAAAAAACGACCAGAGTATTTTACGTGCTTTCATGTTTCTAATCAAATGTTTATTTGATGATTTTCTCCTATTCCAAATCAAAAATGTAAGAATACATTTCAACGTAAAAAACTTAGTATCTCCTTGTACAAATTGGCGATTTGTTAAAAACATAGAATCACGATTTACTAATTTAGTAATTCGCTATGAAAACGAAAGACTTCTAAATGTTCTCTATTCCTGATAGAAATTATGTGTCATTGCTGAAAAATTGAAAAAGGAACACAGATGGTCAGAAGAATTAGGGAGCAAAAGGGTCTTTTATGCAGTTTTTAAGTATGCTATTAAAGGGTTAAGACTAACTCATCTCTAGTTCAGATCAAGTTGTTCTATGAATAATATTAAGGGAAAATTGATGATATCACGTATTTTGTGCAACCGAGTTATCCACTTTTTATGTAGTTTTAGGATTAAATTCTGTCAATTGTTCTTTAAACGTGTGTTTCGGTACAAATTTTATTCTTTAGGGTCGAATGCAGGGAACGAAGGGACGACATTGAGTTCTACTTTAAGCAAAAGGTGGATCTCACTTTGAGGCCCAAGCAATGCACAGCCAAGAGAAATTGTGCAAGATTAAAAGACGCGAAACAAAGCTCCACCCGATCACTTATAGCGCCCTTTTCGCTCTCACATTTGCAAGTCGTCAGGGTTAAAAGGATGCGACCCTGACGATGCAGTCTTTATTATTTTTAATATAATGTTGACCGACTCCCTTCTAACAGAAAATATTTGTTTTTATGACCTTTTTATACTTTACAACTCAAATTTGAACTTAATATAAACATTGATCTGTTATACCAACCTTACAATATAAACAAAATTAAATATATATTTCTGGGATGGCAGACAACAGATTTTTGTAAATTGTAAAAGACTGGACGGGACAGATTTAACCCGAACCATTACTAAACAAATGTTAATCTCTACAAGACAACATTATGAAAATGAAAAAAACAAGGACAAGACTAGGTGGACGACAGAAAGTCCTGGAAAATCGACTTTGATGGAAAAAAATACACAAGGGACAGTATAGAGCAGTTAAAGACAGGCCATGAAGAATCGTATAACAAAAAGGACAAATCAGTAACTTTTCCAGCTGTATTAGGAGTTCCACCATCCTGTTGAAACCAGATATTATTAAAGATTTATATCTCTTCTGTATAGAGCTGAAATGAATTTAGATTTTAGTAAATTCAAAGAGCGGTCGCTGTTCTCTGTTTGCACTTCTCCGCCAAATTCAAAGAAGAATGGACCGATGACACCGGTTGAGCTCAATGCCCCCACACAGTCACTTTCTCGTCATTAAATGGTCTTTCAGGATAGACAGTCGGCTTTTCGTTTTTCACCATATCCGACAGATAAGACTATTTAAGTGTTCATTGAAACACAAATGCGACTCATCTGAAAACCACACGCTATCTGCGATTGATCTCCATATGATTGACGATCCACCTGGCAAACAGAAGGCGATACTCTTAGTCTCTTTCAAATGCTGCATCACTGGTAATGAATAAGGCAAAAACGTAAAGTTCTGTAAACAGTTCAATAACCTGGGGTAATTGTTATATCACCGCGCATTGCCTCACTGATCCCTTTGGTGTTTCTTAAATAACTTGTTGCATCTACGCAATATTCTCCGCACTTCTTCAAGACCAAAGTCGGCCGCTGTTGTGATGTTTAACGCTGAATTTATGAGGGTGACAAAGGTTTGTTTTGTTATGCTAGTATTTGTAAATACAACTGATTTTTTTTTGTGAATCGCTAGTTATACAGTTCATACTATCAAAACATCCCTTGAGAAATTACCTAGCAAGTACCTCTACTGTTTATGTAACAATATCTGTACGATCCATGTTCGTATCTATCTCACTGATCAGGCACTGAGTCTCATTATCACTCAGTTAAAAGGACTATTGCCAGCAGGATCAACATATTTAATTCCGATAACGTAAAGTCATTTGATGTTTGCTCCATTGACAAAAAAAGGTCGTCACATAACAAGATCGAGAATTACTTTGTCCGACTGCCAACGTTTTAATTATAAACTTTAATTTTCGAGTATTCCATTAATAATATTCCAAAATTTCCGAATTTGGAATATAATAATGTATTAGTGAAATACAAAATAAGTGCACAGCGGTCTTTATCTAAACTGTTTTGATAAATTGGGTGCATAAAACAACAAATGAACTTCAAAACCCTGTATGCTGACAAACTACGAAAAAGACAGCAATTTAGGTCAAGGCCTAAAAGCAAGATACAGAAGATAAGTCTTAATGTCTTAACAATTATCAAAATTACTTGACTAATTTATCTATGTAAAATAAGGTAGTTTTATGTCCCCCGCCACCCACCCACCCACTCCTCCCACATAGTTGGATGGGGGACATTGTTTTGTACTTTCCGTCTGTCTGTATGTCTGTAAGTCACAAAGTTTGTCTGCGTTTTTCTCCATAACCACCGGTTCTATTTCAATAGAACTTGCTATGATCTATTGGTACTAAGCCTAGTTACGGCCCTTGATTTGTCCAAATTTGAACACAAATGGGCATATCTCCATAACCGTTTGACAGATTTTTTTTAAAAAGAGCACAGAAATAATTGTTAGCAAGAGTAGTGACAAGTATTACTGATGTGTTCCGATCGGCTGACATTAAGTTGAGTTATGGGTCTTTATCTTTTCCAAATTTGAACACATATGGACATATCTCCATAACCGCTGATCGAAAATTTGAGGAAGCTTCACAGAATTGATCATGAGCAAGGGTAGTTAAGCATACTGTTGGCTTGTACTTGCTGGGTAATTTTTAACTATTGACATATCCTCTATGGGGAGGACGGCCCCAACATCACACCAGAAAGGTGATAAGCATCAGGACAACCTGTCATCTTTAAAGTCTTCACAGAACCTAAAATTTAAACTTGGTTCTTCATACCACTAATTGCTCTTCAGTGACAGCCGTAGATGATGTTTCTTTTCCTGGAAAGAAAACTGAAACATGTACTGTTTCTTCATTCATAAACAAGACTGATGTTTTAAATGCAGAAGTTTGGTGGTGTTTAAAAACTGTCAATGATGGCAACTCGTTTTCATCGAATGATGATACAGTTCTTGTTTTTAAGAAAATGTTCAGTGATTCAGAAATTGCAAAAAGTATGAGTTTAGGACAAACTAAGTCAATGTATTTAACATGTTATGGTATTGCACCATATCTTTCTTCTTTGTTAGAGAACAAAATTAGAGGTACTGATTATGTAATGTTATTTGATGCATCTCTAAATCTAGAATTACAGAAAAAACAACTAGATATTCTCGTGCGATTTTGGGATCATGATTGTGTAAGCAGCCGTTACTTCACATCAGACTTTCTAGGGCATAGTTGTGCATTGGATTTAGTTCAGAGTTTTGAAAATTGTTTTGAAAATAGGATAGGACTTTGTAGTATTGTTCAGATATCCATGGATGGCCCAAACGTGAACTGGGCAACTTTTGATCTGTTACAGAAAAAACTAGCAGTTTATGGTAAAAACTGTTGGGACATTGGTTCATGTGGCTTACATACAGTGCATAATGGTTTCAGGCAAGGGTTTAGAGGAACATTTCTCATAAACTAACATCCATGCATACGTTATTTGTTGATTCTCCAGCTAGAAGGGATGATTATGAAAAAGTGACTAAGCAATGTTTTTATCCATTACACTTCTGTCAGGTATGTTGGGTGGAGAACATCAGTGTTTTGGAGAGAGCAATAGAAGTGCATGAATACTTTTATCGAATCTGTCAAGAAAAAACAGGTTAAAAATCCTGGAACAAAATCATATGACACGGTAGTTGAATCATGTGCTGATCGCTTTTCAGTTGCAAAATATGCATTTATAGTGTCTGTTGCTAAGCCTGTAGAGACATGTTTGACCCGTTTTCAAACTGACAAACCTATGATCCCTTTACTGGCAGCAGAGATAGAACAGCTTCTCAGGGGACTTATGTTTAGATTCATTAAAGAAGATGTGATTTCTCCTGCTACAACAGCTCAGAAACTGACTTTAATAGATGTTCAGGATAAAGAAAATCACAAACATACCAATAGAATTGATACTGGTTTTGTTGCTGAAGAAGAAGAAGAGATCAAAAAGCTACTCAAGAGTAAACTAGTAAGTAAAAGATCAATGATGGACTTCAGAGCAGGTTGCAAGAAGATGCTTATCACATTAACAAGAAAATTGCTGGAAAAATCTCTTCTTAATAAAACTTTAGTCGGAAACTTAAAATGTCTAAGTCCAGCTGAAATAGTAGAACACCCAAATGAATGCATTGAAAACTTTAGAAAGGTACTAACAAATGTTTCATCATGTGGTTATGTAGAACTGAAGCAGTGTGACGAACTTCTTTAAGAATTTATAGTATTCCTAAAGGATGCAAGTGGAGTAGAAGAATTCAAAAACTTTAACATTAATACTGATAGATTAGATAAATTGTTTTTTGACAATGTAAAATGTAGAAAAAAACTTTGGGCCATACTTAGAAAACTTTTAATCTTTTCACATGGACAAGCATCTGTTGAGATGGGTTTTTCCGTGAATAAAAAGATGAATACAATTTATCAGAACACAATTTAATTGCACAAAGAGTGATTTATGACTAAATCCAACATGTTGGAGGTCTGAAAGGTGTTGTTGTAACTAAAGAAATGCTGCAGTCTGTTCAAAGTGCCAGGCAAAAATATATGGCCCATCTTGATAAAAAGCGTACAGGAAAGCAGCTTCAAGCAAAGTCTAAAAAGAGAAAAGCAGTTGAAATTGAAGTTGAAAAACTGAAAACAAATCGAAAGCAATTGCGAGTAGATCTATATTGACAGTTTAAATGAATCAGTATCAGAAATTATGGAAAAAGCAGAAAACAAACGGGAGTTCGCGTATGTGACGAAGGCTAATGCCTTACGCAGGAGATTGCTGGAGAAGCAACAGCAGTTGAAATCGGTTGATTTAGATATAGAATGTAAAACTACATTACTGAAAAAATTGTGAAGTATTTGCCATTTGAAAGTTTAAAATTCAGGACAAAGAGACTGTATTCTTGTTTTAATAAGAAAATAAGTTTAGTTATTGTTTCAGATGAAGACATATTAAAGACATTCTACAGCCAAATTTAAGTCTGAGTACATGCATTTCTATTTGTAGTTTATTGTTGTTCATATGATTGTAAAACAACATATTTCTATTTTTTAATAAAGTTATCAGATTGATGCATAATTATTGCACTTACATTGCATGTTTAGTGAGAATACAGCATACGTTAAGAATGGTATAATATAATGTTTGAAACTTGTCCTTGAGAAGCCAGAGAAGCTAGGAAAGTCCTTAAATTTCAGTCTGGAAATTCTTGAAAAGCTGATAAGGTTCTGGAAAAGTCCTTAAATTTCAATCTGGAAAAAGAGTGGGAACCCTGTAATAGATGTTTGAAAGTTATCGTAATACTTTAGAACTATCATACTCTATCGTTCTGTTTTAATTTGAAGCCAAGCATATAAAATAACTTTTTATTCATTGTATTCATTTGTTACTCAATTAAATTTGCATCACTGAGAAACTCCGTAACGCCCGAATTTTAACGGGTATATGGTGGTACATCAAATTTGAACTATCTGCAAAGTGCTTATTTTTTCACCAGATGGAATCATCAACACTTCTATAAGAGTGAAACAGAAAATGAAATTAAGTTTTCAGTGAAACTCCAGATGTGCTTTCGGTTCAGACACACCATTTAAGAATTAATCATCAAACGTGCTAACATTAAGAATATAGGTATCCTAAACTGTCTCATGTACCGGATATAAATTGTTTAAGTTAGTGTCAGTCCTAAAACTTAGATATATGTTCACATATTACGTTATCTTTATAAAATTAACCTTTACATTCTCCAATTCAACATGTCATTTTCAAACCTACAAATGTAAGATTGCTTTGGCATGACCATGAAATTGCTGGCAATTTTTGTTCCTTTATCTATTTATCTATCATTAACGAAACTTAAACTATTAGTCAATGTCTAACGGAAAACACTTTTCAGATTATTTTTAGGTTATGATATAAACAAAACTCATATTGCTCGATTGTATTTGCTTATATAGCCGATTTCAATTTTGTATTTACGTGTTTAATGGACCTTTAACGAAATATTATTGGTTGAGTTAGGCTAACATTAACTAAAGCTATGTTTATTAGTTGTAACATGCAAGACTTAACCAGAATAATCTGTTTGACAACTATTCGGCTGTATTTTGTTTAATTCTTTAGTTTTCGGTTTATTCTTAATTTATATCATATGACTATGGTTAATTGTTGAAAACAAAAATATTGATGTGCGATGTACCAAATGCAATTATGACAGTAGCCATTTTTAAATAAGTCTTCACATGCCTCCGAGTGAGAAAATGTACTGAATAATACTGATGAAATTAATGAGTACGAATCAGCACTTCAGAAGAAAGTACATGTATGCACTCCAAACCGAATATCGTCGTATATCTTTGATGTCTATTGAGGAAGAAAATATTCCTGAAAAATGTTTTGTAAATCCAAGATGGCGCTAATTAACGCAGAAATTGAAAGGCTAAAAAATCCGCCTGTCCCGTTCCATACCGGTTGCACAACTTAGAATTTTGTAGCATCCATAAAAACATTTATCTAACAATAAATAAACTTTTATCTTCCATTTCCTGAGATGTATGTGGACATTTTGTGTGTATTTGTGGTAACAGGGAAGTACTTCCTATGATAAAAAAAGACGATTAAATCGATATAGTAAATATCGAGAGATAGTATTATCAACTATAAGGCGCATTATAAAAGTTCAGTATCTAGTAATCAGATACTCTGGTATAAATTGAGACAAATAATGTATCTCTTTTAATACTAACAATGGGATTTCAGATGAGACAATTCATATGAGTCTTATTCAAAATCACCAAATGTCATCAAGAAAGTAACCGTTTTAGATTCTTGTAAAAATCAAATCTTTTGTCGTTAGAACTAAAAGTTTCATATTTAATTTAATTTGTCAATTAAACGCAATATGGTAATTGTTTCCTTTTTTTCTTTTTCTTTTTTTTTTTCTCTTTTTTCAAATAATAGATGATATAATCGTCATCTGAGGAATATTACTTCATAGAGATGCTTCTATTGTACTGTCACTCAAAACAGTGTTGAACGATATGAAGAAAAACTTGCATTTGGAAAAGTTATATAACTTTGAAAAAATACACTTAAATATCTGAACATTGATTTAAAAGCAGTTTTGTCTATCAAAAGAAAATAGATCATCTAGTGTCCGAAAAAAATATATATGAAGTCTAGTATTGAATACAAAGATAAAAAAGCAAAATGTAATGGAAAATATTAAGAAATGAAATATGGCGTATTTAGAATAAGAATTCCTGTTGTATTCATTACAGTCTTGTATACTGTTGGTGTTCCTTCTTTGAAGATGTCTTTTCAAGAAAATGAGTTATGATTTATAACAGGCTAGTGAAACGATCATTGCTTTTTAAACGTTATTTTTCTGATATCTACGGACTCCTGTTTCTGCTATTAAGATATCTACCAGATGCAGGTAGAAATGTCCATGTTCATTCTGCTTTAATTTTACTTTTTGCGTTTAAATGACCAAATTAAAAATTAAAGTCGAAGGTTTGTCTGACAACGTCGGCTATTGTCAAGTTAATCTGAGCTTTCCTATCAAGCTAATACTTGCATTGAAAACATTAGGATAATGAATTTCTACTTTTTGTAGAAAATTGAAAAGTGAAAATGTTTCTAAATCTGAAATCTCAATAGCGGAAACAAAATTCCGTGGTTGCCATTTGCAGAGTAATCAGAGAACAGTTAGTGTTACAACAATCAACTTATTGCCATGCCATTTATCAGACTAAGGTTTTTACAATGACGTTCGACTCGAGTAGCTGAGAAAATCCTCTTTAAACTGGTTTTAATAAAAGCTCTTCTAGCTCTTCTCTGGTCCGTGCCAATCTAATATCACTTTGACACTCTTTCATGTTGTGCTGTACCTTCCTTGCTGTCATATGTCACCTAAAATTGACTTTATTTCTGTGGCAATTGTCCTAAAATATTTCTAATTATTCAACTGTGGGAAGCAAACGATCTATTGGCGAAGAACATCAGCACGTTTAAGTACATTTTGATTCAATTAAAAGGACAGAGTTTTCGTAAATCCAATTAAGAACAATCCCTCATGGTGACATTTCGTCATGAAATGACAGAACAATGTCACTATGATAAAACAGTAGAATTTTGTTTCCACATTTACGCCCTTAGGTGTGATCATGTGTAAGTACAATTCTTTTCAAAATAAAAAGAAACCAAAGTGGTAATAATTATGTTGAATATACAGTACAGCATTCAAGAGAAATAACATTATTCAGATATGCACCTGGCGTACGTTGTAAAGGCATCAATGGATATATAAAACTGAGCAGAGGTATTTCCACCTTCAAATAATGAAGAACTAAAAGAAGTCCATACATGTTTTCAAAAGAAACGACAAAAAACTGCAGGTCGTTTAGGCGAGCTAAACTTCGTTACATGTGTTTGGAATCATCGGGAACACAAAAATATTTCATTATTAAATGAGAAAATAATGTTAAAGGTAATGCGAGTGTGACTGTAGAATTTCAATATTCTAAAATCAATATACATGTATATCATTCCATAGCTATTTATTTTTCAAGTAAGGGCATTTTAATATCTGTGAAAGTTATGAAAACTGCCATCATTTTAAGTATAATTCGAACAGGTACCATCATGATATCGACAGAATCGATAAATTCAGGAGGTTCTGAAATTCAAAATAAAAGGTGATCTTAAATCAGTTCTCGTTCTGATTTGTTGAACTGAAAATGCATTAAATCTTAAGGATAACGTTAAAAAAGTTTGATTTTGAAATTGTAATTTATGGCAGATTTGTTTGTAAGCACAATAAGGATAACTATATGGCACATACAAACTTACTTCTGTATGCCTGCAAAAACTTACAGCAGTTTCTCTTCTATCCGTTGTAATGTCACATTTTCGTTCTGCGAATTACAGTTCGTAACCCAATTAAAACCTCGTTAGACCTTGATTACAATTGACTCAATATGGCTACATTCACGTCTGACAGAATCAGTTCATTAGATGTTGAAATAAATCTCTCAGCATGTCCTTTATGTATTTTTATATAAAAAGTATTATACATTATTTGTAAGGTATTACTTTATTGTATAGTGTAGTCTCTAAAACTTCAGATTTTATTACAATGTTGTGTTATTGTTGTTTTTTTTAAGTCATGACTATATTTTATTAAATTGTTATGCCCTTAAAGGGTTGATAATTTTACTAAAGAGAAATATTATGACTTACAGATTGGATTTTGCATACTTCAAGTTTAACTTACATAATTATCATAATTAATGTCTTATCGTCTATGTGTTTAGCGTTTTAAAGTTTGAATGCACGAAGTACATTATTCTTTGTTATGTATGTATTAATGTGTTTCTTCATCAAACTCGTATGTAACTATCGTAAAAACCCTTAACTGACTAATGATATTAAAACATATCTTTAATGGACTTTACATTTGGGTTCATTTATCGTCGGTTCCCTTTTTCCCATATGAGCGAACCCCCTAAAGAGTTCAGTTATTTTAGGTTGTTTCGGATAGAGCAGGATAGAGAAAGCATGTCATTTCTTAGACACTCCTGGTTAATTTACATCCCCAGTTAATAGCACTGATACATGGGACCCAGGTATAATGTCCAAAAAACAATTAGCGGTATAAGTAAAAGACAGGGAGATCAAACCTGCGACCACTGGATTACAAGTCCAGAGTATTGACCCTAGACCACTGTTTCAAAAACGCATAACAGAAAATGATGTTTTCTGTATTCTATGAAAAAATCCAAATGACTTTTGACATTTTTATAAGACATTTGAGAAACCCTAAGACAAAATAAAATTTGTCAATAAACTGGTTGTGATTTAAGAATTGTTTTAGTTTGAATGAAGGAAACCTAAAAATCTTAGCTTAAGTCTAAATCGCACCCTAACATCAGATATCTTATTTACCCTTTCATCTCATATTGTTACCACCAGCAAAACTTGAAGCCAGGTATTGTAAACAATTACGGATAAAAACATGTTTACTTTATAATTCTGATCTTTTAAACAGTTCATTTTTCATTAGTAACAAGAAGTTTAACAATACATGTAAAAGCAAGCTTCTAAAAGTATTGATTATAGAAGAATTCACAAAAATCCATGTTTCACATATATATCAAATATATTCAAAATATTCATAATGAATATATTTTAGATTAATTTTTAGGTGTTTTCTTATATATTGTTCTTATTTTTTATTACTATTATTATTACAAACATTATTTTCAAACGGTAATAAAATGCCCTTGGCTTTGTTTGAAGATGCCTTTTTGGGAAAAGGTCAAAAAGTAATTACAATTTGTAATGTAATATTTTATGGTGCCCAAGACTATGATTTATAGTCGTTCGATTAATGCCAATACAACATAATTACATAGTAAATAATATTCTGTGTGAGAGATATTGTAGACATTAGTTGTTTCGACGCGATGGCACTAATTAGCAATTTTTCATCAGGCTTAAACAGGATCAAAGTTTGACTCAAGTAGCTTAAACACGGCAGTAATGCGACATGCGACAAATATAATTAAAAAAAGCATACACATTACATCTACTTTTGTTTATACCCGTACAAATGCGCAAGACAGCCTGCTGTAATTACTTAAATTTCTTAATGTCATGTGTCACCCGTAGCTGGCTTCATTTCGCTGGTAATTGTTTTCCTGTGTTTCAAATTATATAACTTATTGCTGGAAACGATCTCTTTTAGTTGGTCAGAGCAATTTATGAATTATTTTGTCATGAAATTTTGTCAGAATAATGGCAGTGTTATACAACAGACATATTTCTTATTTGTAGGTCCTCAAGGTGTGCATATGTATACATTATATCTTCCATCAAGCTGTAAAGAAAATCACCCGTATTTCTTAAAATGCCAACAAATAACATTCTTAAAGGTGTAAGATAAATAAGATATGTTCTATAATAAAAGAGTTCTTTATGAATTATAGGAAAACAGTAATAATAATTCAGTAGCATTTTCAGTTCGGAATTAAAGTTTAACTGAACAAAACTCAGTCAGACTTAAACGATACGGATAGAAGTCAAACTAAGGAAAAATAAAATGGTTTAAGTTTAACTGAAATGAAAATTTCACGGCCTGTATTTTCAAAATTTTATCAATATATTCAATATTGCATAAATAGAATACAGTTATTAATGAATGCTACCCTCCCTCACCCATTTTTTGATGGTTGAATGTTTGGTAATTGGAAAATACCGAATTTAATACCTTGCATAGAAGAAATACTTAATTTACATCTGTAAGCTCAAATAAAGTCAAGATAAAAATAAAAATGTGTGTTGTTTAATGAATATTTCATTTAGAACACTTGAGCACACGATGACACGGTCAGACGCTTTCTAGCAATAAGCAAGCTGACCATGAAAGGTATGCCACACTACCCCCGGAATGCGTCAAGAAACAAATCGGATAAAGATAACCCTAAAAAGTAGCTTTTACGGAGATCTACGCCATTCATCTGGCTTCTTTCAAAAGTTGCGTAAGTTTTTCATTGAATGCTATGAAAATGTCTTAAAGTAGCATTACACAAATTTCATAAAAATAAAACTATCTACATTTCCTGAATAAAAGGTATTTCACGTCTAACCATGTTCTTATTTTGGTGAAAAAAAACGAAGGAAATGCTTTTTATAGGCTAGAACAACTTTGACCTCCTTATGCCGAAAACGAAAGTAAAATTCTGGTTTACAATGAAATCCCGCCTTAAGGTCATTCGGATACATTCGAACAGCAAGAAAAATAAACACATATTGCGATCTCTCAAATGTATTAATCGAAATTTTTATCGTGAAAGATGTCTCGATCTTCTTTTTTAAAATTCCCTTATCGACGCAATTCTCTCCTTCCGATTTCTGTTTTAAGCTTGCGTTCCGACATGTGTTTTTCTACCTGGTTTTTCCAGTGCTGATTTGATAGTCTATGCGCATGTGCGAACTAAATTTAGTACTCATTAGCATATTAAAAGTTCGTATACGAGGGATTTTCCCTATAAAATAATTATTTCTAAAAGATTTTGTTCAAATTTAAGCCGTAAGTGTGAAAAGGGTTTTTTAAACGCTAAAATTACCTAAAGTTGTAGTCGTCAGGCAAATATTTTCATTTATTTGTGTAATGCTGCTTTAATGATGTTTTTTTTACTTTTTTGAATTTTAATTAGATCGTTTTTGAGGCCGCCATATATGTTCGAAAGTAGTACCAGTGGCGACTTACTCCATACATCTGGGGCCGTATTCACAACAAATCTTAAGTCATTTTTTTGACTTAAGTATAAGATTTTGCTTATCTTTTTTTAAATTTTCTTAGATTTTAGACAGAAATAAATTTTTAGCTTAAGTGATATTCTCAAATGCTCTTATCTTAAGTTTTGTCTTAAGATGTGCAGTTTTTTGTCTTAAATCTAAGTCAGCTTCTACCCTAACTTAAAGTTAAGAAATTTCTTAAGTAGGTAGCAAAATTTCTTTAAAATGACTGATTATTATTCCTCGTTTCATTAGAAAATTGGCGAATGAAACTGTTATAGGAGACGAAGGAGACGCTGTTTTGATCCGAAACGATTATCGTCTTTATTTGCCCGTAAGTATGTCCGTATTAAAGAAAACAAAGTAAAAAAATAAAATTTCTACGTTTAAGTAATTCTCTCAATGATAAAACAACTTGAACACCGCTTTCAAATGGATTATTGTAATATCATTAGTTTTCGCGAAAATCGCTCGTTTGATATAAAAGTTGAATTTGGAAATCTTTGAATAAGTGACATTCACAAACACAAAATCATGCACTGTCCCAAATTACCCACCTACTGTAATTTAATTTGATATCATTCATGTACCTGATCGTCTAAAAACTGGCATCAATTTAAACAGCTTCCAATTGTGTTTGATCATTTCCACGTGATCAAGTTGTAAATTTCTACAACTTTTTCAGATTTTTTTTTTATTTCAACAAAGTTTCAAGAAATAGTGTCTTTAACAAGTATTTGTTAAAGCTTGTACTATATAACTGCATACACTAAGTCTTAACAAATACTTTGTTAAACATAAACCAAATTGTTGTGGTATAATATCAAGGCTCTTTAACAATTATATGTTCAGATCGCTTTTGCTTAGACTATCATCAATTAGACATCAGAGTTTAACAAATCTTTGTTAAACTATTCTCGTCACTTGACAGAGATGTGGAAAGAAAATCGGCTGAATTGTTAACAATTATTTGTTAACATCTCTGTTCGCTGTTACTGAATCTACTGTCAGTCAGAGTTTAACAAATCTTTGTTAAAGCTTATACCATTCTCAGTGAAAGAGATGCAGAAAGAAAATATGCCGAATTGTTAACAAAAATTTGTTAACATCTCTGTTCTCTGTTACTGAATCTACCATCAGTCAGAGTTTAACAAATCTTTGTTATAGCTTATACTATTCTCTTCACTTGACAGATATGTGGAAAGAAAATATGCCGAATTGTTAACAATAATTTGTTAACATCTCTGTTCTCTGTTACTGAATCTACCGTCAGTCAGAGTTTAACAAATCTTTGTTAAAGCTTATACTATTCTCTTCACTTGACAGAGATGTGGAAAGAAAATTGGTCGAATTGTTAACAATAATTTGTTAACATCTCTGTTCACTGTTACTGAATCTACCGTCAGTCAGATTTCAGAACATAACAAATATTTGTTAACGATTATATGAGAATCATCAGTTGGCAAAGATATTCAATGGGCATCGGCTGGATATCAATGATTTTAACAATATCTGTTAAGATGTTTAATCTTTAATGTATTAACATTCTGATTTCAGAAAGAAACGAACCTTCATAAAATTTTATCATTGTGATTATTAGTTATTAATGATGAAGAATAAACATCAAAGTGATGCATATTTCCCGTCAACATATTTGTCAAAAAAGCTAAAATACTGAGTGAATAAATCTTGAAAAATAAACTTAATATGGCATTTATAGAAACAATTATTAATTTTACCGGTTTAAAGCCATTACAAATATACTGTGAACAATGTGTTTTGCTGATAACCATGAATTAAAAAAGATATTATATAAAAGGCCTTCACTTTTATCGGTAAAGAATTTACCCCTTTAGTCACGGGGTAAATACTTTAATTATAACATTAATATTGAGGCAATCTAATAACTAGATGCCGTGGCTCAGTGGTCTAAGTCGTTGCTCTATATTACTGACCGAAAGGTCGTGGGTTCGAATCCTGGTAAAGTCAAAACTGTTTTTTTTTTTCAGTTTTCATAGTGTATAGAAGCATAATATTATATTTTTTTCCATAGTATATTAAATCCTCATAAATTTGAAAGAATAAAACATTTCAGCAAACTTTTGTGAGTCAGTCGCTTTAAATAACCTTTACCCATAACAAAATTATATCCAGTCAATGCTGTGTAACATTGTCTATACAAATATATCACTGTATCTAAAATCTAAAAATGAAAGAATGCAATTGTTAAGCAAGAAACATAACATTCAACTTGAAAACACAAATTAAATTCATCCATATATATAACTTCCTTTACATTTCTGTCAGTATTTTCCACTTAATTAAAAGGTACCAAAAACATTTTTTTGCCTGACCATTATAATATTGCAAATCCAACATTACTTACTTTATTTAACACAATCTATTGATGACCTGAATTCACCTTGAAGATGAAATGTCTAAGCACACTGATTTTTTCTGTCCGAAGTTTAATTACCTCTAAACCACTAAATTTATGCCTTCTTTTCTTCTGTGAGAGTGTTTAAATTAATGAGCCCTTTACAAAATGAAATCATTTGGAACTGTGGTGTAAATAGGACAGTCTTGGTTGCTACTCACTCTTTGTTTACACTATTCAGCATTTTATGATCTCCATGGGAATTGTCTTGATTTGTTGAACTGTGGCTGCTCAAGCATGTAATGTTAATTTCACCTCAAGCAATGAAAATCCCATTTAACTTAGTCATGGCACTGGTCAGAAAACCAGATTCATATACAGTCCTATGAAATACCAGGGAAAATCGGCTCAATCTGAGCCAAGTCTTATCAGTAAGCATATCAGTGAGAATTGCCCCTAACAGTTATAAATCAATTAGCACCAGCTTGTGTTTGTTTATAGTCTGCTGACCACTCCAGTAATGTATTAATGTTATTCCTAAGATTTTACTGCAGCAACATCTTCATTATCTGTGTTTAACCAAATCATGTAGAAAATTAGAAAGTAAAATTATAAGTAGATCTATTGATTGTTAGCATACTATTCATTTTTGAGTAATAATGACTTCTTTAATACAACAAAATCAATTTTAATAATTGATTTTGTTGTATTATTTTTGTTACAAACAGGATGAGATCATTAAATTTAAAATGAAACCTTTTTATTTGTATTCATATAGGATATCAAAGTGTTTTTGAGATTTTATTATTTTATTTTGCTTTGATTTTTATCATACCTGAATTAAAGAAGTACTTTATTGCTGGTCATGAAATAATTTTATTGTGTTTGTTTTCAGCCCTTTTCTGAACTACATGTTCTTGAGAATAATGACAATATGTTAAAGCCAGTGTGTGTGTGCGTGTGTGTGTGTGTGTGTGTGTGTGTGTTGTTTTAAAAAAATACTTTAAGCCAACCAACACGCTTGTAGAATATTTCAATTTCACAAGGGAACTAAAAGTCGAAATAAAAACCATAAATGAGCAGGAAGTTATTTGTGTTCAAGGACTACTCTGATATATAAAACTGCAGAACATAGTAATCAACACGAAGACAATAGATTAAAGTATCAAGGTTTTATATGACACATTAATTGAATCTAGTATTATGAAGATCTTTAGGACATTTCACTATACGAAAGCAATATTTTATTTTTAAGCTCAATTTATTAACAGCATTTACTGAAAAGAAATGGAAAAATATATGTATGTTTGAACATCACATCATGATGTCAAATTCAATAAATATTGTGAATAAACTTATGAAGACCTGCTTGAGAAAAAATCAAACAACCTTCAAGATTTACTAAAACTGAGGAATTTCACCGAAGCCATTACGAAAAATGTCAAAACAAAAGGCTAAAACCAGAACGGATAGAAAATTAGCTGGAGAAGAGAGGGATGGAATAAAACTGAAAGCAAGATATTTGCATACACCTCAAATCTTAGATATTTTTAAAAAAAAAAAAAACATTCCAGAAACTGTACAGTCCTCAATAATTGTATGCGCTGTCTGTGTTTCATCATGCCGCCACCCTGCAGCCATAAATGTTTATATAGAAACAAATTCAAATGATCTGAAAGAAAACATTAATATTGCAAAACTTTGTGCATTGCGGTTGCTCAGAATGCACATGGAAGATATGACACAGATGATCTGAATAACACATTTAAATATTGAAGATATATTTGCAGTTAAAGGCATCTTTTAAAACGAGTCAAGTTCAATACAGAATTCAGTATTAGATTCATTAGTGACAGAAAGTGTAGAAGATACTGATGGCAGATTATATGAAGCTCTACAAGAAGAAAACGAAATGAACAATTTCATACACACTCTTGGTTTTGAGCCACATAGACCACCTAAAATGATAACTTTGCACCCTCCACCAGTGACTGGAAGAGATGATGCCATAACAAAGCTGCAATAGGTTTTAGAGGATATTCTCATCAAGACAGATCTTGAAGATCGGAAAAGCAGTATGAAATATCATTTGCACCTGACAACAAAATTGGAGCAGATTCATTCAAAGCAGGAAAAGAGACAGAAGTACCATCAATTTCTTGTAGAATTTCCTGTCATGCATCTGAGAAAATCAAAAATTATAATTCCTGTAAGTGCATATACAGATGCTGGCCTACTTCACACTTTTAAATACATGAGAGGCGATGTATGTATAGGATGGAAAAAGCTGATGTCAGTAGAACACACTGACACATTGACATTGTCTAACTGTAGGTTTTCAACTGATGTCAGTAGAACACATTGACACATTGACATTGTCTAACTGTAGGTTTTCAGCTTGCATTAATTCAAAAATTATTTCTCAGTCGCACCTCAGCAGAACAATAATTATATCAAATCAATTATTTCAATGCAGATTTCTGAAGAATCAGGCCAGACTATCATGATTTCATAAAAAAGAGGTGAAAATAACAATGGCACATTTCTCCTCATGTTGAAAGTATGCGTCATTGTCAAGCGATATTTGCAATTGATTTTGCAGAATGACTAGTAGGAGCAGAAAAGTACTTGCTACCTCTTGCAGCTGATATAGATTTTAAGTTTCAAGAACCAAAGGAAAGCTGCTGCTATCAAGAATGCTAAGAACGGAAAGTTGCTACTTTCATTGATTCTGACACTGACACCATTAAATTGTTTCTATTTAGTTCACCTTTTTATAGCACCAGGGGCGGATCCAGGATTTTGGGTTAGGGGGGGCGTAACTTTTAATCACTCTAAGCGGGAACGTTTAAATTGCGTGCACTCTGTGTTGTGTACGAGTACATCTCAAAAGGCAATGTTGTATAAAGATACGCGAGCGAAGCGAGCGAAGAAAAAATAGGAAAATATAGTATATTTTATTGTTTCCATACCAAAGAACATGTAAGCTCCGGGAATTTTAGGGGGGGCGTGCGCCGGGTGCGCCCCCCCCCCCCCTGGATCCGCTAGTGAGCACATGTTAATTTACAGTGACTAACACACAGTTCATTTAAAGGTGCATAAAAAGGCAAATGTATATCGACATTTATGTAAATATTGTGAAAAGCACATGTTGGCTTGTTGAAAAACATCAGAATTCAAACCTTTTCATACTTTATTGATATTTCTTACCCTGGTAGTCACAGAGGAGAGACTGTCTTCATATGTCCTGCATTAAATTCAATAGTTAGTGTGCTGTTGCTTTTATGGTAAACCACAGTTTCAATGACTGGAATTGCATGGATCTGAGTCCTCTTCAAAGGAAAATACATTTATCTTGCATTTTTTAGGTGAATAGAAGGATGCAATTACACTGTATATTTACCTCTCTTCGATTTCAAAAAAAAAATATTTGTGAACAAATATATTAGTAGCTTAAATTGCAATGTTATTTTTGTCTTATTTACTTCATTTAAAAAATCTGTCTTACTTAAACCTTAAAACTGATAAATATAGAACCGTTATGTTAAAAAACAGACAGTTAATATATAATGTATTCATATTAAATATGTTATCCCACACGCATCCATCATCTTTTGGATTTGTTAAATATAATATACCCCCACCCCACCCATTTTGTGTTGGGGGTATAATAACTGTTTAAGAGCGACAGTGAACAGCGACTTTTTTAAATTTAATTTGACGACAAGAAAAACTGCTGTGTGACAGGTTTTATGTTTCATATTGTTACATGTTTCATGCATTCCAAATCCCTATTTAACACTTTTCAGTTTCAAGAATTCATGCATCCCAAATCCCTATTTAACTTTTTTCAGTTTCCAAAATGAATTCTAACACTATCTGCATTTCGCCGACACTTAACAAAGAAGAAATTAACCTTATATATATCATACACGTTATATCACACAGAACACAAGTGGGCGACTGCTGACGTCACAGCAAACATCACCGTTAAATAGTGCACGTACTTTGCCCCTTATAAATACACGTACGTGTTAGAATGGACTAGATTTTAAAATTTTCATGATCTACTCTCGTATAAATCATGGTTTCTCATTCATAAGCATATTAATCTAAATTAAATTACTATGCATTTGAACTAGACACTGTGATAATATCTCTCAGACTTAAAATTTATTTCCGAATTAACACCAGAACAAAATGCTTTGACAATTTTTTATGGAGTATAGTTTAATAATATGCCTCATAGTTTGTATGATTGCGTAAATATTGCAATTTAATTTTAACTACTTGTGTTACAAAACAGTCTTACAAGCTAAAATACATTCTGGAGATAAAAATATAAAGTGGAGAACTATTAATCTCTGATAGGTAGCTTCAATTTACAAAATCAAATGTTGTAATCACAGTCAAAATTAAAACCTAACAGTTACTATTCATGCTAAGAAATTTGGATAATACCATCACTTATACAACTTTATGTTAAAACACTGGGGCTAATCTAGACTGGTTTCAGGCCCAGCAATTAATATGCTATTCCATAGTTATGTTAATTACTATTAAGTCCCTTTCAAATTACAGCTCTATCTTTACTTGGCTGGGATTATATGATTGCTAGGAGAGGAAAAATATTGTTATTAGAGGGGTAAAAACATTTAGTATATCAATGTGTTAACATAAAAAGAAAAGGATCATACAGCCTGCAGCCAGGCTAGGGCTTATCAACTACACATTGTACTTGGTTTGACCGATAATCAGAGGTCAAGTTTGTAACATGTTACATGTTAGCACATGCAGAGTGTGATCAGCTAGAAATTGAGAAAATTAGGCACAATTAAAAATGCTATGGAAGATCAAACATAACGAAAAAATTTACAAACTGGTTTAAGACAGAGATTTACATCAGGAAACAGTTCTACTTATATCATATACTAATTTTCTTATAAAGAAGGCCACTTCAAATATCAGCTTGTTCAAGTAATTATTAGGGGATTACAATTAAAGAGACTCACTCAACAAATATAGCTGAATTTTTTTTAACCTATACTATATATGGAAAAACATAACATGTGCTTCTCTACACCAAGAAAACTGAAAAAAAACAACTTCGTACCCATGCCCTTTTGTTCAGGAAAATAAAGAGCGGAGTTCTACACCACTGAGTCACAGAGGCTCGTTATATAAGATTTGTCAAAATCAATGAAATATCTACCCTGTGATGAACAGAGTAACTTTTTATCAATAAAACTGTGTAAAACTTTATAATGTGATGTGTTTTTGTAACAAAATATGAGTCAGCAACTTAGTTTAGTTATGTTCTTCACAAAAACAGCTAGAATTTCTAGGTGTATTAACATTATTTTTTTGCATTGTCGACCTATCTGTGAGTCAAAACAGTCGACGAAGAATGATCTTCGTTATGATTTCAACAAATAACTCTAAGGTATTGACAAACTTGTTTAGGTTTTGATAGAAATTTTAAATGAATTTTGTTCCAAATTTGAACAAATATTGAAATTAAGAAAAAACTTTATTTACATGGTTGATGGCATGTTTGATCAACTGACATTTACAAGAGGACAGTTTTCTGTGCTCCTCGAGGGAAGGGAGAGCATATAGTCGCCGCTTTGTCTGCCTGTATGTCCGTCCGTCCGTCCGCATTTTCTTGTCCGGGACATAACTCTGAAACTACAAGAAGTATCAACAAGAAACCTTTTAGGTAGATAGATCTTATTGAGTAAAAGTGCAGTGCATAAGAACAATAACTCTGCATTGCCTATTTTTTAGTTATTGCCCTTTGTTCATTTTTACACTTTGAACTTTGTCCAGGACATATCTCTGAAACTACAAGAGGTATCAAAAACCTCTGGTTTACTTGTCACCAGCCTACTTCAGTGACCATGACACTTTCTGGATAGGACTGCCACTGTCTTAGTTGATAGAAAAAAATAAAGAATAAAATGGTAACTATCTTACATTCTTCATTGCGTATTTAATCAGTTTTAACCTTTTTTCCAGCAACTACCAATAACATAATATCTTTATGCTGAATTTGGAACAGACTTTATGAACATACTATTCTGTGTCTAAAACCTATCCGAGGAGCATCACCCGGTTCAACCGGCTCTTGTTTTTAATTACAAACATACTATCAGTAAATTGAAAAAGTCTAGTTTAAAATATACTACAGTTAGTTATAATATTGTGTACATCATACAAATTTTCCAGTAATGTCCTATCATGTTTATGTAAAGCAGTTTTTATTAGATTAATCGAAAAAAGCATATATTATTGTAATATCAAAAATTTTGGAAAGAGGATATTCAAATAACAATCAACCGATTTCAATGAATTTTTTATCAGCTTTACCCCGCGGAAATATACTGTTTTACATAAACTTATGTTGAAATCAGGGAGTGGATGAGTTTGCACATGAGTGTGGTAATGCACTAAATCAGCGGTGGCGAGATCGATCCTCCTCTCCTCCACTAACATTACTAAATGTCTTCTGGTTGAATGCAATGTATCAGTGCTGTACAATGAGCATGCAAAAGAACCCCAGGGGTGTGTCTGAATGGGATGCTTTTTGATCTTGCACTAATCTCCACTCATATAACTCTGAAGGGGTTGTCGGTCATATGATCAACTGGTACCAACGATAAATAAACTCAAATAGAAAGATAGAAGAGAGAATCACTTTTACAATTAGATTCCTAATACCCTACCTCCACTCTTTAGAGTATTTAATTCCATTGATTTGTGTAGGATTTAGACATTTTCACAAAAGGACATGCGTTCAAACCCCACTCAAGCCATTTTGTCTCTAGTTTTGGGCAGTTTTACCTTGTTTTGGTTTTATTACAGTAGCGTAACAGCCCGAATTTATCATTTATATTTTTTTTTAATTTTATCATTATTTCTCTGCACCGATATTCTCTTTATGGTAAGAGTAGAATAATCTTACAAGAAAAGAAAAATATAGAGGATATTTGTTTGTTTTAGTGGAAGATGAGAATTTATTTCATCGAGTGAACACCATATGTGATATTTTCACGAGTGGCGCAGCCACGAGTGAAAATATAAACATATGGTGTTCACGAGATGAAATAAATTCCCATCTTCCACTAAAAAACAAACAAATTTTATTTTTATTTTATGCCAACACGTCAAAAATGGGTATTTTATGACATTTTTACTCAGGGCCTTCAATAAATTCCCCATGGTGAGCCCCAAATCAGTTAATGCGTACTTTGGTTACTCCGCACAAAAAAAGTGCAGACAATCTCCAATACATATGATAACTTTACTAATCTGCTGAAATAAACTGAATACACTTTCATCAGAAAACAATTATTTTTCTCTACACAGCTTATCAATATTTATTGAATTTTAGCCATACATACTTTAATTATTAAAGCGGATTAATACCGAGTAATATTCATTCAATTGAATTGAAAGTCGGCCATATTGGATATTATCCATGTGAGTTATGTAAACAAATCAGACTTTTTAAATAATTTATGGCGAATTTCATCATTGTTCACAACTAGTTAGGCTCAGGAATTCAATATTATAACTGGATTTAACAAGGTAAATAAATTTCACTCGCTGTCACTGTCTGAAATACAGCGGATTCTCTTGTATTTACGTGATGGGGAAAAGTAGTTCCGGCACAAACAGTGGATTATCAAAATGGTAATTTCACTGATTCAAAACAGTGGATTATCACTTTTATCTCACTGATATTTCCCTATATTTCATTGGTAGGCATAAAATAAAAAAGTTTTCATATCACAGTATGGAAGTATAGTGTAAGATACTTAATTCAGTTCAAACTGAAGTTCAAAAGCAAAACATGTTATATGTTTTTCATTTGAAAAATATTTGAAAGCAATAACATCTTAAGAAACAACATGCTAGTTGTATGATACACTCTTTCTTACTACACTTTACAATTAATTGATACATTAATCTGAATTATTCAGACAGTTGTGTGTTAAGTTTCAAAGTATGATTTTTCAACTTAAAAGTTATGACAATTTTGTCTGAACAATTCAGACTATTGTCAAACTGTATTATACCTACCAGTTCAGTTTGTTTTTTGTTTGTTTGTTTATTGGGATTTAATGCCAGGTTTAACAGCTGTGGTCATATCCCGGCAGTCAGTCCACCTAGCCAGTGTCCCTGGGTATTCAACCAGTTCACTAAACAATTTCTCCTCAAGTGACTGACTACTTCCTCACTAGCTTCAGAGGTGAGGGACAAATGACCTACAGAACCACTGCCTGACATCAATTACCATGGAGAAATTTTGCCAGTCCTGATTGGGATTAAACCAGGAACTTCATGACTGACAATCCGATGCTCTACCGACTGAGCTAGCCAGGCCGGCAAGTTCAGATATTAGTCGCTTCATCCATTTGGGTGAAATGCATAAATGTTAATCTTCACCTTTTTATATTTTATGATTATGTTTGTCATGTAAATGACATCAGATAATAATAATAATAATAATAATAATAATAATACTATTAAAGGATAAATAGTTCATGTTCAGAAAAATATCATGACTTACTACAACAGTTATTGATAGGTTGATGACGTCGTGAAAATAGTTCGTGTTCTTAATTATATAAGCTAATATGTGCATAACTGACCACAGGCATAGAGCTACATAACAGAGTAAATTTATACCATTTCACTTTTATTTCATCACTTATATAACTTATGTTAAATTTGCCTAAATATTCTATCAGTTTTCCTGTATGGTTATTACACCATGCACATTTAGTGAGGACACACTGTTTTTTAAAAATGTAATAAATCAAAACTTGTTTTTGTTTCTTTCTTTTAAAGACTGTTCATACAGGAAAAGTAATTTTATTTCCTCAAGTGGTATAGTACAATTGAAAGTTAGTTTTCTAGGGTATACATTTTTATCATTTTTTAAATTAATTTATGTTTAGCCCAGTAAAAGGAAAAATTAACATTTTCCTATTTCATAGCTCTGAAAACTTATCTGTAAAAATAAAGTGGTCAGGATAACATTAATAATGCTTGTCAGTGCTCAGCAGGTCATCTAATATTTATAACAACTTAATTGACCAGGCAAATTAACTACATTACACGCCCAAGCATTTTCTAGATGCTTGTAAAATTTCTGCTGTGTGCTATCTTACTCTGTATCAATACAAAGAATAACACATCCCTGAGAAATAAAAGGTCACAGACAGGCCATAATGTCATGCTGAGAAGCTAAAGATAATGCAAAAAATTCTGGAAGGGTTAACCTTGTGAAAATTGCTACAGCTCTGTGTTAAGATATTCAAAGCTGTTTATCAAACATCGTAACCAATCAGATCTTATTTTCGAGTAATTTTGAGAGAGGCAGAATTTACAAATGATACTGTTGCTCCATGTATCCACACCAAAAATGCTAATTTATGTCAGGATACATTCATTCCAGGTATTTCAAAATTTTACTTTACTTCACAGTATCAATATCTGTGTAAATCTTCCGATGAAATAACTATCACTATTTATTTAAATTGCAAAATCTAATAACGTAATTTTGATATTGGTTATGTTTTTTAACTATAGAAATTCTAATATATGCTCAGGGAATAAAGAAACGCTCGGTAAACCTTGCAGATAATTCTAATTTTCCCATTTCACGCTTTCCACGGGAGACCTCGTTACGCAATGCCAATTTGAGACATTTGATACATAACAACAGGCACTGTAACCTAGAAAATTCATTGGCAGATTTAAATTATATCCGATAAAATCACTCTCGAGCTAATTTGCGGATGTCACCCTGCGTTTCTGAACATTTTTATCTGTATATATTCATATGGACATGACTTGTAAAGAATGTACAGATTTTATATCCGTATGGACACGACTAGTGTAAATTAATCATGTTTGAAACAATACTTTTCTGTTACGTTCACATTAGGGTTACTGCTTAAAAATTGTTCTTAGTAAGTTAATGTTTTACTTTCTGAAAATAATTATCATCTTGATTGTAAATTTGAATCTTCATTATCTTTGTAGCGAATTATTTGTTGTTTTTTTTTTTGAAAACTATGTAAGTAAAATAATCATTTGCCAAGTACTGAATAAAATGTTGTAAATAAAAATTAATATAAAATTTTACTAGCTTTGTGTTTACACACAAATTAATTTTATTTTGTTTTGGGGACTTGATTTGATGAAGATATGATTCAATTACTGATATGACTCAGAGTTTGATAGCGAAAAATATAACTGATATAATATCTTTTTAGAAAATTTATGATAATCAGCAAAACAAATTGATGACAGTATATTTGTAAAGGCTTAAAACCGGTAAAAGTAATAATGGTTTCTATAAATGGCATATAAGGACTTTTTCAAGATTGATTCACAGAGCATGTTAGCTTCTTTTTAAATCTGTTGACGGGAAATATGCATGGTCACTTCGACGTTCATTCCCCATCTTTACAAACTAATAATCACTATAATATACTTATTTTTTTATATAAAACATTCGTTTATTTTTGAAATCAGACTGATAATATATTAAAGATTAAACATCTTAACAGATATTGTTAAAATCATCGATATCCAGCTGATGCCCATTGAATATCTTTGCCAACTGACGATTCTCATATAATCGTTAACAAATATTTATGTTCTGAAATCTAACTGACAGTAGATTTAGTAACAGAGAACAGAGATGTTAACAAATTATTGTTAACAATTCGGCATATTTTCTTTCTGCATCTCTGTCAAGTGAAGAGAATAGTATAAGCTTTAACAAAGATTTGTTAAACTCTGACTGATGGTAGATTTAGTAACAGAGAACAGAGATGTTAACAAATTATTGTTAACAATTCGGCATATTTTCTTTCTGCATCTCTGTCAAGTGAAGAGAATAGTATAAGCTTTAACAAAGATTTGTTAAACTCTGACTGATGGTAGATTCAGTAACAGAGAACAGATATGTTAACAAATTATTGTTAAGCATTCGGCCTATTTTCTTTCTGCATCTCTGTCACTGAGAATAGTATAAGCTTTAACAAAGATTTGTTAAACTCTGACTGATGGTAGATTCAGTAACAGCGAACAGAGATGTTAACAAATAATTGTTAACAATTCAGCCGATTTTCTTTCTACATCTCTGTCAAGTGACGAGAATAGTTTAACAAAGATTTGTTAAACTCTGATGTCCAATTGATGATAGTCTAAGCAAAAGCAATCTTAACATATAATTGTTAAAGAGCCTTGATATTACACCAAAACAATTTGGTTTATGTTTAACAAAGTATTTGTTAAGACATAATGTATGCAGTTATATAGTACATGCTTTAACAAATACTTGTTAAAGACACTATTTCTTGAAACTTTGTTGAAATAAAAAAAATCTGAAAAAGTTGTAGAAACTTACAACTTGATCACGTGGAAATGATCAAACACAATTGGAAGCTGTTTTTACTGAACTTAAATGATAAAAACTATCACTGATATAACCTATATGTCCAAAAAGGCCAAAAAACAGAAAGGCTTAGAACAGAAAGGTCTGTACCAAAAAGGTCAGAAATACAAAATTCCAGACAGCAGATGTGCATGAAAAGGGGACTTTATTCACACAATATGTATTAACTTTTTAAGCTATTATGTTTTATATTCAACAACATCACCAAACAAATTGACAAGGTTTGCTGTCCGGCATGTAATAAGAAGAAAATTTGTTTAGTTAAGTGTAAGATCAAATATATTTCACCTCGTGAACACCAAAAGTTCATATTTCACTACGCCACTCGTGAAATATACCTTTTGGTGCTCACTCAGTGAAATATATTCCGATCTTACACTGAACCAAACAAATTTTCTTCTTATTACATGCCGGACACGTTAAAAATGACATTTAATCTTATACTGACTGAAAAGCGCGCCAAATGATAATGCCATTTGTAACGTCATTCATGACGTCACGTCATTAATTTGCTTTCCAGTACTGTGTACGCTGACTTTTCATTAGAGGCTTAATTTCAAAACAGTGGAAGATATCAAAATGATATCTTTCACTGTTTGAAACAGTGAGATTGTATTGTGACTTGTATTAAGCAGACTGCCATAGATTCAGATGCATATAATACAGAAGACATGACATGTTACTTAAAGATTTTATTCATAATGCGCATAATTGTGCGATCAAACAAACTATTGTTACATTTCAAATTTAACATCACCTGTCTACATTTTGGGTAAATATTGCTCTTTGCGACTTGGAAGTTATATTTATCGTAGTTAAACTTTCCAGAGTATCCCACTTATTATGAATTAAGCAAGTTGCATTACATAATGTATAACGACAATATACTGGAATAGGCTTTGCATGAGTTTAAATGTAAATAGAGATCAGTTTTCATTTCAAGTTTATCATATGTAATTTATTTGTAATTCATATGTTATTATTTATTAGAGTTTTGACTTTGCGACCAATTCGGATTTTTATGTCCGGAAAAATATACAGTATATGACCGTTTACGGAAACATATGGACTGGCCTTCAGTAATATTGTACTATTCCTTCGTTTGGCTTGATTATATCCCCACCACACAAATTTGAAACTAAATAACAAATAATAATTACATGCCTCTGCAGGAGAATGGCAATGCCTGATGCGTTTGGAGACTTAACAAATCAAGATCTCATCAATAGATACAGATATGATAGGGATGGGATTTTGTTTCTTGCCAACTTACTGCATGAAGACCTGCAATCAAAAACACAAAAGAGGAGTGTCATCACACCTTTACAAAAAGTCAAAATATCTTTGAGATATTTTGCCTCAGGAGAAATTCAACTGAATGGTGCCGACATTCATAATGTATCCCAACCAAGTGTATCAAGGTATATTTCACAGGTGTTTGATGTACTAAACAAACCCCAAATAATTAACAGACTTATATCCTTTCCTAGAACATATCAGAAACTACCAGATTATGAAAGACAGTTTTGGCGTAGCCAATTTCCCTAATGTGATCGGGGTAATAGACTATACTCATGTACAGTTACAAGCACCATCAATAAATGAGGCAGTGTATGTTAATAGGATGAACTATCATAGTATAAATACTCAGGTAAGTTTATTTTCTTGTAATAACTGTCATATTGGCCACTGAAATCCGGCCCTGACAGGCTGGAACCTACAGATGTGACTAGTAAATGACCTTGGGGTTGAATGTGATCTTAAATCCAATTCAATTTATACACGTCATACTATAGTTAGTACTATTAAATATTACTGTCACTGTGACCTTCCATGATACAATGTCTTTGATCATCTATTTATTTAACCTCATGTTTTATTTTAACTAATCCAAAATCAAAGAAAAAATCAAAATGATCTCAAGTTATCTTAAATTTATTTGTACTCGTTTATATAAACATTATTCATGGATAGATTTCTGTAATATAAAATTGAATGTGTATATGTCAATGCATTAATACAAAGAGTACTATATTCAATGTGGCTACAAGGCATCTTTCTTACATGTACATGCATTATTTAGAACCTTATTATAAATATACATGTATTCACATTTTGTATCTGAATCCTTTGAATTGTTGAAAGGTCACTGTAAATAAGATTTGTCCTATTATCATTTGTAAATTTGAGCTAACAAAGAAATCATACTACTTTTTGGGGTTGCTGTATGAATATTGATATACTGAATAATAAATTAATTAATCTTACTGTGTTTCTTTTTCATAAATATCTTCTTGATCGTCATTTTTGCTATGACAGACATTTCTGTTTTAAAAATAAATGAATCAAAATAAATGAATCAATAAGAACTATACTAAACTAAATTTTAACAGAATGAAGTACTTCTAGGATAAAGGTCCAAGCTTCCATGCTATCTTAAACAATATATTAACAAGCCATATTTTCAAATCCAAATTTTATTTTAAAAAATGCAATTCAACTAATGATATCTGAATTTAACTAAATCAAAACAAAGGTGCCACATGTTGTGTCAACAAATGACTGTAGTTTTGACCACAAAAAATATGATAAAAAGAGATGTAACTATTATATCTTTCAGAAAAGTGCAATTTATCTAACAAAAAACCTTTGTAATTACATGCAGTACTTGTTGAGTAATGGGTTTTATTTAATTTTGTTTTCCAATAACATTGACAACAACAAAATCATAGTGATCATAACAGCTGAACCTTTTATTCCAAACATAAAAGTAAAAATCAACAACGTGTGTATCATTATCTTAATATGAAATTTGACAGTTATATAGGGATGTCATGCAATTAAAGGGGAGGATGTGGCCATTCACACATAGGGGGCCTTAATAGCTCAATTGGTAGAGCATCAGACAGTAAGCCGAAGGTTTGGAGGTTTGAATCCTGATTAAGGCTGCATATTTTACCCAAGACCTTACAATTTTACCCAAAGGCAGCTGCATAATTCAATACTTTAAGATATTAACACCCCTTTGAGTTTTTTCAATGATCACTGCAGATTAAAATGGATTTTCTTTTCTTGATAACTCGTAGATTTTGGATGTATAATAGAGACAAATTAAAGAAAAATAAATCATATATGATTTGAACCCAATTTACAAACTCATTTTCCAATTTTTTGATGAATGCCCAGTTTATTATTATTGAGATTACTGACAACATTATCAGCAACATAATGGTTTACTGTACATTAAATTTGTTATATATAGAGGATATTTGTTTGTTTTTGTGGAAGATGAGAATTTATTTCATCGAGTGAACACCATATGTGATATTTTCGCGAGTGGCGCAGCCACGAGTGAAAATATCAACATATGGTGTTCACGAGATGAAATAAATTCCCATCTTCCACTAAAAAACAAACAAATTTTCTTTTTATTTTATGCCAACAGGTCAAAAATGGGTTTTTGTATCACATTTTTAATCAGGGCCTTAAATAAATTCCCCATGGTGAGCCCCAAATCAGTTAATGCGTACTTTAGTTACTGCGCACAAAAAAAAGTGCAGACAATCTCTAATACATATGATAACTTTACTTCTGCTGAAATAAACTGAATACACTTTCATCAAATAACATTTATTTTTGTCTACACAGTTTATCAATATTTATTGATTTTTTGCCATACATACGTTAATTATAAAAGCGGATTAATACTCAATATTCAATATTCAATCAATTGAATTGAAAGTCGGCCATATTGGATATTGTCCATGTGAGTTATGTAAACAAATCAGACATTTTAAATAATTTATGGCGATTTTCATCATTGTTCACAACTAGGAATTCAATATTATAACTGGATTTAATAAGGTAAATAAATTTCACTCGCTGTCACTGTCTGAAATACAGCGGATTCTCTTGTATTTACGTGGTGGGGAAATTCCTGAAGTTTCATCAAGCAGGCCAGCTTTTGGACTGGAATTTATGACCTGTTGAGAAAGTTGCTGGGTTGCAGTTTTAGAGGAATTGAAATTGAAAGTAACATTTCCATGAAAGTGACTGTTCATGAAAAATCCTCTTGGTGCAGGACCAGATTCACTATTTCCTGCAATCATTGGAGCAGTGTGATTCTTGGCTGAATCAGGTAAAAAAGTAGTTCGGGCACAAACAGTGTATTATCAAAATGGTAATTTCACTGATTCAAAACAGTGTATTGTCACTTTTATCTCACTGATATTTCCCTATATTTCATTGGTAGGCATAAAATAAATTATTTATAATTTTTGGTTGATTTTTTTTATTCTCCTTATCAATTCATAAACATCAAAATATGTAAAATGTTATTCACCTTAGGCTCGCCATTGCCATCATTATTGAATCTGTTTAGATTGGCAAACACACACCAGCAACATTTACACTTTCCTTCCCTATCACAGCCATGACTGCTTCTGTAAGGAAGGAAAGCATGTGTGCTTGGTCCTCCTCCTGTAATACAGTGAAAATAAATGAATATTGTAAAGTATTTTCCAGACATGAAACAATCAAGCTAATATTGGAATTTGGTGCATATTTTTATCAGTATACTTGTTGCATAAAAAGTCTAACTTGATTTTCAACAGAATCAATAAATAGTGATACATGTTTGCTATTCTTTGCCATTTCAGGTAAAAAAATAATCAATCATATAGGTTTACGAAAAGCAAACTCTGCAAAATGCAATTGTTCCGTAAACTTATAAAACTTAATAGAAATCATTTGACTATGTAGTATGTAACATACCAGTCTGATTAATACTTCTGATATAATCAGAGTATATGCTCCTATGTTTCTGAATCAAGTTTATTGTCTTCTTCTCCAGCTCATCTGCTGACATATTTGTCCCAGATGACGCAACAAACTTTTCGTGGATTAGCATCCACTGCTATTTTTTGCTTTTACATGTTATTCCTACAAAGGAAACATAAATGTTGTTGGAAATTTTGGATGTTTTCAGAAGTTAAAATCAAGAGTGAAAATGTGTTATTGGTAAAAAGTTTCAAATTAATTAGTTATAATAGTATATGTACATCAAGACATGTTCAATCACAGACAACCGCATTCTGCTTTTCATGGCAAATTATCTATACTATTTTTGATAGAAATACAGACCTATATATTAAATTACTATTAATTATTCTGTGGTTTGAAATTACATATCGTCCCGACATATGAATTCACGAACATAAGATTTCACGCACTTAAAAAATAACACTCTTTCCAAACAGTCCATACAAGGGCTTGTTTACCATAATGACTATCCAAGGTGCAGCATTCTTCCCCGTGTGCTGATGTAACAAAGTGCGTGAAAACATATAACGTAACACCCAATGTTTCGTGTTTAGGGAGAATCTCTACAGTAAATCAACTTGTTTTAATTTATGAAACTCTTTGTAAAGCACTTGACAACGGACTAGAAGCTAGAGTAATCTTCTTTGATATCAGCAAAGCATTCGATAAAGTCTGGCACAAGGGTATTCTCTTGAAACTTAGACATGCTGGTGTCTGTGAAGATCTCTATGATTGGTTTAAAGACTATCTCTCGAACAGACGTCAACGTGTTGTGTTATCAAATGTCAAATCCTCTTGGGGTAATATATCTGCAGGAGTTCCACAAGGTTCTATTCTTGGCCCTTTACTTTTTCTTATATTCATTAATGATATTGTTTTAAATTTACAATCAAATGTAAACCTTTTTGCTGACGATACAAGTCTTTATCTTGTTGTAGAAAACCCAGTAACAGCGGCCCAGCAATTACAAAGAGATATACAATCAATCTCAACATGGGCAGACAAATGGCTTGTTACTTTCAATCCGTCAAAATCAGAGTCGCTTGTTGTTACAAGAAAACAAAATTCTCATCATCCTACTCAGAATATACCTGAAGTATACGATCATAAACACCTTGGAATCATTCTTTCACACAATTGCAACTGGCATTCACACATCGATTACATAATAGAAAAGGCTTGGAAACGGGTAAACATAATGAGAAAACTAAAATTCCTTTTAGACAGGAAATCTTTAGAAATAATTTATACCTCCTTTATACGTCCTATTCTGGAGTACGCTGATGTTGTATGGGGAAATGCTTTCCAATACAAACTTGAACTTTTAGACAAAATTCAAAACGAACGTGCTAGAATTGCCTCGGGTACGACTAGACTTGTTTCAATTGATAATCTTCTCAGAGAAATAAACTGGGAAACCTTGCAGCAAAGACGATACAATCATAGGCTTATCCTATTTTACAAAATGAAAAACAATCTTGCTCCTGATTATCTAGCCTCTTTAATTCCTGACCAAACTAATACACGTTATAACCTACGCAACTCTGACGATATAAGTGGAATATATGCAAGAACTTCTTTATACTCTAACTCTTTTCTTCCTTCTACAATCCGAGATTGGAATGCCTTGCCTACTGAAATTAGAAATCTTCCTACCCTCTCATTATTTAAATCTTATTTAACTCGCAACAACCAGCGCACACCAAAGTATTTCTACTCTGAAAACAGAAAACTCCAAATACTTCACACAAGACTTCGCACAAAATGTAGTTCCTTAAACTACCATTTATTCCTTAGAAATATCTCCCCTACTCCTTTATGCGATTGCGGGCAAGTAGAATCAAATTATCACTTTTTCTTTGAATGTCCTTTTTTCAACGCGCAACGTCACATACTTTTCAATTATCTTCAAGAATTTGATATAGACCTTGATGTCCTACTCTTTGGTAACTCCAACCTATCAGACAATGATAATGCTAATATTTTCAAATGTGCAATCTTATATAGCTAATACTAAACGGTTTCTCTGAACCGGAAACTTTGAGTTAAAAATGTGTATTGTGAGACTTCTTCTCCCTCCCCTTTTGTTTTTGTTTTTTCTTCTATACCTTACACCACTTTAGTACTTTTGTTCTTTATTTAAATAAACTTTCTTTCACTGTACTAGTTCTATGTATCTTATTCTCAGAAGATAATTATGACCGACACAGAATTATTTAATATTTAAGAGGAAAAGAATTCCATAAGACGTAGTCTTTCATTCTTATCCATTTCACTAGAATATTGTAAATAAATGTGCATGTAATAATGATTGTATAATGTATGTAGATATTCTGGGAATAAAATATGTTTAAATCAAGAATTCTTTTGTTTTTTGTTTGTGTAAAGTGCGTTAAAACCCATATCGCTGGGATAAATATATTAATCACACACAATAATCTCGTTTTCTCGAAATATCTTTACTAAATTTTACTTAAGTCATTTTCTGAATATGACTTAAGATGACTTTTCATCTTAGCTAAGATTGTTTTTTGGACTTAAATAGTTTCTTAAGAAATGACTTAAGACTAGTTGTGAAAACGCCCCAGAATGGTGTTTGTTAGGATTTCCAATTGACCTTCGTCTAAGAAAATACCATCTTCATTAAATAGAATTAACTTGATTTGATGAACAAAGAATTGGATTTAGCATTTGGTCTAAAAAGTCGATAATCTTATAGTTATTTTAAAGATGCTCCTGCACTATTTCTCTAAAGTAGTATTGAGACGTTTTTTTTTTTCAATAAGATATACAGAGTTTCAACAGATTGTTGATTTTAGTCAAGTTGAAAGTTTTATCTTTGTAAATTTTTGTAATATGTTTCTATATTTAATTGTTGTTTTTTTATCGTGCTTATTTTTAATGCAGTAATCTTTCTTCTCATTTCTTATTCATAAACTGTTTCTAAAATATAGATACTAATAACATATTTTATTCAACTGCAGTGTTTATGCTATTACATGTATATGTATATTATTGTGTTGCTTTTATCGCAGCGTTGAATTTTTAATGGTTATTCAAGTTATCACTGTAAAACAATTGCTATAATATGAATGAGATAGGGTGTTTTCCTCGTCTTTTCTGGCATTTTCAGTTTTTGACATCATTATTTAAGATAGTAATTGCCTTCGGCAATATGATTTAGAACATGCTACGTCGGGTCATGAATAAAATTACAGAACGTTGACTTCATCCATTAAAACAATAATATTTTGACATCTTTTAGACATAACATGTGGCTTTTTTTAAAAATTAGCATAGGCCATCAAACCTGTTTTATACATGAACTAACAGACAATAACATATTTACACACATTTTCAGATGTTTAGGCACGTAAAATATGTTACGAATTCTTGCAAGCTATCAAAAAAGGAAAGTTGATAATGCTGCGAAACTGATAATTTACTATGTTTACTATTACAAGTGATAACAATGATAAACAGTCCCATAGGGATTTGGTTTGAATTACGGTTTCATGGCAACAAATACGAATTTGATGTTGAAAGAAACTATTACACCAATTGTACCTTGAAACAAATGCTTGCAATAAAATTTTTGAAAACACATTTTTGGATTTCCTGAAATATTATGAGGCTGTTATTCTAAGCCTACATGTTATGAGATCCATATCACGTTTAACATAAGAAAGCCACGTCAATGTCACCAACTCTCTGCTTAAATGTTTTGCTATCGTTTGATCTTATGGAGCTATGCTACCTCGTTTACATGTAACTGAAAGCATAATTCGTGGTCACTTTGTCTTTTGTTTAGTAAATCTAAACAATTTTCAATTTTGTGTAGTAAGTTGATTTTCTTGTTAGTTTACTATTCTCTTGTATGATAGGTCGAGGCACAAAGTTACACGTTGAATCGGATGAAGGTAGTAAACCGTCAGTCCCATGACGTTTTTCATATTTTTTATAAGTCCAGTTATTAGAAGAATTATACAGAAAAAGTTCCTTTTCATTTTTGATATGGGTCAGCGATTGACAGCTGAAGTTTGGTAAGATTTTTCAGGCATTCATAAAACAGCGTGGAATGTTTTAGCTAAAGATATTATGTAAGTTTTGACTTTTGTTTCTTTTGTTTTTTTTTTCTTTCCTAAATATAATTTGTGTACATGTATATTCCAAGGTGGCTAATATAACAACTGTTTCTCTGCACTTTATTTCTTGTTACTGCTTGTTGCTTTTCACATCACAGTGTAGTAAAAAGAGAATGTAGGCGTAGAATGCTAATGATTTGGACATTGTCACTTACTGGTAAGTTAAGCATTTATCTGAAGAGTGTAACTGTCATTTGTTATCGTGTAAAAATGCTTTGTGTAATTCATATTTCAAGTTAAGATGATTAAGTTATTTGCCACTAGTTAGAGTAACTGTAGTCGTATGATGTTTCTGTTTTTTTAAATTTACAATATATTACTTTCAAGTGTATGAATGCCTGATATCACTCAAGATAAATATTGTTCTTAGATATAATTTTCAGGTCTCGAGTTTCACTGTCAACTGCGTTTGATGAAATGTTGAGTCATATTTATACAGTGTTGTAGTAAATGTGTGAAAAGGTACTCAGGCTTTAGTTGCTGTTTCTTTGGTCAACGTCTTTATGTAACACTCTAAGCCAAGGTTGCACACCAACATTAACGTGGAACTCGATATGAAACCCGATCGTTCTCTCTCGCCAAGAACGGGAATTAGATTATAAATCTGGGTTGCACATCAAGGTTGCACACCAACATTAACGTGGAACTCGATATGAAACCCGATCGTTCTCTCTCGCCAAGAACGGGAATTAGATTATAAATCTGGGTTGCACATCAAGGTTGCACACCAACATTAACGTGGAACGCGATATGAAACCCGATCGTTCTCTCTCGCCAAGAACGGGAATTAGATTATAAATCTGGGTTGCACATCAAGGTTGCACACCAACATTAACGTGGAACTCGATATGAAACCCGATCGTTCTCTCTCGCCAAGAACGGGAATTAGATTATAAATCTGGACTGAACCAGAAAACTGCACTGGAGACTTTCAATATTAATGACAATATAAAAAATGGTTATTATTGTCGGTTTAAGGTTACCTTTGTATAGAACATCAGTTGTAATAAAGAATCCACCATTCCAGGATAAATGTGAGAAATCATTACCGAAATTAGCTACGGATTTATGGTTAGAGTCTAGCCATGAAGTGCCATGTATTAGAGTCTACTTTTATGTATAAAATGTCAAAATGTTTTGCCCTGATAAGAAATAAATCATTAGAATTACTTCTGGTGTATTTTTAAGAAACATATTGAGTTTAATGATAATTTATTACAAAACTGCTCAGTAAAATTTTACTAGGTGCTTTGAAAATGTTTTGATCGTGATTTTAAGCTCTTTAGACTGTAATATTTATTATTAAATATTTAGACGTTAGTGGAGTTAGTGTCTATGGTTTACAAATTGAAATATTTTCAGTACAGTCAAATGTTCAACATACAGGAAGTTTTTATATAGGAATTGCAGTCACTGGTTAATTTCAATCTGTTTCTAGTAAGAATTGTGAAGTGCAGGTGAATCACATTTTAACTGTTTTGTGTTAACGTTCAACTTACTTGTTTTGTATCAGAGTGAATACAGTTGTAGAACGTGAATCACACTTGTATGAATTAATTTCTTTTTGAGTTACGAGATTTTTTTATCACATTCCTCAATCTAAAATCTCTATTTTCGTGATACACTAATTTCAGCCAGCAATAGTCCCTACTAAATTTATTGCCATTCAAACAAATAAGTTTCCAGAACGAGGTACACAAATAGTCAAGGCACCCTAAATAGAAAATAATAATACGAACTGAGCACAAATTATTCGGTTAAGCAAAAATGCAGTAAACTCACTTCGAAAACTTTATTTGAATATAGTACTAGCTCTATAAGGATAGCATTTACCTGCAGAGGGAAGGAAGCTTTATCGGAGCATGTAAGTATTCACAACAGTGGACAAAGCAACTCGCAAAAATTGCTAACACCTTTATTTAGTGCTTCGTCCATAGAGGTTTCATGAATCGGAATTCTAAGGAGAATGTGCTGGGTCTGAAACTATTCATAGTAGTTTAAATATATGTAAGGTCTTTACAATTAATGAAACTATTGTACACGATAATGTTTAGCTTCCATTCAATAATTCATTTGCAGTTTCACATTTTCGTCACCAAGGAGTTCCAAATCTGGGCCATAACAGTTGAATGTTGTTAAATGAAACTGGAATTGTCATTAAACAAGCCATTATTTCTAAGTCTATATTCTTCCCTACTGAGAGACTTTAAGAGAAATGTTTTAAAAATGGCCTGTAAAATCCAAATTAACATTTTGTAGAATGTTATGCAACACGTCAAGAAAAAAAATCGTCAGTAATGCAAACATGATTCATTTTTGTGTTCAAATATGAATTTAAATATTTTTACAAATATTTCTAACCAAAGACTAAAAATACCGGTCTTTGTTCTGAAGTAGTCCATATATTATCTTAGAAGGGAGATTTTATTAAACTCATTTCTTTGTGAAGTAATGCCACTTCTGATTGTTGCTTATTTGAATTTGAACAATCAACACAGGAAGTAGAAAATTTTTTAATTAATTTGTGTTCCTTAAACTGTTAATTGTTCTTTTCCCATCAGTTCTTTCATACATTGAATGAGTTTTTCTTATGTGACAGAATCAGACAACTTGCTTTTTATGTTTTTGCTGTAACTTTAAAATTCATGTTGATGAAACTTTCTTCCATACATGATTTAGAGAAAAAAGTTTATGCAAATGCCTTGTTAGCTTTCAATTACAGCACCATTGAAATTATTTCGAATGTTCAACTCATTCAATCCGTCCAGTGCTTTCTTTGAAACTATCTAGTTTCAGAGTGATTATAAAATTGCTCAGCCAATTTTCAAACCGGAAACTCAACAGTCTAATTCAATTTTTCCTATCAAGTCAATCTCACAAAATGATGTCATTCATCTTCTAGTCGAGGCACAGAAAATGACAGGTTAAAGAAAATCCAAAGCACAGAAGCTCATTTTTGTGTTTCTTTTGTTAGAAAGTTATGATTTGGTGTGTTACTTATCAACGGTAGCAAACAAATCTTATGCAATCGATGAAATGTCAATTAATCTAAACGAAAGGGTGTAATTTAGTTGGCGAACATAATTCAACAATATTTGAAGTCAGAGAAAGGCCAAAACTCATGTCAAAGCCAATTATGTTTTTAACAGTGAATTCTACATTAAATAATATTTAATCTTTATTCTTTTGTTCTAGTTATAGTCCGAACAAACGGAAGTGAACCTATTATACATTCCAAATATCTGTGTTCTCTACTAGTTAAGTCCTTCCACACAGCTGCCTGTATTCGCAAGATTCAAATATTTTGCAGTCATTTCAAAATAACTCCATTTATGCCAAGGTTATAGCCCGGACGAACTAAATTCAAAAGTTGTCATTATTTCTATCGTAATATTTCGTACTAAAACGTCTTTCCTTTAAGCATATGCTTTAGACTTTGTTCAAATGGAGAAATAAGAACGACCCTTAATCCGTCCAATTATTTTGTGACAGAATTGTTTAATGCGGTAGAATTTTATAATAACTTTATTGGAGAATATATTTGATTAAAAAGTACAAAGATACATTTGTGGTACGAATGTATGCCGCAACTGTTGAACCTTTGTATACTTTTAAGTGTAAATAATGCTTTTAAGCTAATTTATATCTATTCTCTACTAGCATGTTTAAGAATTGTAAGCAAAGAAAGAACTTTTTTACTATATTTGGCATTATATTTATATTTTTGACATGTTTATTCTCACCTAATTTTTGTTTAAATAAAAAATAGTATGTCCATTAACAGAAACAATGCCATGCAGGCGTTAAAACACTGTACTTTTTTGCAGTGTGATCTTCAATACAGGACAAATTTTAAGGCAAGGTAAATACAACGAATCTGAATATGTTTCTTGAAAGTCAAGAATGTTTTTGAAGATATCAATGAGCATGTATCTCTTCGAAATAAAACTACTGAAAGTTTTCAGCATTGGCATTACATTTAACAATTCGCTTTCGGTAATAAAAGAATTCACTCTGTCTATGAAATTTGAAAACCATGCATCGCCTACTAGTCATTAAGAAAACTGCGGTAAAGTCACTTCATGTTTCACTGTTAAACTACTTGGTAATACATTTTATAACTGCACTATTACAGAGGGACAAACAAAATACTCTATGTTCACAGTTGTAGCTTGAATTACAAAAACTTTCAGTTCAAGACCTAACCAAAATTTCTTTACGTTCTTGTTTCTGCTATTTTCAAGTCATTTAGTTTACATTTAAGGCCATCTTTCAAATTTACATGTCAATTAGCTTACTTGCATAAAATAAGTTGCAACAATCAAAACTAATTAGCATATTAATTTTCTAGCTGTTTTGTTTGTTCTTTATTCCTAAAGGTTATTTACCTCGCCATAACAACAAAATAACCCTTTCTGATAACCAGCACAAATAAATGTCTACGTAAAAAAAACCTTGCATTTTATTGAAGATATTACGCTAAGTACTCATTGGTGAGTACTCCCTTTAAACGATGAAGTTCAAAGTAAACTCTCAGTTATAAGCTACTCTTAAGTGATTTCAAAAATTATTTTTACTCTGAGTGCAGCTTGGTTAAAGAAAAGAAAGAATTGCCTAAATATTCAATGATCACTTACATAGTTTTTTATAAGACGTACCTGCAATATTTTTCAAAGGTAGTTTTTTAAACGACTAAATGAGTTTAATTTCGACACAATATACAAAGTTTCAAAAGATTGTTGGCTTTATTCAAGTTGAACGTTTTGTTCTCTGTAAATTAAATATGTTAATTTATTTTTCTTTATGATGCTTACTTTTCAAATGCAGTAATCTTTCTTCTCATTTATTATTCGTTAAATATTTCAAGAATTCAAATATTAATGATTAACTTTATTCAAATAGTTGACTTTTGTTTATGGGTTATGTTTGATCAAAAACTAGATCACCAGGTTAAATTGTAGAAAAAACCCTGTGAACACTCATGACGCTTTGTCAACATGTTTGGCTTGATCACTTCTAGTATCTTTCCATGTATGGGTCTTATTGGGTCAATAACTAAGTCACCAGGTCAAATCTTCGGAAAACCTTGTGAAAACTCTAGACACAAATTTCCTGTATCAAATCATCATGAAACTTCCTCATGATGTTTGGCTTGATAACTTCTAGGAAAATTCCGTATATGAATTATGTTTGGTCAAAAATTAGGTCAACAGGTCAAATCTTAACAAACAAGGATATTGTTGGAAACGATGGATGGTCCCCAAAGGTACATGGAGGTTGGATGAATGTGTAACTGAGGAAGGTGTAGGTGGGAGGAGGTTGAGAAGCATGTTGTGCAGTTATAATGATATTGACTGGTGTTCTTCATTTCACAGAAATAAAACAAGGAGAAAATAATTATTTTATTTTATTACATATTATTATGTCAACAGTGAAAAGTGGTTAAGCAAATATTGGAGTTGTTTCCAGAACAAGATCACAAGTGAATACTTGAACATTTGTTTGTAAGGCTATTGTTAGTATAAAATGTTAGAAGTTATACTAGTGAAGTGTTATCAGACATGTACCTTTACATGACAGACTGGAGGTTGATCCCAATCCAAATAATCTGATGATCTGAGAAGTATGGCGTATTGAGTCGTATGAAGTGGTTGATGCTTCGAGAAACAAATACCTGGTCAAGAGTAGAGCCAGTGTTTGTGATAGCAGTGTCAACAACAGAGACTAAGTTGCTGGAAGGTGGAGTTGATGCCACCCAGAAGAATGATGTGTTCTGAGGCAGGTATCATGGATGTTATGTTGTTTAACACTTTTATAGCTTACGCACGTGTAGCATTTACAGCAATATATACTAGGACTATGTTCAGTGGTATTCTGAAGTTTGACAGCTTTGAAAAAGGGGTATAACTTTGTGAAAAATCACTGAGCCGGAACATGCCTTTAAAATGCAAACCTCCTCTTGGTAATAAAGCTTCCTATTGAGTTTCAGTGAATTGCATTTGATAGCTGATGAGCAATAGTCCGGACAAAAATTACAGCTTAAAAAATGCATCAAAGGGGCATTACTTTGTGAAAAATCACTGAACCGGAACATGCCTGTAATATGCACACCTCCTCTTGGTAGTGATGCTTCCTATGAAGTTTTGATGAATTCCAGTCAGTGCTTGCTGAGAAATAGTCCGGACAAAAAAAAATCATTTGAAAGGGCATTAAGGGGCATAACTTTGTGAAAAATCAATGGACCGGAACAGGCTTGAATAATCCTACGGCGTTTGTGGTGGCGGAGAAATGTCACCTGTTTTCACGGTTTTGTTGAAAATTGGACAGCTCATCAATCTTGCGTTCTGCCATTTTTGGCCAGTGTGGGTAGAAAATAATTTAATTTCCGACATGTTATGGATATTAGCAGGTGCTAAAGTTTGGCGAGGGATACCAGTAGCATTGGTAAGTAAATGATTATTTTGAGTATGACCCATTTGAGATGTATTTGGAATCATTGGAGGATTGGGGTTTTGAGATAATATATCAGAGATATGTTCCTGCATTTCACCTGATGCCCGAGCATAATTGTTAACACTTTGAACATTTTTATGGGCGTTTAATTGTTGTATAGTAGTTGGTGCAATACCACTATGTAAAAGATCAGTGCATGTAGTTTTTCTTGCACTATGGTTTGTTTTTTTGCCTTTCAAACCACACTCTTGAGCCATAGTTTTCATTTATGTGTTTAGGGTGTGCTCGCCAAGAGGTTGGGATTTGAACCATTTGTCAGAGCCCGGAAGTCGTTCATAGTTAATACCCAAATAGAAAGGGGATTCGGATTGACACATTTCAGTTGGCCTGTGTGCAAATATTTTATAAGCAGTTACAGGACAAGTTTCTGGTGTTTCATGAGCAAACTGCTTTGGATTGAAAGCACGTACATCTGTTGTTTTTTTCTCAGCAGTACGTGTTTTTGTTAACCTTTCATTGTATTCAATGTATAACCTGCCGTGATCAATTGTCTTATGTTTAATGTCCCCCACCTAAATTGCATGTTTTCACTACTTCCGCGAAGACCAAATAAAACAGTATTGTTTAACCATATTAAATTCAAAAGTTTCTTTTGAGAATAAGTTCCTGTCAGTCCCTTTCCACGTAACATTTTCCTCTCATTTGCTGTAAGGGACTCCGCAGCATTAGGACGGTTTCCTTTCCCCTTGCCTTTTAGCTCCTTTCGTTTGGATGCCAAAACCTGGCGATATGTTGCAAATTCCTTGTCAGTAATGATGCTATGAGGATATTTATTCTCTCTTAGACACCTAAAAATATAAAAAAAATCATTTTCTTAAATGACATTATATTTACACTACTTGTTATTCTCTCAAATATTAATGTATCTAATTTTTAAACATTTATTTAGTAAACAAACAGAAAATTAGTAAAATAAAACATTTTGTGCTTTTTGTAAAATCCTCTCATTTTTGGTTACATGAATCCTTTGCACTCTCACTATACTGTGAAATGTTAAAGATCTTCGACATTATTTTTTTTATTTACTTAAAGTTTTATTATGAAGTTATTTACATAATGGAAAATCTTTTTACTATAATCACTAGTTACTTTTCAGGCACTTAACCAGAAACTTTTCGAAATTGTTCTGTAAAAAAGAGGATTGGGTGGGGTGAATGTTTAAGATATTAATTACTTAGATATTCTATTAGGCAAAAAAAGGAAGATATTGTACAAATTTATTTGTTTAACTTTGTTTCAGGAGGATTTGAACCTGCTTGATCAAAAGGCCCTTGCTTTTATGGTAGCTGCATGAATGGAATAAAGGAACAAAACAGGCTGATTTCCACTGTTTTAATGGATATTTGTGTATTGTATTAGAAGAGGTTATCGTATTTACCCGTCAATGCCTCTGTGGTATGAGGTAAGTGTATCCGGCTCATATTCAGACCCGTCAGCTTTTCCAATGGATAGCAAAAAGTAACCAATAAAGTTGTCCAGCTCAGCAGGCATTATGGTCCAGATCTGTCTGGAGTCATTTTTTGGTGGCTCAGCCAACAATCGTTGAAATTGGCGGTAATTTGTTTCAGATTTTTTACAGTGTTTTTGTTTTTCATTCCTTTTATAATGTTTTCTTTTTCGACATCTGTTATGTTAAGGATTTGTTATATTTCAAGTTATTTTCTGTCATAACTCTACTTGTTGATCTACTATTCCCAGCTTCAGCTGCACGTGAGGAGTCAACATAGCCAGTGTTATCTATAGTTTCTGTTTCGAATTGATCTATATCATAAGACTCCAGGCTGGGCTGGGCAGTTTCAACTCCTCCATGACTATTCAGCTCACTGCCACCTATTTGGTCAGTCTCAAAAAGCTTCTCCTCCTCAAAATCATTTTATTGCATTGTTCAACAACATTAAAATACCCAATCTGTCTCAAGGTTAAAAAATCCAAGTCCGTATCAAACAAATCGTCCGACATTTTAAACAGAAACAGATCCGTATGTTGTATACAAATGACCTACTGTATATACATGTAAACAGTTGCAGACGACGTAGTTAAAATCACGAGGATTTTGTATTAAGTAGGACGTTATTTGTGTGTATTCGTAAGATTTTTGATAAAAGGGTACAATTTATGGATTTTTATGTTAAAAAATTGTAATAGAATTCAATAAAACTCGTTAAATGTTTGTTTATATTTTTTGACGGGGGGATTTCGTTACTAAAAATAGAAACGGATTCCCTGCAAGGTGCCTGTAGTATCGGTTCTCTCTTCCAAATACTACGTCACGAACAACAAGGATGGGAGCCAACCAAGATAAATAGTCCGGCACTTCCATATATGATACCGTATTTGAAACTAACATAATACGGATTTTTCTATCCGTCGAAGCGTATTCGCGCTTCTAGATTTGCGTGTATTTTAGAAAGAAAATTTATAGGTATATAATAAAATGTATGATTTGTGCTTTTGTGACGGGGTCAGCTAACTGGTATTTTTCTGTTTTGACTTTTACCGTAAAAGTCGGGTCATGAAACTTATTTTTGAATACGATTAAAAATAAAAAGTTTATGCAAATGCTATGGTAGATTTCAATTACAGTTAGTTTTAAACAATTCCGGAGGTTAAACTCATTCAATCAGTCCGGCGTTTCCTTTGAAAACTTTTTCGTTTGTGTCTGGTTGCCAATTTTCAAACCGGGAAACTCAAAATCTAAATCGATTTTTGGTTTTAAGTCAACAACAGTGAAAGATCCCAGTCATTTTCTAGTCGAGGCACTGGAAAGTGTCAGATTTGAGTATATTCAAAGCATAGAAAAGCCATTTAAATGGGCCTGTTCATTTAATTTTTTTTTTATATTTTTTAGAAAATTGAACGTACTTTGCGTAAATATTTCAAATTTTGTAAACAGGCAAAGTGTTTAACTAAAATTACTACAATATGTTTTGAAAACGCAATACAGTTTTCCTTCATACACTTGTTTTCATTTAATAATGCACACAGTTTGTTACATTTTAATGACTGCAATATTGACATGATGACTAGTGTGATAATAAAAACTGTGTGTATTTAGTATAGCGACTAACACTGTCAATTCGTATAAAAAGACTAATTTAATATACGTTTGTGCCCTACAGTTATCTAAAACATTTAGAACTAATGTAATTTAAAAAACGTCTGCAAATTATACTGGCATTGTTCTTTAATTATTTGACAAAAATCACGAAGGTGCATTGCTCTTTCTGATTCTAATTTTTAAAAACCATCCAGCCTGCATTGAATGAAATGGTTCTCTAAAGCACCACAAAATACTTCATTTCAATTTCACCCTATTAACATTTGTGGAACAATTTCAATATAAAAAACGTGTCATGAACAACAGAAAACTTGAGCTTGGATTTCAGTCATTTTTATGTACTAAAGGCTACTATTAAAAGATAACCAAAGTAAGTTAGAAGTTTTAACATAATTTGTAAAATTCTTATTCTTAGCGGTTTCGATAATGAACTAATTACTTCACAATGTCCGAGCCTGATTAATGACAGCAATGTCATGTCAATGTATCGAAGGAATTGTACTTAAAAGATATTATTGTATAAGAATACAATATATTATATTCAATATAATTGTAGTTCATAGGGCATGGATAGAAAGGATGCTTACCATTATTTCACTTGCCTGAAATAAATGGTTACTATTCACTTGCGGTAACTTCGACGAAGTTTGGACGCTGCATGTGCGTAAGTGCGTCCGCCCGTTCTGTTACTTGAGTCAAGTCTGTTACTACTAGATCACACAAAGATGTCAAATACAATAGGTTCACTTCCGTTTCTTCGGACTATAACTGTGTCAAAGTAGTAACTGATTGGTGTGCCTTTACGAGAATTGTTGCAGAAAAATTTTTATAAAGCATTACTTTGCCACATATTATTGTTTTCATTAAATGGATAGTATGCATAGGATGGTTTTATTCAATTTTAACTAGAACAAAAGAATAAAAGTAAAATATTATTTAATGTAGAAATCACTATTAAAAAATAATAGGCTTTTTTTATTAAATTGAGTTCCACATCAAATATTCTCGTAACTGGATTTTTTCGATCAAAGATTAGGTATTAAAGTAAAGGGAGAGTACGATTTTGTTACAGTCAGTCAATGTTAATAGGAGTTTTGGCCCTTCTCTCACTTAAAATGTTTGTTGGATTCATCCCATATTTATAAAAGCTTACTGAAAGCGCTGGTAGAACAGGGTTGGGTAAAGCGTAAGGCCACCAAGAAACATTTATTGTTAATATATCGGGTGAAATTTTAGAAATAATGGTTTATTGTAATAAATATGAATTATGAAAAAGGCCTAGTAAAATGTAACTTAAACTATGTACAAAAGACTGGTATATACAGAAACAACATACAAATAAGCTTTGCGAACATTATTCAAAAATTCAACTACCAGTTAAATCACACTCCTTTATTCAGATTAGGTGACATTTCATCGATTGCATACGGTAGATTTGCTTGCTACGCACTTAAGCTAATTCATATCTGTTCACTACGAATATGTTTAAGATTTTAAAGAAATTACTGTGTTTTTTTTTGTATTTTTGACTTTATATTTATATTTGTGGATTTTTCATTTCAACCTTAATTTGTTAAATCAAAAATGAATATTATGTTTACTTATAGAAACGATGCCACATAGGCATTGTAACTTTGTACACCTCTTCAATGTGATCCAGTAAAATTCTATACAGGCGCAGCCATAATGTATAATTCAAAAGCAATGGAAATTACAAAGAATATGAATCTGTTTCTTTAAAGACGATAGTGACTTTGGAGATTTCATGAAGCACATACGTCTTTGAAACAAAATACATGTAAGTGAAAGTTGTCTGCATTGGAATGACATTTAACCATTAACTTTTACTTTATTTCATGGTTTACGGTTAATCTACCTGACAATACATTTTATAGCTGCGGTGGCACATTAAGCTCTAATTTGTAAGGAGTTCAAGTTACAGCGGGAGAGGCAAATGACTGTATGTTCACAGTTTAAGCTAGAATTGTCAGTTTCGTACAAAGAATGCAGTTCGAGACCTAACCAAAGATCCTAACGGTCTTGTTTCTGCTAGAGACAAGTCATTCAGTTTACATTTAAGGCCATGTTTCTTATTTAACCGTCAACTCACGGAATTGCCATGAAGAGGTTTCAACCATCAAAATTGATTAGCATGTTAAGTTTTGCTGTTTTGTTTGTTCTTTATTGCTATAGGCTATATCTATATTTATTGCTATATCTTTCTCACTATTTTTTTTGCTTCAGTCACATATCATCGTGTTGCGTTAATGGACGTCCAATGAATAACAAAATTTTCAGTTCGTTCATGTCCGTTGGCATGCCTTTCTTGTCCGTTTCTCATTCGGCGTTTGTGAGGACCGGTAATGTTCGTTCTGTCTTGTAGATATTTTGAGTATGTTTAAAACTTTGACCGTTCACTACCAGACAAAAGCACTCGTCGGATAAAATGTAGCAGTGCGTTGGCATGCGTTTTGTTCAAAACGCATGCGTTCCTTATCATGTACTTGTCCGGTTCGCATTCCTGTCTGGTGGAACTGATTAGCGGCTGGACTACTACCTAAAATGGAACGGATGGAACTGATGTCCGGCGGATGAAAACTGACAAGAAACGCTTTATCTATTTTGCATGTGTTGCTGTTTCGTTTTACCTGACACCTGTCCAGTTGTCCATTCATGCGGTGATGTTCATTATTAAACTTTATTGCCCTGTACATGTCCGGTTATTGAGCGGCCAATGTGCGTTGTATGCGTTCCATATACGGTTATGGCGTGGTAATAGTTCGATCGCGAGAGCCTCAAACTGCTGTGTACTGGTTTTTGTGACCGGATAACCTTTTTGCCGCATCTGTATCCGTTATCCGTCCGTTAGCGCTATATGGTGATATGTGACTGATCCATTTCAATACAATAACACTTTCATATACCCAGAAAGAATACAATGTTTGTGTAAACTCTGTGTATACAGTTTATTAAATGAATTAAGATAAGAACTCATTGGTATGTAATCGCTTTAAAACGATATAGTTCTAAGAAAACCTTCAATTATAACCTACTTTTCAGGGATTTTTAAAATAATACTTCTTACTTTTTTTTAAGGTGAACGATTTCAATGGGTAAACGGTTGTATCTATTTCAAGTGTTCTTGATGTGGTTCCAAAGACTGCACATGCTTAAGATTGATTGCTGTACAGTATCGAAAAAAAAATTAACAGAAGGGTGTTAAGTTGAACATTGTCGTCAAGCAAACAGTACAATTATGCCCTGGTGAAAGCTTACACAAGCACTAACAAAACGAAGGACATCGTAATTTCCAGTGGTTTCCTGACGTCTGCGTCTGCTCTGCTTGGTCAAAAACAATTCTGATTGAATTCCTTTGACATTTTTGGAATGGAGGTCAGATTGTTGAAATATGGCTGTTCCTATTCCTGCGAAGCAACAGAGCAAAAGGAGTAGTTTCATTTTCAACATTTCATAAATGTTTGAAATAAAAAAGGACATTTACAACTTCATTAACATGTTTCATTTGAATGAAATCCCCTTAACGTTTTAGTCTGGATATGTTTGATATGACTTTTGAATATTTTTGTTCACTACTAGTTTTATTACTTACTCTGACTTTGAAGGTTTCACACAAACCTTAAGGTGAATGCATCTTGATTCTTTACACGCCACACAAGGTTGACACTGTTTTTTAGAAAAACTCAGACATGCATCGAGTTATTTGAAACAATAATAGTCAAATACAGAAAAAAAAGTTGTAAAATGTATCCGTCTAGTCTGTTCATGAACAATTATATATTATTTTGCTATTGTTCAAGATCACTTTCGGCTGCGCCAAATAATGATATCAATTTTTTCGAGGTCGATATAAGTAAGAATAAACGACACAAAGTTTGAATCTTTGAACAGCATGACTGTGATAATCATATTATCCCAATCAATTCTGGGGGATGATACGTACGGCTTCTATATAATTGCCATGTAATAATCAGCAGCTTTGATCTCTGAGTCAATACATTAGATAGATAGATTTCTTTCGGCTAAGTATACATGAAACATAGTTAGTTAAAAACATATTAATTAATCAACAATTAAAACCACATGAGCATGAAAATTATGTCATCAACACTAGCACCAGGGATAACAAAAAACAGAGGAGAATTTCCATCGCTGTTCTTTTTGCTGATGGCATGACATTAGAGAGGTAAAATAATGATATAGTAATTAAACAAAAATGCATTTGCATATGCTAATGCAATAAAAATATTTCTGAGCCAAATCACAGTATAAATAATCACAATTTGCATGAGGTTCACATACAACTTCATTATCATATATATATATTTAGCTTGAAAGACTGAAAACCGTGCAAAAACATTCCATGCCATGTTGTTAAATTGTCCAAAGATGGCGTTTTATGAAGTTTAAAAGCAAAGCACGAAGATTATCAATGTGTGATACAAGGGTGCAACTTGTTCCACAGTGTACAGCCCTAGTAGCCGAATGATTTTTACCCAACACTTTTTACTTTTGATATAGTAAGGGTACCCTTGTGGCTGGGCCTTATCCTATAATTATGTATGGCATCTCGACGTTTAAAATATTTACCAATGTACACTGGAGTTATACCACTTTCGACCTAAAAAAAGCTCTCGTTTATATGGAAACCAGTTTAGAAATTAAACATGTTCATGGCCGACATGAGTTCTCGAGTCAAGATAAGTACAAAGCCTATCATTTTATTCTGAGTATTCTGTAGTTGATTTTTCAAGGCATGAGTCAATCATCTTTGGTCGTTATGATAACTATCATTACTAGTTTTTGTAATCATCATCATCATCATCTGCAGCAAGATATTATTATCATTACTTGAATTACTTTTACTTTCATTATTATCAATTAATGGTTTTGAAAAAGTAGAACAACTAACCTTTTATTTCTTAGGTAAGAAATATTTCAAACTTTGTGATATTTTCCAATATAGACTGTAAGCAGTATCCGCTTTGTAGTCAACTTGATATGATACTGTTTGATGTTTTGTTTCCACTGAAAACTGTTTTCGTGCAAAATAATATTGATTTTAGTTTTTTTAGTATTTCGTTCTAGCTCGTCTGCTCGGAGAACAAGTTGGATCTTTTTTATTTACATGTATGCACAAAGACTTGATAAGGTCTGCAATCCCGATAGGTCTTTAAAATGTTAGGCCATTCTAATTAGTCTGGTGAATTGTCAAAGGAAATGGCCCTAACGGATATGCACGTATAGCCTTTCTGTAGGTTTTTGTACGTGGTTTGCATGCTGGGAACTTTGATATACCATTCTAAGTAACTCTTATATATCTAACTGAAATATCACGAAGATGTATACTGTGGTTACCAGTTACTAGTTGGTTAAGACATTTATTAATTAATTAATATATAACTGAATTTGAAATTGTGAAAAGAGTACTTTTTCTTCTCTTATTACCATCTCGTACTTGTATCAGTGATTAGTGGCTGTTACTCCAACAGTCAAAAGAGAGTTAAGGCATCACTGTTAGGTAACTGATGTTTAAATATTTTTTCCGCTATTACATAAGAAATATCATCTTCTAACGGCAAAAAAATGTTCTGTCCAACTGGTTAAACCAGTCGAGTGTACTGTCTGTAATGCACAGTTCCTGTCTGTACATATTACATTATCACGATAAAAACGAGCGATATTCTATAGAATGCACCACCCCCGTCATTCAATTAAGACAAACCTATTTATCGCTTTAGGGGTATTTATTGAAAACGTTAATTTAAATAAAAAACAGTGCAGCGCATTATCCGATTGCAAGATGGCGAAAGTTTGTTAGCAAAAATTGTTACAAAGATAACATACATTTATTAGTCCCCTACTGATGTTTTCAACGGAGGGGACTCTAGGTTTGAACTCCGTATACATATAAATTATGTTAAGTTGATAAAACTTGGTGTATGAATAAGTGACAATATGGTGCTTATGCACGTCACTTTGTTCTTTTCTCTCGGGTCAAACTGTGCGGTTTTACGGATCGTCATCGCAAAATATTGTGACGTGAACTACTTTCACATTTCATGAACTATCGATTTCTGAAACTTATTGTACATCTTCAGCAATAAGTGAGGATGTACGTGACGTTATTTCATGTACGCCAATGTCCACTCTACGGTTTTACATCCCGCCATAGCAAAATATTGTGACGCAAACTTCTTCCACATTTTTAGGAATATTTATTTGAAACATTGTCTGCATCTTCAAGAATAAGTCAAGATGTGCGTGACATGTTTTTCATGCACGCCCATGTCTGCTATGCGTAATAGCAAATTTTGTGACGCGAACTACTTCCACAGTTCTAGGACTATCGATTGAGACATGGTGTGCATTAGAAACAAATTTTATATCAAAGGTTGATAATAAAAAGCTTAAGTTTGATTTTATAATTTATTTGTAGAATTGTGGATATGATATAAAAAGTGTTTTTCCTTTGTCTCACCTGTCCTATCTGTAATACCTGTGTTATTGATCAGAGGATGGAATTACCTGCTCTCTGGTATGTGAAAACATACATTACAGTAACAATACAACTAGGTATATAGACATACAGAGTTGAATAGGAAAGAAGCTATCATAGTTAAGTAGACAGAAATTACAAATATTAAAAATTGAAACATCTTTAATTAGAAACAAATCTGAAGAATCAGAGCTGTCAATGAAAAACAAAGTCAACCTCAGAACCCGGAAATAGCAAAGCAGTCAGGATCAAAATCACAGCAGTGTAAGAAATCTACTACTGGTCAACCGCCTCTAAAAAATGGATTCTCCAGTGATACAACCACAACTTGATGATATAGCGATGGATCTGTGGCAACTGAAAGATAGCTTGAGCAAAGTTTGAAAGAAGGATGGAGTTGAAGCCCTTATCACCAGTACTATAACAAATATAATGTCTGAGATGACAAAAGACACCAGAAAGTTATTGAAAAGCAAATAAGGCTCAATACAAAAGATCTGCCGGACAAAGAAGTTGATTTTGAATTTGATTTTTTTAACTTTTTGTGTTGAATTGCGGCTGTAAAAAGTCTCCCCATGTTGGCATATATTTAACCTCTGTCACTGATGTAGTGTGAGGTGGACTTTATATCCCGATTATTTGCGCAACTTTTTGAGGGGTCGTTGCGATAGCAGAGTGATCTGTACGTTCTTACTTTGCATTGCTAGGCGGTCGGTGCCTTCGGTATGGAATTGAATTCCACTGGGAACTTGATTATCTATATTTCACAATAGAGCTATTTGTGCCGTGTTTCGGCTGTTAAAAGTCTTCCCGTACATATAGTCACCGGTGTCGTTTGAAGTGAACTTATATCCCGGTTAATTGCTCAACCCTTTTTGGGCCTTGTTGCGATAGCCGAGTGATCTAAGGCTTCTTACTTTGCATTGTTAGACGGTCGGTGCCGTTCGTTGCGGGTTTGAACCCCACTTGGTACTTGATTATTTAATGTAAAGAAACTAGATGAGATTGGCGAGAAGCAGCAGGACACAGTTAGGAGAACTAAGGAGGCAAAAAAACTACAATGAGCAATATTCAAGGATTTATAAATATAGCAGAAGTTACGGAAGTTAAGAACTGGTAAAACCATATAATGGTCCCCGAAGTATTTTTTGTTCAGAATGTCAGAAAAGTATAATAAGAAATGTGCTATCAATAGTATTTCAATGACATGTGAAATGAAATACTTTTTATGTTATAGTACGGATAATCATGATGAAACATATTTGAGGAGTTATAGTATAAAAAAAAAACATTTGTAAGGACAGTTGATTTTTTGCAAAATTTACCTGCTACTTGTTTACTCTGTGAATGTTTAGGCTATTTGAAAGACACTGGTCAAAATCATAACACAAACACATTGTTTTTTGTTTTGTTTTGTTTTTTATAAATTTGTTCACATTTAGAAGTCGAATGATTTTTATTTTCATCATAAATAGATCTATTACATATAATTATCTAATCGGTTGATTAAGTATAAGCCCTGTGAACTTACACTGCCTGAATCTAAAATACATCTTTGTATGATGTTTTGTTCGATATAATAAAGCAAATGTTGCCTCTTTGTTGCTGATAGTGCATATTGTCAACCCGTGAGAATACAACAGTATTTCCTCTGGTTGTCAGTAAAAGGAGGAAAATATTCATCTATTAATTTTCACTTACTTATATAATGCTTATATAATATTGAACTAAGTACATTGTTTACGATCAATATGCATGATTCACTCTTCTGTTCCGGAAAATTGCATTTCTAAAATATTTTGTCTTTTTTACACCCATGCTGTATTGTTATGATACCTGGGTTTAATAAAAGATATGTTCTGTTCTGTTCAAACTGAAATAACTGCATGGAAGCTACTTAAGTAAATAATCATTGAGTCATGCTAATTGGAAGCAACTATTACATAATGTTTTAACAAGAGTGACTGATCAAAATTAATTCAATCAATTTTTAAGATCACTTGCCATAAAATTTTGCTAACTGTCTCAACTTTAACATTGATTGGGTCATAAAAAAATTAATTGCTTTGTTTTGACAGCTATGCAGGATATACAAGGGTCCCATTTGGGCAGGTTAATTTGCATAAGTCCCACAGAATAGGGCGTGATTTATGGATCTTTGACATTTCACTGGATATTAATTTGTAACCAGACACAAAATTTCTACTTGATGGACATTAATATTTTTCAAACAATATCCCAACGTGAAAAAAACACTGTAGTGTGAATTTCCATTCCAGTGAAACAAATGTTAACACATTAGGAAACCTAAATTCACTTCAATTTCGGACGGAAGGACGGACATGACGTCGACTATATGCCCTCCCTTCGGGAAGCAGAAAAAAATCGAGAAAAATTTAGAACCAAAGTAAATGAACATGAAGAGAAATTAGAAGCTGAAGAAATTTTTCCAGTTCATAGAATTTACACAAACAATTCTATTATTAAACCAATTTTAGTTAGAACCATCAATAATGATGTAAAAACAAGATTGAGGAAAAATCGAAACAGACTGAAAGTAATACATGTATAATTAGTGCAGAATTTCTTTTTGTATCTTACGTCCCTAGTAACAAAGTAATCAAGATGCTATTCAGTTTATATCTGTACATACCTTGCTGAAATAAATAGTTTTTACATATTACCTATGCTATGGTAACTGCTAATATTAACTAGAGAAAATAGTGATATGTACATCTATAACATGTTAATACAAATAATGACAATGTCAAGTAAAATGGGATCTATTCTTTAATGATGATAAATTGATAAATATCAAATGGGAGCAAGTACACTGTAATGTTTATAAGTGTACCAAATATTCGTATATACAGTAGCTACAAACAAGGATTGTCTATAGAGTTTTCTTTTTTAATTTTAAACAAAACCCTTAAGTGATGATATATTAAGAATGCTGTTGAATTCAGGTGTAAAATTACCAATTAATTGTAAAACAGTATTTGCTGGATCTGAAGCTACTTAGTATAAATTTCAAATATTATTTTTGGAAATGAAAAGATTTATGTATTTGTGTAGAAAGAAAAATATTGTTCAGTAACCATCGGCATTCAGACCAAGCCTATGAGTAGCTTGGCAGATTTAAAAAGGGATAAAGTTTACGACCGTTAGGCAATTACAAGATTTTTATTTCAATAACTGCATTCAAAACATCTAAAAACTAGAAAAAATGCGGATTTTTTTTTTCTTTTTGGTACTTGCAATTAACTTTCGTATTCACCACCTTTTTATTCCTTTTTTGTAATTATCTTTTAAATAATCATTTGTTATATAAATCTGTATAACAGTCACATCCGTAATCAAAACCTAGCAGATCTACTTTTTCAGACATACTTGTAATAGCTACCAATTTTTAAAAAATCCCAAAATCAAGAGTGCCAGAATTTTTGTAAGAGATGACCGTTTTTGTGTCGCCTTACTATATTCAGGGGACATTAAGGTGTTACTTGCGGTGTCCGCGTCGGCGGCAGCGGTGGTGTTGTCGACGGCGTCCAATTTCGCTTGCTTTTGCTAAAAGTACTGGAGATATCAACTTGAAACTTCATAGGTGAATTGATCTCATTGTATGGAGGTGCAGTGCCCAAGAACCGTAACTCTCTTTTCCATAATTTTAGTTATTGCCCTTTGTAATTTTTCATACTTAAGTCTTGTCCGGGGCATTACTCGAAAGGTATTGAAGATATCAACTTGAAACTTCATAGGTAAATATATCTCATTGTGTGGAGAGGTACAGTGCCAAAGAACCATAAACTCTCTTCACATAATTTTTAAGTATTGCACTTTGTATTTTTTTCATACTTAATTCTTGTCCGAGGCATAACTCAAAGGGTATTGAAGATATCAACTTGAAACTGTAGTAGATCTCACTGTGGATAGGTTCAGTGCCTAAAACCCATAACTCTCTTTTGCATAATGTTTGAGTTATTACCCTCTGTAATTTTTCATACTTAATTCTTGTCCGAGGCCTATAAATTACCCACTCCATAGAAAAAAAGTTAAATAACTGGTATGCTATCGTTAAGCGACACGTCCGACTCGCGGAGTTCTAGTTTTAAAAGGATTTCGTTTCAACACTGTTTAAGACTAGCGGTTATTTTAAGTCGCGTTTTTGTTCTGTTCTAAAATTAGCCAGCCGATTGTGACCGATCCACTACATGACATATAGTGTCATTCTGAGAGACAGTTTTCAGTGGACTGTACTAGTGAATGTTTAGCCAGCCGATTGTGACCGATCCACCACATGACATATAGTGTCATTCTGAGAGACAGTTTTCAGTGGACTGTACTAGTGAATGTAAATAAAAAAGTGTTTGACCACTTGGAAACGTTTAAAATGAAAATATTTTTATTGATCTATCATGGTGCATGTTTTTTAAAATGCAATTTTATTATGAAGATAGCATATCGAGTTTTTTAAAAGTAAAATTGTATATAGGTAGACTCCCCTTTGAAAAAAAAAACAAATACTTTTGATTTAGTTGTATTAACAGTCAGTTTCCATGCGTCATAGTATTGTTCGTAATAGTCAAGCGCTACCTGGGGAACACATTTTGATTATTAAAATAAACAAAAGTTTATGTGTATCACTGAAGGAACGAATCAATCTGTTCTTCATAAACAGAGAGACATTACACAAATTCAAAGCAGATGTAAAAGCTCCATGTAAAAGAAACATTTCCTGTGACGGTGATTGGTTAATGGCAGAAGAGTGGTTGGCAGTTTAGCCGTGTATCCTTTTTCGTGTAATCTAAAAATGTTGGTATGGTCTGATTGCAAAGTAATAAGTGTACTATTGTGTGAATGCAATGAAATTCTATGTTCTTTAGCTATGAAGTATGGAAGTTATTTCCATTGTCAGTAAGGCTGATGAAAATAATAATCTAGTATATTATTTTCTGTATTATTTTACAGAATTTCAAACTTGGTCATTTTTGACACCTGGCTATAGTCAGGGGACATATAGGTGTTAATTGCGGTGTCGGCGGCGCCGGCGGTGTCGGCGGCGTAACATTTTGCTTTTACGAGGCATAACTACTGGAGGTTTCAACTTGAAACTTCATAAGTGAAACCAAGTCATAGTGGGGAGGTGCAGTTCCCAAGAACAATAACTCTCTTTCTCACAATTTTTGAGTTATTGCCCTTTGTAATTTTTAATTCTTGTCCGAGGCATAACTTGAAAGGTATTGAAGATATCAACTTGAAACTTCATAGGTGAATAGATCTCATTGTGTGGAGAGGTACAGTGCCCAAGAACCATAACTCTCTTCACATAATTTTTAAGTATTGCACTTCGTATTTTTTTCATACTTAATTCTTGTCCGAGGCATAACTCAAAGGTATTGAAGATATCAACTTGAAACTTCATAGGTGAATAGATCTCATTGTGGGGAGGTGAAGTGCCTAAGAACCATAACTCTATTATGTGCATTTTTCTAGTTATTGCCCTTTGTAATTTTTCATACTTAATTCTTTTCCAGGGCATAGCTCAAAAGGTATTGAAGATATCAACTTGAAACGTCATAGGTAAATAGATCTCACGGTGAAGAGCTGCAGTGCCTAAGAACCATTACTCTCTTTTGCATATTTTTGGGACAGCAAGCTCGACTATTCTCAGTACTTGACACTAAAGGGTTATAAAACCTTATAAACTCAAGATTCACACAAAATCCTTGACAAAGTTACCTCCTCTTGTGGCAGTCTAAAGCCATGATGATAAAAAATGTTTTAAGTTAATCTGCAAGGGAAAGGTGACTAGTATTACCTAGCCAAAAACTTAAACTAAATTTCTAAGTCGAAAAGGGGTCATAATTTACACATAATGCTGGACACAGTAACCCAACCCTCTCTTGTGAGCAGACTAAGCTCTTGATGGTAAACAAGTATTGTGAGTTTCAGGGCTATATATGCAAGGGAAAGGTGACTAGTGCTACCTTGCCGAAAAACTTTAACCAAATTTCTAAGTCGAAAAGGGGCCATTATTCACACAAAATACTTGACACAGTTATCTCCTCTTGTAAGCAGACTAAGCTCTTGATGGTTAACAAGAATTGTAAGTTTCAGGGCTATATCTGCAAGGGTTAGGTGAATAATGTTACCTTGCCGAAAAACTTAAACCTGAACCAACGCCGACGCCGGGGCGAGAACTATAGCCCTCCTTATTCTTCGAACAGTCGGACTAAAAATGTACAAAATGATTATAGGGAGCCATTTCTCAAATTTCAGTTTTAAGTACCCCATGAATATTTTTATTGCACTGGCAGTGTTAATTCTTTGTAACTTGTTATGTAACAGAGGTAGATGTGATGTAAATGCAGTCTCTCCTGGTGTTCTATTTTTCGATGATTTCCCCTTAGTTATGGCCCTTTGATTCACTGGAACTCTTTTGTCCATATGAAAATCTCAGAACTATTGATAGGAAATACCAGTTATTTTAATCTCTCTTAAATCATTTGGTCAGTTATTACTGGTTATAAGTAATCCCCACTGCAAATTAGTTGTAACTTGTTGTGGGTAATAATGTTTTGGTGTTGCCCCGCCTAGCATTTGACCATCGGTCCTTTTTTCACTACATTTTAACGATTTACAAATGGAGGCGGATCTTCTATTTGAAACCATAAAGTCTTTGATACATTCTTATTAAAATCTGACTGACTGATCATTATGATCAAACCCGTGAATTGTTGATCTAGGAGAATATGATTTTGTCTTTTGTATATTTTCTTTCACTTTGAAAATTAAATCTGCTGATCAATAAAGTTTTTTCTCCTTATCTGTCACCTCCTTACCCCAACCATCATTTTTAATTATCTTATGTTGGGGGGAGTGATTATATTTTTTCTTAAAATTTGCTTGTTCCATACATGACTTAATTTCATGCTTAGTTGGACGAAAAAATAGAAATTCGACCAAACACAATGTATAACTAATTATGTATCCCCATAAAAAGCGGGAGTGAGAAAATTTGACTTTGTGCTAGCCAACTGGATGGATGTCTGGGTGTGTGTCAAAAAGATTGACAGCGCTACTCCTACATTCATCATCAGATTTTAATGAAACAACAGAAATGTTCAATATCTAGTAAAGTTATACATATTTACATGATTTTTCGCATGACTGATTTTTGCCTATCTTCACCAACATTCATCAGCAGATTTATGAAATGTTATAGTAATGTTCAATAGCTAGTGTAATTGTGTATATTGTCACGATTTTACACTTGACTGATTTTTGTAAGAATTATGGGACTTTTGATTTTTAGCTCACCTGAGCACAAAGTGCTCAAGGTGAGCTTTTGTGATCGCCTGATGTCCGTCGTCCGTCCGTCCGTGCGTGCGTGCGTCGTCAACTTTTTCTTCAAATAACTTCTTCTCCTGAACTGCTGGGCCAATCTTGCTGAAACTCGGCAGGAATGTTACTTGCATGAAGCTTTACCATAATTGTTCAAATGGTTCAGGTCCATTTCATTTCTAGGCCACAGGAGCTAAAATAGATTTTCAAAGTTGGAACTTCAAAAATCTTCTTCTTCAGAACTACAAGGCCTGGAGCTTAGTTATTTGGTATGAAGCATCATCAGCTGGACCTTTACCAAGTTTGTTCAAATCATGACCCCTGGGTCAAAATGGCCCTGCCCCAGGGGTCACTAGTTTTACATAGAATTATATAGGAAAAACTTTAAAAATCTTCTTGTCTGAAACCACAAGGCCTAGAGTTTAGATATTTGGTGTGCAGCATTGTCCAGTGGACCTCTACCAAGTTTGTTCAAATCATGGCTCCTGGGTCAAAAATGGCCCTGCCCCGTGTTGTGTAACTGCTTGTTACATGTACCAAGGGACGCAACACTATATATATAATGAGCTGTATATGATCTTAGAGTTATTGTTCCATTACTATATATATTGTATATTCTGTTGTTGTTAACAGTTAGTTTGGAGTTTGCTCTTGTATGATGTACAATAAAATATAAAACCATTCTACAATGTTATAAATATATCGATAACATAATATGGTGTCAGAAGTGACAAAAAGAACACAATATGGACTTACATTAAATTGTAAAAGCAAAATGTGGACTTACATTAAATTGTAAATAAACAGGAGACTTATATTCAATTGTAAATTACGGATTATTTTCTCAAAATTGTTGGTGGACAGTTTTCACGGAAAATCATTACACTGCTGTTCAAAGTGCAAAGCAAAATGGCTAAGTTATTGCCACCAGAAAATTTCGACTTTACTCAGCCAAACAGGTGGGATGAATGGAAGCAGAGGTTTTTGTTCTATAGAACTGCCTCAAAACTACACAAAGATGATGAGGACATTCAGGTTGCCACATTAATTTACACGATGGGTAAAAGTGCGGACAATTTGTTAAAGTCCTTTAACCTCTCAGCCGACGATCAAAAGAAATTTGACAAAGTTGTCGAAAAAATCGACAGGCATTTCAACCCGAAGAAAAATATCATTCACGAACGAGCAAAGTTTCATTTAAGGCGACAACACCAGGGTGAAACAGTTGAATCTTTTATTCGATCTCTATATGAAGTGGCGGAGAACTGTGACTTTCCTGGCGAAACGAAAAATGAACAAATAAGAGACAAAATTGTTATAGGAATATTAGACGCAAACCTGTCGGAGAAAATGCAGTTAGAAGCCGAACTGACTCTTGACAAAGCTGTGCTAATGGCTAGACAAAGTGAAGTTGTTAAGAGTCAGGTAAAAATCCAGCACGAGAACGGACATGGCACGGCGGACGAAATCAATCGTGGAGCTAGACCAAAACAGCCTTCGAAAGGACATAAGAAGCACATGAATTTCGGTCCAAACACGCCCAAAACCTCCAGTCAAGACAAATTCCGCAAACAACAACATCCTACTAAGGGACAAAAACAGTGCACAAGGTGCAACAGAACGCATGTGGAAGGAAAATGCCCGGCAATAGGGAAAAACTGTTTAAAGTGCGGAAAACGAGATCATTTTTCTGTGTGCTGCAAGACAAAAACACTAAATGAACTCGCAGAAAATAGTGATTTTCTGGGCACGATTGATAGTGGTGACGGTCCGTGGACAGCAAAACTAAAGGTGAGACATTTGCTAGTCTGTTTTAAGATAGACACTGGTGCTGATGTAACAGTAATACCTGAGTCAGTATATTTGTCTCTTGGAAAGCCAAAAATAAGAAAAACAACTAAAAAGTTATTTGGCCCTGGAAACAAGAAATTGAATGTCATAGGTTCCTTTACTGAAACATTATCCAATAAAGACATGTACACTGTAGAGGAAATATTTGTTGTTCGTGGCATTGACCGCAGTCTGTTAGGACGACCTGCAATTATCAATCTTAACCTAGTCAAACTAAACATAGATGAAGTCATTTCAGTGCAATCTGTTAAACATGCACATCCCAAACTGTTTAGAGAACTAGGGCAATTAGATGGGGAATACCGTATTTCTCTTAAAGAAGGAGCAAAACCGTATGCTCTATCTGTACCACGACGTGTACCTATCCCATTGCTTCCAAAAGTCAAAGCAGAACTTGAAAAAATGGAAAAGTCAGGTGTAATTTTCAAAGTTGATCAAAGCACTGACTGGTGTGCAGGTATAGTCTGTGTACCCAAAACCGACGGTAACGTAAGAATCTGCGTTGATCTTACACAGCTGAATAAAAACGTACGTCGAGAAAACTTTCCTTTGCCGATTATAGATCAAAGTTTGGGAAGGTTAGCAGGTGCTAAATATTTCAGTAAGCTAGACGCCAATAGTGGTTTTTGGCAAATAAATCTGGCCTCCGAAAGCCAATTTCTCACAACGTTCATAACGCCGTTCGGTAGATTTGCTTTCAAAAGATTACCGATGGGGTTAAGTAGTAGTTCTGAATATTTCCAGAAGCGTATGTCACAAATCATTGAGGGTAGAGACGGAGTCTTATGCCAGACTGACGATATTCTAGTTTACGGACGGACGAGTGAAGAGCATGACTCGAGACTTGAGACGGTTTTAACTAGACTAGAAGAAGCTAATTTAACCCTCAACGCAGACAAGTGTGTGTTCAAGCAAACAAAAGTCAAATTTGTTGGTCATATAGTCGGTCAAGACGGCATTGCCGCAGACCCAGACAAGGTAAAGGCTATACGAGACTTACCACCTCCTAAGGATGTACATAGTGTACGCAGCTTCATGGGAATGGTCACACAACTAGGAAAATTTTCCCCGCTCCTAGCTGAGTATTCAAAGCCAATACGTGATTTATTGAGCAGTAAAAATCAATTTTACTGGGGACCTGATCAGCAACAATCATTTGAAAAAATCAAATGTATTTTGACAGAATCTCCTGTTTTAGCATTGTATGACCCAAACAGAGAGACTACACTTATGACGGACAGTTCCAGCTACGCCACTGGATGTGTGGTTCTCCAGAAACAAGACGATGGAGAATTTAAGCCGGTTTCTTATGCTTCGAGAGCATTAACTCCTACTGAACAAAGATATTCAACTATAGAAAAGGAAGCTCTTGGTGTCACTTATGGGTGTGAAAAGCATAGGGACCTATTAATTGGGAAATATTTCACTATACACACTGACCACAAACCTTTGGTACCTTTACTTGGACAAAAAGACTTAAGCGAATTGCCGGTACGAATACAACGTTTTAGATTGCGATTGATGCAATTTTCCTACTCCATCCAGCATGTTCCTGGTAAAGACTTAATCATTCCTGACCTACTTAGCAGACATCCAACATGTGACAGTTTGACATTTGAGGATAGTCAAAATTGCTCGGAGACTGAGCAGTATGTTGATTTAATTTTGAAAGCTTTGCCAGCCACAGACAAAAGGCTGCAGGAAATAATGTCAAAACAAAGGTCAGACTATGTTTGCAAAAAGTTAATTGAGTTTGTTCAAAATGGGTGGCCTGATTCAAAGTCATGTGAAGTTTCAAAATTATATTGGAAATTTCAGTCAGAAATTACTCTCAACAATGGGTTGTTAATGAGGAATGACAGGTTGATTATCCCTGCAGAACTGAAAGCAGATATTTTGTCTAGGTTACACCAGGCACATCAAGGGATAAATAAATGTAGAGCAAGGGCTAAAGAATCCGTTTGGTGGCTTGGAATAAGCAATGATATCAAAGATCTTATTAAAGGGTGTGACATTTGCGCTAAGAGCCAAAATGAAAAAAGGGAGCCGATGTTAGCTACGCCTTTTCCCGAAAGGTGTTGGTCAAAATTAGGATCAGATTTGTTTCACTGGCGAGGTGCTACATATCTGTTGGTGATAGATTATCACTCTCGCTATATCGAACTAGCTAAACTCAGCTCGCTGTCATCTGCATCTGTCGTAGAACATTTCAAATCCATATTATCGCGACATGGACTGTGTGATACCATAGTGACGGATGGTGGTCCACAATATTCTTCTGATATTTTCAGGAAGTTTTGTACTAAATACGGTATTGAACATGTAACCTCGAGTCCGAGGTATCCTATGGGTAATTCAGAGGCAGAACGCGCAGTGCACACCGTTAAACGTCTGCTGAATGCATGTCAAGACCCATATTTAGCTATGTTGACGTATCGGGCAACGCCGCTACAAAATGGACTTTCGCCAAGTCAAATGTTATTCGGGCGTCAAATTAAAAGTACAGTCCCTCAAATACCGCAGAAACTTGAACCGAGGCTTGTGAATTCTAAAATTCTTTTGCAAAAAGAAAAGAAGTACCGTAATTACTATAAAGAAAATTACGACAAGTCTAAACGTGCGCAATATCTCCCTCCACTAAGGGAAGGGGAAGGGGTGTATGTAAAGGACATGGGAATCGAGGGCAAAATAATACGGGAAGATTCACGACCAAGATCCTTTATTGTAGAGACACCGAAAAGCACAATTGCAAGAAATCGTAGGCATTTGGTGAAACTGAATAAAAAGGTTCATTTTGACAAGGAAATTGATATCCCTGTTACAGGATACCAGTCACCAGTGTCTAACGAAAAATCAGACTCTCAATTGTCTCAAGGTCAAAACTGTTCAAATGCTGAAAGTTCAAATAATGCTTATGTGACAAGATCTGGGAGAGTTTCCCGGCCGCCAGATCGTTTAAACTTATAATTGTTTTGTCATTCTACGTAATTACATTGAAATGGATTTCATTTATTTTAGATTAGCAATAACAGTTTAATTTGCAACTGACATTTCAATTAAGTTTACATGAATGACATAAAGTTCAGTTACAGTGTGATTGACCTTAAAAGCAATATAAATGTTGCAGATTAATCTTGAATTTATGTTTTTTGTAAACAGTGACTTTCCGACTTTAGGAAAGGGGTGTTGTGTAACTGCTTGTTACATGTACCAAGGGACGCAACACTATATATATAATGAGCTGTATATGATCTTCGAGTTATTGTTCCATTACTATATATATTGTATATTCTGTTGTTGTTAACAGTTAGTTTGGAGTTTGCTCTTGTATGATGTACAATAAAATATAAAACCATTCTACAATGTTATAAATATATCGATAACATAATACCCCGGGGGTCACATGTTTTACATAGAGTTATATAGGAAAGACTTTTAAAAATCTTCTTGTCAGAAACTGCAAGGCCTAGAGTTTAGACATTTGGTGTGCAGCATTGTCCAGTGGACCTCTACCAAATTTGTTCAAATCATGGCTCCTGGGTCAAAAATGCCCCCTCCCCAGGGGTCAAATGTTTTATATAGAGTTATATAGGAAAAACTTTTAAAAATCTTATTGTCAGAAACCGCAATGCGTAGAGTTTAGATATTTGGTGTGCAGCATTGTCTAGTGGACCTCTATCAAGTTTGTTCAAATTATGTCCCCTGGGTCAAAATTGGCCACGCCCCAGGGTTCTATTGATTTACATATAGTTATATAGGAAAACATGAAAAATCATTTTTCTCCGAAACTAATAGGACTAGACCTTAGATATTTGGTGTGGAGTATTGTGTTGAGAACCTTTACCAGTATTGTTTATATGTTGGCCCCGGGGTTAAAATTGGCCCCGCCCCGGAGGCCCTTAATATGTAAAAAAGGCAATCTTTAAAAATCTTCTTACTGGAAACCTCAATGCCTACAGCTTAGATATTTGGTATGCAGCATTGTCTAGTGGATGTCTATCAAGTTTGTTCAAATTATGTCCCCTGGGTCAAAATGGGCCACGCCCCTGGTTTCTCTTGGTTTACAAAAATTTATATAGGAAAAACATGAAAAATCATTTTTCTCCGAAACTAATAGGTCTAGACCTTAGATATTTGGTGTGGAGTATTGTGTTGAGAACCTTTACCAGTATTGTTTATATGTTGGCCCCGGGGTCAAAATTGGCCCCGCCCCGGGGGCCCTTAATATGTAAAAAATGCAATCTTTAAAAATCTTCTTACTGGAAACCTCAATGCCTACAGCTTAGATATTTGGTATGCAGCATTGTCTAGTGGACCTCTACCTAGTTTGTTTGAAAAATGTCACTGGGGTCACTATTGGCCCCGCCCGAGCGGTCATAAGTTTCAAATAGCAGTATAGAAGAAAATCTTCTTGTCTGAAACCACAAGGCCTAGACTTTTAAAATTTGGCATGAAGCAAGCTTTATCAAGCTTTAAGAAATTATTAGATTAGGTTAAAGGTCATGGGGGCTAAAAGAGATCAGACAAAAAATAGAGCATGAACTGAAGGTAAATGGTAAAGTAATGTCTTAATGCATCAAAATCTTATATGAAGGTCGAAGACATAATTATTCAATAAAATAGAAAGCTGTGAGTTTGGCCTTGAATACGAAAAATATTGTTTTATTCACAACCCCCTACTGATGTTTAATATATAACAAGGCTTGGTGACAAACATTCTGGTTTCAATAAAATCCCCTAAGGACAAGGTGTTACCGGACAGACGGACGGACGGACAGACAGTGCGATTAATATATGCCTTCCTTTGGGGGCATAAAAATACACATTACATAACAGAAACATGTTGGCATTTTTGAGGATTCTATAGAAAAAAATAAGAGCATGAATGATATATAAATATTCAGACATCAAACACATTACTTATAAAGTTATTTATAGCAAAGACTAGAAATGATGGCAAAAGAAATGAAGCAAGCACATTTTCCGCTGACAACAAACAGAAAACTAAACTAAATTAAAGCAGAGGGTGTTTTCCAAATTCTTTTTGCTTTCAATCTGATTGTAAAACCAACTGAATTTATAATTTAATCTCTATCATCCGTTTTCCATTGATAAAGGATATCATTTTGTATTGGATGGGGGATTTTACATTAAGTTTCATATTTAACAAATGTCAGACTTAAAATGAAAGAAAAAAAACACAAGGAACAAGTATAAAACAGGAGTGTCCGATGATTACAAACACTGACGTCATACCTGCACATGCACGGTAAGCTGGTTGGCACTAAGTAAACCTGACTGAACATCATGAACAAGAGAATTGGTCACTGATCTTATCACATGACAGCATTGACCTTTTGTCTAAGCAAATATGTGAAAGGCAATCTATCGGAAGAAACTAGAAATTGATACGTTGTCGAACTGCTGTACAATTACGGATGCTGTAAATTACCTGATGTAGACATGTTACACTTGCCAGTAACTTACAAAAATGGTAGTACTACTTATTCCATGTTATGATATCAAGAAAAGAGAAAACTTTTAGTAATATTTCCTACTTTTAATTGTGTTACCTCCCTTCACTCGTAATAACTAAATTGCTTTGTAGTTATACGATGCATGTGCCTCTCTGATACCATTTTCATTTTCACTTGAGCTCCGGTCATAACAGCATGACATTATCCATGATCAACAACAATGAAACCCAAGGTGACAGTACAACCGAATAATTCATTACTCGTCTGAAAATCCTTGCAAATGAATGTGCTTTCAATGCAGGATACAGGGACAATGTCATCAGAGACCAAATAGTGTTTGGAATAAAGTCAGAAGAAGTTCGGGGAAAACTAATAACGGAAGGTGAAGCTTTGACTCTAGAAAAAGCAGTCATGTGAGCACAATCACACGTATGCGCAGACACAGTTGCGTGATATGTCAAACAATTCAAAAAGCATAAATGCCGTTCATCACAAAGGTCGTTCTTTAGCCAAACGCTAACACGATGCAGAAAAGTCACACAATGAACATGGCAGACAAAAACAATAAAATGTGGAAATTGTGGATTGTCACATCATGACAAAGATCAGTGTCCAGCAAAAGAGAAACAGTGCAAAAAACTGCCACAAGTGGAACCCTTATGCAGTTGTGTGTTGTTCAAGCAAAAAAGTGCATTAAGCTGAGATCGGAAATAGTGACAGTGACTGTAGTGTAGTGCCAATCATGATATTAAGACACACCTCTTTGTGAATATCTAATTAGCAAGCACTTTAGGTCTCTTGGATAGTATCTGGCAAAGATAGTTAACATATAGCAGTACTTCAATAAACACCTATATTCACAGAGCTTGTTGGTTCTTTATTATATAACATACATACAAAACTTTACAATGGCGACGAGGATTTAAAAAGAACTTTAAAAAAGGAATATTAACAAGTGGATGGGGAATTTAAAAATTGAATTTTTTTTTTTTTTGAATAATAGTGACATTTTGAGAGTGACTAATTAATAACATTGATTATTCGCTGTTATCAAAATGGCTACAGGACTTCCAGTTTTCCATAGCTTCAGTATTCATGAACCAGTAGTTGACACACGATAGAAAAAGTGGTCAAACAGAAAATTTACTTGTAGGCATGGAGATAAAAGACAAAAAACGAAAACGTACTTTGTTGCTACATTATGCGGGTGAAGATGTCAATGACATATTTGATACCCTACCGGAAACCGGAGATGACTTCGACACAGCCATCGCAAAGTTAACAGAGTACTTCGCTCTAAAAAAGTGCACGGTATATGAAGTGTACAAGTTTCGCCAAGCAAAACAGGAACATGGTGAAAACATTGACACTTTTCATACTAGGCTACGTAAGCTGTCAGAAAATTGTGAATTTACTGATAAAGACAGAGAAATCAAGTCACAAATAATTATCCAAGGCTGCAACTCAACAAGGCTTAGACGGAAAGCTCTTCGCCAAGAAATGTCTGTCGACGAACTCGTTAAAAAAGCTCGGTCTCTTCAGTTGTCAGACAAACATGCGTCCGAAATTGAACACTTCTCAACATCTGACACAAACGCAGAAAAAAAACAATGCAAAACAAAATACAAGTGAAAAACAAGGCTGACATAAAACACAAACAAAAATCGAGCATATGCAGAAATTGTGGCTTCGAATATCCGCATTCAAATAGATCTAAATGTTCCGCAGAAGGAAAGACATGTAACTTCTGACATAAACAAAATCACTTTGAAGCTGTATGTCGTGCAAAGAAAAAACAACCAAAGCCAGTCAATAACATAGAAGATTATTTCAGTGACAGTAACTCAGATGACAATGACTCATCATTGTCATACTCTTTTGGATTAACCAGTGATAAAACCAATTCAAACTCAGTAAATTCAGTGGTGAATAGACCAAGAATCAAAGTACAGATAAATGGACATCCCATGAATATTCTCATCGACAATGGTTCATCTATAAATCTTTTGGATGAAAACATACCGTCAAATGAAAATGAAACCCAAACTAAGCAAATCTGATACAAAAGTGTACGCATATGGCGCATCATCTTCAGTCAGTTTGTTAGGAAAATTTCAAGCAGCCATTGAAACCAAAGATAAAATAACAACTGCAACAATGTATGTTTCAAAAGGAAAACGTGGAAACTTATTATCTTACAAAACATCAGTTGATCTGCAAATAATACCTGATATTAGTTCACTGAAACACAGCAAGGCTGATGAACTCTGCAGAACCTATAAATCAGTATTTACAGGTACTGGGAAATTGAAGGACACCAAAATAGACCTGCATCTAGACACAAGTGTTCAACCAGTAACACAGCCACACAGAAGAATTCCGTTTCACATACGTGAAAAGGTTAAAAAGAACTGAAACGCCTTGAAGATTTGGACATTATTGAAAAGAGGTTGCGCCAAAAACAAAAAGCAAAACGAATGACATTCGCATATGTGTTGATATGAGGTTGCCAAATCAAGCCATAAAACGCACACGGCATATTATTCCCACTTTTGATGAAATGATTGTTGATCTGAACGGCTCAACAGTGTTTTCGAAACTAGATTTAAATCAAGGGTACCATTTTAAATCAAGGGTAGCATTTTGAATTATCCGAAAGTTCGCGGAATATAACAACCTTCACAACACACGTCGGATTAAGAAGATACAAAAGGTTGAGTTTTGGAATTATTTGTACTGCTGCAATCTTTCAAAATGCGTTGCAAACAGCTCTAGAAGGTCTAGAAGGTGTACGGAATATCAGTGATGACATTATAGTGTTTTGCAAAACACAACAAGAACATGACATTCGACTAGAGGCAACTCTAAAACGGCTCCAGGATAAAAACTTAACGCTGAACAAATCCAAATGTGAATTCAACAAGACAAAGCTTGAATTTTTTGGATATATTTTCAGTGAAGAAGGTCTCTCAGCTGACCCAAAGAAATGTGAAACCATTAAAAACACACCACCACCGACAAATGTTTCGGAAATTAGAAGCTTTCTTGCAATGACCAATTACGTGTCAAGGTTTATACCTGATTACTCAACAACTACAGAACCGCTTAGACAGCTGACTAAAAAATGCTGTATGGCAGTGGAATCATGAACAACAGAAAGCTACTCGCAAAACAGAAAGAGAAGCTTTCGCGATTGTTTGTTCAATTTTCATCTTTATCTATTTGGACATTCTTTTCAATGGAAACACGCAAGGATCCTGATCTACAAGCAGTGATTAAACATCTGAAAAATGGAACATGGAATAAAACGTACAAAAACTGTACACTTGACACTTCTGCAAGGTGCAAAAATGAACTTAAATTAACGAGGTTACACCACTGATGATTCATCAGACGAATCGGAACATCTTGGGATTTCTCATATAAACTCTCACCAAGAACTGAGAACTAGAAGTAGAATCGACCTACCAGTACATGCGGTACAAAAACACGTAATAAAAGATCTCCGCCACCAACCAGGAGTAGTTCCGACACAGATAGCTTGGACGAGGACGATGAAGAGTCAGACAGTGACGACAGTTACCTGGATGGAGTCCCAGCTAAACAAGCTAAAACTTCAACAGGTATCAAGGGACAGTCGTTTTCCCCATCATTTTCTTCTTAGGTGCGCCTATACATACACAAATACCGTGAAAAATTCAAAGAAAAATCTGAAAACACAAATATCTTGATTTTGGGGCCTTGCTTCCTATGACTTTTGGCCATGATCAAGACAATTCATCATTTCAATTACATCTGAATCATTCCAAAGGGAATTTAAACATTGTTCCTTCTGTAAAGAAAACCAACATTTATAACATTGACCAATGGACCACAGCCTTCACGAGGTTTGTTGCCATCTATACTATGAAATCCCCTTTAGAAACACCGGCTCTTATGAAGTATGGTTAATTGGTGCGTGACCTAGCATCCAAACATCACAATAATGCCTGCTCTCGGTACGACTTTCAATTCCGGACACTAAGGTAACAGGTGAAGACCCTTGAGATCAAATCGTCCCATTAATGCAAAAAGGTACCATCTAACATTTTTGTCAATTTTTGAATTTTGGAAAATTTCATTATAATTTAATTAAATCTTTAACTTGTGAAAATATTAAACTTGTATTTTAATGCAATTAAAAGTTATAAAGAAAAAACACAAAGGTACCAAGTGAAAGTTATTAATTTTCTGCCTGCAAAAAGGCACCAAGTGCTGATTAGTTTATGCAAAAAGGTACCATCTGACTCGTGGAACCTTTTTGCACAGACGCTATATAGTTCCCGGTTTAAACCTGCAGTGTAACAAAGAGCCATATGACACATGGTTCCTTGTTGCATTAATAAAGTGAACATACGTTATCATGTTAACCCACAAATAATTCTGTACTTGGTACCTTTCTGCACTGGAATGAATACACAATCCAGATGCCTTTATTAGTATCAGATATCAAAATGCTGGCCAATTGTTCTTAGTAATTAGAGAAGATAAGGTGAGAAATTTGCAACAGCACCAGTTGTTGTTAATTACTTAATATCAGTTAGAGGATGAGAGCAAGCTTTATGTACTTCATTTATAATGGCTACGCCTGAAAATGTAAGTACATTTTTTATACTTTGAATTCAGATTAAGTATATTTTTATATTTTGATTTCAAATTGATACCAATGCATTGACAGCTAATATTTGAAATATTAAATCGCTTAACATGTTTGAAATGAAACAAACATAAACTTAGTTTAATGCATTATCCCTGCAGCACGGATATGTTGAAGTGATAAATTTTGACGTTTTTGTTCTCGTTACTCAAGTCAGTGCGTTTTGCACAGTCAAGATGGCCGCTTCCATCCAAATATTTGGACATTCATTTGTGAAACGTCTGAAATGCTTTCTACGCGAGCAAGTGCAGCTGCGTTTCAATTTAAATTTATCTTCATCTCCTCTGGTACAATATTCTGGCTATTCCGGAGCAGTGGTCGGCACATTACGGTCAAATTTAACGGACATTGTGGATTTTTCACCTGACATTGTTGTTCTATTGATTGGAACAAACGATCTCTTTAATCCAAAGGTAACGGCAGTTTCCCTTACGTCATCGATTTTGGATTTGGTTGACAGTCTTATATTCTTATGTCGAGTCAAGAAAGTAGTGGTCTGTCAAATTCTTCATCGTCAACCGACCTCCACGGGCAGGTACAGAGTGGACACAGAATGGTTCAACAACCGGGTCGATGAGACGAATCATTTGCTCTCTTCCAGAATCCAAATGCTTCCACATGATCACGTCATCTTCTGGCGTCTCAAAGGGTTTTGGTCCCAAGAGGCTACAAAACAGTCCTTTTCCTTGGATGGAGTACATTTATCTGATGTGGGCCAGAAGAAGTTATATTCAAACATCCGTGCTGCAGTGGTTCATACATTGAACAAATGGCTTCTATAAGAATCAAGATTTGTATATGTTTTATATTTCTCACTGTTCGCTGCGATGACTTTCAAGTTGAGAACTATATACAGCCTTTTATATTATTTATATCTAATGTATACAGTTTAAGTCACAACTACAATATTTTAAGCTACTTTACTCTTTATTTCAAATACTGATAATGTCTTAGTGGTTCTACTTTATAATGGTTGTGAAGGCATTATGCTTACCATTACACACAATCGTTAACTTGTGTTAGGGATAAAGAATACCAATTTTTAATTATATAGGTATTTAACTTGATGCTACTGTACCAGTCAGTTATGTCGTCACTAAAAATGTCACTGTTTCGTATGGCTATGTTTGGATAAACAATTTTTCGAATGCTATGAAAATAAATGTTTCTTCAGACTAAGCTCCAACGTATTTGTGTCAGGACTATGTGTTTTTGCAGGCTATATTTTAACTTTCCAGTCCACGTCTGATGTATTGTTTTTCCAGACTATGTTCTGATGTTTATGTTTTTCCAGACTTTGGTCTGATGTGTATGTTTTGCCAGACTATGTTCTGATGTTAATGTTTTTCCAGACTATGTTCTGATGTTAACTTTTCCAGACTACGTTCTGATGTTAATGTTTTTTCCAGACTACGTTCTGATGTACATGTTTTCCAGACTACGTTCTGATGTTAATGTTTTTTCCAGACTACGTTCTGATGTACATGTTTTCCAGACGATGTTCTGATGTACATGTTTTCCAGACTATGTTCTGATGTTAATGTTTTTCCAGACTACGATCTGATGTTAATGTTTTTCCAGACTAAGATCTGATGAACATGTCTCCAGACAGTGCTCTGGTGTAAATGTGAATACGTTCGAACTGTTTTATGTATATTTTGTCAGTCTATGTTATTATATACATTACAATACTGTAGTGTAATTCTGTTCTAGGTTCGGCACTCCATGTTAATTCAGGTTAATTGGTTCATTTATAACCCATCCCTTTTTTTCCTAATTTCAGATGAAACGCAACAAACGTACGGCAACAGTCAGTAAATGTCTGTTACCATGTTGTACGGCGGGTTCATCAAGCCATAGTCCAGGGGACGATGCCATGCACAATCATGACAATGTGACAACAAGAAATACCACGAAAAGAACTAAATCTAAGAACAGTTGTCAAACAAGCCATAGTCAAGAGGACGATGCCATGCACAATCATGACAATGTGACAACAAGGAATATTGCGAAAGGAACAAAATCTAAGAATCTAAGTAGACGCAACAAATATAAACAAAATGCAAACAGTCCACCTACGCCGTCACGGCCATCTACAACACACAGAGTTCTTCCTACACACAGCCATCTGCCACCGTTACAGGTCCTACAGAGTTCAGACACCAGCACTGATTCAGAAGAATCTGATGACTCTGAAAGAGATGATGACTTTTTTAATTTAGATAGTGTAGTTAATAACCACACATATAACCTGGCAGGTAACATTGGTTTGTCCCAATTTGAAGAGCCCGTTTCCACGCCTATTTCCCATTCTATTCCAAACAAAATTATCAGGAAAATTCAATCGAACAAATTTGTCGATTTTGCATCTCTTCTGCCAAACATGGCACTATCCATGTCACATCAGGACCAATTTTCACTGACTGTTAATTCCAAGAACCATTTGAGCCTGGTCCCCTCAACAAATACTAAAAGAATCCATAACATTGACTGTTGGACGACTGCGTTCTTGAGGTTTGTGGCAGTCTACTCCGCAACCTACCCGCATGAGACCCCACAGTTAATGAAATATGGGGAAATTGTGCGGGATCTAGCTAGCCGGAGACCGGGCCTTGCCTGGTCTTATTACGATTGCCAGTTCCGTATGTTCCGGGAACGGCAGGTTATCCCCTGGGACAGAATACACACCGAGTTTTGGGTCATGGCCACAACACACCAACCATTTCCGGTCCAATTTCCTCCATTTCAAGGCAATCGGCCCTTTCGTTCAATGCCCAACAGGTCATTCAGGTCAAACCAAACCTCAGGACGGAAACAGTCCAGATTCCTTGAGAACACCTGTTGGACATACAACAGAAGAGGTGTCTGTCAAACCCCACGATGCCTACGGCCCCACATCTGCGGCTTCTGTAGAGGTCCACACCATTCCGGCCAATGCACTTATTCCAACAAAGAACAAGCTTTGTCAGCTGTTAACGCTCCAACACCCACAACTAACCACACAGCCTCAACCGTCCGTACTCCAAAAAAGTAGGTTAGACCACTGCCTCACAACCCCCATTAAAGTTCCCACACTAGCTAAATTCTTGAAAGGTTACCACAATTCTGATTATCTAATCAACGGTTTTACACATGGTTTCAGTTTGGGTTACATTGGTCCCCGGGAATCAACTATGTGTTCTAATCATGCATAGAGCTTCCAGAAATTGTTCTCACTAAACTTCAAAAAGAACTTTCAGCAAAGCGAATAAAAGGCCCTTTTTCAGAAAAACCTTTCAACAATTTTCATATCAGTCCCATTGGCTTAGTTCCAAAGAAAACACAAGGAGAATTCCGATTGATACACCATTTGAGTCATCCTAAGGGCAAATCCATTAATGACCACATTGACCCACAACTGGCTACAGTTAAATATGCCTCTTTTGACGACGCTGTAACAGCCCTATTACAATTTGGTCAAGGCTGTTATTTTGCGAAAACAGATATTAATGATGCTTTTAGGATAATACCTATACAACCGAAAGACCATGATCGGTTAGGTATCTTTTTTCAAGGCAATTATTACTATGACACTTGTTTACCAATGGGAGCGTCCAGTTCATGCGCTATATTTGAAGCTTTTAGCTCTTCCTTACAATGGATTAGCATAACACAACTGAACATCCCTACCTTAGTTCACATTTTAGATGACTTTTTATTCTTTGGCCACACTTTTAATGAGTGTCAGGGTTATCTTAAAAAATTTCTTGCCTTATGTAATGTCACCGGGGTTCCTATTAAAGACGAGAAAACTGAAAACGCTCGTCAAGTCATAACTTTCATGGGTTTGGAACTGGACTCCATAGCTATGGAAGCAAGGTTACCACAAGATAAACTCTTTAAACTCCAAACATTGCTAGCTTTCCATACAGGCCGAAGAAAAATAACTTTAAAAGATCTACAATCTTTGATAGGGTTATTAAATTTCTGTTGCTCAGTAGTTGTTCCGGGACGATGTTTTTTACGTCGTTTAACTGACCTTACAATAAAAGTTACAAATCCTAATCACCATATTACATTGTCGGCTGAAAGCAGACGCGATCTTAAAGCATGGAAATTATTTGTGCAACATTTTAATGGCAAAAATTTGATTTTGGACCAACGTTGGTTGTCAACAACTGCGTTAGACCTATATACTGACGCAGCAGGTTCCCTTGGTTACGGGGCAATATTTAAAACTAGTTGGTTCTATGGGGTATGGCCAATACCGATGGCAAAGTTTGAAATAACTTTTAAAGAACTATTCCCAATCATACTTGCCTTGGAAATTTGGGGTCCTAGGTAACGTAACAAATGCATTACATTACATTCAGATAACTATGCGGCAGTTCATATTATAAATAAGCAATCTAGCAAAGATTCGAATGTAATGAAACTTGTTCGCCGTATGGTACTGGCATGCATGCAATTCAATATATTAATTCATGCTAAACACATTCCAGGTAAAACTAACAATTTACCTGATTTACTTTCACGTTTACAGGTCAAACAGTTTCAACGGTTGGCCCCGCATATGGATGCACTACCAACAGAAGTGCCAGACAACCTGCTTCTTCTTCCCTGAACAAGGCTGTTCTCAACATCCTTAACAGTTCTCTAGCCCCTTCTACTCAACTTAGTTATCGTAATGCGGTTAACCAGTATTCTCGTTTTCATAACTCGCATTACTCTCACCACAAGCACAGTTTGTTCCCCATTCCAGTCTACAAATTAGCCCAATTCATTGGAGTATGCCATGATATGGGTCTCAAACCATCCACAATCACAACCTTGATATCAGCTTTGTCATATTTCCATCGCATCAACAGATGGAAAAATCCTTGCAAATCTTTTATCATCCAAAAGCTTTTATACAGCATTAGAAAATCAAGAGTACCAGACAAACGTCAGGGTTTCACTCTCCCTCTCCTGAAATTAATGATTAAAGCCCTGAAGGAAGTAACATCATGTGCATATGTTCGCTTATTGATAAAAACTATGTTTTTAACGGCATTCTATGCTCTGCTGCGTCAAGGCGAAATTTCTGTTACAAAAACAGGAGCCAACAACATTGTCAAACTTGAAAATGTTGCGTTCCAATATGAAGCCGGTAAACTTACTCAGGCTACCATTACCCTTGACCATTTCAAGCATTCTCAAGGCAACATAGCAAAAGTTATACTTAGTTGTTCCAAATCAAAGTCACTTTGTCCGGTTAGGACATTATTTAAATATGTTAAAGCTCTTAGCATACGCAAAGGCCCACTTTTTTGTTTCAAATACGGGGCTCCAGTAAACTCATCCTTTTTCCGACGTATCTTAGGGTCATGTGTCAGGAAATGTCAATTAGACCCACGCAAGTACACCACACACTCTTTCCGTATAGGTGGTGCAACCCTACCCTATGACCGTCATTTTTCCAATGCGCAAATCCAACAATTGGGAAGATGGTCGTCTCAAGCATTTACAAAATATTTAAGGCCAAGTCTTAACCGTAGTGTGGTACCTTAGACTTATCATGAACAAAAAACATATCACCTGGAATAGTCAGGCACCCAATTTTCTCCTTGACTGTCTGAGGCAGCAAGGTTTTGTTTCTACTGTCTGAGGCAGAGAATCAGTTACTCATACTGGTAATTGACCGTCTGAGGCGGCAAATTACATAGAGATACTTGACTGCTTAAGACAGCAAGTACTTCATTTGGCTGTAAACCAGCACTGTTATCGCATCCGATACCACAAATATTGGTTAACATTGCTTTTTATTTATATATTCGTTGTTTAAATTTTCTGTAAATAATCATGTTCATTTACCTTGTCAAAATATTCACCTGCCAGTTTGTATGTGTTCATTCAATACAGGAGCTCGTCTGACTGAGGCAGCGAGCTCCAAGTATTAAGGTTATAGAATTTTCCAACATTGCTTTTATTTGTATATTCGTTGTTTAAATTTACTTGTAAATAATCACGTTCATTTACCTAGTCAAAATATTCACATGCCTGTTTGTATGTGTTCATTCAATACGGGAGCTCGTCTGACTGAGGCAGCGAGCTCCAAGTATTAAGGTATAAAATTTTCCAAAGTCATGAGATACCCTATGTCTACTGTTGATTGTTAAATATCAATGTTCCACATTAGGTAACTTCTATTATTTGACATCTAAGCTCGACTGACTGAGGCAGTGAGCTCAACATAGATACTTTTAAACTTTTTCTGTTTATTCTGGTAACATATTGTTGTTCATACTCATAAAAAGCCATGTTAACTTGTTATATATAGATGTACATTTTAGTGTTTCTCTAGGATCAATAGTCTAGATATGTGTTAAACCTTACTCTTGTGCTTCTTGTACAAGTTTGTTAATTCAGGTTCATACAGAAATGTAAGATTACATTGTAAGCTAACATGCTCAAATATATTTAATTCATTAACTTTGAGCCTTCTGCTTTTTCATGGCAGATATTATCATTACACATCTCACTTTCTGTCCCTGTGTATCTGGGCGGCAGACCAGGTTTCCTGGTCTTTTGTACCAGGTTTCCTGGTCTTTTGTGGCGGTTTTCGTCGCCCAGATAAGGAAAAAAATGTTATATGTAGTTATATTTACTTGTTTATAGTAGTTATATTTACTTGTTTAAACTTCCATGGCAAATAAATAAATTTGCCGTAGTTATATTTACTAGTTTAAACTTTCTAGGCAAATAAATAAATTTGCCCTTTTTCAATCTATAACCTTGTTACTTTTCTATTTTCCCATACATAGTAAACAGGGCCGAAGTTTGGTTGTAAAACAGATGAGATAAATATATTTTATAAACATATAAAATAATTTATAACATTGTTGTACTTTTCGGGTATTGAATTCCCTTCCACTGATATGCTATTTTAGGAATTACCATTAGCCAATCAGAGAGTACAATTTTATCACATGACTTTCTTAACCAATCAAAATCCGGCATCTTCATTCTTAGCCATTATTTTTAGAAGGATAACACGCTTATTCATTTTGCTCAACCGCCGCCTCCCTTTTCCTCCACCTCTTATTTCGTTTACTCTCTTTTTGGCTGTTGGTTTTTATTATTTCTTATAATATTGACACCACTTGTTTTTATTACTTCTTATAATTTTGACTCCACTTCTCTTTGTTGTTAAGTCATATATATGAACTTTTTAAATTTTGAGATACAGACAATTATGTTATAAGTACTTATTTTTACTTGTTTAAAGGGCGGTTTTCGTCGCCCAGATATGGAAAAATATGTTATATGTAGTTATATTTACTTGTTTATAGTAGTTATATTTACTTGTTTAAACTTTCATGGCAAATAAATAAATTTGCCGTAGTTATATTTACTAGTTTAAACTTTCTAGGCAAATAAATAAATTTGCCCTTTTTCAATCTATAACCTTGTTACTTTTCTATTTTCCCATACATAGTACACAGGGCCGAAGTTTGGTTGTAAAACAGATGAGATAAAATGTATTTTGTAAGCAAGTGTTTTTTTTTTTTTCCAATTTGCTTGCTTTAAAATTCAACTTACACAGAAAATACCAAACCGTCTTTGTTTCTTTTTGTGTACAGAATACAGAATCTACCTGGTCAGATGAAGAATTCTTCAACACACTGACACAAGAAGATACCAATAATACTGATAAAGATAAAAGAGAAAGAGACGACACCACAGATTCGGATGATATTCCCCTTGCAGATGTAAGACAACGTTCAAAAAGGCCTGTGAAAAGAAAACTTATAACAAGTGATAATGAATCTGAACTCGATGACAGTGGTCCTGATGAAGACTATGTTCCGGGCAAACAAGACATCAATTCAAGTGATTCCGAGTCTAGCATATTGTTGAGAAAAGTACAAAAGAGGAAACGAAATGTTAAAAGAAAGAGAAAAGGTGGATAAAATAGAAGACATAAGAAAATGAAAATCAGTGTATCACCTAAAACAAAGAGTCAAGAATTAGCAAAAAAACTGAAAGACAAAATAAAAACATTGCAAAGCAGGCGTAAGAAAGTAACTGCATTTTCACCTGATGAAATTAGGGCTAAACAAATAAGCAAAAAACTGCATACAGTACAGACAATTGTCAAGAAATCACATTTATCTCGACTAGACACACTTCTAGCAAGCAATGAGCTTCGCCGTGCCATCTCATACGGAGATGGAAACTGCTTCTTTCATTCGGTTTAGATCAGTGGAAACTTGGAGGAAAGTGCTATCTCTCTAAGGGAAAGAGTGTGTGCTTTTTTGGTTGAAAATGCAGATAGATACATGTCTTTTATGGCCAAAGACGATGGAAATACTAAAGAGGCATTTCTCAGTGACATTTATTTGTTGAAGACAAGTGGTCAGTGGAATTTAGATATTGCAGATATCATTCCACTGGCAGTTGCAAATATTACAGAAAGCTGTATAAGAATATATTCAAGTTCAGTGTCTACACCAGTCATTGAGATCAAACCTGAGAAAACTACAAGTAAGGTCATTTGCCTGGCGTACTTGGCCGTTCGTGGACACAAACACTACGATGGAACTAGATCACTTACTAATGATGGCAGAGATCAGGTTAATATTCAAGAAACAAGTGAAGTCAATGAAATTAGTTCACCTTTTGTTGAATCAGGTTCAAATATCATTAATGAGCCACACAGTTCGAATGTGCACACAGAAACTACCCCGCACAAACGTGCCCCATATAAAAGCCCAGAAAAGAAACACTCAAGCAGAAAAAGGAAACGAAATACAGAAAACTGGAAAAGAAACATCAGAAAATCTTTGAGGAATAAAGGCAAAGAATACCTGTCTACAACTGGAAAGACAGTAGCTGCTAGAAAGGTTCAGGGTCATAATTGTACAAGATGCCGGTTCAAGTGTGGAGATAAATTTACAGAGAAACAAAGGGAAGAAATATTTAATGTGTACTACAGTTTAGGTAGTTATGAACGTCAAGGGCAGTTTATATGTGAAATGGTTGAACGAGGCACACCCAGTCGAAAAGGCAAAGCAAAGAAAACAATGTCACAAAAATTCTTTCTAGTGCATGATGATAGAAAAGAACGCGTTTGTCGGGACTTTTTTACCAAAACATTAGACTATAAAGAGGAAAACAATAGACTACACTCTTGCAAGGAAAAAACATGGTGCATTCGCAGAAAGTGATGTGAGAGGAAAATCAAGTTCGGCTAACAAGCTAGATCCTGAAAGACTCACTTTTGTAAAAAAACATATTGAATCTTTTCCCACAATGGAATCCCACTACAAACGTAAATCATCCAAAAAAGACTACTTATCTCATGAACTTAACATAAAGAAGATGTGGGGGCTGTATGCCGAAGAATGTGAAATTAAAGGAACACCTGCTGTGAGCCTTGCTATGTACAGAAAAATATTCTGCGAAAACTACAATATCTCCTTTTACAAACCAAAAAAGGATCAGTGTTCTTTGTGTATACTCTTTGAACGAAGAAGGCAAGCTTGAACAATAGATGATACGTTGCAGCATGAATATGATGAACATCAAAAGCAGAAGGAGAGAGCGCTTGAGGAGAAATCTAAAGACAAAGACAGGGCTAAAGCAGATGAAAGCATTTACGTTGCTGCTTTTGACCTACAAGCTGTTCTTACTACGCCGTGTTCCTTAGTCAGCGAACTTCAGTTTATTATTCAAGGAAACTATGTTGTTACAACTTGACTATTTATTCTCTGGGGGACAAACAAGTTGTGTGTCATGTTTGGGACGAGACTCAATGCAAAAGAGGATCTTGCGAAATTGCTACATGCTTAATGAAAAACACTTTGTCTGTATGCAAAATGGGTACTGTTAAAGAAGTAGTTTATTTTTCAGACTCTTGTGGAGGACAGAACAGAAATCAGTACGTAACTGCTTCATTACTGTACACGTTGTCGCAGTGTCCAAACCTAAGAACTTTTAGCCACAAATTCTTAGTATCAGGACACTCGCAAATGGAATGTGACTCGGTTCACTCCACAATAGAAGGGGCAAAGAAAATTACCCCAGTGTATGTTCCATCACAGTGGTGCACTTTAATTTCTTTGGCAAGGAAGTTACAGCCATACATTGACATTCCAATGAAATACAACCATGTTGTTGATTTTAAAGATTTTGTGAAGAAATATTGTCCGAATCTTAGAATATCCATTATGGGTGAACGAATTAACTGGTTACAGGTAAAATGGATACAAGTGCGCAGACAAAACCCAAAATCTGCATTCGTAAATTACAGCTTTGACCCTGCAAGCTTCCATGAGATCAATGTCGAGAGAACAACAAGAAAGAAGGGGAGATTGCACAAGTGGCCAGAAAGTGACAAAGATTTATCAATGTGTTATGTTACAAAACTTCCAATTTCAATTCAGAAGAAAAGTGATTTGATTGCTTTATGTTCCAAGGAAATAATTCCAGAAGAGTTCCACACTTACTACGAGAGCTTACCATCTAGCAAAACGGAAAAAGATTTTGTACCTATGGAGTCGAGTGATGAGGACACAGATACTGAATAAACATAGGTATACAGCAAACTAAGTCAAAACATAACATGAACTATTTTGTATTAAGGTTGTGATGAAACATGTCATTTTCGTTTATTGTGAGATAACAACTTTAACAAAATGGCAATTTTTCTCTTCATCGCCTAATTCATAATGAAACATGAAAATTTCATTCTGTAACGTATCTCATTATGAATAATAAAATGTGAAAAAGTCTTAAATATTCTTAAAATTGTTTATGTAATAATTCAGATGGTACCTTCTGAGGATATTTTTTGTGCTAGTTTCGAAAATGTTCATTGCAAAAAGGAACCATTATTTCATATGGTGCCTTTTTGCAAGTAAATCTCATAAAAGTGTATAATGCAAAAAGGGTCCATAATACTTAATTAACTAATTAGGGTTAATAAGTGAAAATAATGAATACATACTTTCTGAGAATACACACTAGACCTATGCATACTTATATGTAAAGAGAACATTCTGCAGCACAAAAATCTGATTTGATCTCAAGCTTAAAACTTTTGAATGCGATTTTCTCAAAATTATGAAAATGTCACATGGTACCTTTTTGCATTAAGGGGACGAAATGCACACTGAAATCTGAGTAAGAGCCACAAATGCTTCAGCTCCGATGCAACCCTTTCGTCAACACCGCCGTCACGACGACAGGGTCAACGATATCCCTCGTCCCACCTACCAACGAAACAAATCTTTCTCTAAAGGGGAATTCCTTCCCAACACATGCTGGCCTTTCAACAGACGGGGATTCTGCAAAGCTGTCAGATGCTTCCCAAACGTCTGCGGCTACTGCCGAAGTCAGCACTCGGCAAAATCTTGCCCCGTTGGCTCCAAACAAAACACAAACCCCGGTCAACAAAGTCAACAGTCACAGCCCAGTCCTACAGTTGCAAAACCAATCAATAAATCCAGATGAATCTGTAGATTTTCGCACTGTTACTCCGATCAAACTTAAACTGGATTCAATGTTAGGAATTTGCTGATTATTATTGCAAGGTTTTGCTGAAGGTTTCCACTTCGGTTTCATGGGAGACAGATGCTCTTACACAACAAAAACTCTGAAATCTTGCTCAGAGTTTCGAGAGGTGCTGACAGCAAAGCTAAAAAAGGAAATAGCTTTGCAGAGAATAGCTGGGCCATTCAATGAGCCTCCTTTTCCATCATTCCGTGTTAGCCCTATAGGAGTGTCGCCTAAAAAAGAACCAAATACTTACAGGTTAATTCACCATTTAAGCTATCCCCATGGCAATTCTGTCAATGATTTTTTTTATCCAACTCTGGCCACAGTCCAATATTCCACTTTCGACCAGGCCGTTGCTATGGTTAGGTGTAACGATATAAGGTCCTGGCCCTTAATCTTTTAAGAACCATAGCCTACTGTATATACTTCAATTACCTAGCTATATTAATTGCGGTCAAACTGATACACTCACCTACATGTGATGTTGCTTGACCGAGTTAGGAATGCATATCTTAAGGCAGTTAGACACTTACATTCACAAGCGCGTGATGTATACTGACCGGGTCACAAGGTGTGTAGTTACAAAACAAGAATCCAGACAGTCAAGAAACGCGAAGTACCAAGTTATAGGGTAACAGGGAATCCGTTTAGGCGCCGTGACCTGAATTACGTAATCAATCAAAGGAACATCTGTGTGGACAAAAGATTAAGTAATCCAAAGAGTGCTGACGACCAACTGAAGACAATAGGTGGCTCAAGGAACATTGACAAGATCTCAAGTAAGTCAGATTTTTATGAGCCTTAATTTTCAGAATGGTGTAAGATGGCCAACAAGCAATGGGGCAATTTGGGTTGCAAGGGTTGCAAAACGAAATGCAAACATTAAACATGATGGGGGCCCAGGGAATAAATAATATCATCACACCTTATAACGGTGACCCCTGGTAAATTTAGATAATGGATGAAAGAAATGAAGAAGTATGCGATTTGGTTTCTGCTTCCCCAGTTAGGCGAAAAATGATTGCATACCAAAGCAGCAAGAGAGCTGTCCCTGATTTCATCCAAAGATACTTACAAACTAACCCTGATCATACTTGTGATCAGCTAAGGATTGAACTCATGAATAGGTTTAGTGAAATAACTGATCCACAACATGCGCTACGCCTTTTGCGTGATGTCCGACAAGGCAGAGACCAAAATGTCACGGTCTATGCTGAATCCTTACTGGCCCTGGCAACAGAAGCTTTTGCAGGTCAACCGGGTGGTTTAGCGGCCGTAGAAAGGCAGCTAATAGGTTTTTTATAGATGGTCTCGCACATGACTATCTTAAATTCAAGGTCATGCGTTACAACCTACAGACGTTACAAGCAGCTGTTGACGCAGCTGTCCAAGAACGAAATCTGAGAAAAAGATTCTTACTTAGATCTGGCAGAGAATATGGTCAAAATGATAGACGTCCTTTAAGAAATGTCGGAAGGCATGAAGAAGCAATGGAAGTTGACCACCAGCGGCCAACCCGCAAGTACCAACTATGTACCAGAAAAGGTCACACGGCAAAATATTGCCGTGTATACAAAACAAATACAAACAGTGTTAATGAAGTAGAACATAGGCCGAAATTAAGGCAAAATGTAGACATTGAGTGCTGGCATTGTAGACAGAAGGGTCACATTCGCTTAAGATGTCCACAATTACACAATTTACACAGACATCAACCGCAATACCCAAAATCACAGCAACGCTCACACAAGCCACAAACAACATCTGATTTAAACTAAAACGCTCCTTACGCTTTGAAGCCGGCTTGAGGAGCTCTGAAAAACACACACCAAACATACAAAACACCACAGAAACAACATATCATGTAAATATAGCAGGCAATCCAAATTCATGTTTGATGAAAATAGGTAAAATAAATATCGTGCACTCGTCGATAGCGGAAGCGAGGTAACTCTTGTTCATAAACGAGTTTAAGATGCGCTACTTTTTGAAACAAAGTTGTCAAAAGATACTGGAATAAATCTACAGTCAGTAAACGGAGGTCAGTTAAAAGTTTTAGGCCAAGTTAATTTACCATTTTTTATCGGAGGAACAAAATTAAACCACAACTTGAATGTAGTATCAGATATGACGAAAAATGTTATTTTAGGAAAAGATTGGATGTTTAAATTCGGTGTCCGCATTTACTGTGACTTGCACCGTCTTCGTATAGGAAAAACATATGTACCGTTAGAGTCCGATATACATATACATTCAATTGTTATTAGGTTACATAAAAAAGTCGTTTTAAAACCGCAAACCGCGTACTAGTGTATTGGTGAACTTAACAAGAAGCGCCGCAATGCGACGAAAACCAGGTTTTCAACGACCAAGTATTGATGTGACAGGAATTAGGAAGAAATATGGCAGTGAAGTAAAAATGATGCTGTGATTTTGGTACCAACACAGAAAGTTGGTTTCAATAGTTCAAAATAAAATAAACCAGATACCTGAGTAGCAATGCCAGGTTTTTTTTTCATGTAAGCTACACACATGCCAAGTTGAGTATCAATAGGTCAAAGTGTGCTGAAGATTTTGAGTAGAAGCTGAAAATTCTATTGTAAGCAAGTGACCTTGACTTTGCTCCCAGATATCTAAGTAGCAATCCCAAGCTGCATCTTTATATAAGCTACCCACACAGCAAGTTTGGTGTCAACAGGTCAACGCAATCTCAAGTTATTACGTGAAAACTGAACTACTTTTTTAAAGCAACAGTGTCATTGACCTTGTTCACAGACACCTGGGTAGCAATCCAAGTTGCGACTTGATATCAGCTACCCACATACTAAATTTGGTGTCAATAGGTCTAAGCAAACTCAAGTTATTATGCGGAGACTGAATTTCTATTTTTGGCAACAATGACATTTACCTTGATCATAGACACCTGGGTAGCAATCCCAAGCTGCCTCTTAATATAAGCTACTCATACACCAAGTTTTGTGTCAACAGACCAAAGCTAACTCAAGTTATTGAGCGGAAACTGAATTTCTATTTTTAGCAACAGTGTCCTTGACCTTAATCAAAGACACCTGGGTAGTAATCCCAAGCTGCCTCTTGATATAAGCTACCAACATACTAAGTTTGGTGTCAATAGGTCTAAGCAAACTCAAGTTATTATGCGGAGACTAAATTTCTTTTTTTAGCAACAACAACCTTGACCTTGATCACAGACACCTGGGTAGCAATCCCAAGCTGCCTCTTGATATCAGCTACCGATAAACCAAGTTTGGCGTCAATAGGTCAAAGCAAACTCAAGTTATTGAGCAGAAACTGATGTTCTATTTTTAGCAACAGTGACCTTGACCTTGATCATAGACACCTGGGTAGCAATCCCAAGCTGCCTCTTGATATAAGCTACCCATACACCAAGTTTGGCGTCAATAGGCCAAAGCAAACTCAAGTTATTGAGCGGAAACCAAAAGTTGACGCCAGCCCGCCTGACCGCCCGCCCGCCGACTTCAGCATTACAATAACCAGTTTTCGTTGAAAACCTAGTTAAAAAGGATTCGAATTTTACGCCATCAGTATACGAAATTTCTGCTGTTACTGAAGGCCGCTTTTCAGACACCTGTCGGATTATTTAACTTCCGGAAGATGCCATTCGGTCTGTGCAATGCTCCCAGGTTTTTTTCAAGAACTTATGTCAATTGTATTGCAGGACTGCCAGTCCTTCGAGCTGGCCTATTTGGACGATTAATTATCGTATCTCCTACGCTAGAGTCGCACCTGAAACACATAAACACTGTCTTTGACCGCTTGCGTGAGCATAATCTTAAACTTAAACTGAGCAAATGTAGCTTCATGCAGCCAGAAACAAGCTATCTCGGCTTCGTTATCAGCGAAAAAGGTATAAAGCCCGACCCAGAAAAGGTTAAGATAATCCGTGAACTTCCGCCGTCATCTTGTGTGCGTTAGGTACGTAGCTTCATCGGCATGTGCAGCTATTTTCGCCGAATAATACCAGAGTTTTCGCGTATGGCTGAACCCCTGATCGCGCTTACGCGTAAATATGCCAGGTTTAACTGGACTGCTGAATGCCAAAAAGGGTGCCAGGCTTTGAAAGATGGCCTAACCACTATCCCATACTTAGCCTATCCTGATGTTACAAAAGGTTACATATTATACAGCGATGCCAGCGACTCAGCCATAGGTGCTGTACTCGTCCAGGCATGTGACTCAGCAGATAAGACTCTACCTAACGCCCCTTATGAGAAATCATACATTTTCTGTCCCATAAATTAAGCAGCACACAACAGAAATGGCCAATTATAGAGAAGGAATGTTTCGCATTAAAAAATGCACTCGACCACTTACAGAGTTACATACAAAATGCGCCGGTAATTTGCAGGGTGGACCATGCCCCTTTAGTACATTTGCTGAAGTCACCCATGGCGAACAAGTAAATTTGTGAGCTAATGCTCACTAGTGATACCCCCGCTATCAGAAATTTGACTTTCATAATGTAATTTGCATTTGTCATATGTATAAAGAGTGTCAAATTTTTCCGAGTATTTACCTGAATTTAATACAACTTCATCCAAGGCACAGCTAGATGGATATGAAAATGGTCAGAATAATGAACAGGTGTTACATCTGTGATTTCTGATTCATCGAAGTCTTTATTCACAAAAACGCGATCAAGTGAACCTCCTTTCCTGTGTGTTGGTAACTTCTAAGTATTCGGTAAACAGAAGGTAGATGAGCAAGGAGCATACTATCGCTTTATACCATATGAGAATATAGGATAAAGCAATATGCAAAATATCAGGCTGCTGCATCTTATAGTTGCTGAGAAAACTGTGACGGAAATTGTGAATGTATGTCAACTATGTGTAAAAATCTAAGTATTCGGTAAACAGGAAGTAGATGAGCAAGGAGCATAAAATCGCTTTACTACATATGGGACTATATAGGATAAAGCAATATGCAAAATATCAGGCTGCTGCATCTTATAGTTGCTGAGAAAACTGTGACGGAAATTGTGAATGTATGTCAACTATGTGTAAAAATCTAAGTATTCGGTAAACAGGAAGTAGATGAGCAAGGAGCATAAAATCGCTTTACACCATATGGGACTATAGGATAAAGCATTATGCAAAATATCAGGCGGCTGCATGCTCTAGTTGCTTAGAAAACTGCGACGGAAAATAAAGATGTTGTTTAGTTGATGTAATGCACCTATATAGTGTAAACATCTAAGTATTCGGTAAACAGGAAGTAGATGAGCAAGGAGCATAAAATCGCTTTACACAATATGGGACTATAGGATAAAGCAATATGCAAAATATCAGGCTGCTGCATCTTATAGCTGCTGAGAAAACTGTGACGGAAATTTGTTACGGACGGACGGATGGACGGACGGACACACACATGGACAAGGGTAAAAAAGTATACCCCCCACTTCTTCGAGGCGGGGGTATAATAAGATGGTTCAAATTTGGGCCCTCGGTTACTAGTTACGATGTGACAATAGAATATTATCTAGGGACGTGAAAACACGTGTGCTGATATGTTGTCTCACATTTCTCACCCTCCACTGAACTCAGAGGAGGAGGCGGCAATTGACCGCTGTGCTGACATCAGCGATAACACTTTCGAGGTTAACTTTATTAACACGAATTTGGTCGACCCAAAGCAATTTGTCAGTTATGTCCAAAATCCGCCTACAGACATCCAAAAACCTGTTTTCGGTCAGACAGAGGTGAACATGTCAAGAGAGCAAGAAAAGGACACAACTTTGAATAAAATAAAGAAGCAATTAAGAATACATGACCCGGCCAAGGCTATGAATAAATATGTTGTTCTAGATGACGTCCTTTACAACATATCTGACCCAGACGGTGAACCCGTCCTTAGGTAATGCATATCCGCCCATTTACAAGAAACTGTACTCAAACAATACCACGAGTTAGGCCACCAGGGTGCAGATAAATGTTATGATTCTATAAAAAGAAAATACTTCTTTTTCTTAACTGTGACAATACAGCATAGAGAGGGACTCTTTATTATTTTGATTAAACGTTTAAATAAAAGTGACTTATATACACAAACTGTATCATCTGCGCTGTTGGTTATTCTCTCCTTGTGCTGCTCCCCCACGAATTCCCGTTATCGGCCAAAGAAGACACAACGCGAAGTACCAAGTTATAGGGTAACATAGGGACCTAGGTCAGGGATGATAACTGATATAGACTCTGCTTACCGCATCATACCTGTCCATCAAGCTGACTACCCCTTCTTAGGGGCAAGCTCGTCTTGTGCCATTTTTGACCGCTTTTGTTCAGGTCTGAAGTGGCCTTAACAACTGTAATCTCGAGAATATTCTTTCCTTGCTCATTTTAGGTTTCGAAATCAAAGGAAGATGATGGGTTTACGAGGTAGTGATAAATCGACCCAGAACAAGAACTGTCACTGTAAGATGACAATGCCCCCGAAGTGGTGCTTTGACTCTGAGCTGAGGACCTGTCATTGAAGGGTCAAGGTCAAATAAGTATAGGTCAATAGGAAGGCCTTGTCCAAAGAGTTTCTGTGTCCAAGTATGAAGTAAATCGACTTTGTGATAAGGAGGTTATGGCCAATGTTAAAGTTTTTGGACAATTTGATCTTCAACGTGAAGGTCATTCACGGGGTCAAGGTAAAAAAAGTATTGGTCAGTGGAAAGGCCTTGTCCAAAGGGGTGTTGTGTCCAAGAATGAAGAAAATCCACCTGCTAATGAGAAAGTTATGGCCAATGTTAAAGTTTTTTACGGACGGACGGACAGACGGACGGACAGTTCTAAAACTATATGCCTCCCTTCGGGGTCATAAAAAGAAGGTCCTAACAAGGAACAGAGGGGGTGAAGCAATCAGAGTACTTGAGGAAAAAAAAGGCAGAGAGTCAATAACACTGCAACAGGCAGAAGCATCGAAAAGTGAAACAGGATGATTAGAATTATCGTCAGGAGAAATAAAGAGAAGTAATGCAGGTTGCAAGAAATTCTAGACAAATGGCATCTCTACCAAAAGATAGAGGAATTTCTTCAAGCAGTTCAAACAATCATTGAGAAAGCAACTACGATAAAGAATGAACTTAAAGCAGAAGCAACTGCTTAACACACCAACGTCCGAATAAAAAATTAATCTTTTTCCAGAAATCAAGTAAGGTCATGTCAGACGCACTTAAAACAATCCTGATGTCAAAAAAAAAATATTGTTAAAAGGCTACCGTTTCTAAAAGAGTTTAGAATCAATAAAGCATTATCATCCTTTTAGGTGTAAATAGCTCATTGATCAGGAAATATTCAGGTATCAGTGAACAATCAAAACAACAAAGGAAGGATGCCACTGGTGCACAGGACAAAAGCTCCATCCAAGACTTCTTCCTCAGAGCAGACACCTCAACAAATCTGCCGGTCATGAAAATTAAAAAAGATACACAGAAGAGTTCTAGATAGGCCACTTTCAAATGTTTACAGAAAATTTCAAGAACATAACCCAATGTAAAGGCATCCTTCTCAACACTTGTAAGGAATAAGCCAAATAATGTAGAGTCTACAGGGAAACAGGCTTGGTATGATTGCCTGTGTGGCAGTTTTACAAATAAGATTTGAAAATGAAAGCTTTGTCACAAGTTGCAGCTAGATGTGGGTCCCTTGTAAAAAGTATGGGAGACATATGATGCAGCTGCCTTTACTCTGTGTACGAAAGATCGGGCTGTGTGTCAGAAGTTAAAGTGTATTCAGAGGCAAATCAGTAGCTGTAGTATTGATAACATAGTGAGTTTTTTTCCAGCCATTAGCTGAAGAAGCATCTAAGGACACTGATGTTTATTCAAAGTGGAAATGTGTGAAGGTGTACAATAAGAATAAAGAAGCATCTAAGGCCACCATCATTTTTTCAAATTAGGAACGTGTGAAGAAGGTCTATAGAGAGAAATAAATCACCCAGATAATGCCTGTTTCACAGAGAGAGTGTGACTCTGCTTATTGTGAGCCTTTCAAAGGAGCTAGACAAACTTGCAGAACATCTGTTTGTGGCTAACTAACAACAGATGTCAATTTTCCAGGCACCAGAAGAATATCCTAAAGTCTTGTTTATGTACATTAGTACAGGCAGAAGAACATAAGGACAAGACTCAGCAAATCTAAGTGCCATTTCCTAGGGGCTAAAAAAAATACCATCTTGGATATTACAAACTTTTATGAAAATACATGTTCTTGTAAACTATTTAAAAACTGCTTGAATATTTTGTCAGCCTGGCTATAGGAACCCTGAACCAGCTCATCATAAGCATCATCCTGGTAAGGCAATAAAAGCTGTCATACAAAAAGGTGTTACCTTAATAAATAAATAAACTTTCTTACAAACAGATTCCAAACAAACTGACTTAAACTTCTGCTAGATTCTTCAAAATCTGACAGTGTTACACATTACAGAATCCAAAACCTACTGTATCGTGATAAAATCCGACTTAAGTACAATTCTTATATAACTATCACAGAAAATTGCCAAGATAAACATGATAATAAAACTATCAACAACTAAAAAATATGTCTTAGAGTAATGTCTGTGGTAAGTTTATTTCCACACAAAAGAACTGGTTTTTTTTCTCAACTCTTGCAGTCAAGGACAAACTACTGCTTCACTATAAGAAAATAAAACATACGAAAAACAATATCTTAACAATAACAAACTTTAGCATCAAACATTTCCTAGTGCTATCTCCAGACCTGTATCTTTGGCAGAACATCACCACACTTAGCATGGACTTGCAAACGTGCCAGTTTGTCTGCCCGGGTAGGTCCAATATTAAGTATTGCAATCGGTTTACCCTGGTCCTTGGCCGCAACTGCAAATCTGTATCCAGAGTATACCTATGTAAAGCACAATTTTCAAAGCCTTAATTGCAAGTAAAAAAATGGGGGAAAAAAGACTTCTAATAAAGAGCAACAGGTAAGAATGACAAACTTATGATTAAATTCTATATAACACTAAAACAGTTTAGGTTATTGGTTTAGTTTCATTGGGGTTTAACGCCAGTTTCAACAGCTAAGGTCATATCCCAGAGGTCAGTCCACCTAACCAGTGTTCCTGGGTATCCAACCAGTTTACTAACCAATTTCTCCGAAAGTGACTGACTACTTCCTAACTTGCTTTAGAAGTGAGGGACAAATGACCTATAGATGCATTGACTGAGATCAATTATCACGTAGAAATTTTGCCGGCCCTGATGGGGATTGAACCGGGATCATCCAGGTTGGCAATCCAGTGCATTACCGATTGAGTTAGCCGGGCCAGCAAACACTAAAAACAGAATAATATGAACGAAAAGCCAGAAATACAAAATTCATACAGTGGTACAAACAAAAAATATCTTTATCTAACCATCAGTTTTCATATTTTCAAGAACTTCATTTCAAAGCTACTTTTCAGTAACAAATTCCAACAAAATGTATCTTGTACACTTTCACACTTGCTCTCTTTCACAGCATGTGATCCAAGACAAACTTACCATAAACATAATGTTAAAACTACTGCTGAAGATTACCTGTAATGAAGTCCCTATCATCAGCAAACAATCCGATTCCTTCAACTTTTCATGCACAAATTCAACAATTGGTTTCATCACATTATCACCAAAAAATGTTATCTCAGGTTTCAATGGGCCTCCACAATTTGGGCAAGGTGGAACCTGAAAATGTATAGGCAACAGAACACTTAAACGTACTCAATATTTGTAAACTATATATTTTTAAGATGTATGGAAGAACATAACTTAGAAGGAGTCTCAAACTTTTAAAGCATTAACAATTTAAGAGACAAAACTTTTCAATTCATACAGCTGGAAATACTTGCTGAATAGTGCTAGGTGCTGTAGCAAGGTTTATTTTTTGACATATGATAAAGTCTCATTTCAGATCTAGGAACAACAAGGCAAAGATTTAAGATATAAGTCAGTTTTCACCAGCTAAGCAGACCCTCACCTTAAATCCATTGATCTGTTCCTGTGAGAGCTGTACATCAGCATCTGGTGCAATTTCATCTGACTGGGCACTCCAATTAGTGTTATATGAGTCTAAGAGAACCTGCATCTCAGGTCTTGTCATTTTATGATCACACTTTAGACACATTACCCTGTAGCATAACAAAAACCATTTTATGGAAGATAAAGTCTTGATCTAAATTAATGGGTACACAATCAATTACTGAGTATCAATTAATGAGAGATTATTCGTAATTTATCTTGGCATCAAATACCTATCCAGTGCTTTTTATAGGGGTAAATATCTTATTATTTTCTGGCATTCAGTTATCAGGTTTATTTTACGACTGATTTTTTAATCAAAGACTTGCTTCACTCCCTCAAACTGCTGTATGTATCTCTCCGTCCCATTCTAGCTAATTACAAATTTTATAAGCCAACATTCATGTCTGAAACAGAAAATCCTAACCCCAAAAACCAGAAGTTACTATATCAAATTATTTCTATTGCTCTTAGACACTGTATCACTAATTTCTGAGTCAACCAGAAAACCAATTCTCAGATTAATGCATTTTTAATTTTTGACTACTGATTTTTGGGAAGTTGCCTTACTGGTGATGTTTGGGGAAAATTAAAGGTGTGAGCTAATATTTAAAGCATTAAACATACCTGTGTGCACTTCCATGAAGTTCTGTAACCTTTTTACTGCCAGCTTTATAGTGCAGAGCATCAACATTTTGTGTAACCAGCCAGTGAACCTTGCCCCTTTTCTCCCATTCTGCAAGGGCTACATGTGACTTGTTTGGTAAAAAGAAACCAAACTTTGGCCAGCCTACATAATTACGTGCCCAATACCTGAAAATATCAAGTGTCTGTTAGATACCTCCACTGAAATTGTTATAATTATCAAATTCCAGAGGTCCTAGGCATTATGGGCTAAAACCGTTTTTCTTTTAAATACTGATGATGGCAATGCATGTTAATACCTTATTCATGACAACAAATTCATATGGAAATAAAAGCTTGTTGTATCACTTTCTTTGTGTGTAACCTAGTTTTCATTCCTCGAGCATTTTTGTCTTATTTTTTATGCAAGCTACAAAAAAGTTGAAAACAGGTACTTACATGTATGATACATTTCAGGTAAAATGGTGCTATGCCAAGGAAACATATATTTATATGAAGTGACATGACTGTAAAGCAAATCAAGGGGTGCATGCTAAGTAATTAAAAATAAAGCACTTTTTTGCATTCACACTTGAAAATGCATCATGCCAGTTATAACTTTAAGGTGGTTTTTGTGGCATGAAAAACAATTATAAGTGGTAATTTGTTTGTTTGTATGGGTTTAATGCCAATTTCAACATCTAGGTCATATCTCGGTAATCAGTTTTCCTGGATAACTAGCCAGTAATTATCAATTTCTCACCAAGTGACTGACTACTTTACCGCATGATCTACTCTGAGTCAGTGGTTTAAGCAGTATATATTGAACAATTTTTTCTGAACTTCATTTATCAGTTAAAGTTACCTCTGTCGTATATCTGGGTACTTCACAAAGTCCTGATATTGGACTGGTCTGTTAGTACTTCTTGCATACAGACCTACACCCTCAGACCTGTAGTCAGGTATACCACTCTCAGTGGAGATACCAGCACCTAAAATACATTGGAACAATGTACAAACATAAACTATTAAGTATGGATATGACTAACTCAAAAATAAGCAGATAATACTCCAAACCTCAATTCAGGCCCATATGCAAAAGATCCAGTGTGCCTAAAGAAGCTGCCTCATGAAATAAAGACTTTCCTCTTACTGTTTATTATTAACCTTATAATTGTGATTATGGCATTTCTTTTTTACACAAGGTTAACAGTAACTGCAAGTTACACTTCCTCTAGTATAGTATATGGCCTGGCTAAGTCTTAAAACTGAACACAGTAATGCTGGACTGATAAAAGTCTTCAAACTGAACACAGTCATGCTGGACTGGTAAAAACCTTATTGCTGGACTGGTAAAGGTCTTCAAACTGAACACAGTAATGCTGGACTGGTAAAAGTCTTCAAACTGAACACAGTCATGCTGGACTGGTAAAGGTCTTAAAACTGAACACAGTAATGCTGGACTGGTAACGGTCTTCAAACTGAACACAGTCATGCTGGACCTGTAAAGGTCTTCAAACTGAACACGGTAATGCTGGACTGGTAAAGGTCTTCAAACTGAACACAGTCATGCTGGACTGGTAAAGGTCTTAAAACTGAACACAGTCATGCTGGACTGGTAAAGGTCTTCAAACTGAACACAGTCATGCTGGACTAGTAAAAACCTTATTGCTGGACTGGTAAAGGTCTTCAAACTGAACACAGTCACGCTGGACTGGTAAAGGTCTTCAAACTGAACACAGTCATGCTGGACTGGTAAAGGTCTTAAAACCGAACACAGTAATGCTGGACTGATAAAAGTATTCAAACTGAACACAGTCATGCTGGACTGGTCAAAACCTTATTGCTGGACTGGTAAAGGTCTTCAAACTGAACACAGCAATGCTGGACTGGTAAAGGTCTTCAAACTGAACACAGTCATGCTGAAGTGGTAAAGGTCTTCAAACTAAACACAGTCATGCTGGACTGGTAAAGGTCTTCAAACTGAACACAGTCATGCTGGACTGGTAAAGGTCTTTAAACTGAACACAGTCATGCTGGACTGGTAAAGGTCTCCAAACTGACCACAGTAATGCTGGACTGGTAAATTTTAAAGGTCTTCAAACTGAACACAGAAATGCTGGACTGGTAAAGGTCTTCAAACTGACCACTGTCATGCTGGACTGGTAAAGGTCTTCAAACTGAACACAGTCATGCTGGACTGGTAAAGGTCTTCAACCTGAACACCGTCATGCCGGATTGGAAAAGGTCTTCAAACTGAACACAGTCATGCTGGACTGGTAAAGGTCTTCAAACTGAACACAGTCATGCTGGACTGGTAAAGGTCTTCAAACTGAACACAGTCATGCTAGACTGGTAAAGGTCTTCAAACTGAACACAGTCATGCTGGACTGGTAAAGGTCTTCAAACTGAACACAGTCATGCTGGACTAGTAAAGGTCTCCAAACTGACCACAGTAATGCTGGACTGGTAAATTTTAAAGGTCTTCAAACTAAACACAGAAATGCTGGACTGGTAAAGGTCTTCAAACTGACCACAGTCATGCTGGACTGGTAAAGGTCTTCAAACTGAACACAGTCATGCTGGACTGGTAAAGGTCTTCAAACTAAACACAGTCACGCTGGACTGGTAAAGGTCTTCAAACTGAACACAGTCACGCTGGACTGGTAAAGGTCTTCAAACTGAACACAGTCATGCTGGACTGGTAAAGGTCTTCAAACTGAACACAGTCACGCTGGACTGGTAAAGGTCTTCAAACTGAACACAGTAATGCAGGACTGGTAAAGGTCTTTAAACTGAACACAGTAATGCTGGACTGGTAAAGGTTTTCAAACTAAAAACAGTCAAGCTGGACTGGTAAAAACCTTATTGCTGGACTGGTAAAGGTCTTCAAACTGAACACAGTAATGCTGGACTGGAAAAGGTCTTCAAACTGAACACAGTCATGCTGGACTGGTAAAAACCTTATTGCTGGACTGGTAAAGGTCTTTAAACCGAACACAGTAATGCTGGACTGGAAAAGGTCTTCAACCTGAACACAGTAATGCTGGACTGGTAAAGGTCTTCAAACTGAACACAGTCATGCTGGACTGGTAAAGGTCTTCAAACTGAACACAGTCACGCTGGACTGGTAAAGGTCTTCAAACTGAACACAGTAATGCAGGACTGGTAAAGGTCTTTAAACTGAACACAGTAATGCTGGACTGGTAAAGGTTTTCAAACTAAAAACAGTCAAGCTGGACTGGTAAAAACCTTATTGCTGGACTGGTAAAGGTCTTCAAACTGAACACAGTAATGCTGGACTGGAAAAGGTCTTCAAACTGAACACAGTCATGCTGGACTGGTAAAAACCTTATTGCTGGACTGGTAAAGGTCTTTAAACCGAACACAGTAATGCTGGACTGGAAAAGGTCTTCAACCTGAACACAGTAATGCTGGACTGGTAAAGGTCTTCAAACTGAACACAGTCATGCTGGACTGGTAAAAACCTTATTGCTGGACTGGTAAAGGACTTCAAACTGAACACAGTAATGCTGGACTGGTAAAGGTCCTCAAACTGAACAAAGTCATGCTCGACTGATAAAATTCTTATTGCTGGACTGGTAAAGGTCTTCAAACTGAACACAGTCATGCTGGACTGGTAGTCTTTATGCTGAAATAGTATAGGTCTTTAAAAAGAACACAGTCTTGTTTGACTGGTATATGTCTTCAAACTTAAAACAATCGAGCTGAACTTGTAAAGTCTTCTAATGCAACACAGTAATGCTGGCAGGTACAAGTCTTCAATCGAAATACAGTCATGTTGAACCGGTAATGATCTAATGACTAAATACATGCATCTTTCCTTTCCATAAGTTTACATTTATACATCTTAACATTATACCTAATATATTTATGACATGTTCACGATAATAAATTCCTAAATATGGCGAACATACAAGCCGATGTTCTCTGTTACTGATCTTCTATGTTTGAGTAAGTAAAATTCTGTACCTATTGTGAATGAATGAAAGACTTACCAGTCATGACAAAAAGACGCCTGCTGTGATTTACAAACTCCTGCAATCGTTTGATGTCTTCTGTCCTTGCTGGCTGACATTTTGGAACAAAAATATTATATTCACTTGGATTGGGAAACAGTGCTAAATCTGTCTCCTTTTCACTTTCATCACTTTCTTTGTCCACAAGACCTTGAACTGGAGCAGTAGTTTTGCTACAGAAAGATCTTAAACCCTCATTTATAGATGCTGCTTGTGCAGCTAGGGATCTTATTGCTACGAAACGTCTGTACGTTAGCTTACTGTTACTCATCTTGCAGGCAGTAGAAATCCTGCGACACTGGTTCAAATTCAGTTTTACCAGTGCATTTCTTGGTAGGTTAGACATGATTTGTTTCTACTAAGTGAATGTCAAACAACAGTCTAAATTTACCTACATTAAAACTGTTCAATGGCTTTTCACCTGAATTTCTAAACAAACGACCACCTTAATTCCGCACCAAATTCTCTTTTTCTGTAACTTTTCTAATAATATACCAGTTTAAAAAGCAGAAATCCTGTTTAGAAAAAAAGTTACACAGTGTTCCTGCTATTGTTGCAATCCTCGGCTAGTTTCTTACTGCTGATCCAACAGTTACTGTCTGAATCTCAGTTTTTTACATAGCCAATGCAACTTCTTCTGGAATTATCTCAATTCTGTGGGGAAGAAAGTAATGCATTTCATAAAAGCACAATACATAAAAAGTCTTAAATAAGTATACATTTCACTGTTAAAAACATTTATACAATAATTATACAAACTAAAATGATGGTAGATTCTGCTGAAGAGTGTTTTGACTTTAAAATTGTTAACATCATTGGAAAATATGGAAACTGCTACCATCCTTGTATGTTTCTGTCATTTCATAATAAAAGCAACATTAGTGTAATGAGAATTAAGTAAGCATGGCATAAAAAGGGTGATGTCCATAAAATGCTGACAATAATGCAAGATCCTTTTCATCCAAACTTTTTACACTGTTCCCTAGTTGAGATATTGTGTAATTTTTTGTATGGGTCAATATCTCTCCTCCGCGTACAACATAGAAAGTACCTTTTCTGTGGTGAAAGTTTCGACCAAATTTTGGTCGCTGGCTTTAACTCGTCTTAAATCATATTAAAATAACGCCTGAGTAAAGTTTTTATTATGCCTTGAAAGAATATTCATTATTACATCAATTCCATGCAATTTTCATTTGATTTACCTAAAATGAGGAATTTCACAGAGTTATAAACACATGTACCATCGAAGTTTACACATCCCCGCTAATATCACATGACAAATTTACTGTTGATAACTACACTGTCCTGAACGGTTACTGCAAACAGTATTAAGCAGCGTAATGATTGCGTTTCTACAGTATAAATGTAAGTATGATTTTTAAACTCGTAACTTTTGAGAATAATTTTTGCGCTGTTTATGTTTAATATTCAAAATATAAATATATGCATTAATAATGACGTGAAAGATAAAGAAAATAGAATTATATCAGGAACATTGCCGTTTTACGAAAGTTATATAACTGTCCGTTAAAATTAATAAATCGAAATAGGAAATCTTAAAAACATTATCAAAACTCGAAGACTTTAAATACCACGGTGTTTGCAAAACTCCCTCTGTATTTTTTTTTTCTTGAATGACAAAATCTGCTTTTGATATAGCGAGATTCTGACCGGAACAAAAATATCTCAGAATTTGCTCGAGACGTCACTTGAATTATTTTGACTACACTGCTCCCATAATGATAACTGTAACAACAGCCACATTTTTAAAAGAAAGAATAATTCAAATTATCTAACAATCTCACTCTTTTTAATTTATTCAAATTCATTACATTTCTTTTATCTAAACTTAGTTACGGTATGACATGTTCACAACTTACTGCTCCAGAATATCCAAAAGGTTTATCAGTCAATAAAAAAAAACTCCACTCTTGAAGCCTAAACGTTATCGGTACAGGGTCTCTAGCCTGGTAGATTTTATTGACCTGGCCAGAATTTTGAAATCTATGTGAATATTGGCCAGTCTTGTATAGTGTGTAATTTCTTGACATCACATTTGGGTACGTTTTGAAATGTGCACGTTAACTGAGCAGCTGAGTTAGTATGTGTCCAAGAGTGATCAAGAGAATAATACCGTCTATGGTAAATGGTACTTTACCTATTTTTCAGCTCTGAAACAAACTGATCTATGCTCTATAGAGCATATGCTCTATAAGGGACAAATCTTGAGAAATCTGTCTCTACAAATGCGTTGTGTAACGAAATTTGGGCGAATAAGCGTCTATTGATACTGATGGACGGTAAGGCGTCTATTGATACTGATGGACGGTGAGAGTATAAAAATATCCATTGCAAAAATTACTAAGGTATACCTGCTAGTCAGTGTTTTTGACAAATTGTTTGAGAATTTTACCTGTCACTGTATGTTTGTCGAATGTTTTAGGTTGTGAAAATATCATAAGAATTTCTTTTTAAAACCGGTCAATGATGATTTTATGATCGAATATTCTTTTTTGCTGTTATATCGGGATAACACTATCACAGGAGTTTGAAGTTCTATTAATATAATAATAAACAAGTGAAATTGTAAAAATTTTCCCTCTGTATAATAAAAAAAGCAGTGCATGATTTTTACAATATCAATTGTTTATTGATAGAATTTCAAACTCCTGCGAACACTATCAAGTTATCGATGACCATGTAACTAAAAACAAACGTGTAATCAAACTTCAGTATCTTCATGATCAAATCCTTGATTCAGTTCCAAAAGCAAAATATCTAGACCTAGACATATTTTCAAACCTATCATTCAACCCGCATTTATCCAGAATACAGGGGCCAATAAGATCTGCATGGGCTTTCTAAAATGCAATATTACCACTTAGTCCAAATAATTGTACTAAAAAAGTTGAATATTGTGCTATTTTTTTAATGGTCGATATCCGCCTTCCGAGACGAAAAGGCAGCATCCTGCCTGAAGTCCATTATTGAGACTATATTACAACCATAAATGAAAATGTCAAATCTCTGGCTTACAAAATCTTGGTCCCGTCACAGTTTAGTATGCTTTTAGTTATTGGTGTCCCAATACAAAGACCAACATACACAAGGTAGAAATGGTGCAGCAGAGGGCGGCTCGATGGGTGAAACAAAATTACTCCCCTCTTCTGAGTGTTGAAAGAGATGCAAAAGAATCTTGACTGGCGTTGCTTGGACCCCACAGATATGACTTCAGACTAAAATTGTTTTTCAAGATTATCCATAACATTGTGGCAATTAACATTTCAACCTATATACAGAAACCTACCAGACTCACTAGACACATGTGGCCCCATAGATTTCTACAAATTCAAGTGTCATCTGAATATCATGAATGGTTTTTCTTCCCCTACAGTATCACTTTATGGAAAAATCTACCTCTGAATGTTGCTGACTTGTCTGCAACTCACATTGACAAATTCAAGTAGGCAGTGTCCAGCAAACAGTATTAGATCAGCCAACCAGGTATTTACTTCGAACCTTTTTTTATTCCCTGTCTGCCATTAACCCATTTTAACAATAACTAGAGCCTCTATATCTCAGGTCTTTACTTCATCCTGACATTGTTTCTCTTGCCAGATTTTTACTTCTTTCACCACTTAATACTAACAGTCTGTCGGGATGTCCTGCCTGTAACACTCGCAAGAGGGGTTGGCAGTATACAGAGATAGATAGATAATGAAATATTTAGTAACATTAACAAAATGCTGGCTGCTTTGATTTTGATGATTCTGAGAATAAACAGATTTGTTGTCATCTTATCGAAACCTTCTAGTAATCTCTGGACACATCCTGCAACTGTGTATCCTGCTAGATACCAACTCCTTTTGACTCAGTTTCTTGTCAGAACTCCAGAAACAGTGATTGAGAGTTGCATAACAGTCAAGATAATAATAATAATTTAATGTTCAGAAATCATGTAATGTAGAAGTAACCAAGACTTTTTTTATTTCTTAGAGATACACATTAATTGAAAATACAGCTTCCAGTATATTTGTAAGTTTGGCCAGTCATAAAATATTTTTACCACATTCAGATTTTTGCTCAGTGGGAGTAAAACTTTTTGTCAATGAAAATGTTTTTGTTAAACAGTTGGTAATATATTTGTTTTTTCTATGGAAAAACTGCTGACAGTGCAAATTGCTTTTTTGCCTGGGGTCTGGGGTGATCTGAGTCACTAATTGGACCACTTTTATTACAGAAAGACAATTTACAAGTTGAATAACAAGTACAAATATTTTCACAAGTCAGTTAATTCTGATGTCAAACTTTCTTCAGGTTTTTGGAGATAAAACAGTAAGTCCAGGGTTGGTGTGAAAGATGGGCCAATGTTAGGTTGTAAATTACTCAGTACCTACAAACAGTGGAAACCCAAAACTTCTGCTTTGCACTTTATGTACAGAAAATATTGTGAATTAGATAGTGGAACAGAAATCATGGAACTTCAAGATGTCCTCAAAAAGTAGGTTCTTTTTCTCTTTTTAAACATTTCAAACTTCTAAAAATTGAAAGCAAGTATTGCAGTTGTTTCAGCAGGTGTAACCTTGTGTTAAAGTTCTTGTCAGAGCCCTACAAACAGGTGGAACTTTTTTCTTCGGGTTCTGTTAGCTCCTGTTTCAAACCCTAGTAAGAGAACAGATTCTGACCTTTGACAAAGATAGGAGTCGTAACTCATGTTGGAATTGACTTATGTTATGAATTATATCATAAGTAGTAAATACCTTTGGACAGCTTGTATTGAAATTATGAGTATAAGAATTAAAATGAAAGAAAACAGAAAGATAAGGTGACTTTCTGTACAAGGCATGAAATAAACATTTACAACTGTTCCGTTTCCAGATTACGAAAAGTAGCATCACCCTCCTTGGCTGGATCTTGGGACAATGTTGGACTTCTTGTGGAACCATCGCCACCCCACAAGGTCAGCACTATCTTCCTTACTAATGACCTCACGCCGCCTGTACTTGAAGAAGCCATTCAGAAGAAATCGGACATGATTGTGTCATATCATCCACCGATTTTCTCCGGAATGAAAAAATTGACACAGAAGCAATGGAAGGATAAGATAATTATAAAGTGTATTGAGAACAGAATTGCCGTCTATTCTCCCCACACAAGTTATGATTGCGTTAAGGATGGTGTAAATGACTGGTTGATCAGCTGTTTTGGTATGCCAGCTTATTTATTTATTGCAGTTCTGTTCTTAATATTGAGCATTAGGCAATAAATGTAAAAGAAATATCATTTCAGAATATTAACATCTAAGTACTTGTATATTTTAACATTATCTGGTAGAATAGCTAGAAGATTTATTCTCTTAGAAAAACAACAACATAATTTTACATTTATAGAACATTTACAATGCCTAATTTAAATTCTATATGTGATAGACCAAGACATTGTTATTGCATTAGTTCAGAATACAAAGAAGTAGTATCTATTCTTTTTTTTCCGCTGTGTTTCAGACTGCAAGGAAGTTGTTCCACTTGAGCAGCATGAGGACTTTATTACATGTCACACACACAAGGTGGAGTTTGATGTTGCTTCAGAACATACACCATCACTGAGGGAAGCTTTCAGGGCCGCACAACAGGTCAAGATTTCAGAATGCAGAGAAAGGTGCTTTTTATGTTCATAATACTGTTCAGCTGTTGCCAGAATTGGACACAACTGTTAAATACTAGTAGTCTGGTAAAGTATTGCAGAATGTAATCTTTGATTTTTATTAAGTCAAGGTGAAAAACAATTTCACATCAATAACTGAAGAGCAACTGCTACCAGTACCCTCAAACTTTACAGGATAGTTAAGCATGATGATTAGATGATCCCTATTGTTTTTAAGCCCCAAGGGTCAAAACTCAAGCTCCCGTGAACCTTCAAGGTCACTTTACAGGATGGTTGGGCAGTTATAGACAAATCTTACTGATTTGAAGTACTCACTTATTCAAATGTTAAGGTTGTAGGAGTTTGTACTTCATAAATGGTTTTCAGTCAAGAGGTTCCAGGAATTTTATACATTGTTCAGCTTTATGAGTAGATAATGCTGTATCTAGTGGTTTTAGGCTCACTGTGCTGAGTCAACGTACTTGATTTCTCATGGGCATTCTGTTCCTGGCAAGGAGAACATGTTACTTACATGTTCCTGTAACACTTCTTTACTTATGATTCATGTTGTCATATAAAACATCTTAATATTACAAACAGCTTTTTTAATCAAAAGAAACTCACTACATATCTTGCAGATCTGATGGAAGGAACCATATATCTGTGCAGTGTACAAAAGCCAGCCTTCAGAGTGTGATGTCTCTCATTCAAGACAAACTTGACTCAGTTAAAAATATACAAATTTGTGAGCTAGCAAAGGTAAGTTTTAGATAAATTTAATTTTATTATGTTTGTATGACTGCTGTATTTTTAAATGAGGTAGTTTTTTTAATACAGATCCTCCATCCTAAATATGCCATAAGTAATTATGACATCACACATTACACAGCTAAGATAGTTAATAATTATGTCATATCCAGTTATGACCTCGCACATTACATGATTGATTGATTGATTGATTGATTGATTGATTGATTGATTGATAGATAGAGAGAGAGAGAGAGAGAGAGAGATTAGATAGATAGATAGATAGATAGATACTGATTTCATTGAATAGGCAGTTATTAATACAATGTACAGTTAAAAGTCTGGAGGTTTGTTGTACGATGCAGCAGATTTTGTCCAGTATGATAAAAAGGGGCATTGATAATTTCAGGCTCCGGTTTTAGGTTATGGTATGGGGCGTAAAGCCAAACTTAATGGAAGTATTTCCATAGAAGAAGCAGTGAAACTGGTGAAAAGTCATCTGAAGTTGGATCATGTAAGGCTGGCAAGAGCTCCAGGTATGATGAGTGTTTTGTAAAATATTAACTTTTACCTACCTGTATTTGTAATGGATTTACCCATCCTCCATTTTTGGGCAGTCCTACAGCATCCCATGAAGGGTACAACATCCCACCAAGGGTACATAGGTAGTAATTGTATTTCAGAAAAGCCAACCATGTGGAAGTAATCTTATCAGAAGACAACAGATTAGGATTCACTTTTCATAGCTTGCTTTATATGCAGAGAAGTTTATATTTCACTTACAATTAATAAGGAGAATGTTAGCTAACAAGCATTCGTTTGAAGTTTCCATATACATCTCTTTTCTAAAAAGGTCAGCACACTCACACAATCAGAAAAAGAGTATTTAAACCCATGATTCTGATTCAGGGTAACCAGGTCTCTTGTTTGTGACCTTTAACACGACCTTGATGGTGGCATTTAATAATTCAGTGGTTTACTGTGCTTTATTCTTCCACATGTATAAATGGTAAATTTTAACTGTACCATTTCAGACGTTGAGACTGTATCGAGTGTAGCAGTTTGTGCAGGCTCAGGAGGAAGTGTTCTTCGAAATGTTGATGCAGATCTCTACATCACGGGTGAAATGTCACACCACGAGGTTCTTCACGCAGTATACAACCACTCGTCTGTGATATTGTGTGACCATAGCAATACAGAACGGGGATATTTGTCTGTATTAAAAGCCAAACTTGAAGAATGTTTTGAGAGTAAAACAAATATTGTGATTACTAAAGTGGACTGTGATCCACTTCAAATAGTTTAATAAGAGTACGAAATAAATTCATATACATTGGTTAGGTTATGGTTTTAGTTTTTGAATGGTTTTGTTCTGTGTAATGATTTTTAGGTTTTGGTCTCACAATTTGATTGTTGATTCAACAAAAAAAAACAATACTAGTCCTTCTTGTGTCAGAAAGCAATTTTGGAAGGTTTCATTTTTATAAGATAGCTATCTAGAGCCAACTACAGTACGAAAAATGCTTCAACTTCACTAAATTTCTATTACTAGTAGGCTGCAAAGGTACATTTTCTTATGCCCAGAAGGGTCTTTATTGTTATGCCACCATGTCATATTAGCAATTCGTTTTGACTGTATCTCTTGAACTGATTGATGGAAATTGAAACAATTTGGCAGAAATATTTACCATGAGATGATGTGCAGAGCACTGGTTTCAGCTGGCTCTGGTCAAGGCTTACACTAAAAGGTTGCATATCATGCTGATATGTGTGAATATTTCGTGTCCACTCTGTATCCCTTGAACAGCTTGAAGAAAATTGAAAGTATTTGGCAAAAATGTTTACAATAATGAGATGATTTGCAGAGCACAGATTTCAGCTGGCTCGGATCAAGGTCAAGGTCACCTTTACAGGCCACATGTCATGCGTTGTAAACTGCTGGAATGAAATTTAAACCATATGATGTTTTGGGTCCACACTGTATCACTTAAACAGCTTGAAGGAAATTTAAACTATTTGAAATTTTGTGTCCGTCCTGTATCACTACAACACTTTGAAGAAAATTGGAACTATTTGAAAGAAAATTTTACCATACTGACATGATGTGCGGAACAGAGGTTTTGGTGGACATGGGTCATGGTCAAGGATACTGTTAATTAAGAGTCCACGTCCTGCCAATATAATGTGAGAACATTTTGTGTTCTCTCTGTATCTCTTGAACCACTTATGGTAAATTATTACTTAAGTACTCATCAATAAACAATTAACATTTAGAACTTGCAGACATTGTTATAATACTGTCCTTGAAAATGAGCATTACCATCTCTTGTTATAATGTTGTTGTTGATTAAGTGTTTATCCATTGTGTAAAAGGTCAGACAATGTTGAATCAGGCGAATAATGCCCTACTCCCACGTAGCTCTCAAGTTGTTCTAAAGAGGAAAAGAAGCCACTTATTACCTACACTGTACAATTAAAATTTTTGACGCCAGAGTTTCAGTGTGCCAGTAATGAAAAAATATTTACATCATTTACTTAATGTCAACTGCAAAATTACAATCAGTCGTTTAGTCCATTAAAAGGATAATGTGTCATAAATTAATTAGGTCTCAGGTCAAGGTCACTTACAGGCCAAATGTCGTGTCATTTAGTTTAAATGAAGGCAGCTAAAGTTTGGGTTGAATTGTTTGTAGAAAATACTGTATCATCCACTCAGTTTTTCAACACATGATCGGCACTTGCTCACAAATCTGACCACCACACTTATGTACTAAGGGATCAACACCTTGTGAATGACTTCTGGTATTAAACAGTACACTCATGATGGAATTCAAATTATAAATACCTTCATGAAAAAAATATTGTTTCAAACACGAAGGACTAACTACAATAAGTCTTGTAATCAAACTTAAACAGAATTAATTCAAATTTCAATCACTTATGTGAAACAGTTATAATACAGTATTTGACTGAACAAAAAAACTCAACTAAGCTCAAAATGATTTATTTGAGTAATTTTCATGTATTTCACTTAACCACAGAGAAGCACATACACCACAGAGAGCAGACAGACTATTATATCAATATAATCATGAAAGACACTTGCACTGAATGATAAGAACTACTCCAATGATGATCAGCTCCCAATGGTTACCAAGGTACCATTTACTCTGTATTATTTGATCAATTATTCTGAATCATGCTGCTAGTGACAGAAAGTGTTGTTAAATGGAAAAGAAATGAGAACTTAGTTTAACAATATTTTAAAATTAAAAGATGACTGAATGCTTTGATATGAATGAGATTAAATATGGTTGATTTCCTTTCCTAGACTCAACAATGATACAAAGGTACCCAACCTCCTTACAGGTTTTTTCATGTGTAGGACTTGATGCTGAAGTCACAGCAAAATTTGACCAAGAATTGTGCTCCCCTTCCCCCAAGACAGGTAACACTTGGTTGTCAAAGCAACTGTCAAGACAAATATTCTCTCACCAAATGTTTTTATTTCTTTAGATAATACAGGTTCTGTTTTATCCAATCTAAACTACCAGGTATTCTACTTTAATGTCACATGGGCAGGGTACTCTCTAGCTAGCAAAGAATGGTTCAAATAGTCCAGAGATACTGTAATCAAATAGGAGTTTTGATCATTCTGAAAGTGCATCACCACAGGCCAACTATTGACAGTACACTGTAAGGAGGCTGGTGAAACTCTACAAACATGTCAATAACAGTTCCCTTCAAATTAAAACGTAATATTATCCTATGAGTTACTTTACTTTATCACAAAAATAATGGAAAAATCTTTTACAAAATTAATAAAGTTTAATTAATCAATCTTTCACCATGTGTATATTCATTCCGAAATGTACCCTTAGAAAAACATACTACCGATTTTTTACTCAAAGATAATCCTTGATGGAAAAAAAGTTTTACTGGCCGAGTCAAAATATACACTGCCAACTAATTTAAAATGTATTCTGGAAGGTACATTTTCTTTTATATCCATTTTAGAAGTCAAAAAGGGTTTCTGTAAAGTCTAATTAACATGATTTCTAAACATTCACTGTGTTTTCAAGCTTATATCAAGACCATCTTACATCTTGGTCAAACTAACCACTAATACAACTTGAATCAATTTAGTACAAAATCTGATTAATCATAAAGAGAAAATTCAGAAGTGAACTTGTTAACATACGAAAAATACTGAATGTATGCATTAACAGAAAAAAAGAAAAATCACAGACTTAGAAAAAAGAGCTATTTGTATAATTACTTTATTTAACAAATTATTGAACAAAATTAAACAAAAGTAAACGAAATTAACAGAACAATTTTGTAGACCTATTACAACATACAATGAACAAAGAGATCAGTAATTCAATTTAATAATGGGATGTCCTGTTATCCATAAATGACTAATGCCATTAAATATTCAGGATACATTCTGTTATCAGTAATCAACATGTATTTCAAAGTCATTAAAAATTCAGAAAGTATTCAAGCTGAATTTTCACTAACTTTTGACCCATCAAATGGCACATTTTTCTGTTGTTGTTTAAATGCCCTATCAAGAAAATTACCAGATTACCTTTGCTAAGTTACAAACATATTAAAGAAAATTCTTACATTTTTTGCCGAGAGAGGATTAATGACATCAAGTAAGTACAAGATACTGGTAGAACAGAAGACTTGGTACATATTTAAATTCTAAAACATCACAATCCTTGATAATATCAGAGCAGATTCAAAAACTAGTAAGTTTACAAACAACCTAAGAGATTATGTCTATTTCATTATTTATTATTTTACCTATTTTTGCTTCTGTTCATTTACATTTCTTTGTACCTTAAAGGGATACACAGGCAAATGAATGCCCAAAAAATTAAAACTGATATTACTTACTCATATCATGTTCAATATGAAGAACTTTAAATTCCCAGTATTTGTCTATATAAATAAAGTGAAATGCAGGCTTGAACGTAAATATTTGAACATTCTTTACCAGAAAGTAAAACATGAACAAAATCACTGAGTTATTTTTTAAAAAGTCATGTGACAAAAACAATCGTCGTTTCTCTTGGTTTGCTTTTTGCCGTAGATCATGTAACAGGTACTTCAACTGTCCAATCATTCACGGCGAAATTTAGCGTGAAATCTAATTTTCTATCTAGACCCACGTGGGTCAAGTTAGGAAACCATGCGGTTTTTCATTTAAAAAGATGAAATCATTGTTACTGGGACTGATCATTGTATTTATTTCGATCACATTTATAGTATGTTGAATGAAAAAATGAGAAAGAAAGCATAAAACTTGTGCATGTATATCCCTTTAATCTTGCAATACTATCCTAAGTTGTTCAGATAAATTTGTCTGCTGAATAACGTTCTTTTGAATTTGTTTTCCAGACTTTAACATAACGAAAGAAAAAGAACAAAAAACCCCTGAAACAAATTTCCACTTTAATATTTTGACTTTCTTTATAGGTGACTAAGTAAGTACTATTTGTACAAACTGTTAACAAATCTCATTTCCCCTCCTGATTATGCAAGAGGCTACCTTTAACAGTAGACAAAAAAATGTTCAAGTCCTGACACTACTACGCCTATTTCTTCACCAAACTGCTTTAAAATCTACATGAATGTCCAAAAATGAACTTCATGTATTTCAATGAATATGATTCAACATTAAATGAATTTTTAAAACACCATTCTGGTCATTTTATAAAATTAAATATAAAGGTCCTTTTGTCAGAATTTTCTGTTACATGTATGGACATTGAAATTTTACAAGGTTTAAGAAGAAGGTGTAGCTATATGATAAGAAAAGGTATGTCCACCACCAATGTTCAGCCATGTCATGCTACTTACTGAAATGAATTCACTTCATACTGAAATGATTTTAAATTATGCAAACCAGTGTTTCTCTTCTTGACATGTTAATGAAATCACTTAAAACCTGAAATGATTTTAAATACAGTATACTCGTGTTTCTCTTGCAGACATGTTTCTTTCATGTTAAAATGCATATGTGTACTTGTAAACTGATATTACACAGACATATTGGTCTATCTATAGAATAACATTTAACAACAGATTTACTGCAGTCTTTCTGTTTTCAGAATGAATGTTCGAAGCACCTCATTTCTATCTGACAACATAGGAGTTTATTAGTTCATAATTTTTGCCAGTTCTATTAAAATTCTTAACAATGTCACATTCTCTGTCAATACAATGTACATTCACTCTTTACTAAATATGAAGATAAATTTATAAATACATCTTCTAGAAGATAAATCTATTTTGCAGCTTTAAGTAATGCAACTTGGAATGCAGCAATTTGGGAATTTGATCATTACGAGTCTTTGTACCAAACTTCTTTTCAAATATGTAGTTTCATCATGAGAGGGAACTAGTAAATAGATGTTTAGAATTTTTTTAAGGTCTTGCCTTGTTTAATGAAAACCCAGACCAGTTCAATATAAAAAATAATGGTTATTACACTACATGTCCATTTCCATTCCTTTTATAAAACATTTTTCTTTCTTGATGTTATAAAGTGTGTTTTTAATGACGGAATAAAGCAAACACTTGCAAAAAAAAAAAATTGGAAAGAATTGCCCAGTGATGCAAAATAACAATCAAAGGTCCATAACTAGTTAGATGCTGCTGCAGCGAATGAGCCAAATTCTCCAATACCATTGTCCATTTCTATGACAGACTTGGTTAGACTCATCGTAACTTTATTATAACATATGCGACAAACACGTTCATTCGTCGTTATCATCTGGTGTGGAAGCGGGATGGTCTCTTTACAACAGTTGTGGCAAAATATCTTACCACAGTTTCTGGAATGAATGTGTTGATGAGTTAGTGAGATACGTAAGTACATTCATGATTTATATGCGACTTACTATCAGTTAAAGAAAGACTATACAAATACTATTTTGAAACCTTAATGCACAATTTTCATTAGGCTGTATTGGCATAGGTCACCAGATTGTTTAAACAAAATTTAAGTTTGGCATGAAAAATAATTACCAATTCTTAACTACCTTATTCAAGTATTAAGATATGTAACAAAGATGTGTTAAGCTTTTTACAAGTACTCAACATGAAATCAAAACTTTTAACTTAAATGAAATAGAACCAAAGTTGGCCTAACTACCTGCAATGGTGTTTTCGTTTAAGCATGGTGAACTCCACTTCACAGCCGGCACACTGTGTTACCATGTGGTCTGGTACCCAGTGTGTGATGTTCGTCTCAGGATCATCCATTTGGTCCCAGCTGGCGTCTGATGCGGCATTACTATAATTACTCTGTATAGACTGTAGGTCACAGCTTCCGGGAGACTCCTGTGAAATATTTCAAATAAGAACCAATCAGATATTGTCTATATCAGATCAAGTACAGCCATTAAACTAATTCATTCAGATAGTACGGACTTCCAGCAAATAATGTAAATTCCATTTTTAAATAAAGACTGCATGTTTCTCGACAGACTTGAGCTAGAGCAATTCTTCATAATTCTATATTTCAATTCTGTTTCTCCCTGAGGCCTTATTACCATTGTCCTCTTATCATTGATTTCAAACACCTTTTCATATATTTCATATATCTTTCTGCATCACTTTTTGATATTATCTCTTTAAACTGCATTACTTTCAACTCTATTTTCAGAAGAGTACAAAATAGTCATGAAATATAAAGCTTGATCCAACAATGTAATATCATTTTAAGTTCAACATTTCTCATTGAAAAGATTAATATACTTACATTTCCAAGCTTGAATTCTAGGTTGCAGATGTCACCATTACAAGCTGATGCATGCTGGGAAAGCAGTCTACTTAGATATGTTACATGATCATTTAGCCGTAAAATCTCCTGTTCGTACTTAAACTTCATACTGCTGACCTCTTTCTGTATTGGGTCATTAAACTTTGTTAATCCATCGATATCAAGGTGACGACTTACACCATGCCTTGGGACTGTAGATTCTAGGGACTGAAGAAAAAAACACAGATAGATGAATTTATCACTCACTAGCAAACTCATTTCATTTCAAATATAGCTTCTCACTATTGGGTATATTTCTTGTAATCTTGCTGCTTTTAACTTTTTAGAATAGAAGAGAACGAAAAAAAATTGAGTATATTCTCCTGTTTTTTGTGTGATTTTTCTAATTCTGCCATAAAAATCTTTCTTAAGGAGGAGGAACATGTACAAACTAGAAACATCATTATAGTGAAACAAGAAGTCTCAGATTGTGTAATTGATGCTTATTTTGTATTCACACAAGAAAAACTGAACCAAATGGTTGAACTTACTGATGATGAATTCAATTGTAATAGAAAGCAATTAAATTCTTGGTAAAGAGAAACATTTACACATTTTCTATATTACTGATGTGAAATAACTGTGTAGTCTGAAGACTAGATCTGATTCAAGGCCAGTATTCTTACTCCTTACTTCAGTAAACTGTTTCCACTACAAACCATGCAACATATTCTATATATTGAAGATTTAATAAACCAATTTAATTAACAATTTGTATTAACCTACCCTGCCATCACCGGTGCCTGGCGTTGGAGGACATGTTGAGTTGCGTGACTGGGGACTGATTGGAGTCGGGTAAAGGGGCGGAGTCATACTCGTATCTATATTCACACCTTTACACATTCCGTTGGAATTCCTACACAGACTTGCCTGTGACAAGACACATCGCAGATTAAGACTAGTGCGTAACTGTTCACCATTATTGAGCAAAACACCATTCTCTAACACTCGTGAGTCCGACAGGTCACTTGTACTTGTGCTAATACTGCTAGTATTTTCTATGGTCTCTTTAGTTACTTTATCACATAGGGACTGTAAAGAAGCTACTTTATAAACTTTCCTACCATTAACACTCGGAGATGACACAAGTGTGTGACTACTATCACAATTTTGTAACTCTTCTGTAACAGTGTCAGTTGAACTTTCCATGGAAGGAGCAACTTTATCACTAATGGCAGTTCTCTGCTTTAATTTTGTAGATACTATATGACTATTTATCGTGTCTGGCGAGTGTCTATTAATGCTGTTACGCAATGGCAAATTCTGTTTTTCATCAGAATCTGAAGAATGTCCATTAAGAATGGAATTATTTGCACCATTTTCCAGATTGTCTGAAATCTCTTCACTTTCTGATATTGTCTCTATGGAATTTTCACTGTTTTCTTCATTTGTACTATCAGGACTTTCATTTCTATCAAGTGGATTTACTGTATGACCATTCATTTCATGAACGTCATTGCCATTTATGTAGTCTGATTTATTGTTTTCAATCTGATAGTTAAATTTACGACTTTCGTCACTACCAATTTCCACTGAAACACATTCTTCCTTTTTATGACCATTAAGACCATTCATATTTTTTATATCACCATTTGCAATCCTTCCATTTTCAGCGACACCATTTTCAAATTTTTCAGTTCTTTCAGTTTCCCTTCGCTCACCATTTTCAATAGCTCCCTCTTTACCTCCGTTTTCAAGCTTTAAACCATTTTCTGTACTGCCATGCTCTTTTCTTTTAGTTTCATCTTCTTCATGGAATCCATTCCCATTCTGTAATGATTCCCCATTACAAACTGGGCTAACTGGGCTGTCTAAATTTTTCATTGTTATATCGCCATTTTCACTAAGAGAACGATCGTTTTCTGAACTTTTCACGGACTCACTAGAACAGCTTGTATCTCCAGACATGGCATCTTTTAACAGTTTCTGCGTCTGCTGCTCACAGTGTTCCATTGCGATATTTGGATCGCTTTTTCTTCTACTAAGACTAGAATTTAGATCATTTGTCATTAACAAGTTCTCACAGGATCGTGTCTTTTGTAATCCCGAGTTCTCTGTGCCTTCCGTAACTGGACCATTTTGATTGGTTGTCTCCTCAGGTCCAGCAAATGAGGAGTTATTGGACAGATAAATTGAAGTCCATAATCTCAAACTCTGAACATGTGTTGCTGGATATAACACCTATAATAAATATATATAAATATATAAATATGTAGACATGCACAATCAAAATGTGTCATCAGAATCAAGTAATTAATGTACTACAGAATTTTTTTTTTTGGGGGGGGTTAAAATAAAGAATTTCTGCTATATATAGTAACGTTTACATTACGAGACTTAAAGGTCATGTGACACGAAATTTTGACCTCGAAATTTTCATATGAGCGAAAAAATATATATCTAACTATGACTGTTTTACAAATTTCCACAGGTAATGTTCATCTTAAAGATGTTTTTATAGCAAATTAAACTCTATATTTTATGCACTTGGTCGTGCGCACCTGTCACGAGCGAAACCGGAAGTGACGCACATTTATCTCTTGCCACTTTACACAGCTGCCTGGATTGTTAACAAAAACTTTAAAATTATGATGGAAAGTGAAAATGTAGACTGAATATAGTAAAAAAACAAAATTGAACAAGTTAAGCTAACATCATGAATATACATTGAAGATTTTTGAAATAAATAATTTGAAATTTTGATGGAATTACGAAGCAGCAATATTATATAGAGGTTAGTTTAATCAGGATTATAGAATTAAAAGATAGATCAGTGAAAATATCTAGACTAAGAGATATTTTTTAAAGTAACTGATCCAAAAAGATTTTGAATATGCTTATTTTTATCCGATGCAGTTTGTTGGAAGACTTGATTAACTAACTCCAATCGAGAGACTTTTTCCATTAAAACATTCTCCTTACAGTGATGTGTTGCTTACTTGTCTGTGGTATATTAAGCCTGAGGTACGTGTAAGTAATCTTTGACTAGATCTATGATTTTTTTTTCATTGTAAATGGATATCTTTTTTTTTTGGTTTTTGTTTTTTTTGACTTATTCATTCTACATTTTTTTGGAAAACAAAACAATAATGATCAACAAACAAATAATATGAAGAAGCCCTAAAAACTTAAAATCATAACACAAACACAATGTCTTTTGTTTTTTTAATAATTTGTTCACATTTAGAAGTCGAATGATTTTTATTTTCATCATAAATAGATCCATTACATTTAATTATCTAATTAAAATATGTATCTGCATGGAAGCTTCTTAACTAAAAATCATTCAGACATGTTAATTGGAACAAGCTATTGCATAATGTTTTCACAAGTGTGACTGATCAAAAGTAATACAATCAATTTGTAAGATCACTTGCCATAAAACTTTGCTATTTGTCTCAACTTTAACATTGATTGGGTCATAAAAAAGTTAATTGCTTTGTTTTGACAGCTATGCAGAATATACAAGGGTCCCATCTGGGCAGGTTAACTTGCATAAATCCCACAGTATAAGGCGTGATTTATGGATCTTTGACATTTCATTGGATATTAATTAATAAGCAGACACAAATTTCTACTTGATGGACATGCCATATTATTATTTTTCAAACAATATCCAAACGTGAAAAGGAGCGGATGTGGTCCAGTGGTAACGCGCTGGACTGGTAAAGCAGGGGTCCTGAGTTCGATCCCCCGCTCCTCCACTAACATTACTAATAGTCTTTCAGATGAGACTTTAAACCGAGGTCCCATGTATCAGTGCTATACACTGAGCATGAAAAAGAACCAGGGGTGTCTCTGGAATGGGATGCTTTCTGTATCTTGCACTACCCCCACAACATAAAATAACTAATCTCTTCAGGGGGCGTCGGTCATATGGGCAACCGGTACCGACGTTAAATAAGCTCAAATAGATAGATAGACGTGAAAATACACTGTAGTGTGAATTTCAATTCCAGTGAAACAATTGTTAACACATTAGATCACCTAAATTCACTTCAATTTTACTACACTTAAATGAAAAAGAATTGTTTATGTCGTAAACATCTAGTGAGGAAGTGTTACGCAGCATGTAAAAACGTGGAGGAGATAGTTTTATATAGAACCACAACATGGAAGAAATTAGATTATTTATTAATCTCTCAGCACAAAGTTTGAATTTACTTATAAAAATCGAGAAGTAATCACATTATTTTATTTAATTTACAATTTATAGCATGTTTTTATATATGTGTGCCTTTATCTTGTTTCTTGCACATGTGGTTTAGTGTTATTTTTTTCATTTAAAAACGGATGTGTTATGAGCAGTGTAATTCTGCACTACTGCCTGGTACAGTAGGGATAAATCTACCTCACAGCCAAAAATTGCGGCGGAAACTACCGATGTCGAAACGGGAAAGCCGATTATCAAAAACACGTTTTTCTTAACAAAAGCAGTATTTTCGTAATTTCACAGTTAAACCATTTTATTCAGTACATTATGATTATTTTGAATAGACAAAGTTGCCATAGTCGTGTCACATGACCTTTAACCTGTACCTGTCCTTAATTTTAGAGTAAAATGTATGAGCAGCAAACATCAGATCAACTATAGTGCTACCTACAACTGAAAATACAATAAAATAAAATACAGATCTGACCTTACCTTACTTGTCAATAAATCAACTTAACAATCTTTGCTTTACATATCACAAATTCAAAATACTTAGATGAAAATCTATTCAATTCTCAGTTCTCAAAATCATACATACTGTGTGTTCAGATGAAGGCGCAAAGAGCTGGTTGTGGAAGTTTTTATCACTGAGTAAGTTCCAAATAGAGGCAGTGGACTGGTACAGTTTTCTCTCAATACGCTCCTGAACTGTGTTACATAGGAATGTGCCAAATAGACAGGAATAGGTATGCTGCACCAATTTTACCTGGAAAAGGTGTCAAATAATGTGAAATTACAATCTTAATATTCTAAAACTTTCAAACTTTAGTCCAAAAAAAAACCCAATCAAAATGTGATTCTGTGAAAAAAATACTCAGGACATTAACAATTCAAAGAACTGCATTTTGACAGTAATAATATTTCATTCAGAAAGAGAATACATGGTAGTCATTTTGTACAAACTGGATTAGTTATATATACTGAGGTAACAAAATGACTTGTATAATGTATAAAGACATATGACAGTAATTGCAACACAAAAATGTGATAAGGCTATCAAAGCCAAAGACACCAACAAAAGTAATGGCAATTATCTATGAATTAAACAGAATTCTTTAATGCTCTATGTCTTCATTCTTATACATCTGTTGAGACTTTGGTTGGTACTGAATGTTCGAACTAAAAAAACTCCCCTATAAAAGAACTATTTTAAATAGAAAACATTTTATATACTCACAAGAAATGCTTCAGTAAACTCAAACTGACACGGGAATTGCACAAGAAGTTGATAAACACATTCCAGCCACTGCAGAAACACAGGACACCTCTCATTAGGGTCCTCTGTGTGAAGACCATTACCACAGCGGTCAGCAAACTTGTGACCAAAGTGAAGCCACTCTCTCTCTACTATCACTTGAAACCCCTATAAGTAAAGAAGAAAGTTATGGAGTTAAGTTTTATAAATATTTTCAGTCCAATTTTATGACAATCTTCGACATACAATTAATCACTTTTCAATATTATTTCTTTTAAGAAATTAGAAACAGTTTTCTTTTTCAGTTTCTGGTTTCCTCAATACAAGTGTAGATGATCCTTATTAAAATTTCCCCAGAACATACGACATACAAGACAAGTGAAGAACCACTAAAAACAACACATTTCTTCTTAAATACCATAACACAAAAAAAACTGCAAAAGAATTATATCTGTTACCTCCACAGTTCTATAGTACGGATCTAACATAAGTTCAGCAAGGGAGATAATCTGAGGAGTTCTATCCCAGCCATCTGAACAGTGCACCAAGACTGGCCTCCCTTCCTTCTCATTCACATTAACTACCAGGCTGGCCACTTTCAGTAGACTGGCCAAGTTGTGCAGCCATCTTGTGTTTTCTAGCCCAGATAACCAGCTGAAAAATAAGGCATAAAAAAATTCATTGTTGCCTTCATCACAATAATTTCATTTTGATGAAAGACTTTCTGTCACATTTATAAAGTACCTGAGTTTATAACAATACACTTTTCCCATTAACACTTCCCATTCACTAGCAATAAATTTTCATTTTTCTTAAACATCTTTTTATTCAAGTAACATCTAGTCATCTGACCACTCTGAACATCCTTAACTTCTAACTAATGCATGCAAAAAGCAATTAGTACTGAATAAGAAAACAAGGTTTGTCCCTTTCTCTGACCTGAAACAATCCAGCTAATACAGTTTGTGATATGGACTGAACCATAAGTAGAGTTCTGGCTTTTATGATCAGTTATGCTACAATAAGGAAATATTTTGTATTAACTGTCAAAACAGTGGCCTAAATAGCTTCGACATCAGGATACAATATACTTTTCCTTAAAAAATATACACATACTACATACCTTGCCTGGTCTAGGTTTGAGCTACAATGGCTCCTCAATGTAAGGAAGCTCTTCCTGATAGCATGGATGTTGGCCAAGTTCATAAACTGTACCTCACAACTCTGGTAGTACTCTGAAACACAACAGACGTTTTGTATTTATTTGTATCATTCCAATTTTCAGTTCCTTGCTTATACAAGAATGCATTTCACCTTACAACTTTTCCTAGGAAGGACAATTACTACATAACAGTAGGGTTTACAGCTTAACACACAATCTGAGATTCAAATTTACATCCATTGTCTTGAGTAATGGACTATCCTATTCCTAAACACTTCAAACCATATTAATATGCAGATAGAAGCAATAAGCAAAGGTTTTATGCTGATCATGCAGTTATAATCACTATACTGCCCTAACCTTCTATCATGGACATTTAAAAACATGTAACATGTCTCCAAAGACATAGAAAACCATAAAACTATCAAATTTAAACCATACTGTCACTGATAAGTATGCAAAACTCCTTTGCATCATACAGAATAAAGTTTCTCCTATTTATGATAACAAGACAATACCCTACATTATACCATACAACCTGATCAAGATTATGTTAGCTGAAGCAGATTTTTGAGAGGTCTTAAATAAATGACAGTGATTTTACACTGAAATACCATTGTTGAGTTTCTTTGATTAAATTACAGATTTATTTATTTCATGTTTATATCACAGACAGGTTTGTTACTTAACAACCTACTCTTGTAAATGGCTGCCTCCAAAAGTTTAAACAAATACTTGCACAAAAAAGGAAAAATATTCAAGTCCAGTTTACATAGCACCAAGATACAAAACTGTCACTTCAATGTTTGGAGTCAGGTTTTATTGTTTTAATGGTTTTATTGGGGTTTAACGCTAGTTTAACAGCTAAGGTCATATCCTGACGGTCAGTCCACCTAACCAGTGTTCCTGGGTATCCAACCAGTTTACTTATCAATTTCTCCGCAAGAAACTGACTACTTCCTCACTTGCTTCAATGACCTACAGATCAATTATCACTAAGAAATTTTGTCCTGATATGAAAAATGCTGTTTTCCAAGGAATAAAAGTTGAATTAACTTTATGTGCAATGGTTTATTTATAACACAAACCTCTGTCATAACAGGGGTACCAAAAATAAAAAGACTCGCCACATACCTGGGCATTCCATTCCTCCACCCTTAGCTCGGTTAGCAAAAGCAGCACTATAAGATCTACAATCTATAATCAACATTTTCTTGGGTTCCGATCCTTCCTCCGAATCCATCGTAGAGGAGTCTGAAAATGGTTAATGATAACAATTCAGGGGGAAGTTCCAGTATTTAACAACTTTCTCAAGTAAAGCAATTTGACGCACTGGCATTTTCTAATCCTGCTAACTGTAGATTACATTTTTACATTTCTTTTAGAATGGAACCATTTTTCACAAAATACAAAAAAAAACTGTTGACTTTTTTTTTTCTTTTTTTTTTTTGTAATATAAAAAGTCTAGTGTCAATTGATTTAAACACCAGCCATTAAATCTTTGCCTCTAAAGATCAACATTAATAACAAATCATGATAATACATGGAATGAAAAAAAAAATACGGCAAAGTTTCATGTTATCCAGCTGCTTTGAACTAAGACAAACAAATGCCTTAACCTCAGTAATGTACCTTTAAAGCTTCTTTTCATTATTTCAAAGTTTTATCCTTCTGGTTTCACTACCATGGGCTATTATGCCAATCTGACCAGTCAGAATTAAGACCCTGTGTGTCATGAACCCCTTTTTGGGGCACTCAATATGCCCACAAATGAAGTAAAAACCAACCATCAGAGCTGAGATCAGAACCACTGCTGTCTTCCCTTACAGTACGTCTGTTCTTTGTTCCTGGATTGAGAGAACATGCTACAGGTATGGCATTCAACAAGTTCTCATCATCCGTGTTTCTCCAACCAAAGAAACCCATTTCTGGTTGACTCGATCGCACCAACACCGCACCATTTCTACAGTTCCTGAAATTAGAAAACCACAAACAGAGATTACAAAAACAAAAACATTTATTTCAACTTTCCTATTTGGACTCAAGTAAATTTCATGCATATCCCTCTAACGTAAAAAAAGGAAATTATGACTACCTATAAAAGTTATTTACTTTTTTTTTTCTATCAGTCATTTCTGTTTGGTTTACTTACTCCTATTTTATCTTATTATATGGCTTTTCATCTCATGATGTTCCTAAATGTTTCTTCAGTTCACTTAAGTAAATACCACCATTTAATGAATAATGCTGCCCTTTAGTTTAAGACCTACGTTTACCAAATATGCACCGATATTCGTGAGATGATGCAATGATGAACACAATGTCACACAGCTTTTCGGAGGTGCACAAACAAATACAGTGTATAAGTGAGACAAACACTTATCACATAAGAAACTTGACAGAAAATTCAGAGTCGATATGCCCTTTCCATTTTTTTTTTTTTTTACATTCTAGCTTGTACTGACAGAAGGCAACATTTCAACAGTTGACAATTTCTGTTCTGTTATAATCTACCCTATAATGTCCTTGTATATCTTAGCTACAAACAGACCAAGAAAGAGATAGTGGATTAAGTCAATAAAATATGTCCGACATAAACAAGAGGAGTTTTGTCAAGACAGTCTGGGTCGTATATTTACTGTCTGAAGGAGCTTCTTATCTTGTTAAGTTATAAATCTTATAATAAACTTCCCTTGACCTGTGCCTGTTTCAACAATAAACCCCTAATTCATCATGTAAGCCTTTGAAGACATAACTGATTTTTAATTTTCTTTTCAACTTACTTTGACCCTGTTAAAGAATACGTCTATCGATTCATTTGTAAAGGTACACAGGCAAACCTATCAATCTAATTACTAGACATGTGACCTTGTAAAAAGTCGTACAAAAATTGTAGTACCAAATATTATACTACAGACAGTGTTTGACCTTGAAAGGTCAAACAATGTAAAGAATGACTTTAAAGGTAAATTCTGTCAATGCTGACAAGAATTTACTCTTTGAAATTGTAGGGACACTATAACATAACATGCAGATGCACCAGGATAAAAGAATTACCTCCAAACAACAGACGGAAATCTTTGTAGGGCTCGGAACCCTGCCACCTTCTTCAAGTTCTCATCTGAAATGTCTTTTGGCACAATATGTTCAGAGGGATATGATGAACACAGACTGAAATGCAGAAACAAAATTTTGTCACAAAGATTCTTATGAAAACTAACTACTCTAACAATTTATAACTTAAAAACTAATAACCATTCAGTATTACTACTTTACAACCTACACGCAATAACCCAATATTATGCCCAAATAACAACTCAATTACACACCTCCATAACCTCATGATTACATAATCACACACAAAGATGTTTTTTTTTTCCACCTCTTTAATTTCAGTGTTTTTTATAACTGTCTCAAAAACAGAACATTCATGACCGCCAATCCTTTCCAGTAAAGTTTCTGAGGCATTATTTGCTTAATTTTCTTAACCTCATAAATACGTAATTGCTTATGAGTAGAGCTTATTTTAACACCTCTGTAAGGCTATCATTCTGTGAGATTTGTCTCAAATCAGGAAGGCCTTGAGCATTCTAGTTCACTTTCACCAGCTTCACGGCAGAAGTTCAGACAGTACATCATACTTTACTTAAATGTCAACCAACATTCACCTAATCTAGTTTATGGAAATATAAATTGTCTTATGACGAGGTAAGAAAGAGGCTTATTTTCTACGCACTAGCAGTACTGAACTGTCTAGAAAAAGGTCGCTACTGTTGATTACAGAAGTCTTAGAAGGAATAAGGCGAATATCAAATGGTTGCTTGGAGTACATTAAGCTAAGGTGTGATTTTAATTAGTCTGAACCTGTATATTATACGTCAATTGGGATACAAGTTTGTTTCCCTTCATATTAATCTTTCCGATTACTGGTGCCCGGATTCAAACCAGTAAATGCGCAAAGACTGTTGATACCTGGAAAATTTCACACCTGGTGTGATTCAAACTAGCAACCCGAAATCAGGAGGCCCACACTTAACCCCTTCATGACTAACATTGTACAATATAGGAACTGTACTAAACATCCTTTGTAAAGAATTTTTTCTTGGCACTAAGTGGAACTCGAACACTGGCAGACCTACATTGTTGACAATAATTCATAAGCAATCATCGCTATAATCAATAAGTCTGTAAAAACACGACACTTCTTTCTATCAAGTTAGGAGGTTTGCAAACCTTAGATTACCTACCTGAAGTTCTTGTTGATTTCTGTGTATCTCCAAGCAGACTTCAGATCAAACTGCATCCGCTCTGCCTCCTTTGTGAAACTATACACCTTGCCGTCACCTGAAATATATACACAATGATAGTTAATTGTAAAACCTTCCAAACAGTTGTCTGTAAATGAAGTATTTTTTATGCACTCAGTCTCTGTACAAATTTTCTTCAAGAACAACTACACTGGAAAGAACAACAGAGCAAGGATTTGAAATGTTTTATTCACTGCAAAATTTCCTTTGCTTGGCATGAAAATGTTCGTTAAGAGGTGATTGTTCTGCGAAGGTGCTGTTAACAGAAGCTTTACAGTTCATGTATTTTATTCAATTTTGCCACTTTATATAGCTAATACATCTTTACATGTTAATGTATTTTATTCAATTTTGCCACTTCATAATTATAGAAAATCCATCTTTACATGTTAATATTATTTAGAGTACACAGTTTGTTGACTGTATTTGCAGAGGAGTATTGTTTAATCAGGACTTCAGACTAAAATATGTCCAATCTTATACAATCATTTTTGAGTGAATGCAAATTAACAAAAACCTATTCAAGAATATGATAATACCATTGATTATGACCAAACTACTACAGAGATACTATGTTACATGGTTCATACATTGAGGTCACATCGAGGTAATGGGGTTAACCAAGGACAGAAATGTATAATATATACTCTAACCCAAACATTAGCATGCCAATGACATCAAGGAAAACTCAATGTTTTGTATTCCTCTCTTAGTTTCCCTGTTCTACTGTCTGCCCTGATCGTGATCAGACATAAATCCAGTGTTATATCAATACTTTAGAACAAACAGACAGAACAGATAAAAGTATATGTCCTTTTCACTACAGTATTGGAAGATGTCTGCCAATGTATGTCAAAGGTTTCCAGTCAACAATTATCTATGGGGCAATAACAGAAGTCAACTTCGGTAATAATCATATCTATATTTGTGGAGAGGCAGAGCGAGAGACTTCTGATCTGAAGGAAAATGGTCAAAATCCCATAACTTTCCACATTCCACAATTCTAGACCATGTACTGGTCAGAACCCAGGAAACAGTCATTGAATGGAATGATTCCTTTCGATGGGAAAAACATTTGACTTGGCATCAAAACTCTTTATTCTTGTCACTGAACTTTATCAAATTCTCATCAATATATTTTCTCAAATTAGTCTCATAATACCAGAACTTCTGGCATTCATTTTCATGTGGACATTTTTCATGTGACCTAAAGTTTAAACATTTTTCAAGTACCCCTTCAGGAGTATACACCGATATACTGATGTGGCAAGGATACCTGGACTGCTCAACTGGTATGCTTCAAAAAAAGTGTACTTTGAAAGGTCAAACATGCAACAACATTCAAATTTTTGCATCTTAACAGCAATTCTGTTATGCAAAAAATTCTCTCTGGCACTTGCATCAAAATGCTATTATTATTATGTAAAACAATTAAAATAAATTCAACCAACACCAAAACAACACACTAGATTGTAACCTTGGTATGTGTCAAAATTCATTGCGACTTGAATTACAATATTTGCATACCATACATCATAGTAACAATTCTTTGGTTTAACCGCCTAACCCCTACAAAACTGCATGACAAACGTGATAAATGACGGAGGCAATAAAATCTCATTTGTACAAAATATAACTACAGAACAACTTCTCTCTATATTCTTTTGACTACAATGTTATAATAATTATGTTCATTTCATCATTACTTATGTCACATTGTTTTGCCACTTAACAACTTGCGTACCGTTTTTATGCTATGCTTCAGAACAGCATTTAAAATAACCATGTGACAGAAACCCGTTACGAAAAGTCAGTTCAAATAAAAAAAATTCTAGCAAAATATTCTGCCATGTAATTTATTACATGTTTATCAGAGTTCCTACAATGTCCTATAATTATGCCTGTACAAGGTCTTCTTCCAGAATTTTCTTAGAAACTTCTTTTCTGAAGAATTAACTAGTTTACAAAAAACAACCGACCTTACCGTGACAGAAATGTGTCTTAAAAAAAAACCTGAACGCATTATGTAATTCTAGCTGGAAATAAAAAAGCATCAGTATAACAATTGTTTGTCTGATAGACAATAGAAAACATGCTTATTTCTCAGTAACACAAATGTTTTCCTAATATTTCTAAAACATAATTCTAATGAATTTGAAGTGAAAAAACTGACACATTTCAAGTAAAGTCTGTCTGTCTCTTACAGAAAATAATGTCTGGTATAGCTTCTGAAAATCTCTAAACAAGAAGACTCAAGCTGCTTTTGCACTTTTCAGATTTCTTTGTAAAACTAATTCTAAGGAAGAAATAGGTCGGAAATATCGGTCAAACAAACAACTGGTAATTTAAACTGTCAACTATAGGCAATGTTTTCAGGTACAACTACAAAAGTTTCAATGCCACTGATCCAAACACCCATAGAATTCTCAACTGGACTGTTCATCATCAAATATGGACAGTATCTACACAAGAGGGTGGTACAGTGCTAGAATGGTTATTTTTGGTCAGCTGTGGTGACAACTTGTGAGAAATCTTAATATATCACTTATACATGTAGTATTATATAACTATATATTTATAGTCTATAATAATATATGGTATATTGTGATTTCTTGCAGGTTTTTACAATAAATTACCAAAAACAACCATACTAGCACTGCAACAGCCTCATCTGATATTAGTATGAGTTACTATTGGCATTCAATGAAATCATACCACCTGAAAAGCAAACATGACCAGAGCAGCCCAGATGCAAGATGATTAAGGTCTACATTGGCTGTAAAGACAAAAACACAAAACATTAAGTGGAGTGGTCTAAAGACTGACAAAATGGACACACTGACCAAATTCTGAATAGGCAGATGCATGGAAACTCAACAGGTATTAATCTTGCTGTGCACTCACATCTACAATGCTTACTTTTGCAGCAAAAAAAATCTTATCTTGTCCTCTCCTTGTAACAAATCTTTTTTTAAGATATTGTTCTAGAAAATAAGTCACTTGTGGTGTGAAAGTTGCTTTTCCTGCAGACAAAACCTGACATTATTTTCCAAGTTCCCTTGTCACATGTAGAACACTTAGGCTGTAACATCATTATTAAGTGCTTAAGCACAGTTTTTTTTCCCTTGATAATAGAACAAGGTTTCCATCCTATATTACAAAATGAGTCCTGCAATCTTTAAATTAGTGACACATCCTAATAGCCTATGGTCCCTTTACTGTAAGAAGAAAACTATCAGGTAAATTTCACCAGTCATATGACCTCCTTAAGCCAGGGGACAAGACATAAAACTGTACAAAAGAAGAAATTAGTATCAACCCATATTGAACTGATACTTTAAAGACATGCAGTTTAGCCAGTTCTTGTACTGTCTCTAAAGCAATGGGATAGGGCCCGTTCTTGTAATGTCTCTAAAGCAATGGGGTAAGGCCAGTTCTTGTAATGTCTCTAAAGCAATGGGGTAAGGCCAGTTCTTGTAATGTCTCTAAAGCAATGGGGTAAGGCCAGTTCTTGTAATGTCTCTAAAGCAATGGGGTAAGGCCAGTTCTTGTAATGTCTCTAAAGCAATGGGGTAAGAACAGTTCTTGTAATGTCTCTAAAGCAAAGGGGTAAGACCAGTTCTTGTAATGTCTCTAAAGCAATGGGGTAAGGCCAGTTCTTGTAATAACTGACGCGAAAGAAAAAGGGTACGACCAGTTTTTTAAATGACTGACTCCATAGAAGGGTTAAAGTCAGCTCTTGCAATGTCTGACACTAAAGCAAGGGGTTTAGCCAGTTTTGTAATGACCGAGTCTAAAACAAGTGGTAAGGCCAATTCTTATAATGACTGACAAAAAAAAAAAACAGGGTAAGACCTGAGTTCTTGGTATTGCTGACACTAAAGCAACAGGGTAAGGCCAGTTATTGGTGTTGCTGACACAAAAACAAAGGGGTAAGGTCAGTTCTTGGAGTGGGTGACAATAAAGTAATGGGGTCTGCCCAGTATTTGTAACGGCCCACTCTAAAGTCACTTAATAATGCTGATGGCTTACACAAAACTAGTCTGTGACACAACAATGCCCTATTTCATTTCCTTTTTCTTTCTCAGAAATAACACTACTGTAACAATGACAACAATGCTCAGAAATGACAAATAGGTATCAGAGTGAAAACAGTTCATAGTTTATACTGAAGTACTTAACATTATAACATAGGGGAAAGCTACTTTCAAAGTACTTCCTTCTTTTCATAACAACTGCATGCACACACAAAAAATTATTTGTTGACCCAGTAGTTTCAAGGATTGTTAGTAAGACATCTGAGCGTTTCAAGCAAAACAAGACTGCTAGTCAAAACTGTAACAAGAAGTTTATTAAAATTCCAATAGTACGCCAACAAAGCCTTAGGCTATTCTTTGAAATAAAACATCCTTAGCTACAAATGATTAATTAAATACTGAAAAAGGCTTCATGCCAGCTCTATTTTACTTTCAAATACATTCAACACTTGATCAAATACATAATACTCCCACAAAATTGCCTATATTGTGCATATTTTTGCAGACAATGATAGGCCTACAATTTCATGCAGTCTGATTATGGTCTACACTGTTTAATGTAATCTGTTCATCCTTTTCAGTCAATACCCCTATTAATGATAAATGGTGCTGGCAAAACTGAATGGAAGACCAGTCCATTTTATGAAATTTAGCATGTGAAGGGGTCAATATAATATCATCCAAACTATTAAGCAATATCTGTCTGTAATGTATGATATTAACTTGACATTCTGACCCAAGATATCTGAATCTAATGGTTATATATATAACAGATAAGTGTAATTAAATAAACAATTCTACTGATCAAATAAACAAACACAGTATCATGTACTTTTATCTTATTTCAAATGTTAGTTAATTTTCCCCATGGTCATTTTCAAACACTGAGAAACAGTTAAATGTTTGCTGCAGGGGTGTAAATGACTGTTGGGAATTATGTCAGTTATCAAACTGTCACAAGTATGTTTCCACTTGACAAAACAATGTTACCTTTCTATTAATTTTGCACTGTCATCATTTTCAAGGCCACAACTGTAGCTCAAACTTAATATGTCTGAACTTTAAGAAATGACAGAGCTCATATACATAACAAAGTAAAAGCCGTGGTACTAAGATGGTACACTTTGTACCGGTCTTGTACTTAACACTTAGATTAACTTAGTTCACCAGACAGATCACTTGTATCACAGATTATAACAAACATGATAGCAGAATGCATATGCAAAAAGTTAATTGTGGAATATAATTTATGGTTTACTGTTGCCTTATTTAGTGTCAGACAAACTATTATATAAGCATTTCAATTGTTCAACTGCTTGTAATTATGGTTTAAGCAAGTTTTCTTCTAAGTCTGAATCATTAGTATTTTACATCACTAGACAAAAGTCTGAAGAATTTACATCAGTAATTTCAACTGTTAGAACTACCTATAGAGTTTTTCAATATGACGTACTTATAGTAAGATAAAACTAAATATATCTTTATCTATTTACTTTTAAAAGAGTTAAGAATATATTCTTTAGTGTTCACAAAGACAACCTTTTTTCAAAAGTCCATAATTATGTTAGGAAACAGGAATTCATAAAGATTTTTAACCAGTAAGAAATGAGTATAAAACTTGGTCAAAACATTTCATTTAAATTCATTCTAACCGAAACCTTAAGTTAATCAAATGTAACTGAACTTATAATTAAATCAAGTTAGACATAATAATACCAACTTAAATTTTATCAGACCATTAACCTGCACCATTAACCAGCAGATAGAAAACAATACATTTGAATGCACAATCATAGCCTTGGCATTAAAAATATTCATACCATAACATAGTATTATATTTCAAAAGAATATCAAGGTTAAATAGAATTATGTATCATATGATCATGTCATCCCAACTACTCCCCGACTACTGGGATTTTTAATTTTAGACTGACAGTTTTCCATATTTATTTTGCGACTTAAGATAATAATCCTTTCAATTCTTGCTAAATTTTCTCAGAATGTTAATGTATTATATAACAGCAGTCAAAGCATGTTCTGTTACTAAGTAACATATGTTTTCAATTGTTCATCATGACGCAGTCATTTATAATTGTACAAATTGTTTTATACGATATTAATTATTTGAAGCATGAAAGCTTAACATTTTGTATGGAAAACAGGCTGGCACTGAATATGGACAGAGTTGAAAAGTAAATTTTCATACATGTATCCCAGCAAATCTGGCCATTTTAACCTCTAATTAGAGATGTAAATTTTTCCAATAATGTGCGACTTTTTCTACAGTCAGATACTAAGATGCTTGGATTCCAAATTTACCAAATGAATGCAACTGGTAAAATACAACTATAGGGTTTACAATAATACTCACCTATGGGACATAACTGGTAACAACCGAGGTCTGGAGTACATTGGTCCAGGAGGGCATTATGGTCCACACACCAAGCATGAAAAGCAAATGCAAACACATCCTCGATTTTCTGTCGTGGAGCAATCTTTGTCAGCAAACGCTTGAACCAATCCTGGCAGGCTTCGTTTGTAGAAAATGCACACCTGGAAACATTAAACCACCAGCAGTTATAGTTACAGAACTCATAATCCACTTCCAATAAAAATTCTGCTTTTTATGATTCAGTATGAGCCAGTCAACCTACAGAAGTCACTAAAATAACTTCAACAACAGAAGGATGAAGTATTTTTAATCTGATTCTTTAGTATTCAGGTGGATCATACATATTTTTGTTGTAAATGTTTACAGAATATTCAGGAGATGGACAGCTGGCATGATAGTTGGCCAAATATTTATGGAATTCTAGACTAGTTAATAACAAATTTTATTTCAGTTTCAAAACCAATCACGCTATCTATACATCATTTCTACTTAACCTCAATCTGGTATAACTAAGAACAACTGACTTCCTCTGATGTAAGGATTAAAAACCTTCATTCAATGAAACAGTGACTAGGAAACCATGACTTCAACATCTACAACTTATATCACTTGATCAGTGAGGCAGGCAATAAAATCATATCCTACAGATACCTGGGTCTAAAATTAACTTCGCAATTAATTACATGACAACTTGTCATATTAGCCAGTTATTACATTTCGTTTTAACATTTTCAACCATGCTAAATTTCCTTAAATGCATTTAAACGTAAGGGCACCCAGTACCAATTCTTGTAATTTTACCATGTTTTGTCTTGATAATTCAATTTAAATGTTACAAGGCAAAGTAAAAACTCCTTACCAAGACATTTCAAATTCAAGGTTAAAATATCTGCAGCAGAAAATGGCAAAAACCTGCAATGATTAAAAATTGGCCTTTCCCGAGTTTTATATAGGCCTGCAGCAGAAAATAACATTAACCTACAAGTGGCATGTATTCTGATGTGGCCTTTCCTAGAGTTTTTATACAAGTCTGCAGCAAAACTTTGTCACTTACTTCCCTTCTTATGCCTATCATATATACATGTAGTTAGCCTTCTCAGCTTATACAAACATGTAATAAAACTTCAGTCGGACTTCTTGAAAAGCCAGAAGTCGTTCATTTAAGGGTTATAATTCAACATTCTTTTTTATATAGGCCCATTTCCATCATGAAACTGTATATAATTCAACATCCTTTATTGTCTAGGCCCATTTCCATCATGAAACTGTATATTTAAATGATAACTTAGCTATAAACATGGGCCCATCCTTAAATTTAATAATGCAAACAGTGTCCTCATCATTAGTAGAGCTCAAAATTAGCTCTTAACAATTACCCCAGACTGAATATAGATGTAGAAGGCTATAAATGCTTTAACAATAACAGACAAGCTATCTTTCATGTGCAGTACACATTCTGTATCTACTTTTTAATGCCTCTAACATCAGTCCTTGAAAGGAAATCAATATAATCTCATCTACTTCACTTGACTTCCTTCACATCACAGACAGCTGTTTCATATAAATAATAAAAGAAGCTTCTTAAACAAATAATCTAATGACATACTTGTGAAATGGTGAAACAATCACACCTTATCAAAATGAGCAGTGTACATGTACACATACAAAAGTACCAGGTACTAGTTGCTTAAGGAGAGCAAAAACATTGCTATGTACTCCAGTCCCAATTAACTTGCAGAAGACAAACTTGTGTCGCCCTTGGGTACTCTGTTAGAACTAAAAGGTAAACAAGAGCCTGCTGGAAAAGACAGCATGCTAGTCAAAGTACATTAATACCTGTCCACAGACAGCATGCTCCACTTTTCTCAGTGCTGGATAATTAATTATAAGCCAAGTTAAACAAGAGGCCCATGTGAAAAAAATTTGACTGGGGCAGGGCAAGTACCTAGTCATACAAGATGAAAAAAAAATTTGGGTCAAGAAGGTAGGGGGGGGGGGGGGGGGGGGGGGGGGGGGATGGGGGGGGGGGGGGGGTGACTGGTTATCAAAAATGATAATGAAATAATTTCAAAATGACGTGTAATTTTTTTAAAATGAAATATTTAGCGAGTCAGTTTTCTTTTTGGGCACAAACATTAATCACTATACTAAGAGGCAGAACTCACAGAAATGAAGCAGCAGGACTTATTTGTGTGTGCTCTGGAAACAATAATATGGTAGAAAAATCTATTGTAACCAGAACAAAAAGCAACAGGTTTCTAACAGAGAAAGAAAGTCGTTGCTGCAGACAGCACTGTTCTTTCAATTGGTAAGTAAGAGCAGAGGATATCTATCCTTTAAACACTTACACATGCCCTGACATTGACTTATTTGCAGTATCTGTAACCTTGATCTTGACTAAACAGCTAGCGTTTTGTCAAACAAGTAGGTAGTTTTGCTGGAATTATGTCTAACAATTACTGTCATTTCATGTGACCTTGACCTTCATAAGAGTAAGGTTGACACACAATCATAAACAATCTGACATGTAAGTATATCTGTAAAAAACTGGCGACATCCTATTAAGTTTTGGTTCTTCACAAACAAAATACCTATACATTACATAAAAGCTTTATTTTACGACAAACACTGATTGACATATAACAGACTGGAAAAAACCTCACAAAGGCTAAACATCTTGTTGTTTGAGTCTAATGTGTCACTGAGATGTTTATCATTTTGTTTCTGTAAAAAGTCTTTGTTCCAGTCAAAACAATGATTTTTTTTTCATAATTAATCACAGCAAAAGCACACAATTCTTAGTGTATTACAAATTACTGTTATATCTAGTACAAAACAGCAGAACCTGTATTCTTTGTCTCAAGCTATCTGAGCTACCGGCTAACTACAAGTACATGCCCTCAATACAAAAAGCATCTCATTCTAATCTCGTTCCTATACATGCTCGGTGTACAGTAATAACAAAATATACATTGTAGCAATGTATGGGATCTAACTTTTAGGTGTCAATAGACAATTAAAATTGTAATTATAGGATAAGGGGATCAAACTTTCAACCCCTTGATTTCAAGTCTTGTGCCCTACCACTGGACCACCAATCCACTCCAGAGCACATCGTAAAACCATTGCCTCTACAGTGAGAATCAATCTGCCCCGGTCAATCAAAAAGCACTTAAATGGTTGATTTAAAAGGCACTCTTCCATGGAATTGGGCTTTCCGATCAGATTCACTTTTTGCAGTGTCAATTATAGTCATCATATCAATGCCAAGGCTGATTCATTCAACCTCAAATATTTTCATGAAAATACTGACCTTTCAGTCAAATATACAGGCAATACATTTGTATTTCTATTATTAAGAATCAGACACAAGATGATGCTCCTGGTAAGACATACAGATCTACTGATCACTACTTTACAGACTTTAAAGGTTTCATGGAAACAGATACCTTTAGGCTTAAGCAGACAATAACCTGTGTAATCAGAGCCACTACATCACTTAACTACATGTACATCAACAACACTCATTTTCTCTGCTTTGCCCTTCTGACAATATTGAACACAGACCTTGGAATCAATGACAGAAAATATACATGTCATCACAGAGAGAAAGGAATATTAAATTGTCTGGATCTGTTGCCTCAAATGTAACAAAACATTTAGAAGCATCTATTATAAATTGAATTACAGATCTAAGAAAAACCTTCACCCCCTACACCCCTCAAAATAGACACAACCTAAGATAATTATGCAGAACTAATAAGTCTAACAAAAAGACAAAAAAAAAAAATACAAAGACTACACTATCACCTGCTCTAAAAACCATCCAATGAAAACTGTTGAAACTTAAACAAGTGAATGAGATTTTCAACAGAATCCTTAACAATTTTCACAAGACATAAAACCTGTCACTGAACCCATACAGACAAGCCATGTTTCAAGCCACACCATTATAAAAATGGACAAAACAAATCTTTACCTTGCAACTGTTGCATCTTTGCAGTAGATATGCAGGTAGAAAATGTCCCTTGTTTCCACAGCCTCAATTAAACCAAGAGGCACATTAATGAATGACTCCTTATAACGAATCAGAAGGCGAAAGTTTGACAAGACCACAATCCCATCAGCTGTGCGACCAAGGTATTCTGCGCTCTCGCCACTGAGCAATGGAAATGGTACGCGTAGGTTGTTGTCTTCTGATACCAGCATCTTTTTCGGGAACACATCAGAGCGCTTTATATGTTCCATGCTGGTTGGTTCCTGATCAACGACATTCTGTTATAAAGATGTACAATTTTTTATAAATAACTAAATTTCTTAGCTCTTTTTTTTATCCCTTGGTAATGTCACAAAATGGGAAATATTATATGAGTCTTATCTGATTACATTTCTACATTTATTGTGTACTTTATATTTCCAAAAATAAAAAAACTTGTGCAGCACAAAATGCAATTTAAACAATTACAAAACATGAAAATGACATTTCATATGACTTAATATGATTAAGTTCCTTATTGCTTTTACTTGAGAACTCTTCTTTTACTCTAAAGGTTCAGAGGATATCATGTATAAATGCATCCCCCTTCCCCACCCCACCCCCTTTGGTTTATTTCATATTTCCAACCATTCTACAGTATATACATACAATAATGAAGCATTTATGATTTTTTACTGTCATTCCATGTCATACAAGTATGCAGAAATGAAACAACATTCGTATCAATAATCAAGGCTCTGAGACATGAGACCAGCTGCCGACTTATGTACAAGAGGTGAATGAATCACTGCAGTAATTAAATGAGAGATGAAGAATTTCTGTTACAGTTACATACAGCAAGAAATATTTTTACCATAATATATAATGCAACTTAAAGAGATTATGTGCCTTTTAAATCCCCATTCTATCAGCAATATCATTTTTGCCTGTGCAGTCTGACCATGCTCTGCCCTGTTGTTGGTTTTAACAAACCTCAAAAGATTAAATTGGTCTGCCTACACTGTATGATGGACAAGTTCATTTTTTTTAACTGGGTAAGGGTTACTTAAGGTTTAATTTCTAAAATAAAGCTGTTGATCATTCAATTAGAGCAGATTCATTTGTCATTAACAGGGGTATTTATTAATCAGTGCGGCCATACCACCTGGTATATGATATCATATAGGCTGTCGCAAGCAGCATTTTTGGCCTCATTCAGAGGAGAAAACTGTTTAAGTAATTTATTTCTTCATCAATTTAAAAGGGCTATAGTGCATGCGAAGCAGGAAATTGTGCCCTACATATAGGTCCCAGACCTGGGTCCAATTACAATTATAATTGAATTAATTATAATTAATTACAACTTTTGAAATAATTGAGAATAATGAATAATTGAGAAAAAAATCTATTACTTTAATTGTAATTAATTAATTAAACTTAAAAAAAGGACAAATAATTGACAATTAAATTCAATTATTTTTCAATTACATATCCAAATTGTAGTAAGTAAGTGTCAAACATACAACAAAATCAGATTATTGTTAGCAGGTGTTATAACCTCAACGTCAAAGGCATACGTCTGTTAAACAGTCAGAACTTGACCTTTATTTGACAGCTGACTGTGAATCATCTGATTCAAACCCTCTTCAGTACTGGTCTGCACATGAAGAGAAGTTTCCAACGCTGGCAAAGATGGCTTGTACTTACCTTGCACTACCAGCATCCTCTGCTCCAGTTGAACGGCTGTTTTCAATAGCAGGCAAAGTTTTTAGACCTGAACGTTGTTCACTGACAGACAGTAACTTTGAGGCATTGATGTTTTTGAAATGCAATAAGGAGTTATAAAAGAAATGACTGTATCATGAGTCTTGCTGATGTCATGAAGACATTTTGGAACACTATTATACTAGCTAATAGATATACTGATCAACTGATACATCTAAAATCATACTAGCTAAGAGCTACTGATCATTTGACATGTTTGTGTTTCATTCTTGTTATTTGAGAGTTTTGTAATAAATAATTAAAATAATTAAAAAGTAATTAATTATTTTCCTTTAAATAATTGTAATTAATTAATTACTTTTACAAAAAGCAAGTAATTATAATTGTAATTTAATTGAAACATTTCTGGATTAATTGTAATTAATTAATTACTTTTCAAAATAATTGAACCCAGGTCTGATAGGTCCTAATGTTCTTTTGTCAGATGTACAGTATTTCTTAACAATCGAGAAATAGTTTGAAAAAATATGTTTGCTATCAAAAAAAGAACATCAGTTTTACTGAATGTTAGAAAATTCTGTACATCTGACAAAAGAATCATCAGGGCCAATGTGTAGGTCATAATTTTCCATTTCGCATGCTCTATATACATGTACGATTAAAACTGATTAAGAAACAAAATACTTACAGCAGTTTCTCCTCCGAACCAAGGCAAAAAAAATGCTGCTTGCGACAGCCTAAATGACATCACTTACCATGTGGTACGGCCACACTGTTTATAGATTATTTAGCATTATTCCTGACAATAAAGATACACATGTAAATGTATTAGCCTTATTCCTGACAATAAAGATACATATGTACATGTATATGTGTAAACAGCTGGGAATGTCATATATGATCTTTTCATCTATGAATGAGTCCAGATATATCTAGTACCATACAGGACAATGATAATATATCGTTTTATTCTTTATCCTTTTTATTAATATTTTCTTCTTTTTTTTAAATGTTTTATATCGCAAAGCTGAAATGTGACAAAAATACTGAAATGAATAACAATTTCTAAAAAAAGCCAGCCTGATGTCTGACAGCTCTTGAGAAATTACATTGTATTGCTTCTGCTTGTAAAAACATCAAGCGAGACTTATCATATATATTCCAAAACATCCAATACAGAAAAATAATTTTTTATGCACAGGCATAATTTTGAAACATATTGTAGGATCAAATGGTAAAAATTGACTTTTTTCATAAGATATAGAATTATGCAAACTACCTGACTGATTAACAAACAGCCTAGACGATGAAGAGGTTGCAAGGATGTAGTACACTCTGAGAAAGGTCTGCATCAGTCACAAAGGCAAAACTCATTGTAAACAAGGTAAAGGTTAAGTACTTGAACAAGGTTTAAATTGTTTGCATTCTTTCTTCTATCTTACAGGCACATTAATTAGCACCTTTTCAATTATCTTTTGAAGTTCTGCAACATCAAATCTGACATATTCTTCACACAAGAAAGACTTGTTTTGCATCATGTACAGGGCCAGAATCTTAACAAGTCTAACAGTGTTGAATGATTGTAAACTGTTTTACAAAGGACTTTTTACAAACGTAAGTTTTCTTTTATTCAATAATAACCAAATTCTTTTAACATTCTGACTTTGTATAATAATACTTTAGATTTTTCATTAATGTTATAGCTACCTCCTTGTACTTGAACATCGGTCCCACGTTTTACCATAATCGACCATTTTTACTGGAATCTACCAGAATCGACTTTGAAAAAAAAAGGTTTATGTAAGAAATATTGGTCGATTCTGGTAATGCAAAGTCGATTCCGGTAAAAATGGTCGATTCCGGTAAAACGTGGGACCCCTTGAACATGATTTTAAAAAATTATACCAATGGCATATTCAGTTAGATTACAGCATTAAATATCACATCTTCAAACATTAATATGTGTACATGTAACTGTGCCAGCACTCGGTTTAGTAAGTAATACATCCATTGAGTGTAAAAATTCAAAACTGTATTATACTAGTTTTAATATACAATTTACAGCTGCAAATAGACACCAAATCTACCATGTCTATACCAAATAGCATTTTATGGTAGTATGCTTTTATTTGCCTTGGCTAGGTGACAAGAATATTGTATTTTTAGGCAACTTAAGGTTACGATTGAGAATGTGTGACCGAGCTTACATTGTCTGTCTGATCAATTGTATGTGGGGAATTGTATACGTGTTTAATTAAAAATCAATTGAGACCAATCCTAAAATTTACTATAAAAGGAACTGCTGGCTAAATTGTGAAATAATTTTATACAGCAGTCAGCAGTTTCTTTTATAAATTTAATGTGAAGTTCAAAAAAAAAAAAAAAAAAATCCCAGGTGAACAAGTTCTTATCTAAATTATAGCAATCATAATAAAATATTGCCAACAATCTATTTATTATAACACGAAACTCAAAATCATAAACAAAAGATCTTGTGACTTGTTCAAAATCTGCTTTTATAAGATATAATAACATTTCTACACATAGTCAAAATCTGAACTGAACTTAATGACACTGTCTATATACGGTAATTTAAATTACCCCAATTTCTTTTTTCTCTAAGGACAACCATATGATGACTTTTTATTTTAGCAAGTACAGGAGGCCTAATGCATAATTCTTAACAATGTTTCTGACAATATTTTAGGCACAGACACTTGGGGTAAAGAAATAGAACTTCACAAAATGCGAAGACATAAGGCACTTATATACCAAGTTTGGTGCCTGTCTGAGAACGTTTCAAAAATTGCAAAAGTTCAAGAATTTGCATTATAAATATAAAGATATAAATGTTTGTCTTTCGAAAATTGTCAACACGCGTTGATTTACACCGCGTATTTTACTTGTTCAGCATTATTCACACTCACCGCTGGTGTCCTTCGATGCAGAAATGATTTATCTTCAGGATTATGTAGAAAAGACCCGCTGTGAGAATAAGCCAAGAGAAAACATCTAATTTCTCTTGAATTTCAACGTTTTTTGATCAATTTACACAATCTTTCGACAGGTACTCTGCTGGTTCCTAACTTCCCTAGTTCTTTAATACACGGCGCGGCACACGTAGGAACTAGAAGAACCCATGCGGTAATTACTATGTAAATCGATTTTTTTTCTTCCTTGCACTGACATTTCAAAATTAAAACAAAAAATGTTCACCAATAAACACTGACTTTGATTTTTTAAAAAGCAATACTCTCTTTTTATTTTATGATAGTTTTTATGATGTTTAAAGTGATTTTTAAGTCTGCACACTTGACAGTTTCCTCACAGAATATGTTCTCTTTGATTATAATTCTCTTCAAGCAGACTAATTCTCGAAAGATTGTGTAAATGAAGGAAATTTTGTGAAATTTTTTTGCATGTGATATACTTTAAACGAGAAAAATACGTGATGTAAATTAACGCGTGTTGAATGTTTACATGTGACAAACATTTATATCTTTATATTTATAATGCAATTTCGTGAATTTTAGCAATTTTTGAAACGTTCTCAGACAGGCACCAAACTTGGTATATGAGTGCCTTATGTCTTCGCATTTGTGAAACAAGTACTATTTCTTTACCCCAAGTGTCTGTGATTTTAGGCACAAATTTTTTTCAAATAGCTGTGTGACAGACACTTCTATTTCTAAGTGTACAGTTTAAAACACTAAACATAAATCTTGATGTAATTCAGAAATTTATAAAAAATATAATTTATAAATGCAACAATTTGACAGTTCTGATGATAAAGCACTTTTTGTTTTAATATAAAAAAGCAACCTGCTGCACTTGCTTTTCGCATTCATTAATTTTCAATTCTTGATTTATTCAAGTTGTAACTTTGGTTTACTCTGAAGTACCTTTCAAACTAGTTATGCATAAAACTGCTTATGTTAACAAAATTTTTATGTTATAAAACTGCATTTTAATTACCATTAAATATTCTGTATCATGAAATTTCACCTTACGCATACTATTACATGAATAAATTATCGTAATTTCAAACATTTTTTACACTTTTGTTTATATTATCACTATGCAAAAAAAAAATCCATAGATTAATGCAGACAGAACTGGTTTGTTACTGTTTCAAAAAAAAAAAAAAAAAAGCATGTAAATTTTCGATACATGCAAGTTTCTTCAAGGCTGTCACAATCTACAAACAGAAAACTGCAATTACTTTATTTAAACATAAAATTTACCAGATTTATATTTTCCAAAAAAGTCCAAGGATAAATGTTATTTTTGTCCAACATACAATGATTGGATTTTGCATGCCTGTGTTCTTTTTAATGCCGATAGACTTTACTTTTAAATAATAGTTTAAATGCATTAATTAGGTCAGAGAATTTCACACACGGTTTCACAGGTATGTAAAAAGCCCAATAAGTATAAAGCTATGTTAATAATTATTACATATTCTGTCATAATGCCAAGCAATAGCTTTCAATATACATTACACAAATATATATACTAGAGGTGTTCAACTGGGGTACAGTTAAATGTACATGTAGGACGAACAGGCAATTTACAACACAGCATGGATCCGTAATATTACAATTATTTGTAATTAAACATTTTATGTTGAAATGAATTTCTCTCTACCATGTCTACTTGACTTAATATTCAAAATTTATCAAGACTTTTACAAACATGTAATTATGTAACTGAATGAAGTTAACTTTATTCTAGACTAGATCATAACACATTTTTTCCCTGTTCTCATCTGATCTAATAAACTTTCTTCATGACTATTTCCTCTAACTGTGCTTAACAACCCACTCCAGCACAATAGCATTACATCACATGACTGTAACTTGTCTGGTCTCATTTATGTCAACAAATGATTCTGCACCTCTTGTGTCAAGTGGAAGAACCAGCTTTCAGTTTTACAAGGGCAGTGACTTCATTGTTGACCCCCTCTAATTGAAATACTGTATTCAATTTGAACCACTCCATAATACAATGATAAAACTAGCAATCATAAACTGTACAAAGTTAAAATGGGTAGGTGTTTGTGTGTATGTGTAGAGGGGGGACTATTTCAGTACTGGATAGTTAAGAAAGGGATAACTATTAAAAAATCAATTTAATTCAAAATCTATAGATATATAGACAAGAATCTTCATCATAAAGTATTTATTATCCCATCAAGAAATAAAGATGTTATAGTAAAATATTACATTTTTTAAGGAAAATTCTAAGTTTCAAGGGGTGATAATTCTGGAAATATGGGTGCTAGAGTTATGAACCTTACCACATATGTGGGTGATGATAAGAAACAAATATTTTTAATTTGAAGTAAATCCTTAAGGAAATAAAGAAGTTATAGTAAAAAATATTTTACTGCACAAAAACTTTAAACAGAAATCAGGACTCGGCTGCGATGACGGAGAGAGTAGGACAGCTCTCCATATACAAATGTACTGTACTTTGTAAAGTTGAGCTAAAAAAAAATGTGAGATATTATATAGTGTTCTCAAATATTTAAAGAGCAAAGACTTGTCACAGTTACTGAACTTACAATATTTAGAAAATAACTATCACTTTAACATAAACTTCATTCTAAATCACTATAATCAGCGACAGAAAAAAAGCCTTTTCAAAACATTATTTGCCTATAAATATAGAAATATTCTGTATCTGTTTAAAAACGTTAATGGCGGATAGTCAAGTATACATAAACTAATTTTTTCAGTACTGAAAATGTCAAAAATAATGTTGTCCTTACCAAATGCTCCTGCATGTTTCTGTTGGAACAAACTGTGAAGTCAACTCTCTTTTTGAAGAAAATCACTTTATTTCAATTTCTTGAAGACAAGTTTCTCCATGTAACTGTCCATTGTGATCATGTGATCAATCCAGGAGGTCTTCCTCCTTTCATTTTGCTGACTAAACTGTTTTTAACTTTACTATAAGTAATATATAAATCTAGGTTTTATAGAAATTTCACAAATCCATGTAACTAACTCTCTCAATAACTTTTATAAACAATGGCGAAAACAGATCCTTTCACAGAATACTTAAGTTAACACAATGATTAGATCTTGTCAAGTAAGACGTCTTAATCAACACAAGTTTCCTGATCTTTACTTCCTGAACATTCTGCCATTAACAAAACATCCTTCAACTGATTGTGGTGTACTTTGTAAGTCTAAACAAAACATGACACAGACAAATATCTAAAGCTTACAAAGCTTGTAATTCACATGGCCTCCTTGAGTTTCTAATACATTGGCAATGTCAGTATAATCACGACAAATGGAATGATGTACATGTAATTTCAATCCAACTTAAAACTGACCAAAAGCACTGTTCACAAACTCCTTATTATGGGAAAATTCAATCCCGCGTCTAGACAGTCACTGTAGCCAATAGATTCAAGCCACACTGCCGTTAAAATCCAATATTCTATGTATATGTTTATATATATATATACAATTTACATGCTCAGTACTGTATGAAAAAGACCTTTACACAGACGAAGAATTACATAGTTCTGTACCTACACCATATCTGTTGTGACTATTATATGGAATGACTTTGACACTGTCAATGTGTACACTGGATACCAAAGAGGACTTATCTCAAGCAAGCCAGAAGGATCATTTGCCAAACAGCACCAAAACTGTTCTCATCAGCTTGGTGGTACACCTGAAAATATATTAAAATATACTGGTAATAAATTACAGCTGAAAGGGCAAACCAGAAAACTGCCACCTTGAAGGTCGAGGTTAGAAATACATTTACAGCACTTTAATTTTTACCCTGACTCATCTATCTTACCAGTGTCACATTTTTATGCACTAACAAATCAAAATCTATTAATCAGCAATTTAGGGATGCAAACACTTAAAAAGAGCTAGAAAGCTTCCAAATACAGTTACTCTGCATCCACAGCAAACAGTTACCACACTGAATACAACCAGTTATTTTAACAGCGTTGGTTGATGTAAAAACAAAGCTCTTATTAACTACTAAGGTTCATCAGCAGGTTGTTGTATTTTTTCTTCAAAGGGCCTTGACATGCAGTACATAAGTACCACTTAAAAGACAAAAAGTATCATGGTCTTTTAAAAGACAATCTAAGCACAATGGTGATAATGAAACTAGTGCCTGTCAGGTTTTTTTCTTTCCTGTTTTGAGGTCAAAGTACAAATGTAAGTACACTGTATTCAGCCCAGAAAACTTGTATTTCTGGTGCACTGCCTAAAGAACTTTTACTTCTGTTCAATTTTACTGGAAGTAAAGATGTGAATCATCTGATGCATACCAACAGTCCCAGGATGATGTAATATTGTAGCCAGTGATAAGAGATGTTTCAAAGTGACCTTTAAAACTAGTGAATGTTTAAATATCACACAACTTCAGTGTCCTAATTTAGCAACAATTTGTTTTTTTAAAGTCTTGCTGCCAGAGTTTGTGAACTATGATATTAATAATGGTACTGCACCTGCATTAAGCCTACTAGTGACATTTTTCCCTGTAACTGATACAAATATTTATGGTATGCAGGGGCCTGTCTGCCCTGTTTTTTCTTTAAATAGACTACCTCTAATTCAAACTGCCATTTCTATCCCTTGCCTTGCTTTATTTCATAACTACACATGTAGAATGGTCCATCATTCAATTTGGACAGACTCACTTATCATTTATAGGGATATCACATGAAAGCTTAGTACACTGTAAATAGCAAACAGTGCAGACTATTATTAGTATAATTATGCAGACTGATCATGGTCACAAAAGAAAACCCTGATCCCTGTCTGTAGTCAGAGTAAATATTAACATACCAGCACTGAGATAGCTAATCAGGGCTCTACAAATTTCTTTGAAATTGAGTTGTCCTGGACAACTTTGGCAAAATAGAGTTGTCCCAAAAACAAAATCAGATGTCTGAGTGACAAGTACAATGTATAACGTTTTCCATAAGCATTATTAGTTAATTGGGCTTTTTATTTTACAAAGTCAATTTAGAAAAGAATTAGAAACACCTAAAATGAAAGATTCTTTCATAGATCTTTAAAAAATACCCCATACTTTTCAACAGAAATTGAGTTCACTTAAAAAGACTATGACAGACAGCAAATATGTGGATTGGTTGTTATTCAACTTATTGTTTTAAACTAATGTACTTCTGGCATCAAAATTCAGTGACTTTTTGGTGGAATTTCTGGTTACCTAGGGGATGTGTTTCCAGTTTCACAGGAATTTTATTTGAACAAGTTACAAAATTTTTAAGATGTAAAGTATGTTGATTCATTCTAATTGTTGCTTTCAAAAGTAACTAGATCTACGACAGAAATATTCAAGTCTTAGAGAAAAGGAACATTTTTCAATGAAAAAGAAAAAAAAACTGGTACTTATAATAAAATCATGACCATGTATCTAAATCAGTCAATTGAATGTTTACCTTGTAAAAAGTCTCGGAGACACTGTTTTCTATAAATAATAAAATACGATAGTGGTGGATATAAATGACATACGGAATTTATGTTCATGTTTAATGAAATAAATATGTGCTAGAATTGGTTGCCTTCATTTTGTTAAGCTTGTCTTAAATCTACTTTACTTTTCCTTATAGATAAATCCGAAAGTTAAAACAAATGCCATAAAGAATTTTTGCTCTTTTTTGTGGTTCCTTGTCTAAAAGCATAGGATAACATTAGCAAAGCTTTGATGTTTAACCTTTTGCCTTTGGAATTAGGCATTAATTGAACTGTAAAGACATTTACTTGCTTGAATTATTTTAAAGTCACACGATACTGATACAGATTTACAAAATTTAATGAATATTCACAGTAGATTAATTGTAACTAGAGTCATGATTGGTTGACCTTTTCAGCTCACTGCTGTCACTTTTCTATTAGGGCGGAGCTTATCGAATGCCAATCGGCTAGAAATCGATTGCATCATGTTGTTTATTCAAGTGGGTTGTTAATTTGAGCAGTTATCCGAGATTTATGGATTTATGACTGTCAAAATTTGAGTTGTCCGGGACAAAACTTTTGTACACAGTCAGGTGTCCAAGAGCAAGTTTAGAGCTGTTCTGGATGTCGGACTACAGAATTTGTAGAGTCCTGCTAATATATATAGTTGACTGTATCTAACTCCAAGCACTTTGAATTACCAAAAGAAATCTGATGTCCAAATGCAACTTGTGTAAATTTTCAAACAAATGAAAACTTTGAAGACAGTTATTGCTACTACTTTGTCCATAGTATAATATGGCTGACAAAAGTATTATTTCAGTTCAAATATACAATAAAAAAAATCATCAAATCTTTTCATTACAGTTTCAGACAGGGCCAAAGAAAACTTACTCTGGCAGAGAATGATGCTCTTGAAATATATTTAAGTATCAAATTATCTACAATTTCCACATACTTACAAATAGCAGGATATTGATTTCCTTGAATAAAATGTACATTGTACATAATAAAAACATTAACAAGATGTCATGTGATATTTGCTCAGGTATCTCAAATTAGAAAACAAAACATGAAAACATGGATCCTGGTTTTAACTTTTTTTTTAATACATATAATTTCATTATCTTAACCTTTAGTTTATAAGCCGGAACTTGAAACATGACCTATAATAAACCATACAAATTGCATCTAGAGAACCATCCATATTCACACAATGACTTAACTGAAATTACATGCAATATTTCACAAGAAGCATGATTATTGGAATCTGCAATGAACCTGTTCATTTTTCCACTAGAATTTCATTTTTTTGTTGTTTCATTACAGCTCTCCTGTCTTTAAAGTACACCTTGTATCATCCCATATATATTTATCCGACTGCAATTTGCTTGTGTTTCAACAAAATTTAAATTAAAACATCATTATGCAGAGCTGAAATTAGAAATGTGAATAAGGCAGTTGAAGAAAAACTCTACCCGTTAAATCTGTCTTCAATACTCTTTATAAGCTATATGAAATATATTCTGAAAAATTACCTGTATGATAAAAATAGTAACTGCACAATGACAAAACACAAATGGACATACAAATCTATAAAAACTATGAAAAAACTTGCAAGGACAATCAAAACAGACAAGCTAGAAACTCTTTATCAACAAGGTTTCTTGCACACCCGCACATAATTACAGGTATTTTGAAGTATTACCTGTGTGATATAAAAAATGCTTTGCCAGCACTTTTTCCCAGTTGTCTGACAGCTCATACCATTAATATCTTGAGAAAAATCAATCTCCGGGTTTTCAATAACCCATAATTTCCATGAAAAGCTGCATTTTGTTTGCTTTCAAGTGCACTTTAAGTATTATACATGTACATTTTTTTTTAAAATCCAAGGTTGTTTTATGTCAAGGCTAGTTGGCAATGTAATGATTATTTTTTCCTTTGCTGCAAAGTATGAATGAGATACCGACAGTTAAACTTGGCTCTGTGCCAGTCCAAATCTACAATGTCCTTGTATATTTGCTTTAAATGGGTATATTTACTTTAAATCTTATAAAGTAAACGAATACAACTTTTATGCAACAGATTAAATGACAGAATTTATATCATTAAAATCTGCAAACTTTTACAAGCACCTATATATCTGATTAGTAAGCTTTTTTGTACAAATTTATAAAAATTGTTTTTAATACATACAATCATGAACTATATGCTAACGTGTTTAGCATCTAATGGTTTCTAACTGACCTAAAAGATAGATACAGTACAGTGTATGAAAATCAATACCCGACTTTCTGTCAATCTGGTCAATTTTTTTTTCATGCCATCAACTTTATTCAGTTAGATCAACAACACCATGGCTACTTCAAAGGGAGAACTGCAGCATCGAGCAGGTGTACTCAGTAAAATCATGAACAGATCAATTTATGTAACACTTACATGTTCTTTTCACTAAAACTCTACATTTCAAACTCTCAAGGGGAAAATTTTCAGTTAATTTTACCATTTTGCCTGACCTGAAGCAATCCGCTAAAGATATCCCTAAACAAAAATACATTCTTTATTTAGCGACAAGGGAAATCATGGGAATGTCACGTGGTCATTCAACGGCATTTTGAAACAAATGGTGCTGTCGATAATCGGCAAGATACACCGAATGCGTATTTTTGTTGAAATGATCACATGACATTCCCAAGCACCACCGCGGCTTTACGCGGGAAATACAAAAAATAGCTAACCTGTGCGTGTCGCATAGGATAGGAAACACCATTTTTATATCTTTTTTATAAAATATTGGCTTGAAATATTTCGGGTGTAAATCAATATTTCAGCTTCAAATAATGATATTCAACTGATTAATAACCCTTTTCGCAAATCTGTTCTATTCATCAAACATGCTCATCTGCCTTTAAGTTATTAGCAAACTGAAAACCTATAATCAAAGCCAAGTACCTAAACCTGAATACCTACTTAACAAGACTTTTATTTTACTAGTGAAAATATTCCATTGTAAGACATCAAAATATCCACTCTAGTTGCTTCCACTAATGGAGGCTTTTATTGTTATCAAAAACTGCCAAGGTTTAAAATGAGAAATGTCTTAACATGTAACATTTAAAAATATATGAACTCACTGATCTGAAATCAGAACAATTACGTTAACTGTTGGCAACTGTGCATTTGGATTGTTTTCATATTGGAAAGATTACCTGTATTTTTTTTATAAATAGACAATTATGAACTTTTATCACGAATATGATCATATGGGAAAAAAGACTGCTGGTTGGCTATTTTTATCACCATGCATATGATCTAACTTATGAAACTAACTGTTTAAGTTTTAACATAACAACAACATTCTGAACTTTAATTATACATTGACATAACTTCACTTCTCAGATTATGCAATTAAGTAGTCGAATATCATCATTTGAGGGCAAAATCTTCAAAGTACGCTTTAAAATGTAACATACTTTGTTATTTTTCAATAATTAATCATTAAAGAAGGAAGGATAATGAGAATATCTAAAAATAAAATACAACTTTTAACTTTGGCAAAATGGCAGTACAAAATGTTTTCACTTATCAGTGAATCAATTTTGTACTTCTAATAGATCTGATCTACCAAGATGCACAACTAAGTTTAAATTGGAAGTTTGATACAAACCAAATGTGTGCCATGATAATCACTCTAACCAAACTAAAAGGAAATTTTGATGCAATGCACATCATTTTGGGCCATGTTTGCATAACTGGAAAACAACAAGCGTGTTCATAGTCAAAGTTAGACATTTTAGACTTTAAAATGACTTCTTATTGACAAAAAAACTTGGTTGGAAAAGTTAGAAATTTATTTTAACGAGTCAATTTTTTATACACAGAACAGGTTCTGCATACACAGAACAGGTTCTGTGGACTTTGCGGCATCTAGCCATCCATTATGTTCACTTGAAAAATGACCACAGCATTGGGTGTACAGTGAACACTGCAGCATTGTCTAAATAAATAAGATTTGCACAAATCTCAGTGTTTGATAGTGGAAAGGGTAAATCTGAAATTCAATTTTATTTCAAAAAAATCTTTTCTTCACACAAATGCTTTTGGTCAAAAAAGAGAAAATATTTTGTGACAATCTGCTTCAAATCATTTCAGTTAAAAGAGAAACTCTGAACACTTGCTGTCGTGGCCTGTCATTGCAAACATATTCAATCACCAAATTAATGACTCCAACCTCGATGTTCTCTGCTTTTCTTACATTATTGCAATAAGGATGGCATGCAGCATTTGCTTTAAAATGAAATGACACCCTGCTTGGTGTGAATAAGAGGAAATGACTTTAAAAGATGAAGATTCACTAAAATAAGCACATTCGGGCATATAAAAATTACCTGGGCTACAGACTTGAGAGCATTCTAATGACTGCTGAAATTCACTATATTGCCATATATTTTCACTAATTAAAAGAAAGCTTTCAGAAATGCAACACACTATGTGATATCACAGCCGTCTTGCTGCGTGTTCCTGAAAAAAAAACCCAAAAGCAATGACTTTTCCAAAAATCTTACTATTGTTAGTACAAAAATGCCTGTTTTTCTCATTTTCGTGCACCTAAAAATAGACTTTTTCACGAAGCAGATCTACTTTCTTCATCATTTATTTTATGCTGAAAACGAAACTCCGATGTCACGCTTTGTTTTAGCAGATTTGAGCATCCGAGTACAAAGTACGAGTAATAATAACTACAATAAACAAATATGTGCAGATTAAAATGATAAAGAAATATATAGCAATACCAAATCCTTCTCCGACGGTGAATTTTCGCAAATTCAACACATTTTTGACAGAAAAAGTCCAACGTCTATCAAAATGGCGGACACTGTCAACATTATATGACGTCATTTGGAGGAGTTGTCGGTCAAGGGTCAAGGTTAGGTAAGGGAAATAACTGTTAATTACTTTAATCAATCTAAAACACTGCTTACTTCCCCTGTTACACAATAAATTCACATTTAATTGATTTCAGACTGAAGGAGCGGATCAGTGATCCAGTGGTAACGCGCTGGACTGGTAACCCAGGGGTCCCGAGATCGATCCCCGCCCTTCCATTACATTACTTATTGTCTTTCGGATGAGACGTTAAACTGAGGTCCCATGTATCAGGGCTGTACACTGAGCATGCAAAAGAACCAGGGGTGTCTCTGGAACGGGATGCTTTCTGTATCTTGCATTATCTCCTACAAAATAAAGTAACAACCTCTGCAGGTTACGTCGGTCATATGGGCAACCGGTACCGACGATAAATATACACAAATAGAGAGAGACTGGAAGGAGTACAATTATATTAAATTACTTTATCCGTTCAGAAGACGAGATTGTCACATCTCTATGGAGCTCTATGGAGAGCACGATAAAGATTCGATTTTTTTTTCAAAACTATGTGATCAAAAGAGAAATAAAACACTGGCTTAAAGTAAAGACCTAAAATATCATAGTATTTTAGGTCTTTTGCCTAGAAGTATTTCTGCATTGGTGTGAATGACATCTTTTTAGCGAACATGCACGCAATTAAGTGACTCCAGTGAGGCTTCAAAATTAGCCGGTTAGACAGGCTTGAGCCGTTTCGCTACCCAGCAAAATGTCGATTCACTACCTCAGTAATTTCTTTAGATAGCGGTGTATGATACGTTTGCAATAATAAATACATTTACTGTCAGTTATTGTAAATTAATATTTTGAAAACAATAATATTTTAGTTATTTATATTTCTTTGAGACTAATTTATATAAATCTAAAATTACAAAATGAAAAGTCGAACAGAGAATCGATCATGCTTTTACGCACTGCCACACACCATTCTTGATATTTGTGTCAAGTTTAATAAAATTATTCAAGAGCTGTATGAGACCTTACGTTTCTGGTAAAGGGCAAACAGACCGGCAGATATGTCCAGAACATAACAAAATACTTCCTTTCGGTCTTTATGGTACTAGACAAATTGTTTTAATAGCTATGACTCGAAAAAAAAAATAGGTAATGACAGGTTTTACAGCCGTTATCTATTTCTTTACGTTCCTTTACAATACCAGGGAGTGCGGCTCTCAAGTACGTTAATTTGGTATAATGAATATCTCGACAGCAAGGCAAAATCAGTTTCCACTCACAACTATATTCATTCCATAACATCTAAGCACCATGTTAGAATACGAAGTACTGCAATATCAGGTATATGTACGTGAAGCAAAATAACCCAGTAAGTGCGAACAGACATCTAACATTTCAAACTCCCGTACGCTTCATGGCTCCAAGGTCAGGTTTACATCGAACCCACCTTGAACCCAGTACACCTAGTGAATACATTCATGGCATTGACGTGAATGTATTGGTCAGATGACGAAGGTCTCCAGCCTTGAAGACGTTGTGACCCCTGAGCCCGAGCCAATCCTCAAAACTTTCATAGCTTTAATTCAACCCAACCTCTCGCATTATGAAAATTTGGAATTAGCAGCTATGTTAAAATACCTGGGAAATAATGACTTATTGTGTTCCCTTAACTCTTTATACTTATGCCACAGTTTATGTCCTGCACTTTCAAAAACATGCCACTGTGCTCCTCTGGTTTTGTTTTAGGGAAGCCCGATATTACGGAATTATGGTCCTTTACCTAATTAAAATCTCTATATCAGCCTCAAATTTTGTGTCGTGCGTATCTCCGGAAATATTTGAGCTAGACTTATGTTGAGAGGTCTGTCTATAAGCAGACGAAGTTGTGCACTTGTGGTTTTTTTGTGGAAGCACAGTGATAAGGGACCTATCGGCTTTGACTTTTTCTCCTCCGGTCATTTTTAAACTTGATTCTTTTTATTGATTGGACTTTGTGGATATCATGCCCGTGCATAGTCCACTGGAGTACCAAAACCCTCCCTTCCAACCATACAGCTAGAGGTGCCCTCCCTACAACCCCTCGGATAAGCACTAGCGGTCCAGGGGGGGGCGCACCCGGCGCACGCCCCCCCCCCTAAAATTCCCGGAGCTTACATGTTCTTTGGTATGGAAACAATAAAATATACTATATTTTCCTATTTTTTCTTCGCTCGCTTCGCTCGCGTATCTTTATACAACATTGCCTTTTGAGATGTACTCGTACACAACACAGAGTGCACGCAATTTAAACGTTCCCGCTTAGAGTGATTAAAAGTTACGCCCCCCCTAACTCAAAATCCTGGATCCGCCCCTGATAAGTGTACCACCCCTGACCCTTCCCAATTTTAGTTGACACCCTCCAGGTAGGGGTACTATGAAGAAAGGTCAGTTTCATTTCAATAAAAGTGAATCGTTTAAAACAAAAAGAAAAGAAAATGTTCGTCAGTCGTTTGAACCCAGACGAATCGAAGTGATCGTCTTAAATTCCTTTTTATTTATATAAGGATTATGTTGTTTATATACATACAGTGGAGAAACCCTTCCTTTTTATTGGTAAATGAAGATAGATAATTATTTGAAGTAGTTATTGTGCAAACACCATTTTTCACAGGAAATTGAATTGATTTATAACAGTGATGGTAGGCCACGCTTTCTCATCTTTACTGTAATACACGTGTCAATCATATGCACGTGTCGAAGTTGATTAGATTATCGAGTGCGTTAGCAATTTTACCGAAATAGCAATATTTTTTCCTACACACCTCTTATGATTTAATTTATGATATAAATTATGAGTGTTTTGATTTCTAGCAAATAAATGTTGTGTCTTGTTTAAAGGCGTCCTGTAAGAGTTCATTCACAGTTGTATAAATGTTGAAAATAATTGTCATTCATCTTATATTGTATTAATACAGAGATGTCTCGATAGCAATGGTTTATGATCACAAGAACAATCTCTTTTTTAAAGTACTCATCGGAGCATTTGTGTTGAGGGGGATAATGTGAGATTCAGAAAGCATCCAAGGGGGGGGGGGTGCGTTTGGGGCGGGGGAGGGGAAAGCAGTGGTCCAGCGGTTAGAGCGCCGTACTCCCGATCCGGATGTCGCTGCCATGGTTCGTATCCCACTAGAGCTGAGAGTCTGCAGTGACTTTCCACATTCCTCACTTTCGGCGCGAGTACTGGTTTGAACCCAGGAAGCAGTCATCGAGACAGATTAATACAAGTTGCAAGAACTTGCTTTCCATTCGATGTAAAATAAATAGGTTTAAACTAAACTAACAGCATCCAATACTAGAGAAACATACTGAATCATTAAACTTTCATATACAACTTAATGGTTATAAATCAATCCTAACACATATTTTTAATGATATCAACACTTAATTTATTGACAATAATTACTTATAAAGAGCCGTAGAAAGGGCCGCAGTAAGCCGTACAATAGAGCCGTAGAAGTGACAACAACAACAAATCGGTTAGGTAACATTTAGATAAATTTAATGTTCTGCAAAAAAGTGAATTTGTCAACGCCAAAATACGTCACTAACGTCTTGCAATATACTCAAGCTTCAAGCCTTTTAAACAAGGTTAGTGATAAATTATTATTTAGAAGAATCTAACGTTTCTCGTCTTACGGATGAACTTACCTAACTTCCTAAAGTCTGAGTCTGCTTGATCTTGATGGTTATTTTTGCCCACATCATGTGTGCCCACTCTTTAATTTTGTCATGTTTTATTGGATTTTGAGAAGGGATGGGGCATGTTGTGAGTGTGTGTGTGTGTGAAGACATGTTTTCTTCATAGAAAACAGCATCAATATATCCAAATATACCCAAATACACCTAAATACACTTGAAATATACTTCAATACTGATGAAAGATGGCTTGAAAAAAAAAATTGTTCAGTTTGATTCTTAAAGGCACAGATAAACTAGAAAATGAAAATCAACAGTGAAAATTTCAGATATTCAGTCATACATATTAGTCATATTTCGGACATAACAGCTGTCGAAAGATTTACGCTCTGTGAAAAAAATATATTAATGCAGGTTGTTTCCTTTTGTTATTATCTAGAATCGTTTTGCAGTTCAAACTTTTAACTCTTAATGCATTTTCCGTTTAGACATTTATTCTAATTTTCAGAGATTTCTTTTATATTTGCATATTTTTTTATATACAAGGTATTACAATTAGACAGACTGGAATAGTACACGGACGCTACCAGTACGCAGACACCCCCGCATTCGGCGAGTTTTAAAACATCACGTACAGTATTAATGTAACAAACTTATATATGTAACTAACTTATCCTTTTTCAGGTATTATACATGTATGTTTACACTTCCTGTTTATTGACTTATAACCAGACGAACTCCAAATAACATCGTAAACAAATCAATACTTGCAGTTTCACTGACTGTTTCAAACGTGTTATTTTTAAACAAAAATAAAGTTGTTTTTTTTGTATCATATGAAAATAGAATAAATACATATTTAAAAACATTTTCAGGTGAGTTCACCTTATTATTATACCACCGCTTCGAAGAAGTGGGGGGTATACTGTTTTACCCTTGTCTGTGTGTGTGTGTCCGTCCGTCTGTCCATCCGTCCGTAACAAATTTCCGTTGCAGTTTTCTCAGCAACTATAACATGCAGAAGCCTGATATTTCACATATTGCTATACCCTATAGTCCCATATGGTGTAAAGCGATTTTATCCTCCTTGTTCATCTACTTCCTGTTTACCGAATATTTTTAGATTTTGTCACTAAATAGGTGCATTACATCAACCAAACGACATCTTTATTTTCCGTCGCAGTTTTCTCAGCAACTAGAGCATGCAGCCGCCTGATATTTTTGCATATTGCTTTATCCTATAGTCCCATATGGTGTAAAGCGATTTTATGCTCCTTGCTCATCTACTTCCATCTTCGCTAGCCAAGGGTTATGATCCGCCCCCCTCCTCTTCACCCTTGGCGGATATAGCCAATATTTTGTATTTCGCGGGGTGTGCTGCCTGTCGGATTTCCATGGTTAATCCCCTAAACATGATGTCATCGATAGCCAATCAGCGCAAGCCTTGTAAAAGCACTTTGTCGCAAGCAAAAATGGCTGCGCCCAGTAAAATAAATGTGACTACGATTGAAGTGGATATCAGCCTGTCATCGTTATGTGGAATGTATCCTAACACTTGTATTAGTTGACTAACCAAAGAAAACATTTCAGTAAATATGGTTCTTCTGTGCTTAGGTAACAATGTTTCATGACACAAACGGCAATAATTGCTACATGCTGCCATGTTTACATTTTGTCTCCCCTTGCGTGATAGTTGCGTGATCGTTTGTAATCGGCGATTTGATTGGACGCAGCTACCTATAGCTGCAGCCAATGAAAAATACTGCCGCGGAGATAGAAAATATTGCCTATATCGGCCAAGGGTGAAGATAGAGGGGGGCGGATGGTAACCCTTGGCTAGCGAAGATGATCTACTTCCTGTTTACCGAATACTTAGATTTTTACACATAGTTGACATACATTCACAATTTCCGTCACAGTTTTCTCAGCAACTATAAGATGCAGCAGCCTGATATTTTGCATATTGCTTTATCCTATAGTCCCATATGGTGTAAAGCGATTTTATGCTCCTTGCTCATCTACTTCCTGTTTACCGAATACTTAGATTTTTACACATAGTTGACATACATTCACAATTTCCGTCACAGTTTTCTCAGCAACTATAAGATGCAGCAGCCTGATATTTTGCATATTGCTTTATCCTATATTCTCATATGGTATAAAGCGATTATGTGCTCCTTGCTCATCTACTTCCTGTTTACCAAATACTTAGAAGTTACCAACACACAGGAAAGGAGGTTCACTTGATCGTGTTTTTGTGAATAAAGACTTCGATGAATCAGAAATCACAGATGTAATACCTGTTCATTATTCTGACCATTTTCATATCCATCTAGCTGTGCCTTGGATGAAGTTGTATTAAATTCAGGTAAATACTCGGAAAAATTTGACACTCTTTATACATATTACATTATGAAAGTCAAATTTCTGATAGCGGGGGTATCACTAGTGAGCATTTGCTCACAAATTTTCTTGTTTGACCTCTTTTCCATCGATATAAACAGGTGTCCACGTACTGGTTAAAAAGAACAATAATTTTGAGTCGTATCTGTACCTGCCGCGACGCCTCACTGCGCATGTGTACTGTTTTGTTTACAATTGCGAGTTCCTTTAAATCTGAAGGCAAGGATTCATCTTTAAAACTGCAAAGATTGGATGATTTGAAACACAACTTGATTTACACGGGTAAGTTACATATTTGAAAAAGTGTCCGTGTACTGTTCCGGTCTGCCTATATTTAATAATACCTAATTAGTAATTATCACAAGCTTTTGTTTTCACAGCACCATGCATGAAAAGAATCCTGAATACAAACAAATGAGTATTAACTGAAAAAACTAACATTTTCTCATCAAATATTTGAAGTTAAGTCCAAAGGCTTGCTTAATTTGTAAAAGATGGTTGATTTAGTGATACAATTCAAGTGTATTTGGGTATATTTGGGTGTATTTGGGTATTTCATGCTGCCCTTTGATAAACCAAATGTTCACATTCTGAATGTCTTATTATCTGTCCACCTATCTCTCACTCTGTACATCAGGTATATTCTCTTTAGAATGCATAGTTTTAATGTTTGATGTTTGAATAGAGATAGTTAAGAAATGCTATTAGGATCGATGAATGTCCGTCTTCCGCCGTCCGTCATCTGTCGTCCGTCGTCCATTCAAACTTAGTTCACACTCTACTGGTCACATTTTTGCTCCAATTGTCACGAAACATGGTCAGGATGTTTGTCCCAGTAATTACTCGGACGAGTTCGAATATGGGTCATCTGGGGTCAAAAACTAGGTCACGGAGCCCAAAAATAGAAAAATCTTGTTAACACTCTAGAGGTTACATTTTCAGCCCAAATAATCTGGAAATTTGTCAGAAAGGTTGCTTCTATGATTTCTAGCTCAGGTTCGAATATGGGTCATCTGGGGTCAAAAACTAGGTCACAGAGCCCAAAAATAGAACATTCTTGTTAACACTCTAGAGGTTACATTTTCAGCCCAAATAATCTGGAAATTTGTCAGAAAGGTTGCTTCTAAGATTTCTAGCACAAGTTCAAATATGGGTCATCTGGGTTCAAAAACTAGGTCACAGAGACCAAAAATAGAACTTTCTTGTTAACACTCTGGAGGTTACATTTTCAGCCCAAATAATCTGGAAATTTGTTGGAAAGGTTGCTTCTATGATTTCTCGCTCAGGTTCAAATATGGGTTATCTGGGGTCAAAAACTAGGTCACAGAGACCAAAAATAGAACTTTCTTGTAACACTCTAGAGGTTACATTTTCAGCCCAAATAATCTGGAAATTTGTCAGAAAGGTTGCTTTTAAGATTTCTAGCACAAGTTCAAATATGGGTCATCTGGGTTCAAAAACTAGGTCACGGAGCCCAAAAATAGAAAAATCCTGTTAACACTCTAGAGGTTACATTTTCAGCCCAAATAATCTGGAAAATTGTCAGAAAGGTTGCTTCTATGATTTCTCGCTCAGGTTCGAATATGGGTCATCTGGGGCAAAAAACTAGGTCACAGAGCCCAAAAATAGAACATTCTTGTTAACACTCTAGAGGTTACATTTTCAGCCCAAATAATCTGGAAATTTGTCAGAAAGGTTGCTTCTAAGATTTCTGGCACAAGTTCAAATATGGGTCATCTGGGTTCAAAAACTAGGTCACAGAGACCAAAAATAGAACTTTCTTGTAACACTCTAGAGGTTACATTTTCAGCCCAAATAATCTGGAAATTTGTCAGAAAGGTTGCTTCTATGATTTCTAGCACAAGTTCAAATATGGGTCATCTGGGTTCAAAAACTAGGTCACAGAGCCCAAAATTAGAAAAATCCTGTTAACACTCTAGAGGTTACATTTTCAGCCCAAATAATCTGGAAATTTGTCAGAAAGGTTGCTTCTAAGATTTCTAGCACAAGTTCAAATATGGGTCATCTGGGTTCAAAAACTAGGTCACAGAGACCAAAAATAGAACTTTCTTGTTAACACTCTGGAGGTTACATTTTCAGCCCAAATAATCTGGAAATTTGTTGGAAAGGTTGCTTCTATGATTTCTCGCTCAGGTTCAAATATGGGTTATCTGGGGTCAAAAACTAGGTCACAGAGACCAAAAATAGAACTTTCTTGTAACACTCTAGAGGTTACATTTTCAGCCCAAATAATCTGGAAATTTGTCAGAAAGGTTGCTTTTAAGATTTCTAGCACAAGTTCAAATATGGGTCATCTGGGTTCAAAAACTAGGTCACGGAGCCCAAAAATAGAAAAATCCTGTTAACACTCTAGAGGTTACATTTTCAGCCCAAATAATCTGGAAATTTGTCAGAAAGGTTGCTTCTATGATTTCTCGCTCAGGTTCGAATATGGGTCATCTGGGGTAAAAAACTAGGTCACAGAGCCCAAAAATAGAACATTCTTGTTAACACTCTAGAGGTTACATTTTCAGCCCAAATAATCTGGAAATTTGTCAGAAAGGTTGCTTCTAAGATTTCTGGCACAAGTTCAAATATGGGTCATCTGGGTTCAAAAACTAGGTCACAGAGACCAAAAATAGAACTTTCTTTTTAACACTCTGGAGGTTACATTTTCAGCCCAAATAATCTGGAAATTTGTTGGAAAGGTTGCTTCTATGATTTCTCGCTCAGGTTCAAATATGGGTTATCTGGGGTCAAAAACTAGGTCACAGAGACCAAAAATAGAACTTTCTTGTAACACTCTAGAGGTTACATTTTCAGCCCAAATAATCTGGAAATTTGTCAGAAAGGTTGCTTTTAAGATTTCTAGCACAAGTTCAAATATGGGTCATCTGGGTTCAAAAACTAGGTCACGGAGCCCAAAAATAGAAAAATCCTGTTAACACTCTAGAGGTTACATTTTCAGCCCAAATAATCTGGAAATTTGTCAGAAAGGTTGCTTCTATGATTTCTCGCTCAGGTTCGAATATGGGTCATCTGGGGCAAAAAACTAGGTCACAGAGCCCAAAAATAGAACATTCTTGTTAACACTCTAGAGGTTACATTTTCAGCCCAAATAATCTGGAAATTTGTCAGAAAGGTTGCTTCTAAGATTTCTGGCACAAGTTCAAATATGGGTCATCTGGGTTCAAAAACTAGGTCACAGAGACCAAAAATAGAACTTTCTTGTAACACTCTAGAGGTTACATTTTCAGCCCAAATAATCTGGAAATTTGTCAGAAAGGTTGCTTCTAAGATTTCTAGCACAAGTTCAAATATGGGTCATCTGGGTTCAAAAACTAGGTCACAGAGCCCAAAATTAGAAAAATCCTGTTAACACTCTAGAGGTTACATTTTCAGCCCAAATAATCTGGAAATTTGTCAGAAAGGTTGCTTCTAAGATTTCTAGCACAAGTTCAAATATGGGTCATCTGGGTTCAAAAACTAGGTCACAGAGACCAAAAATAGAACTTTCTTGTTAACACTCTGGAGGTTACATTTTCAGCCCAAATAATCTGGAAATTTGTTGGAAAGGTTGCTTCTATGATTTCTCGCTCAGGTTCAAATATGGGTTATCTGGGGTCAAAAACTAGGTCACAGAGACCAAAAATAGAACTTTCTTGTAACACTCTAGAGGTTACATTTTCAGCCCAAATAATCTGGAAATTTGTCAGAAAGGTTGCTTTTAAGATTTCTAGCACAAGTTCAAATATGGGTCATCTGGGTTCAAAAACTAGGTCACGGAGCCCAAAAATAGAAAAATCCTGTTAACACTCTAGAGGTTACATTTTCAGCCCAAATAATCTGGAAATTTGTCAGAAAGGTTGCTTCTATGATTTCTCGCTCAGGTTCGAATATGGGTCATCTGGGGTAAAAAACTAGGTCACAGAGCCCAAAAATAGAACATTCTTGTTAACACTCTAGAGGTTACATTTTCAGCCCAAATAATCTGGAAATTTGTCAGAAAGGTTGCTTCTAAGATTTCTGGCACAAGTTCAAATATGGGTCATCTGGGTTCAAAAACTAGGTCACAGAGACCAAAAATAGAACTTTCTTTTTAACACTCTGGAGGTTACATTTTCAGCCCAAATAATCTGGAAATTTGTCGGAAAGGTTGCTTCTATGATTTCTCGCTCAGGTTCAAATATGGGTCATCTGGGGTCAAAAACTAGGTCACAGAGACCAAAAATAGAACTTTCTTGTAACACTCTAGAGGTTACATTTTCAGCCCAAATAATCTGGAAATTTGTCAGAAAGGTTGCTTCTAAGATTTCTAGCACAAGTTCAAATATGGGTCATCTGGGTTCAAAAACTAGGTCACAGAGCCCAAAAATAGAAAAATCCTGTTAACACTCTAGAGGTTACATTTTCAGCCCAAATAATCTGGAAATTTGTCAGAAAGGTTGCTTCTATGATTTCTCGCTCAGGTTCGAATATGGGTCATCTGGGGTCAAAAACTAGGTCACAGAGCCCAAAAATAGAACATTCTTGTTAACACTCTGGAGGTTACATTTTCAGCCCAAATAATCTGGAAATTTGTCAGAAAGGTTGCTTCTAAGATTTCTAGCACAAGTTCAAATATGGGTCATCTGGGTTCAAAAACTAGGTCACAGAGACCAAAAATAGAACTTTCTTGTTAACACTCTGGAGGTTACATTTTCAGCCCAAATAATCTGGAAATTTGTCAGAAAGGTTGCTTCTATGATTTCTCGCTCAGGTTCGAATATGGGTCATCTGGGGTCAAAAACTAGGTCACAGAGCCCAAAAATAGAACATTCTTGTTAACACTCTAGAGGTTACATTTTCAGCCCAAATAATCTGGAAATTTGTCAGAAAGGTTGCTTCTAAGATTTCTAGCACAAGTTCAAATATGGGTCATCTGGGTTCAAAAACTAGGTCACGGAGCCCAAAAATAGAAAAATCCTGTTAACACTCTAGAGGTTACATTTTCAGCCCAAATAATCTGGAAATTTGTCAGAGAGGTTGCTTCTATGATTTCTCGCTCAGGTTCGAATATGGGTCATCTGGGGTCAAAAACTAGGTCACAGAGCCCAAAAATAGAACATTCTTGTTAACACTCTAGAGGTTACATTTTCAGCCCAAATAATCTGGAAATTTGTCAGAAAGGTTGCTTCTAAGATTTCTAGCACAAGTTCAAATATGGGTCATCTGGGTTCAAAAACTAGGTCACAGAGACCAAAAATAGAACTTTCTTGTTAACACTCTGGAGGTTACATTTTCAGCCCAAATAATCTGGAAATTTGTCAGAAAGGTTGCTTCTATGATTTCTCGCTCAGGTTCGAATATGGGTCATCTGGGGTCAAAAACTAGGTCACAGAGACCAAAAATAGAACTTTCTTGTTAACACTCTAGAGGTTACATTTTCAGCCCAAATAATCTGGAAATTTGTCAGAAAGGTTGCTTCTAAGATTTCTAGCACCAGTTCAAATATGGGTCATCTGGGTTCAAAAACTAGGTCACAGAGACCAAACATGGAAAAATCTTGTTAACACTCTAGATGTTACATTTTAGCCCAAATAATCTGGAAATTTGTCAGAAAGGTTGCCTTGAGGATTTCTAGGTCATTTTTGAATATGGGTCATCTGGTGTCAAAAACTAGGTCACAGAGCTCAAATATGGAAAAACCTTGTTAACATTGTAGAGGTAACATTTTCAGTCTTAATAACCTGGAAATTTGTCAGAAAGGTTGCTTCTATGATTTCTAGCTCAGTTTTGAATATAGGTTATCTGGGGTCAAAAACTAGGTCACAGAGCCCGAAAGTACAAAAACCTTGTTAATGCTCTAGAGGTTACATTTTTAGTCCAAATGTCCTTGAAATTTGTCAGGAAGGTTGTTTTAATGATTTCTAGCTCAAATTTGGATATGGGTCATCTGGTGTCAAAAACTAGGTCACAGAGACCAAAATATGTAAAAACATTTTTAACACTCCAGAGGTTACATTTTCAGTCCAAATATCCTGGAAATTTGTCAGACAGGTTTTTTTTGATGATTTCTAGCTCAAATTGGAGTATGGGCCATCTTGGGTCAAAAACTATGTCACAGAGCCCAAATATGGAAAAACCTTGTTAACACCCTAGAGGTAACATTTTAATTCCAAATAAGCTGAAAATTTGTCAGAAAGCCTAATTCTATGGTTTCTAGCTCAGGTTCAAATATGGATCATCTGGATTAGAAAACTAGGTCACAGAGCCCAAATATCGAAAAACTTTGTAAACACTGTAGAGGCTACATTTTCAGTCCAAATGTCCTGGAAATTTGTCAGAAAGGTTTTTTGATGATTTGTAGCTCAAGTTTGGATATGGGTTATCTGGGGTCAAAAACTAGGTCACAGAGCCCAAATATCGAAAAACCTTGTTAACACTTTAGAGGCTACTTTTTCAGTCCAGTTATCCTGGAAATTTGTCAGAGAGATTGTTTCAATAATTTCTAGCTCAAGTTCGAATATTGGACATCTAGGTTAAAAAACTAGGTCATAGAGCCCAAATATGGAAAAACCGTGTTAACACTCTAGAGGTAACATTTTCAGTACAAATAACTTTGAAATTTGTCAGAGAGATTGTTTCAATAATTTCTAGGTCAAGTTCGAATATGGGTCATCTGGGGTCAATTAACCAGGTCCATAGCAACTTTGTTTAAAGCAGTCATACTCAGGTTAGCGATACAGGGCCATCATGGCCCTCTTGTTTTGTGAAGTGCTGAGAATATCTGGTTTGAATATTACAGAGAAATTATCGGTAATTATTGTTTGCTCTTGTCAAGTTTGTTTTATGTGATTTGTATTCTGATTTTATTGCGGTTAACTAAACCATAGCTAAAATGTTTATATCTTCAGTTTCAATGCCTGTATATGACTGTATTTTTTTAAATCAATCATTTCGGATTAGTTCAAATATATTGATTGTTTTAATAGGTACTTGCCACTAGTTGTCAGTTATAGTGAATATAGGTTGCTTAAACTGACTCTTAATTAATACAGGCTAAAGTTTATACTGATGGACTCCAAACTCTTTACTTTGCAGGCTGAGTGGGAACCATGTCAATTTTCAGAAGCACAGTGTGGTTTGTGAAAGGTCTCAGAGAGTACACAAAGTAAGTTTGGTCTAGTCTACAGTTTACTTACCTCCGGCATTATGGCTTAGTGTATTTGAAGATTTAACCAAAATTGTTGATTGAACTGTAAGTTTATAAGGACCCGGCTTGGCTTCCTGTAAGGGACTTTGATTTTCAATCACATGGTAAAGTTAGGGAATAGGAGAAACAATTGTTGTTCATTCATTTTCTGAATAGAATTCTCATTTCAACATAAATATTTGCTAACTGTTGGGAATAGCAGACTGCAGTAGAGCTGACTGCACAAATGTTAATGTATAAGGTATGGGAGGAAAAGTTTATGCATTCCCTATACATGCTGAGTCAATACTTTTCCCATAGGGTATGCAAGAGGTACTGATCTAGCATACCAACTGTTGAAATATATTTATAATACTGTACTGTTGTTGAGAATTTTTTTCTTACTACATGACACAAATCTTTATACCATGTAATTGTATTAAGTTGAAGTTATATCCGTGGTCAAAGTGACTTTAGACTCAGAAAGGTCAAATTGCTTTGATGTGTAGATTTAGGTAACACATTATCAATCATTTTACTTCAGTGTATTCATTTTTGAAAAAGATTTATTCCCATTCATTGAAGCTGAATCTAGTGAAAATCTTTTATGTCTGGCCCATAGGTTAAATCTACTAGTATTCAAAAAAGTTCATCTACATAGCTTTTAGAAGTGAAAGAAGTCATTGTTATTTCTAATTCATATGATTTTCGAACACTCACTGTGTTCTCAGCAATTAATTTGACTCTCATGCATCTTGGTTAACTTAAACACTGGTATGACTTTAAATTTTAACAAATAAAAAATGACAAAACACTGAATTTCAGTCATGTATATTTGTTGTTTTCAAATTATTTTCAGAGGAGGCTATGCATCTGCCTGCAAGAACTTTGACCCCACTGACCTTGATGTTTCAATCAGTGACAGAAGTTACATGATAACTGGGGCAAACAGTGGACTGGGAAAAGCAACAGCATTGGCTCTGGCCAAGAAAGGTTTGTTTGTTGAAATCATAGGGGAGATAAAAAAAAAATATGGCAAGAAATTGAACTCCTGTAGACTAGTACATACTTGTAGATTTAATTCAGTGATACAGGTTAAATTCTTTATGTCAAGAAGTGAAATTATGACAAAACCATTGCTCATTCAGAAGAGCACACCTGCATTTTTTTATGCACTTAATAATGAGTCTTAAAGTTGCAGAATGCCGATATTTACCAATTCACAGAAATGTTTGAGGTAGCAGTTTCTTCAACAAGATTTGGTCCCAAACAGAAATTTTCCCAACCATAATAGACTGTTAGGTTTTTCTGCATGCATTTGTAAACGAAATACTGTCGGAAGGTGTTATAGAGATTAAATCACGTATGAAAAGTTGAATGACCTTTCAGCTATAGTTGATCTTTCAGGGGGTACTGTGCATCTTGTGTGTCGTAACAAAGGCAGGGGTGAAGAGGCGAAAACAGAAATAGTTGAAACTACAGGGAATCAGGTGAATGTAATATACAATTACATGTATCTCATCTTTATCTGACCATGCTAAATTTCTTAGATAGACTTGTCCATCAATCAGCATAAGCAGACCCATTTGTCATTTACAGGGGTGTTAATTGAATTATTTCTGTCTGAATAGGGAATATTGTAGACTGTGATAAGACTGAACAAATATGCAGGCTGATCATGGCCGGCATTGGTCACACAGATAAAAACAAATACAGCCTGCAAGTTAAATATTTTATCATAACTTTGTCTTAAACATTTTCAGCTGATAATAAGAGACTTTTACAATGTCAGGCGTAATTGTTTTTCCATTCTGTTTTCAGAATGTTCATTTACATGAATTGGACACATCAAAACCAAGAGATATTTATCAGTTTGCCAAGTCATTCCAAGATTCAGGACAGTCACTTGATGTTTTGGTTAGTATATATACACTGTTCCAGTCATATACTTACATTAGCTTGTACTTCAGGTGATAAAAGTTGTAGTATACTATGCCAATATTATGTTTATACTAGCTGGTACTTCAGACTATAATATCAGAAGTACACTGCACTTATGTTTATACTAGCTGGTACTTCAGGCTATGATATCAGAAGTACACTGTTTCAACATTATGTTTATACTAACTGGTACTTCAGGCTATGATATCAGAAGTACACTGTATCAACATTATGTTTATACTAACTGGTACTTCAGGCTATGATATCAGAAGTACACTGTTTCAATATTATGTTTATACTAGCTGGTACTTCAGGTTACAATATCAGAAGTACACTGTTTCAACATTATGTTTATACTAGCTGGTACTTCAGGCTATGATATCAGAAGTACACTGTTTCAACATTATGTTTATACTAACTGGTACTTCAGGCTATGATATCAGAAGTACACTGTTTCAACATTATGTTTATACTAACTGGTACTTCAGGCTATAATATCAGAAGTACACTGTTTCAATATTATGTTTATACTAGCTGGTACTTCAGGTTACAATATCAGAAGTACACTGTTTCAACATTATGTTTATACTAGCTGGTACTTCAGGCTATAATATCAGAAGTATACTGTTTCAATATTATGTTTTTATTAGCTTGTACTTAAGGTGATAAAAGCAAAAGTAATTATTGGTTGTAGAGGATAATGCAAGATACAGAAAGCATCCCATTCTAGAGACAATTCTGACTCTTTTAAATGCTTAGTATAGGGGACCTTGGCATCCCATCATGTGGAAGACAGTAGTTTTCATGGAAGAGTTCAGGATTTAGGCTAGGCCCCCTGTAATGCAAGTCTTGTGTCTTAATACAGGACCTCAAATATGCTACGTTTCAGTTAAAGCAAAGGAAATGTTGCATACTGAACTGTGGATTGAAATTAAATGTGTGCCTCTTCCCTTGAGCCGAATTTGAGCTCAGGTACTGGCACCCTTGATCACAAAGTGGACACACTACCAAGTCCCCATAAATGCTAGCTACTAGGCAAGGGAGAAGAGCTGCTGTATTATACCTCTACAACTCTGCTACATGTGTATGCAACCAAAAAAAACATCTTAAGAGTACTTTTGTTGCTGTAGTACTTGAGGATTATGTCAGTTTTTTTCCTTTTAGAAACAGGTACATCAAGAACCAGAATGCTGTGTAAAATAAACATTGCAAATTACTTATATGATGTTGAAAGTTCTATATTTGTATGAACAAGAAATAAGTTGTAGGATATTATTAATCAACCAAATGTTTTATTAAGACCATATTGACATTACAGATAAACAATGCTGGGTGTATGATCAATACAAGAGAACTCACAGAAGACGGTATAGAGAAGAATTTTGCTACTAATACTCTAGGTATAAATAATATTTACCGTAGGTATGAATAATATTAACCTTAGGTATGAATAATATTTACCGTAGGCATGAATAATACTTACCTTAGGTATGAATAATATTTACCTTAGCCATGAATAATATTTACCTTAGGCATGATTAATATTTACTTTAGCCATGAATAATATTTACCTTAGGCATGATTAATATTTACCTTAGGTATGAATAATATTTACATTATGCATGAATAATATTTACCTTAGGTATGAATTACCATAGGCATGAATAATATTTACCTTAGGTATGAATAATATTTGCCTTAGGCATGAATTAATATTTACCATAGGCATGAATAATATTTACCTTAGGTATGAATAATATTTACCTTAGGTATGAATAATATTTACCTTAGGTATGAATAATATTTACATTAGGTATAAATATTGTATATATGGTATGAGTAATATTTACCCTAGGTATGAATAATATTTACCTTAGTTATGAATAATATTTGCCTTAGGTATAAATAATATTTACCTTAGGTATGAGTAATATTTACCGTAGATATGAATAATACTTACCTTAGATATGAATAATTTTTACCTTAGGTGTGAGTAATATTTATCATAGATATGAATAATATTTACCTTAGGTATGAGTAATATTTACCTTAGTTATGAGAAATGTTTAAATGGTCAAGTTATATTATATATTACATATTGTAAGCTTGGAAAATTGTTCATGGTCATATGATAGTTAGATACATATTTCATGTTAGGATCTAGCCAGGGAACAAGTAGGGTCTGGACCTGGCTAGAGTTTTGAATGTTTATATTGGAATCTTTAAGTGACATACCCTAAAATTCAGAGCATCACTTTTAGTAAAAAAAAATCATTTAAGTTGAGCAAATCATTAGTGATTACCCAAAGTCAAGATGTCATTCAGGAATACTAAATTCCACATGATGACTGAATACATTAATATTAGTCGATATATATAAATATTGAGAGAGTTTGTTGTTGTACAATTTATATGTTGATTGTGATTAATTTTGAATGAACACCTGTTTAATGTCTGTATGGCCTAAGGAAACTTTTGTAAATATATTTTCATCATTACATTATCAGTTATTTTTTCTTTCTGTTTTTGAGAATGAGCCAGTTTAATACATGTGCAGGGTATCATTGACTAATTTTAGGGTATGTTTCTTTAACAGTATACTGGTCTGTGGCCCTTTGTTGTATCCCATAAGGTCCCAATTTACATTTTGATCTGTCCCCATTAATGTATCATTTTTAGACTGAAGCTGTACCTATGTCAGTTTTATATCAGTGGAAACCCTGTCTTGGAAGCCCTGTCTTTGAACGTACATGCATTACAATAGTTTCTGTTATGATTCTTTGAAACAAATGCTATAACCATAACTGGTAGTTTGTAACCAAACCAGCATTTTGTTTATTATTGAATCCCAGATTATAGACATAGACATCATTGAAAACTCTCCTGGATCGATCCTGTTCCTCATCAGGATTATCAAAGCACTTTCAACTTGACTACATGTATCTATTCTCAGGTTTCACTTCCATTTCTGTGTAAATAAACCTTGCCAAGATTAGTTTGGTATGTTCTGTTACAGGCACCCATATACTGACTACAGCTCTGATCCCAGTTTTGTCCAAATCCAGTAAACCAAGAGTGGTAAGTTGTAGTTCTTTTAAGATACCCGGTATTAAACATTTTCAATTTTATGCCCTCTTTCCAACAAGGGGGAAAATTGTTTTGCAGCTGATAGAGTAGTTGGTAACTGGAAAATACATAGGCACAGAGACTTGAGATTTCATAGGATGTCTTGGCATAATAAGAAGATGGACCATATTGGGTTGGGGTTTTTTTTGCCAACAGCATCAGAAGTCCTGCAAACTTTACAGGATGGTTTAGCGTGATGAGTAGACGAAGCCATTGTTTTTGGGCCTACAGGGTCAAAAGTCAAGCTCACAGAGGCCCACACATTGAAAACATTTTGTGTTCAATAACTCAGAACCAATTGTTCCAATAATCTTTAAACTTTACATGATGTTTTGGCATTATGAATAAATGAACCCATTTGTTTTTTACGACCAGTAGGGTCGGTGATCAATCTCACAGGGGTTTATGCTGAGAAATTGATTTCTGATCAATAAATCTTAAATAACTGTTTCCTGGACCTTAAAAATCCCAGTACTAGATGGCAGGGCATGTGAGGATAAATCCTGTTGATTTTATGCTCATTGTATCAAAATTTCAAGTTCACAGGGGCATGTACTCGATTACTTTTCAGTCAGATACTCTAAAACAAGATAATCTAGGAATATTAAACATAGTTAAGCTTTATGAGTTAATAACCCAGCATTCAGTTAAGGCTTATCTAGCTAAGCCAACATTAATCATTGATCTTGTCGACTTCTGATGCACAGAAGTCAGACAGGTCTTGTTTAGTTTGGTTACACTATCTCAAACAAAGGTCTCTGATTAACTTTTGTGATCAGTGTATGAAAGCTGTGTCCAGTAATAATTTTCATTTATTCAAAAAGAAAAAAATGATACTTTTTTCAGATAATTGTATCATCAGGTGGGATGCTCACTCAGTCACTGAACATAAATGACCTTCAGTTTGAGAAGATGAAGCCATTTGATGGTACAGTGGCTTATGCACAGAACAAACGTCAACAAATTGTCATGACAGAACAGTACGCTGAGAAGTATTCCAACATTCATTTCTTCAGCATGCATCCCGGATGGGCAGACACACCAGGTATTAATTAATGTTTATTGTTGACAAATGCTTTGTAAAGCTTAACTTTCTGTTGCCATCTTGATAGCTTTATACTAACACCCCACATTGAAGAAAAGGGGGTTTAATGTTTGCAGATGTCGGTTGGTCAGTAGACCACTTCTTCATCAATCAGTTACTTGAGAACAAATGGGCACAGAGACTTTGGATTTTGTCAGTAGGTTGGACATGATGAGTTGATGAACCTTGTTTTTTCAGGCCCACAGGGTCAAGAAAGGTTCTTTCATGACAAAATCTTAAATTAGAAGCTAAAACATATGTTTAATTGGCATACACGTAGGCTGATCCTGACCATGACTCCAGTGAAGAAAAAGAAGAGTCACACATGAAAGTGGTGATGACTCTTGCCTTGTCTGTTCATTTGAGAAATACCTTTCAAAATTAGGTCTGCAATGTAACAGTTAGGACAAGACTGCATGGTAAAGAATTTGCAAACAAAGCTATTTATGTCCATAACTGGACATAGAAATGTCTGAAGTCTAACATATAAAACCAAGTAAGAGAGGTTCAAAATGAGTAATGGATTTAGCATTTATCCATCTAATTCACTTGCAATGTTTCTAAAACTTCTTTCCATCTGTTATACTATAGACAGAAACATGATGAAATATAATGACTTTAAGGGGGAAAAATTAAACTGGTAAGTTGCTGATTTAAATTTAAATGTTTTAACTTTATTTATATAGTCCTGATGATATAATCAGCACTATTTGTAATGCTACTTGATAACACTAACCAACATGACATACCGCCCACTATAAATAATAATACTTGTTTACTGTTCACAGCTGTACAGTCATCAATGCCACAGTTCTATGAGAAAATGAAAACCAGGCTACGCACTGTCGAGGAAGGAGCTGACACAATTATCTGGTTGACAATGGCAGATAGTCCACTCAAACTGAAAAGTGGAAGTTTTTTTCAAGGTATGAATTTCAGGTTTGCCAATGATACATGTTTTGAGTCGGTTTTTTTTCATATGTCTGTCCTTTGTTCATGCTTCCTGTCTGCATGTTAGTGTCCAGATTCCCAATTTTACTTAAACAGCACTGCTTCAAGCCTAACGCCTTTTCAGTACAATTTAGAGGCATTTTTCACTTACAGTTACAGCTGTTGTTGGTTGCTAACACAGTCTGTGGGATCCTGGTGCTCTTAGGTGTTTGCTTAAAATTAATTGTATGATTAGTATTGTATTTAAAAAAGAATATGTTCATTGTAAACACATGTCTTGATTTATCAGTGCATGCTTCTTAAAAAAATTAAAGTCTTGTTCCAGTTAGGTTGATGACTTGCAATTCATTTAGTAAAAATTATCATATTAATTACAGGACAGTTCATGAAAAGATATGCTCAGGGCATTGTTGAAGCATCTTGTTTTCAAGTGGTGAAATCATTCTTTGCCTTCATGCATGTCAGTTGCTTTTGTTTACACAGCACAAATATATCTGAATATCTAAAGTTCATGGCTGTGTTTAAATAGGATTAATATTCTCACAAACAATAGATTCATACAGATTCTGCCATTGAAATACCATCTTAAAGTACTAATGTAAGATCTGTGTTACTATTTAAAGGTATTTTTGGAAGGTCCAAACCCCTATTTGATCAATTCCTTTTCTTTCTAGACAGGAAAGTTGTTTCCACCCACTTGCCGTTGGCTTGGACCAAATCTACACCTCAGCAGGACCAATCCTTGATGACCCAGCTGGACGACCTTGCCAAACAGTTTCAGGACCAAGGGGCCACAGGACAGTCCTAGTGTTCAAAATCCAAACCCAGAGACATGTCATACACTATTTAATGGAGCTAGATTTGATGAAATTACAGCAATGATTGTCTCTTGATTAAGATCCTTCTAAAAAATTCATTGTTATACATGCACTTCTCCTGTGATAGCTGAACATCGCCTTAGTTTGTTTAAGCTGCACAGTAATATTATAGTAAGTACTCTCAATCAATGTAAGTGAGTACTAAGAGCAAAAGTTTGTGTAATGTTATATCATGTACCTATTACTTTTTCATGCATTTACTTAAATTCTATACTGAGCCATGCATCAACCAATTTTGTTGTAAAATTTTTATGCCTGATTCAGATTTGAATCTGTTTTGGTCCTTTGGGAGGGCTCTGTAAAGATTAAGTAGTGTTTAAACCAACAGTTTTTGATTTGGTAACTTGTCTTCCCATTTTATTAACCATAGATGTAAGTTTTTAGACTGTTGGCAACAGCTGACAGTCTTAAGAACTGCATATCAAAATCAGGCACAGAGGGTCACATCCAATTTAACATTGATATATTTACAGCTCCCACACTGGTGTATACAATACTCGGACCATATACATTGACAATCTCATAATTCATAAAACGTCACACATGCTGTCCACAAGTAGACATAGAATGTTATTTTATCACCTCCCTATGATGGCTTCCTCGAAACATTGTCTATTTGTCAGGCCTAAACTATAAATATGGAAAAGAATGTTTAGATTCTTAGATACAGAGCACAGCAATTTTGTTCAAAAGAAACAATATATACGCATCACCTTTTTCTGTGCCACTGAGTATATGAAAACAAAAATAGATAAAAGATGCACTGTGTTATGCGGAAAAAGTAGTGCGATCATAAAACAATCTGGAAATCTTGATTGTTTTAAAAATGAAAAATTTGAAAAAAAACTTATATGAAGCAAATAGTAGAGACTGTTCCTTAAAAATTTTCAGCTTATTTCACTCACAGATGCTCCACATATGCACGATTAAAAAGGGAGTGTCTTGATTCCAAAGGTTATGATAGCAAAATGTGTGCCTCAGCATGAACCTTTGCCTCATATCCAGCCAACAGTCTTTCAGCGCTTTGAACGCTTTGATTCTCAAGGTCAGGTTTTCCCCAATCTATGTAGCAGTGTTGGGCATTATACTGCTAACCATATTTATGTACAGGGATATTTATTGTTAGTATACCTCAAATTTCTATCTATTTTGTGCAATTCATTATATTTATATGTATTTGTATGTATATTTGTTGTGATTTTATATTCAGATTTTTCCCCCTGAAAAATCTTCTTTTTTTTTGTGAACTGTTTATGAACAGTGACTTGTATCAATGGCTAAATATTTGTGAAAGTTTGAAAAAGCTTAAAAAAAATAAAGTTTTGAATTGTATCTGTGCTTAGTAGTGGATTTTTGCATGGTTATTAAGTTATACGGTCATTTACTTTGTATTGAGATATCTGCAGATGGATTTTTGCTGATATTTAGTCTTCAACAGAACAATATGATACTACTCTCATGGTATGCAAAATACATGTACGAATTCATTCTGCAGGGAAGAACAAGAGCAGATAACTCAGTACAGAGAAAATAACCATTCTATTGCTTTAATTAAAGTCTTTCTTGTTCTAAATAGAAAAGAATTTTTAAGGAAGGATTCCATTGTCTCAGAAATGACATGTAAATTTAGAATCTTTTGTATATAACAGCAGAAAATGCAAATATTTTGTTTATTATAAAAAAATTAATATCTATGAGATAGATATGTAATCATTTTATAAAAGATGAACTTCAAATGCAAGTTAACTCATAAGAAAATAAAATTTTTATATTTTACTCTAATTTCCACTGGCTACTCAAAAAAAGATCAATTAAATTTACCATATATGAACAATTGATTTCCCTTAGAATAACCACAGGATAGAGCATACATGCAAAGGCATGTTACTGCAGTGTTACAATTTAGTATTAATTTTTGATACTCTCTTCTTTGTTTAATGGTATAATTCTGTATTATTGCAGAGCTTGTTTTCAGGGTTATATTTTTTTGTTTGTTTCAAATATCTGAAATTATCACAGCTTTCACCAAGGAAATGGAAATACTTTATGGAAGAATTTTACGTGTACCATATTCCAAGTATCAGTAAGCGATTTATGCATGATTTGCACTATTTCACATTTTACGGATTTTTGTACCATTTTCCTTCTATTTTTAATGCCATTTATGGTTTTGGTATTCACCAAGTAATTTGATATCTGTTTTTTAATCATGCTGTTTTTTAAGAAGTTTATCATTTTAAACTCAGTCAGTTGCAGAATATATCATTGACTGTTTACCCCATTTAGAAGAAACAAGTGTCAGGGTTGTCTCCCTGTAGTAATTTCATCTGAGGGTAATCAGGATTACCTGGAAGACTAATTTGTATATTTGTAAAAATGATCATACATTATGAACATGTTATTTTCCTTGGGCTCCAAGTGTACAACCAGACAACAAAATAAGTTTTTCGCTTTTAGGATGTTTTATTGTCCACTATTGACTTCAGACAACATCCCCTCCTATACCACTGGTTCAGTTGTAAATTACCTTTAAAGAAATTATCCTTGTATGGTCCCCTTTCAAAATTATTTTTTTAAAAATGGAATTCCTTGTAAAACTCTTGTGTCCATGGCAAGTTAAAGAAAAAAACTTCTAAAAACTTTTTGTTTGAAACCACAAGGGCCTAGAATGTAGGTACAATGTATTTCGTTTGTAGCATTATCTAGTGGGCCTCTGCAAAAATCGTATAAATCATGGCTCTTGGGCAGAATTGGCCCCCACCTCAGGGGTCACTTGATTTTACATAGGCTTTTTAGGAAAAAAATTAAAAATCTTGTCAGACACCAGAATGCCTAGAGTTAAGATGTTTGGTGTGTACCATTGTCTAATGGACCTCTACTAAGCTTGTACAAATTATTGCCCTTGGGCCAACATTCTTAATGTGAATAGTAATTAAAACCAGGGTACTTGTAAAAAATATCACTGGGTACAGAAAGAATACTGGACGGTATAGTATAAGAGCTCTGCACTATGTATAATAAACTAAAAACAGAGTACTTTGTGTATTTGTCCAAATATTTAGACTTGGACGGTAGACTTACAGGTGTTTTTGGTCTAGGTCAAGTCAACACTCATTGCAATTGCCAATCAAAAGTAAAACAAATAAAACAATAACTGTTAACATGAACTGTGAAAATATGCACATGCATTGTCTTCTTAGACTTAGTCTATGAATTACTTTGTACGATTAATGATGGTTTGGTATTCAGGCGGCGACTCGGACAGCACATGATCTAAGATCATCCTCTTAATTTAAGGTATGATTTTCCAGAGAAGTGTGAGAAGCATTACTAGGAAGTAAAATTTGTTCAACTACTTAATTGGCAGTCTGGCTGTTAAAGTACTGCATGTAATGGTTATAATAATTGTTCGTGTCCTTGCAAGTGAAACTATAACAATGCATAATTTTTTTTCTTCTCTTTTTAATTTCATTATACTAAACACGTAAGGCACAACAAAAAAGAGAAAATATGTAGAATTCACAAAATGGAGTTTCATATGATTTAAAAGCAGAACGCCTCTTTGCAACTAATTTTCCTTCGACTGTTAAGTTCGTGTAGCACTCGACTACATCTCCAAACTAAAAATGATTAAATTAGCTTGGTTTACTTGAATTTTACAGAAAATTCTATATCAGACAGTTACCTTGACAGACAAAAGAATTTCATTCATTGTAAATACATTTTCAGTCTGGAGCTCAACTGGAAAATTGTTTTATTTGCAAAATGAGTCTAATGTAGAATACTTGGCCCTTGTCAAAATAATATTTTCTTTCTCTTCTAAAAAGACAAAAGTGAAAACAGGTTTAGACCGAAGCCTTACTGAGAAACTTCAAATCAAACAGTTTTTGTATTCACAGTGTGGTTTTGACGGCTATTGAATACAGTCCTGATGACCTTGTCTACAACATACAACTCGTGTTCTAGGCTGCCTTGAAATAAAACCTGAGTTCAGGATTTAGCCTTTAAAACTTAGGCGCAGGCATTGTTTTTATCCACGTTGCAATTTTAGGGTCTGACTTCATAAGTTCTGTGTGTTTCGTCAGTTCTGGGTAGGAGGAGAGTAGACCCTCTATTGCACCGGACGCCTGGTCCAGGACGTTATAGGTATGAAGATCGGCGAGCGTCATCTAAAACAGGGAAATATTATACCTTATTTTGTAATAGGCAATCTTAAAACTCTTTTCAAATATCAAGACTTGTCTCTGACATTAAAAACACGGACTGTCATTTAGGGAAATAGCCCTGGTTCGGTGTCGGGCGATGCTGTAACATTGCTACAAAAATAGAACCCCATTTAGGATGAGGACAGAAAGAACAGTGATATCGGCCTGCCTAAATGAGAAATATGAAACACATATCAATCAACTGAAGATGTTTCAACTTGTCATACCTTTGGTCCGATAATGTATCCTTTTTTGCCGTACGTTGACGAGCGTAGTTTGAAGTAGTCGTTAAATCTCGGAAGGGCTTCTTCCATGACTTTTTTCTTCTGCTCTGCCTGAATAGTAATAGAAGAGTTTTGAAATAACGTTTTGTACAAAAAAAGATCAGTCCACGATTCCCTTTGCAAAGAGAGACAACTCAAAACAACAAGAAGCTCCTTGTACTAGATTTTGTCAGTTCAAATGAAAAGATTTTTAAAAAATTACAACGGCGTGTAAAACGTTTCAGCATTCAATGTTAACATTTGTATTCTATAGTGTTTCATTTGTATTTGTATATATTTCATATTATTAAATACCAGTGAAAAATACACAATGCAAATTGATCATATTTTAGTATATTGCATCGTTTCACATGCCATAAATTACTACTTGTTTTTATGAAGCGTCTTCATTAAAAACCGGTTTAAACTCAAACTTTAAGTTTCATATTGTCCTTGTGCAAATGTGTCATTTATAAACTGCAAATTCATTAATGCCTTGTGGTAATTCGACTCATCGTGGCCAATTTATCAAATATTAAGATATGGATATAAACCGCCAATAATGACAACAACAGAACAGTGTTGCTTTTATCTTTATCATTCATTTTATTTTTGTTTAATGACTGTAAATATAAATTTGTCTAACCATTGTACAGAATTCTAGCAATCGTAACAACTCGGCCTTTTCCGTCAACTTCGTATAAAGATTTATTGAATTCGCCCGAGATGTTCCGAATGAGACTTCAAGTAGAGTGGAATTATAATCCGGATGTTCTGTAACAATACAAGCCGAAACTGACCGTCTATTGTGTATTAGCATTACAACTTATGTTTCGACATTTATTAATGGAGGTCTGCTTGTTTTACTGCCATTACCTTCTTAGTTTCATCCTTTTCAAAATAGAATTTGCCGATTTCTCGTTGTAAATCAGCGACGCATTCGAACACCTCGTCGATTAACAATTCCTCTTCCGGCGTGCTTCCAAACAGACCTGAGTTGGTAGTGTACAGGAATAGAGAGAAGAAGAATATTTAGAGCTGAAGCCAACAATCAGTGTAACATAAACACATCTTAAGCATAATTACCTTTAAACATGTTTTAGAAAATATAAGAATTAAAATTGCATGCTAACTAAAAGAAAATAGCCAAAGAAATCAAACCACAGATAAACAGCATGTATCAATGCTTGATTACAGTTTTAAGCAGTCATATATTGTGCGGCTACCGTTGCGAGACAAGTGCGTAATATTTCACCTTTTGTCGACAATCAAACTCTTGTGAGGTTTTACAAATTATCAATCTGTATGTATACCTTTACCTATAAGCTATAAAATACAGTAATATCTGCTAAACTTATTTTAAATGTCAACTTACCGTTCTTTTTGGCGATGTATTTTGCACAAGCTGCTGACTGACCATACATCGTGGATTTGGCATTCTCTGTTACTGTTAGGATAGGCATTTGTTTTGTTGGTGTTTCTGTAACAAAGGAAAAGAAAGAAAACGGCATTGAAATACTTTCTTCTTCAAATAAGTCAAAAAGCTAAGTAAAAACATTCTTGGTGTTTTGGTATATCGGCTTCATCAACCTTACAGGTGCATATGTAAATGAAAATGTTGATAGATTTATATTGGTCCCTTACAGGAAGGTGCCTTAACTCAGACTTCCAGGAAGGGTATATCATATGACAGACAGAAGACGGTCGGACGGATAGGAGGTTCAGTTTCTAGAAGTTGAGAGAATTATATCGAAAATCATATTAAAATTTGATTTGCAGTCACAGCTTAAAACAAAGGTTGTAAGAGTAATTAGCGCCGTTTACAGCAGATAGTTCGTGTAATTGTATACATTGTAGTAGACGTTGAACCTATGAGTAAATGTAACAAACTGTAAGAGATTATAGTAAACGTTGAGACATTCAGTCAATGTAACAAACTGTAAGAGAATATAGTAGACATTGAGACCTTCACAAACTGTAAGAGATTATAGTAAACGTCCAGACCTTCAGCCAATGTAACAAACTGTAAGAGATTATATTAAACGTTGAGACCTTCAGTCAGTTTAACAAACTGTAAGAGATTATAGTAGACGTTGAGACCTTCAGTCAATGTAACACAAACTGTAAGAGATTATAGTAAACGTTGAGACCTTCAGTCAGTTTAACAAACTGTAAGAGATTATAGAAAACGTTGAGACCTTCAGTCAATGTAACAAACTGTAAGAGATTATAGTAGACGTTGAGACCTTCAGTCAGTTTAACAAACTGTAAGAGATTATAGTAGACGTTGAGACCTTCAGTCAATGTAACACAAACTGTAAGAGATTATAGTAAACGCTGAGACCGTCAGTCAGTGTAACAAACTGTAAGAGATTATAGTAGACGTTGAGACCTTCAGTCAGTTTAACAAACTGTAAGAGATTATAGTAGACGTTGAGACCTTCAGTCAATGTAACACAAACTGTTAGAGATTATAGTAAACGTTGAGACCTTCAGTCAGTTTAACAAACAGTAAGAGATTATAGTAGACGTTGAGACCTTCAGTCAGTTTAACAAACTGTAAGAGATTATAGTAGACGTTGAGACCTTTAGTCAATGTAACACAAACTGTAAGAGATTATAGTAGACGTTGAGACCTCAGTCAATGTAACACAAACTGTAAGAGATTATAGTAGACGTTGAGACCTTCAGTCAATGTAACACAAACTGTAAGAGATTATAGTAGACGTTGAAACCTTCAGTCAGTTTAACAAACAGTAAGAGATTATAGTAGACGTTGAGACCTTCAGTCAGTTTAACAAACTGTAAGAGATTATAGAAAACGCTGAGACCTTCAATTAAAAATAATAAACTGTAAGAGATTATAGTAGACGTTGAGACCTTCAGTCAGTTTAACAAACTGTAAGAGATTATAGTAGACGTTGAGACCTTCAGTCAATGTAACACAAACTGTAAGAGATTATAGAAAACGTTGAGATCTTCAGTCAATGTAACAAACTGTAAGAGATTATAGTAGACGTTGAGACCATCAGTCAATCAAACAAATTGTAAGAGATTATTTAACAGAACAGAACAGACCAGAACTTTATTTACATCTCAGGCATACAAATATGCAGTATGAGAAACTTTACAATTACAACATGCAGCATGTGACTAACAGTATCTTACAAAGACGGAGGAAATGTCTAACGGTTCAAAAATAAATAGTGAGACATTTTATCTTTATAAGGAATAAATTACTACATTATTGAAATAAGGAAACAAACCAACACAAACTTTGGCAACATTACACAGTACACGTTCAAATGTTGAATCAGTACATAAAACATGTAGTGATCTGTATTAGGTAATTAAATACAAGAAATTTGGTAAAATAGATAAAGCACTACTAAAACGTAAGTTAATGAAGAAACATGTCACAGTCCTAAATATGTTGCATGCTGAAAGTTGATAATAGTAGTAAATGTTGCATTAAATATTAGAAAGTTGTATTTACTTCTTTTAGCATAACAAAACATGTAGAATATTTAAATGTATGCTTAATACAGTTCTATAACTTGAGTTCAATATTTGTAATTTGAATGTTTTATACATTTTAACTTAATAATAATAATAATAATAAAGGTAATAGCAAGATATATTTAACAGACGCACCAATTTTGTGTTTTGAATGCATCTGGATTGGGATTTCTTTAACAAATATCATGTTGAAATATACTATAGAAGAGTAAAATCAACAACTGTAAGAGATTAATGTTAATAGTCAATGTAACAAATTTTACGATACTTAAGATTTAACTCGAATGCCGTTTCAATAAGAAAGATGAATATATTAATCTTACTTTGTTTTATTTTCGTCCATTCCTCGCCGCTTAACCTTTCGTCTTCGAACTGCTTTCCGGCAGCCACTAGGGCAAGCCTTATTATCTCTGCATTACCCTTCCCTGGGAAGTATGAAACCTTGTACGTAGCCATTGTGATCCTAACGTGTAACACACTCAGAAATAACACCGTTCGTGTGAGCTACTTAAGCTTTATAGCGATTCAGAGCTGTTCTGGTAAAAAAACAGAACTAGTACATGGGTTCATTTAATAGTACAGTAAGCTCAAAGCGCGTTCTAGTTACCATTCCAATCTGATTAATATCATATCCTAAACACGTAGGGAGATCGTGAACTTCAGTCAGATTGGTTACCATTCGCACAGATCAATTTTTAAGACATATTTGTATCTGAGTGAATGAATAATTACACTGGTCGATAAAATGGTGGCCAACACGGCGGAACGATATAACAAAAAAATCAGCCACCACTCGCGATGAATTGATACTGCATCAATAATTATTTTCAGTAGAAGTTGATCTAGTTTTTAAATAGTCAAGTACATGTAATATTGTTCAACATGTCATGAACTCATAAACTAATTTTCAGATGGGCAAAATAACCAGCATGCCATATGAAAAATACCTAGTTGAAACCTTTAGATTAATCTTACAACGACCGGGATACAGGTTTCTAAAATCCCGATCGATGACAGCTTTATCACACAAATACTTGTGCCGAATGTGTGCAGGGATGTGGAAAGTGACTTGAGCGATATCACCCCGCGGATCGAGAGTCCCCTGGACCACTGCTCCTCTGCCCTGGACCTTAATCGCTAGACCATAGAAGCGAACAGTAAAGTGTAAATGTTCCTTATTCCAGTCACCTCATTTCAAGATCGTAATAAATTCAGGTAAAATCGTTGAATTAAGTTTTGTTTCGGTATTAATTCGGTAAAACATGTAAGAACAAAGATTTCATAATAATAAGCAAATGTTTCATTGTAGGTTTTTGATGGGTTACACTAACCTGTTCAGAATTTTATTATCATATGCATTTAAGACCGAGTATTTTAAATTGAACATCTAAATGTTGTTATAAATGTTGATTCGACAGTATCATTACTGTCCTGTCAAGATAGTTGCCATGCTAAATACAAATAATAAATTATACTGTGTTTCACGCGTATTTTCTTAAATATATCAAAGCAAAAGTTTAAACAACTTTTACCTCAACAAAGAATTCAAACACAAGTGTCATCTTTAGACGCACAGAATCTACATTCTTAGATTTTTGAATGCGACTTAAAAACTGCCTTATTATGATCTTTATGCTCCCGAAGGGAGGCATATAGTTTTTGAACCACTTCTCATCAATCAATTACTTGAGAACAAATGGGCACAGAGACTTTGGATTTTGTCAATAGGTTGGACATGATGAGTCGATGAACCTTGTTTTTTAGGCCCACAGGGTCAAGAAAGGTTCTTTCATGACAAAATCTTAAGTTAGAAGCTAGCAAATATGTTCAGTTGGCATACATTTAGACTGATAAGGCCCATCATGACCATGACCCATTGAGTAAACAGAAGAGTCACAAATGTATGAAAGAGGTGGGGACTTTTGCCTTGTCTGTACATTTGAGAAATACCTTTCACAATTACGTCTACAATGTAACAGTCACGACAAAACTGCATGGTAAAGGGTTCTCAAACAAAGCTACTTATGTCCATAACTGGACATAGAAATGTCTGAAGTCTTATATAAAATCAAGTGAGAGAGGTTCAAAATGAGTAATGGACTTAGCATTTATTCATCTAATTTACTTGCATGTTTCTAAAACTTCTTTCCATCTAATACTATAGACAGAAACGTGATGAAATATAATGACTTTAAAGGGGGGAAAATTGAACTGGTAAGTTGCTGATTTAAAGTTAAATGTTTTAACTGTATTTATATAGTCCTGATGATATAATCAGCACTATCTGTAATACTACTTGTTAACACTAACCAACATGACATACCGCCGCTATAAATAATAATACTTGTTTACTGTTCACAGCTGTACAGTCATCAATGCCACAGTTCTATGAGAAAATGAAAACCAGGCTACGCACTGTCGAGGAAGGAGCTGACACAATTATCTGGTTGGCAATGGCAGATAGGCCACTCAAACTGAAAAGTGGAAGTTTTTTTCAAGGTATGAATTTCAGGTTTGCCAATGATATATGTTTTGAGTCGGGTTTTTTTCATATGTCTGTCCTTTTTTCATGTTTCCTGTCTGCATGTTTGTGTCCAGATTCCCAATTTCACTTAAACCGCACTGCTTCAAGCCTCACTTACAGTTACAGCTGTTGTTGGTTGCTAACACAGTCTGTGGGATCTTGTGCTCTAAGGTGTTTGCTTAAAATTAATTGTATGATTAGTATTGTATTTAAAAAAATCTATTCATTGTAAACACAAGTCTTGATTTATCAGTGCATGCTTCTTATAAAAGATAAAAGTCTTGTTCCAGTTTGGTTGATGACTTGTAGTTGATTTTGGTAAAAATTATCATATTAATTATTGGACAGTGCATGAACAACTGTGCTCTCAGTCTGGGCATTGTTGAAGCGTCTTGTTTTCAAGTGAAATCTTTCTCTGCTCTCATGCATATCAGTTGCTTTTGTTTACACAGCACAAATATATCTGAATACCTGAAGTTCATGGCTATGTTTAAATAGGATTAATTTTCTCACAAACAATAGATTCATACAGATTCTACCTGGAAATACCCTCTTAAAGTACTAATGTAAGACTTGCGTTAGTATTTAAAGGTATTTTTAGAAGGTCCAAACCCCTATTTCATCAATTCCTTTTCTTTCTAGACAGGAAAGTTGTTTCCACCCACTTGCCATTGGCTTGGACCAAATCTACACCACAACAGGACCGATCCTTGATGACCCAACTGGATGACCTTGCCAAACAGTTTCAGGACCAAGGGGCCACAGGACAGTCCTAGTGTTCAAACCCCAAACCCAGAGACATGTCATACACTATTTAAAATCGATAATTGAAAGGAGCTAGATTTGATGAAATCACAGCAATGTTTGTCTCTTGATTAAGATCCTTCTAAAAAATTCATTCCATCTTTCTGTGGTTACTTTTTATACATGCACTTCTCCTGTGATAGCTGAACATTGCCTTAGTTTGTTTAAGCTGCACAGTAATATTCTTAAGTAGTATGGATAAATGTGAGTGAGTACTTATTACTTAGTACTGTTATATCGTGTGCCTATTAATTTTTCATGCATTTACTTCAGTTTTGTACTGAGCCTTGCAGCAACAAATTTTGTTGTGAAATTTTTATAGCTGATTCACATTTGAATCTGTTTTGGTCCTTTGGGAGGGCTGTGTAAAGACAAACCAGTGTTTAAATCAGCAGTTTCTGATTGGATAACCTGTCTTATTCCATTAACCATAGCTTTTAATTTTTAGACTGCTAGAAACAGCTGACAATCTTAAGAACTGCAAGTCAAAATCAGGCACAGAGGGTCACATCCACTTTAACAATGATATATATACAGCTCCCACACTGGAGTATACAGATATTCGAACCGTATATAGGGACAGCCTCATTATTCATAAAAAGTCACGCATGCTATCCAAAAGGAGATATATATTGTTATTTTTTCACCTCCCCATGATGGCTTCCTTGAAACATTGTCTATTTGTCAGGTGTACAGTATAAATTTGGAAAAGTATGATTAGATTCTTGGGTACAGAGCACAGCAATTTTGTTCAATAGAAATAATATATACGCATCACCTTTTTCTGTGCCACTGGGTTGATTCCAAAGACAATGAAAGCAAAATGTGTGCTTCAGCATGAACCGTCACCTCATATCCGGCCGACAGTCTTTCAGCGCTTTAAATGCTTTGATTCTCAGGGTCTGGTTTTCCCCAATCTAAGTAGCAGTGTTGGGCATTATAGTGCTAGCCATATTTATGTACAGGGATATTTATTGTTAGTATACCTCAAATTTCTATCTATTTTGTGCAATTCATTGTATTTATATGTACTTGTATGTATACTTGTTGTGATTTTATATTCAAATCCCCCCCTGAAAAATCTTCTTTTTTGTGAACTATTTATGAACAGTGTCTTGTCTTAATGGCTAAATATTTGTGAAAGTTTGAAAAGGCTAGAAAACTAAAGTTTTGAATTGTATCTGTGCTTAGTAGTGAATTTTTGCATGGTTATTAAGTTAAACGGTCATTTACTTTGTACTGAGACATTTGCAGATGGATTTTTGCTGATATTAAGTCTTCAACTATGCAAAATACATGTACATATTCATTCTAACAGGAAGAACAAGAGCAGATAACTCAGTACAGAGAAAATAACCATTCTATTGCTTTAATCAAAGTGTTTTTGTTCTGAATAGAAAAGAATTCTTAAGGAAGGATTCCATTGTCTCTGAAATGACATGTAAATTTAGAATCTTTTGTATATAACAGCAGAAAATGCAAATATTTTGTTAATTATAAAAAAATAAATATGTTTGAGACAGATATGTTATTATTTTATAAAAGATGAATTTCAAATGCAAGTTAACTCAAAAGAGAATAAAGTTTTTACATTTTACTCTAATTTCCACTGGCTACTCAAAAAAAGATCAATTAAATTTACCATGCATGAACGATTTCCTTTAGAATAACCACAGGATAGAGCATACATGCAAAGGCATGTTACTGCAGTGTTACAATTTAGTATTAATTTTTGATATTCTCTTCTTTGTTTAATGGTATAATTCTGTATAATTGCAGAGCTTGTTTTCAGAGTAATAATTTTTTTGTTTCAAATATATGAAATTATCACAGCTTTAACCAAGGAAATGGAAATACTTTATGGAAGAATTTTACGCGTACCATATTCCAAGTATCAGTATGTGATTTATGCATAATTTGCACTATTTCACATTTTACGGATTTTTGTACCATTTTCCTTCTATTTTTAATGCCATTTAAGGTTTTGGTATTCACCAAGTAATTTGATATCTGTTTTTTAATCATGCTGTTTTTTAAGAAGTTTATCATTTTAAACTCAGTCAGTTGCAGAATATATCATTGACTGTTTACCCCATTTAGAAGAAACAAGTGTTAGGGTTGTCTCCCTGTAGTAATTTCATCTGAGGGTTATCAGGATTACCTGGAAGACTAATTTGTATATTTGAAAAAATGATCATACATTATGAACATGTTGTTTTCCTTGGGCTCCAAGTGTGCAACCAAACAACAAAATAAGTTTTTCGCTTTTAGGATGTTTTTTGTCCACTATTGACTTCAGACAACATCCCCGCCTATACCACTGTTTTGTCCACTATTGACTTCAGACAATATCCCCTCCTATACCACTGGCTCAGTTGTAATTTACCTTTAAAGAAATTATCCTTGTATGGTCCCCTTTCAAAATTATTTTTAAAAAAAAATGGAATTCCATGCAAAACTATGGTGTCCATGGCAACTGAAAGAAAAAAACTTCTAAAAACTTTTTGTTTGAAACTACAAGAGCCTAGAGTGTAGGTACAATGTATTTTGTTTGTAGCATTATTTAGTGGACCTCTGTAAAAATCGTATAAATCATGGCTCTTGGGCAGAATTGGCCCCCACCTCAGGGGTCACTTAATTTTACATAGGCTTTTTAGGAAAAAAATTAAAACTCTTGTCAGAAACCAGAATGCCTAGAGTTAAGATGTTTGGTGTGTACTATTGTCTAATGGACCTCTACTAAGATTGTACAAATCATGGCCCTTGGGCCAACATTCTTACTTTGAATAGTAATTAAAACCAGGGTACTTGTATAAAATATCACTGGGTACAGAAAGAATACTGGACGGTATAGTATAAGAGCTCTGCACTATGTATAATTAACTAAAACAGAGTACTTTGTGTATTTGTCCAAATATTTAGACTTAGACGGTAGACTTACAGGTGTTTTTGGTCTAGGTCAAGTCAACACTCATTGCATTTGCCAATCAAAAGTAAAACAAATAAAACAATAACTGTTAACATGAACTGTGAAAATATGCACATGCATTGTCTTCTTAGACTTAGTCTATGAATTGCTTTGTACGATTAATGATGGTTTGGTATTCAGGTGGCAACTCGGACAGCACATGATCTAACATCATCACCTTAATTTAATGTATGATTTTCTAGAGAAGTGTGAAAAGCATTACTAGGAGGTAAGATTTGTTCAACTACTTAATCGGCAGTCTGGCTGTTAAATCACTGCATGTAATGGTTATAATAATTGTTCGTGTCCTTGCAAGTGAAACAATAACAATGCATAATTTTTTTCTTCTCTTTTTAATTTCATTATACTAAACACGTAAGACACAACAAAAAAAGAGAAAATATGTAGAATTCATAAAATGGAGTTTCATATGATTTAAGAGCAGAACGCCTCTTTACAACTAATATTCCTTCGACTGTTAGGTTCGTGTAGCACTCGACTACATCTCCAAACTAAAAATGATTAAATTAGCTTGGTATACTTGAATTTTACAGAAAATTCTATATCAGACAGTTACCTTGACAGACAAAAGAATTTCATTCATTGTAAATACATTTTCAGTCTGGAGCTCAACTGGAAAATTGTTTTATTTGCGAAATGAGTCTAGTGTAGAATACTTGGCCCTTGTCAAAATAATATTTTCTTTCTCTTCTAAAAAGACAAAAGTGAAAACATAGGTTTAGACCGAAGCCTTACTGAGAAACTTCAAATCAAACAGTTTTTGTATTCACAGTGTGGTTTTGACGGGTATTAAATACAGTTCTGATGACCTTGTCTACAACATACAACTCGTGTTCTAGGCTGCCTTGAAATAAAACCTGAGTTCAGGATTTAGCCTTTAAAACTTAGGCGCAGGCATTGTTTTTATCCACGTTGCAATTTTAGGGTCTGACTTCATAAGTTCTGTGTGTTTCGTCAGTTCTGGATAGGAGGAGAGTAGACCCTCTATTGCACCGGACGCCTGGTCCAGGACGTTATAGGTATGAAGATCGGCGAGCGTCATCTGAAACAGGGAAATATTATACCTTATTTTGTAATAGGCAATCTTAAAACTCTTTTCAAATATCAAGACTTGTCTCTGACATTAAGCACGGACTGTCATTAAGGGAAAACCCCTGGTTTGGTGTCGTGCGATGCTGTAACATTGCTACAAGAATAGAACCCCATTTAGGATGAGGACAGAAAGAACAGTGATATCGGCTTGCTTAAATCAGAAATATGAAACACTAATTTAGTTTTATATAAGAAACACATATCAATCAACTGAAGATGTTTGCGCTTTTCAACTTGTAATACCTTTGGTCCGATAATGTATCCTTTTTTGCCGTACGTTGACGAGCGTAGTTTGAAGTAGTCGTTAAATCTCGGAAGGGCTTCTTCCATGACTTTCTTCTTCTGCTCTGCCTGAATAGTAATAGAAGAGTTTTGAAATAACATTTTGTACAAAAAAAGATCAGTCCACGATTCCCTTTGCAAAGAGAGACAACTCAAAACAACAAGAAGCTCCTTGTACTAGATTTTGTCTGTATAAATGAAACGATTTAGAGGAAAATTACTAAGGCGTGTAAAACGTTGCAACATTCAATGTTAACATTTGTATTCTATAGTGTTTCATTTGTATTTGTATATATTTCATATTATTAAATACCAGTGAAAAATACACAATGCAAATTGATCATATTTTACGATACAGTTGAAACACTATAGTATATTGCAACGTTTCACATGCCATAAGTTACTACTTGTTTTTATGGAGCGTCTTCATTAAAAACCGGTTTAAACTCAAACCGCTCGAACTTTCAGTTTCATATTTTCCTTGTGCAAATGTGCCATTTATAAATTCATTAATGCCTTGTGGTAATTCGACTCATCGTGGCCAATTTATCAAATATTAAGATATGAATATAAACCGCCGATAATGACAACAACAGAACAGTGTTGCTTTTATCTTTAGCATTCATTTTATTTTTGTTTAATGACTGTAAATATAAATTTGTCTAACCATTGTACAGAATTCTAGCAATCGTAACAATTCGGCCTTTTCCGTCAACTTCGTATAAAGATTTATTGAATTCGCCCGAGATGTTCCGAATGAGACTTAAAGTCGAGTGGAATTATAATCCGGATGTTCTGTAACAATACAAGCCAAAACTGACCGTCTATTGTGTATAAGCATTACAACTTATGTTTCGACGTTTATTAGTTTTACTTCTATTACCTTCTTAGTTTCATCCTTCTCAAAATAGAATTTGCCGATTTCTCGCTGTAAATCAGCGACGCATTCGAACACCTCGTCGATTAACAATTCCTCTTCCAGCGTGCTTCCAAACAGACCTGAGAAGGTAGTGTACAGGAATAGAGAGAAGAATATTAAGAGCTGAAGCTAACAATCAGTGTAACATAAACACATATTTAGCATAATTATATTTAAACATGTTTTAGAAAATATAAGAACTAAAACTGCATGTTAACTTAAAAAAATAGCCAAAGAAATCAAACCACAGATAAACAGGATGTAGCAATGCTTGATTACAGTTTTAAGCAGTCATATATTGTGCGGCTACCGTTGCGAAACAAGTGCGTCATATTTCACCCTTTGTCGACAATCAAACTCTTCTGAGGTTTTACTAATTATCAATCTGTATGTATACCTTTACCTATAAGCTATAAAATACAGTAATATCTCCTAAACTTATTTTAAATGTCAACTTACCGTTCTTTTTGGCGATGTATTTTGCACAAGCTGCTGACTGACCATACATCGTGGATTTGGCATTCTCTGTCACTGTTAGGATAGGCATTTGTTTTGTTGGTGTTTCTGTAACAAAGGAAAAGAAAGAAAACGGCATTGAAATACTTTCTTCTTCAAGTAAGTCAAAATGCTAAGTAAATACATTCTTGGTGTTTTGGTATATCGGCATCATCAACCTTACAGGTGCATATGTAAATGAAAATGTTGATAGATTTATATTGGTCCCTTACAGGAAGGTACCTTAACTCAGACTCCCAGGAAGGGTATATCATATGACAGACAGACAGACAGACGGTCGGACGGACGGGCGGACGGATAGGAGGTTCAGTTTCTAGAAGTTGAGAGAATTATATCGAAAATCATTTTAAAATGTTATTTGCAGTCACAGCTTAAAACAAAGGTTGTAAGAGATATTACCGCCGTTTAAACCAAATAGTTCGTGTAATTGTACACATTGTAGTAGACGTTGAAACTATGAATAAATGTAACAAACTGTAAGAGATTATAGTAGACGCTGAGACCTTCAGTCAGTTTAACAAACTGTAAGAGATTATAGTAGACGCTGAGACCTTCAGTCAATGTAACAAACTGTAAGAGATTATAGTAGACGCTGAGACCTTCAGACAGTTTAACAAACTGTTAGAGATTATAGTAGACGCTGAGACCTTCAGTCAGTTTAACAAACTGTAAGAGATTATAGTAGACGCTGAGACCTTCAGTCAATGTAACAAACTGTAAGAGATTATAGTAGACGCTGAGACCTTCAGTCAGTTTAACAAACTGTAAGAGATTATAGAACAGAACAAGAACAAAACTTTATTTATAGTAGACGTTGAGACCTTCAGTCAGTTTAACAAACTGTAAGAGATTATAGAACAGAACAGAACAAGAACAAAACTTTACTTATAGTAGACGTTGAGACCTTCAGTCAATGTAACACAAACTGTAAGAAATTATAGTGAACATTGAAACCTTCAGTCAGTTTAACAAACTGTAAGAGATTATAGTAAACGTTGAGACCTTCAGCCAATGTAACAAACTGTAAGAGATTATAGTAAACGTTGAGACCTACAGTCAATGTAACAAACTGTAAGAGATTAAAGTAGACGTTGAGACCTTCAGTCAATGTAACAAACTGTAAGAGATTTTAGTAGACAATGAGACTATCAGTCAATATAACAAACTGTAAGAAGTTATAGTAGACGTTGAGACTTTCAGTCAATGTAACAAACTGTAAGAGATTATAGTAGACGTTGAGACCTACAGTCAATGTAATAAACTGTAAGAGATTATAGTAGACGTTGAGACTTTCAGTCAATGTAACAAACTGTAAGAGATTAAAGTAGACGTTGAGACCTTCAGTCAATGTAACAAACTGTAAGAGATTTTAGTAGACATTGAGACTATCAGTCAATATAACAAACTGTAAGAGATTATAGTAGACGTTGAGACTTTCAGTCAATGTAACAAACTGTAAGAGATTATAGTAGACGTTGAGACCATCAGTCAATCAAACAAAGTGTAAGAGAATATTTAACAGAACAGAACAGAACAGAACAAACCAGAACTTTATTTACATCTCAGGCATACAAATGTGCAGCATGAGAAACTTTACAATTACAACATGCAGCATATTTGACCAACAGTATCTTACAAGAAATCTTACAAAGACGGAGGAAATGTCTAACGGTTCAAAAACAAATATTGAGACATTTTATGTTTATAAGGAATAAATTACTACATTATTGAAATAAGGAAAAAAACCAACACAAACTTTGGCAACATAACACAGTACACGTTAAAATGTTGAATTGGTACATAAAACATGTAGTGATCTGTATTAGGTAATTAAATACAAGAAATTTGGTAAAATAGATAAAGCACTACTAAAACGTAAGTTAATGAAGAAACATGTCACAGTCCTAAATATGTTGCATGCTGAAAGTTGATGATAGTAGTAAATGTTGCATTAAATATTAGAAAGTTGTATTTACTTCTTTTAGCATAACAAAACATGTAGAATATTTAAATGTATGCTTAATACAGTTCTATAACTTGAGTTCAATATTTGTAATTTGAATGCATTTTTTATACATTTTATACTTAATAATAATAATAATTAAGGTGATAGCAAGATATATTTGACAGGTGCACCAATTTTGTGTTTTGAATGCATCTGGATTGGGATTTCTTTAACAAATATCATGTTGAAATATACAATAGCAGAGTAAATTTAACAACTGTAAGAGATTAATGTTAATAGTCAATGCAACAAATTTTACGATACTTAAGATTTAACTCGAATGCCGTTTCAATAAGAAAGATGAAACTATTAATCTTACTTTGTTTTATTTTCGTCCATTCCTCGCCGCTTAACCTTTCGTCTTCGAACTGCTTTCCGGCAGCCACTAGGGCAAGCCTTATTATCTCTGCATTACCCTTCCCTGGGAAGTATGAAACCTTGTACGTAGCCATTGTGATCCTAACGTGTAACACACTCAGAAATAACACCGTTCGTGTGAGCAAGTTAAGCTTTATAGCGATTCAGAGCTGTTCTGATAAAAAAAACAGAACTAGTACATGGGTTCATTTAATAGTACAGTAAGCTCAAAGCACGTTCTAGTTACCATTCCAATCTGATTAATATCATATCCTAAACACGTAGGGAGATCGTGAACTTCAGTCAGATTGGTTACCATTCGCACAGATCAATTTTTAAAACATATTTGTATCTGAGTGAATGAACAATTACACTGGTCGATAAAATGGTGGCCAACACGGCGGAACGATATAACAAAAAAATCAGCCACCACTCGCGATGAATTGATACTGCATCAATTATTATTTTCAGTAGAAGTTGATCTAGTTTATAAATAGTCAAGTACATGTAATATTGTTCAACATGTCATGAACTCATAAACTAATTTTCAGATGGGCAAAATAACCATCATGCCATATGAAAAATACCTAGTTGAAACCTTTAGATTCATCTTACAACGACCGGGATACAGGTTTTTAAAATCCCGCTCGATGACAGCTTTATCACACAAATACTTGTGCCGAATGTGTGCAGGGATGTGGAAAGTGACTTGAGCGATATCACCCCGCGGATCGAGAGTCCCCTGGACCACTGCTCCTCTGCCCTGGACCTTAATCGCTAGACCATAGAAGCGAACAGTAAAGTGTAAATGTTCCTTATTCCAGTCACCTCATTTCAAGATCGTAATAAATTCAGGTAAAATCGTTGAATTAAGTTTTGTTTCGGTATTAATTCGGTAAAACATGTAAGAACAAAGATTTCATAATAATAAGCAAATGTTTCATTGTAGGTACTTTATGGGTTACACTAACCTGTTCAGAATTTTATTATCATATGCATTTAAGACCGAGGATTTTAAATTGAACATCTAAATGTTGTTATAAATGTTGATCCGACAGTACCATTACTGTCCTGTCAAGATAGTTGCCATGCTAAATACAAATAATAATTTATACTGTGTTTCACGCGTATTTTCTTGAATATCAAAGCAAAAGTTTAAACAACCTTTACCTCAACAAAGAATTCAAACACAAGTGTCATCTTTAGACGCACAGAATCTACATTCTTAGATTTTTTTAATGCGACTTAAAAACTGCCTTATCTTTATGCTCCCGAAGGGAGGCATATAGTTTTTGAACCACATCTCATCAATCAATTACTTGAGAACAAATGGGCACAGAGACTTTGGATTTTGTCAATAGGTTGGACATGATGAGTCGGTGAACCTTGTTTTTTAGGTCCACAGGGTCAAGAAAGGTTCTTTCATGACAAAATCTTAAGTTAGAAGCTAGCAAATATGTTCAGTTGGCATACATTTAGGCTGATAAGGCCCATCATGACCATGACCCCATTGAGGAAACAGAAGAGTCACAAATGTATGAAAGAGGTGGGGACGTTTGCCTTGTCTGTACATTTGAGAAATACCTTTCACAATTAGGCCTACAATGTAACAGTCACAACAAAACTGCATGGTAAAGGGTTCTCAAACAAAGCTATTTATGTCCATAACTGGACATAGAAATGTCTGAAGTCTTATATAAAACCAAGTGAGAGAGGTTCAAAATGAGTAATGGACTTAGCATTTATTCATCTAATTCACTTGCATGTTTCTAAAACTTCTTTCCATCTTATACTATAGACAGAAACGTGATGAAATATAATGACTTTAAAGGGGGAAAAATTGAACTGGTAAGTTGCTGATTTAAATTTAAATGTTTTAACTTTATTTATATAGTCCTGATGATATAATCAGCACTATCTGTAATGCTACTTGTTAACACTAACCAACATGAAATACCTCCAGCTATAAATAATAATACTTGTTTACTGTTCACAGCTGTACAGTCATCAATGCCACAGTTCTATGAGAAAATGAAAACCAGGCTACGCACTGTCGAGGAAGGAGCTGACACAAATATCTGGTTGGCAATGGCAGATAGTCCACTCAAACTGAAAAGTGGAAGTTTTTTTCAAGGTATGAATTTCAAGTTTGCCAATGATATATGTTTTGAGTCGGGTTTTTTATACATGTATGTCTGTCCTTTGTTCATGCTTCTTGTCTGCATGTTTGTGTCCAGATTCCCAATTTCACTTAAACAGCACTGCTTCAAGCCTAATGCATTTTCAGTAAAGTTAGGGGCATTTTTCACTTACAGTTACAGCTGTTGTTGGTTGCTAACACAATCTGTGGGATCCTGGTGCTCTTAGGTTTTTGCTTAAAATTAATTGTATGATTAGTATTGTATTTAAAAAATCTATTCATTGTAAACACAAGTCTTGATTTATCAGTGCATGCTTCTTAAAAAGATTAAAGTCTTGTTCCAGTTAGGTTGATGACTTGCAATTCATTTAGTAAAAATTATCATATTAATTACAGGACAGTTCATGAAAAGATATGCTCAGGGCATTGTTGAAGCATCTTGTTTTCAAGTGGTGAAATCATTCTTTGCCTTCATGCATGTCAGTTGCTTTTGTTTACACAGCACAAATATATCTGAATATCTGAAGTTCATGGCTGTGTTTAAATAGGATTAATATTCTCACAAACAATAGATTCATACAGATTCTGCCATTGAAATACCATCTTAAAGTACTAATGTAAGATCTGTGTTACTATTTAAAGGTATTTTTGGAAGGTCCAAACCCCTATTTGATCAATTCCTTTTCTTTCTAGACAGGAAAGTTGTTTCCACCCACTTGCCGTTGGCTTGGACCAAATCTACACCTCAGCAGGACCAATCCTTGATGACCCAGCTGGACGACCTTGCCAAACAGTTTCAGGACCAAGGGGCCACAGGACAGTCCTAGTGTTCAAAATCCAAACCCAGAGACATGTCATACACTATTTAATGGAGCTAGATTTGATGAAATTACAGCAATGTTTGTCTCTTGATTAAGATCCTTCTAAAAAATTCATTGTTATACATGCACTTCTCCTTAGTTTGTTTAAGCTGCACAGTAATATTATAGTAAGTACTCTCAATCAATGTAAGTGAGTACTAAGAGCAAAAGTTTGTGTAATGTTATATCATGTACCTATTACTTTTTCATGCATTTACTTAAATTCTATACTGAGCCATGCATCAACCAATTTTGTTGTAAAATTTTTATGCCTGATTCAGATTTGAATCTGTTTTGGTCCTTTGGGAGGGCTCTGTAAAGATTAAGTAGTGTTTAAACCAACAGTTTTTGATTTGGTAACTTGTCTTCCTATTTTATTAACCATAGATGTAAGTTTTTAGACTGTTGGCAACAGCTGACAGTCTTAAGAACTGCATATCAAAATCAGGCACAGAGGGTCACATCCAATTTAACATTAATATATTTACAGCTCCCACACTGGCGTATACAAATACTCGGACCATATACATTGACAATCTCATAATTCATAAAACGTCACACATGCTGTCCACAAGTAGACATAGAATGTTATTTTATCACCTCCCAATGATGGCTTCCTCGAAACATTGTCTATTTGTCAGGCCTAAACTATAAATATGGAAAAGAATGTTTAGATTCTTAGATACAGAGCACAGCAATTTTGTTCAAAAGAAACAATATATACGCATCATCTTTTTCTGTACCACTGAGTATATGAAAACAAAAATAGTTAAAAGATGCACCGTGTTATGCGGAAAAAGTAGTGCGGTCATAAAACAATCTAGAAATCTTGATTGTTTTAAAAAATGAAAAATTTGAAAAAAAAACTTATATGAAGCAAATAGTAGAGACTGTTCCTTTAAAATTTTCAGCTTATTTCACTCACAGATGCTCCACATATGCACGATTAAAAAGGGAGTGTCTTGATTCCAAAGGTTATGATAGCAAAATGTGTGCCTCAGCATGAACCTTTGCCTCATATCCAGCCAACAGTCTTTCAGCGCTTTGAACGCTTTGATTCTCAAGGTCAGGTTTTCCCCAATCTATGTAGCAGTGTTGGGCATTATAGTGCTAGCCATATTTATGTACAGGGATATTTATTGTTAGTATACCTCAAATTTCTATCTATTTTGTGCAATTCATTGTATTTATATGTACTTGTATGTATATTTGTTGTGATTTTACATTCAAATTTCCTCCCCCCCCCCCTGAAAAAACCCTTTTTTGTGAACTGTTAATGAACAGTGACTTGTATCAATGGCTAAATATTTGTGAAAGTTTGAAAAAGCTAAAAAGAAATAAAGTTTAAATTGTATCTGTGCTTAGTAGTGGATTTTTGCATCGTTATTAAGTTATACGGTCATTTACTTTGTACTGAGATATTTGCAGATGGATTTTTGCTGATATTTAGTCTTCAACAGAACAATATGATACTGCTCTCATGATATGCAAAATACATGTACAAATTTATTCTACCAGGAAGAACAAGAGCAGATAACTCAGTACAGAGAAAATAACCATTCTATTGCTTTAATTAAAGTGTTTTTTGTTCTGAATAGAAAAGAATTCTTAAGGAAGGATTCCACTGTCTCTGAAATGACATGTAAATTTAGAATCTTTTTTATACAACAGCAGAAAATGCAAATATTTTGTTTATTATAAAAAAATTAATATCTATGAGACAGATATGTAATCATTTTATAAAAGATGAACTTCAAATGCAAGTTAACTCATAAGAAAATAAATTTTTTACATTTTACTGGCTACTCAAAAAAAGATCAATTAAATTTACCATGCATGAACAATTGATTTCCCTTAGAATAACCACAGGATAGAGCATACATGCAAAGGCATGTTACTGCAGTGTTACAATTTAGTATTAATTTTTGATACTCTCTTCTTTGTTTGATGGTATAATTCTGTATTATTGCAGAGCTTGTTTTCAGGGTTATAATTTTTTTTTTGTTTCAAATATCTGAAATTATCACAGCTTTCACCAAGGAAATGGAAATACTTTATGGAATAAATTTACACGTACCATATTCCAAGTATCAGTATGTGATTTATGCATGATTTGCACTATTTCACCTTTTACGGATTTTTGTACCATTTTCCTTCTACTTTTAATGCCTTTTAAGGTTTTGGTATTCAGCAAGTAATTTGATATCTGTTTTTTAATCATGCTGTTTTTTAAGAAGTTTATCATTTTAAACTCAGTCAGTTGCAGAATATATCATTGACTGTTTACCCCATTTAGAAGAAACAATTGTCAGGGTTGTCTCCCTGTAGTAATTTCATCTGAGGGTTATCAAGATTACCTGGAAGACTAATTTGTATATTTAAAAAAATGATCATACATTATGAACATGTTATTTTCCTTCGGCTCCAAGTGTGCAACCAAACAACAAAATAAGTTTTTCGCTTTTTAGGATGTTTTTTGTCCACTATTGACTTCAGACAACATCCCCTCCTATACCACTGTTTTGTCCACTATTGACTTCAGACAACATCCCCTCCTATACCACTGTTTTGTCCACTATTGACTTCAGACAACATCCCCTCCTATACCACTGTTTTGTCCACTATTGACTTCAGACAACATCCCCTCCTATACCACTGGCTCAGTTGTAATTTACCTTTAAAGAAATTATCCTTGTATGGTCCCCTTTCAAAATTATTTTTAAAAAAATGGAATTCCATGCAAAACTATGGTGTCCATGGCAACTGAAAGAAAAAAAACTTCTAAAAACTTTTGTTTGAAACCACAAGGGCCTAGAGTGTAGGTACAATGTATTTTGTTTGTAGCATTATCTAGTGGACCTCTGCAAAAATCGTATAAATCATGGCTCTTGGGCAGAATTGGCCCCCACCTCAGGGGTCACTTAATTTTACATAGGCTTTTTAGGAAAAAAATTAAAACTCTTGTCAGAAACCAGAATGCCTAGAGTTAAGATGTTTAGTGTGTACTATTGTCTAATGGACCTCTACTAAGATTGTACAAATCATGGCCCTTGGGCCAACATTCTTACTTTGAATAGTAATTAAAACCAGGGTACTTGTATAAAATATCACTGGGTACAGAAAGAATACTGGATGGTATAGTATAAGAGCTCTGCACTATGTATAATTAACTAAAACAGAGTACTTTGTGTATTTGTCCAAATATTTAGACTTGGACGGTAGACTTACAGGTGTTTTTGGTCTAGGTCAAGTCAACACTCATTGCATTTGCCAATAAAAAGTAAAACAAATAAAACAATAACTGTTAACATGAACTGTGAAAATATGCACATACATTGTCTTCTTAGACTTAGTCTATGAATTACTTTGTACGATTAATGATGGTTTGGTATTCAGGTGGCAACTCTGACAGCACATGATCTAAGATCATCACCTTAATTTAATGTATGATTTTCTAGAGAAGTGTGAGAAGCATTACTAGGAAGTAAGGTTTGTTCAACTACTTAATTGGCAGTCTGGCTGTTAAATCACTGACTGTATATAATGGTTATAATAATTGTTTGTGTCCTTGCAAGTGAAACAATAACAATGGATAAATTTTTTCGGTTTTCTTCTCTTTTTAATTTTCATTATAGTAAACATAAAGACAAAAGATGAAGAATTCATGAAATGGAGTTTCATATGATTTAAAAGCAGAACGCCTCTTTGCAACTAATATTCCTTCGACTATTAAGGTGTAGCACTCGACTACGTCTCCAAACTAAAAAAATGATTAAATTAGCTTGGTTTACTTGAATTTTACAGAAAATTCTATATCAGACAGTTACCTTGACAGACAAAAGAATTTCATTCATTGTAAATACATTTTCAGTCTGGAGCTCAACTGGAAAATTGTTTTACTTGCAAAATAAGTCTAGTGTAGAATACTTGGCCCTTGTCAAAATAATATTTTCTTTCTCTTCTAAAAAGACAAAAGTGAAAACATAGGTTTAGACCGAAGCCTTACTGAGAAACTTCAAATCAAACAGTTTTTGTATTCACAGTGTGGTTTTGACGGCTATTGAATACAGTCCTGATGACCTTGTCTACAGCATACAACTCGTGTTCTAGGCTGCCTTGAAATAAAACCTGAATTCAGGATTTAGCCTTTAAAACTTAGGCGCAGGCATTGTTTTTATCCACGTTGCAATTTTAGGGTCTGACTTCATAAGTTCTGTGTGTTTCGTCAGTTCTGGGTAGGAGGAGAGTAGACCCTCTATTGCACCGGACGCCTGGTCCAGGACGTTATAGGTATGAAGATCGGCGAGCGTCATCTGAAACAGGGAAATATTATACCTTATTTTGTAATAGGCAATCTTAAAACTCTTTTCAAATATCAAGACTTGTCTCTGACATTAAGCACGGACTGTCATTAAGGGAAAACCCCTGGTTTGGTGTCGTGCGATGCTGTAACATTGCTACAAGAATAGAACCCCATTTAGGATGAGGACAGAAAGAACAGTGATATCGGCTTGCTTAAATCAGAAATATGAAACACTAATTTAGTTTTATATAAGAAACACATATCAATCAACTGAAGATGTTTGCGCTTTTCAACTTGTAATACCTTTGGTCCGATAATGTATCCTTTTTTGCCGTACGTTGACGAGCGTAGTTTGAAGTAGTCGTTAAATCTCGGAAGGGCTTCTTCCATGACTTTCTTCTTCTGCTCTGCCTAAATAGTAATAGAAGAGTTTTGAAATAACATTTTGTACAAAAAAAGATGTCTACGATTCCCTTTGCAAAGAGAGACAACTCAAAACAACAAGAAGCTCCTTGTACTAGATTTTGTCTGTATAAATGAAACGATTTAGAGGAAAATTACTAAGGCGTGTAAAACGTTGCAACATTCAATGTTAACATTTGTATTCTATAGTGTTTCATTTGTATTTGTATATATTTCATATTATTAAATACCAGTGAAAAATACACAATGCAAATTGATCATATTTTACGATACAGTTGAAACACTATAGTATATTGCATCGTTTCACATGCCATAAATTACTACTTGTTTTTATGAAGCGTCTTCATTAAAAACCGGTTTAAACTCAAACTTTAAGTTTCATATTGTCCTTGTGCAAATGTGTCATTTATAAACTGCAAATTCATTAATGCCGTATGGTAATTCGACTCATCGTGGCCAATTTATCAAATATTAAGATATGGATATAAACTGCCAATAATGACAACAACAGAACAGTGTTGCTTTTTTCTTTATCATTCATTTTATTTTTGTTTAATGACTGTAAATATGAATTTGTCTAACCATTGTACAGAATTCTAGCAATCGTAACAACTCGACCTTTTCCGCTAACTTCGTATAAAGATTTACTGAATTCGCCCGAGATGTTCCGAATGAGACTTCAAGTAGAGTGGAATTATAATCCGGATGTTCTGTAACAATACAAGCCGAAACTGACCGTCTATTGTGTATTAGCATTACAACTTATGTTTCGACGTTTATAAGTTTTACTTCTATTACCTTCTTAGTTTCATCCTTCTCAAAATAGAATTTGCCGATTTCTCGCTGTAAATCAGCGACGCATTCGAACACCTCGTCGACTAACAATTCCTCTTCCGGCGTGCTTCCAAACAGACCTGAGAAGGTAGTGTACAGGAATAGAGAGATGAAAAATATTTAGAGCCGAAGCCAACAATCAGTGTAAGATAAACACATATTTAGCATAATTACATTTAAACATGTTTTAGAAAATATAAGAACTAAAACTGCATGTTAACTTTAAAGAAAATAGGCAAAGAATTCAAACCACAGATAGACAGCCTGTAGCAATGCTTGATTACAGTTTTAAGCAGTCATATATTGTGCGGCTACCGTTGCGAAACAAGTGCGTCATATTTCACCCTTTGTCGACAATCAAACCCTTCTGAGGTCTTACAAATTATCAACCTGTATGTATACCTTTATCTATTAGCTATAAAATACAGTAATATCTGCTAAACTTATTTTAAATGTCAACTTACCGTTCTTTTTGGCGATGTACTTTGCACAAGCTGCTGACTGACCATACATCGTGGATTTGGCATTCTCTGTCACTGTTAGGATAGGCATTTGTTTTGTTGGTGTTTCTGTAACAAAGGAAAAGAAAGAAAACGGCATTGAAAAAGCTAAGTAAATATATTCTTGGTGTTTTGGTATATCGGCATCATCAACCTTACAGGTGGATATGTAAATGAAAATGTTGATAGATTTATATTGGTCCCTTACAGGGAGGTGCCTGAACTCAGACTCCCAGGAAGGGTATATCATATGACAGACAGACAGACGGTCGGACGGATAGGAGGTTCAGTTTCTAGAAGTTGAGAGAATTATATCGAAAATCATATAAAAATTTGATTTGCAGTCACAGCTTAAAACAAAGGTTGTAAGAGTTATTAGCGCCGTTTAAACCAAATAGTTCGTGTAATTGTACACATTGTAGTAAACGCTGAAACTATGAGTAAATGTAACAAACTGTAAGAGATTATAGTAGACGCTGAGACCTTCAGTCAATGTAACAAACTGTAAGAGATTATAGTAAACATCCAGACCTTCAGTCAATGTAACAAACTGTAAGAGATTATAGTAAACGTTGAGACCTTCAGTCAGTTTAACAAATTGTAAGAGATTATAGTAGACAATGAGACCTTCAGTCAATATAACATAAACTGTAAGAGATTATAGTAAACGTTGAGACTTTCAGCCAGTTTAACAAACTGTAAAAGATAATAGTAAACGCTGAGACCGTCAGTCAATGTAACACAAACTGTAAGAGATTATAGTAAACATTGAGATCTTCAGCCAATGTAATAAACTGTAAGAGATTATAGTAAACGCTTAGACCGTCAGTCAATGTAACAAACTGTAAGAGATTATAGTAAACGCTGAGACCGTCAGTCAATGTAACAAACTGTAAAAGATTATAGTATACGCTTAGACCGTCAGTCAATGTAACAAACTGTAAGAGATTATAGTAGACGTTGAGACCTTCAGTCAGTTTAACTGAGTTAAGAGATTATAGTAGACGTTGAGACCTTCAGTCAGTTTAACAAACTGTAAGAGATTATAGTAGACGTTGAGACCTTCAGTCAGTTTAACAAACTGTAAGAGAATACAGTAGACGTTGAGAACATCAGTCAGTTTAACTGACTTAAGAGATTATAGTAGACGTTGAGACCTTCAGTCAGTTTAACAAACTGTAAGAGATTAAAGTAGACGTTGAGAACATCAGTCAGTTTAACAAACTGTAAGAGAATATAGTAGACGTTGAGAACATCAGTCAGTTTAACAAACTTAAGAGATTATAGTAGACGTTGAGACTTTCAATCAGTTTAACAAACTGTAAGAGATTATAGTAGACGTTGAGACCTTCAGTCAGTTTAACAAACTGTAAGAGAATATAGTAGACGTTGAGAACATCAGTCAGTTCAACAAACTTAAGAGATTATAGTAGACGTTGAGACTTTCAATCAGTTTAACAAACTTAAGAGATTATAGTAGACGTTGAGACCTTCAGTCAGTTTAACAATCTTAAGAGATTATAGTAGACGTTGAGACCTTCAGTCAGTTTAACAAACTGTAAGAGATTATAGTAGACGTTGAGACTTTCAGTCAGTTTAACAAACTGTAAGAGATTATAGTAGACGTTGAGACCTTCAGTCAGTTTAACAAACTGTAAAAGATTATTTAACAGAACAGAACAGACCAGAACTTTATTTACATCTCAGGCATACAAATATGAAGCATGAGAAACTTTACAATTACAACATGCAGCATGTGACCAACAGTATCTTACAAGAAATCTTACAAAGACGGAGGAAATGTCTAACGGTTCAAAAACAAATAGTGAGACATTTTATGTTTATAAGGAATAAATTACTACATTATTGAAATAAGGTAAAAAAAAAAAAAAAACACAAACTTTGGCAACATTACACAGTACACGTTAAAATGTTGAATCGGTACATAAAACATGTAGTGATCTGTATTAGGTAATTAAATGCAAGAAATTTGGTAAAATATATAAAGCACTACTAAAACGTAAGTTAATGAAGAAACATGTCACAGTCCTAAATATGTTGCATGCTGAAAGTTGATAATAGTAGTAAATGTTGCATTAAATATTAGAAAGTTGTATTTACTTCTTTTAGTATAACAAAAACCGTAGAATATTTAAAAGTATGCTTAATACAGTTCTATAACTTGAGTTCAATATTTGTAATTTGAATGCATTTTTTATACATTTTATACTTAATAATAATAATAATAAAGGTTATAGCAAGATATATTTGACAGATGCACCAATTTTGTGTTTTGAATGCATCTGGATTGGGATTTCTTTAACAAATATCATGTTGAATTATACAATAGCAGAGTAAATGTAACAACTGTAAGAGATTAATGTTAATAGTCAATGTAACAAATTTTACAATACTTAAGATTTAACTCGAATGCCGTTTCAATAAGAAAGATGACAATATTAATCTTACTTTGTTTTATTTTCGTCCATTCCTCGCCGCTTAACCTTTCGTCTTCGAACTGCTTTCCGGCAGCCACTAGGGCTAGCCTTATTATCTCTGCATTACCCTTTCCTGGGAAGTATGAAACCTTGTACGTAGCCATTATGATCCTAACGTGTAACACACACTCAGAAATAACACCGTTCGTGTGAGCAAGTTAAGCTTTATAGCGATTCAGAGCTGTTCTGGTAAAAAAAGCAGAACGAGTACATGGGGTCATTTAATAGTACAATAAGCTCAAAGCGCGTTCTAGTTACCATTCGCACAGATCAATTTTTAGGACACAGTTGTATCTGAATGAATGAATAGTTACACTGGTCGATAAAAATGACATTCTTATGGTGGCCAACACGGCGGAACGAAATAACAAAAAATCAGCCACCAGTCGCGATGAATTGATACTGCATAAATTATTATTTTCAGTAGAAGTTGATCTAGTTGTTAAATAGTCAAGTACATGTAATATTCTTCAACATGTCTTGAACTCATAAACTAATTTTCAGATGGGCAAAATAACCATCATGCCATGTAAGAAATGCCTAGTTTAAACCTTTAGATTGATCTTACAACGACCGGGATAAAGGTTCAATCCTGCTCGATGAGAGCTTTATCACACAAATACTTGTGCCGAATGTGTGCATGGGATGTTGAAAGTGACTGGAGCGATATAACCCCGCGGATCGAGAGACCCTGGATCACTGCTCCTCTACCTTAATCGCTAGACCATAGAAGCGAACATTAAAGTTTAAATGTTCCTTATTCCATTTCTAATCAGTCAACCTCATTTCAAGATCGTGATAAATTCAGGTAAAATCGTTGAATTAAGTTTTGTTTCGGTATTAATTCGGTAAAACATGTAAGAAAAAATATTTCATAAATAATAAGCAAATGTTTCATTGTAGGTACTTTATGGGTTACACTAACCTGTTCAGAATTTTATTATCATATGCATTTAAGACCGAGAATTTTAAATTGAACATCTTAATGTTGCTATAAATGTTGATCCGACAGTAGCATAACTGCCCTCCGAAGGGAGGCATAAAGTTTTAGAACTGTCCTTCCGTCAGTCCGTCAGTCAGTCCGTCCGTCAGTCCGTCCGAAAACTTTAACATTGCCCATAACTTCCATATTAGTAATTACTAATTCCTTATAGTAATTACTTCATACTTAGACACAACATCCCTTTGGACAAGACTTCACCACTGACCTATATTTATTTGACCTTTACCCCCGAATGACCTTTACCTTGAAGATCCAGTTGTCCAAAAACTTTAAAGTTGGCCGTAACCTCCTTATTAGAAAGTCGATTTACTTCATACTTGGAAACAACACCCCTGTGGACACGCCTTGTCAGAAACCATAAGCCCTTTACTTTGATATTTGGTAAGAAGCATAGTATACCTGACCTTTATGAAGATATTGTTTAAATTATTTCCCTAGGGACAAAGTTGACCATGCCCCGGGGTACCTTGATTTACATGAGTTATATAGGAAAACTTAAAAATCTTCTACCAAGTTTGTTCATTCTTTGCATGAAGCTTTACCAAGGTTTGCTCAGCAGCAGATCCTAAGCCAGGCGAGCGATCCAGGGCCATCATAGTTCTCTTGTTGGACAAATTGTGTTACAATTAATGCAGTTTTATAAAGGAAACAAACCGTAAAGCCAAGAGGATTTGACACGAGACATGCGATCAATTTGTCCCTTCAAATCTGACGAGCCGATTTAAATTCATGCATGGGGTAACGAAATAGACGATAGATTGTTCAGTTGAAAAACTTAGTACTTACCAATTTATTGTCTCTTCTGGTGAAAGCAAACTCCCGAGTGCCGCCTTTTTTATGCCCCCGAAGGGAGGCATATTGTTTTTGAACTGTCCGTCTGTCAGTCCGTCCGTCCATCCCTCAGTCCGTACTTTAACATTGGCAATAACTTTCTTATTACTAAGTGGATTTACTTCATACTTAGACACAACGCCCCTTTGGACAAGACCTTTACACTGACTTATAATTATTTGACCTTGACCCCTGATTGACCTGCAGCTTGAAGATCCAATTGTTGAAAAACTTTAACATTGACAATAAGTTCTTTATTAGTTAGTGGAATTACTTCATACTTGGACACAACACCCCTTTGGACAAGGCCTTTTCACTGACTTTTATTTGTTTGACCTTGACCCCTGAATGACCTTCATCTTGAAGATCCAATTGTCCAAAAACTTTAACATTGGCAATAAGTTTTTTATTAGTTAGTGGAATTACTTCATACTTTGCTTCATACTTGGACTCAACGCCCATTTGGACAAGACCTTCCCGCTGACCTGTAATTATTTGACATTGACCCCTGAATATCCAATCGTCCAGAAACTATTATTTGGCCATAATTTCCAAATTAGTAAGAGGATATACTTCATACTTAAACACAACACCACTTTGGACAAGGCCATCTCACTGTCCTATATTTATTTGACCTTGGCCCCTGAATGACCTTCACCTTGAAGATCCAGTTGTCTAGAAATTTTCATATTGCCCATAACTTCCTTATTAGTAAGTGGATTTACTTCATACTTGGACACAATAGCCTTTGGATAAAACCTTCACACTGACCTATATTTATTTGACCTTGATTCCTGAATGACTGGTTCTCAGATCAAAGGTCAAAGCACCACTTTCAGGGGCATTGTCATCTTACAGTGACAGTTTTTTTTTTTTTTTTTTTTTTTTTTTTTTTTTTTTTTTTTTTTTTTTTTTTGTGCGTATGTGACTCGAAATCCTCGCATAAAAACCGCTACATAATTATTAAGCTGGACCCGCTGTTTTTAGACAACTATTTGAAGCTGAGGTTAAGATAAAAGTACTGGTGATTTGTCAAGGATGCATTTACTCGTCCTTCATGGTGAAAGCAGTCAGGTGTACGTCCTCGAGGTTTGAATACTTCAGGGATACTAGCATTCGAGACTGATTTTACATAAAAACCGAATACCAGCATTCTTCAGCTATGCTCTACGGGAAAAATAAATCCACTCGACCATCTTGTGTCCGTTTGGTACAGAGACTCAAACCTATCAGTGATTAGCGTGCACGTCAGCACGTGCAGCAGGTACTACACTTCCTTCTTTACTTCCGGTTGAGAAATGTATTCTGACGTTCATTATTAAAGTTTAAAGAGTTTGTGGCTAAACTCATTAATTGTTTTGTACTTGGCGATAACGTTTCTATATAAAGTAACGATTTATAATACATCACAGGTGATTCACACGTCGATGTTTTCACTGTGCAGAATATGGTACTGCACAACTTGGTATCCCATTTGGACAAATGAAATCTTCGTTCTTCCCATGCGGGTTTTTGTATTCACTGCGTCAGAAGGGTTCAGTGTTACAGTTTTATCGAAGCTCTAACAACACAAGTTGCCGACTTGACATCGCTCTGTTCCAGTAATCTGATTCGCCAAAGTAGTTCCAAGAGTCGCAGAAAATCTAATAGCACTGATGTTGACCGCGAAAATAGTCCAATTCGTAATATTTTAGTTAGGTAATTACTGAACTTCCATTGATAAGACTATAGGTTATCAACAGAGGGGACTTAAATCAAAATACTGATAGGTAGACACGTTTAAATGATGCTCTTTCTTATCAATAATGTTTTAACTATTCTGGTTACAGATGGCTGCACAGCTGTCAATACGATATAAGACGGTTAGGCACTGCCTCGGGAATTGCTTTCGAGTAGCAGTGAATACTCCAGTGCTTGCAGCGCTTTGATATATTTCATTTAATGCTTCTGAAATGCCATGGAAACTGTGTCTGTGAAATGTCGTTGAAACATCTACCTTTGACATTATAACTGTTAAGGAACCAGATGCAACATATATCAGACAAGTTTTTTTTTCAATTCTAAAACTGACAGTCCCACCATGTTTAACAAGGAAACAAAACTAACAATGCACGTGCATTAATTCCAATTGACTAGACAAAGGTTCAGTACAAATGATGAGCAATGTTCACGTTTCAAATACGTTAACTTCTAAAAAGATTGATTTGGTTTGAAAGATTTACGTAAACCTTGTTAATGACGCTCCTAAATAATACTCATACAAGTAAATGCAATCAATTAATTTCCTTATTGTTTTATTTTTATTGTTTCTTGTTCATTGCTGTGTTTTAGTATTTTATGATCCATAAAATTAAACGCCATGGAATTAACATCTAGCTAGCTTGTTTGTTTGTTGTTGTTTTTTTCGATACTTTCATACGTGATAAAGGACATTGGAGATAGTTTTAAATGATGGACAACGTGTATAAAAATGTAAATGTTTTTATTGTAGGGATATGTTTTCTTACTTTTTATGTGGAAGCCCAAAAAGGTAAGACGCAGGTTTGATATTTTTGCAGTAATGGAAATATAGGCATATTTTGAGAAAAACATACCTTGACTGTTACATTTTACCATTTTAGACGTTCAGGTGTAACGACCTATCTATCTATTTAAGCTTATTTAACGTCGGTACCGGTAGCCCATATGACCGACGCCCACTGAAGAGACTAGTTATTTTATGTTGTGGGGGTAGTGCAAGATACAGAAAGCATCCCATTCCAGAGACACTCCTGGTTCTTTTTCATGCTCAGTGTATAGCACTGATACATGGGTCCTCGGTTTAAAGTCTCATCCGAAAGACTATTAGTAATATTAGTGGAGGAGCGGGGAATCGAAATCGGGACCCCTGCTTTACCAGTCCAGCGCGTTACCACTGCACCACATCCGCGTGTAACGACCTGCGTTCAGTCTACTGTTTTATCCTAAATTGTACATTTTTTCTGACTTTATTGTCAAACTGTAATAAATAGTGTTAGGTAAAGACTAATTACATTCAAGTAATTATATTTTACACATTTGTGTGATAATTAAAGATGAATGTTTTTGTCCAATCTAAGATAAGAAAGCTATTGAGTCAGAAACTTGAGAGGAATGTTATTTGTTTCTCATAGGTACTGTTCACATGTTTCGAAATTTTTAAACTGTTTCGGTTTTTGTAGTGTAGAAAGCCTATTAATCTAGATATCATTTTTTGATATCTTCGAAGTAAGTACAATGAGTAATTTTATATATTTATTTTATGGAGGGGGAATGTTGGTCTAGCTGTAAGGCACACACATTTTAAACCAGGGATGGTATTTCGGATGAGACGTTATGCCAGTAACCCATATTTAACAGAGAAAAAAGGTCTACTGTCGTTAATACATTTGTTGTCGTTACCAGTTTCGTATATGACCAAACCCTCGGTAGAATTTAACTGTTTTATATTGTGCAGGATAGTGCAAAGTAAGTATCCCATGTACTAACAGTCGACTCCTCGACACGAAGGGTCATAGAGCAGAAAATATGTGCGTTATTTATTCATTTATCTATTTATTTGTTTATTTATCATACATAATTTTAAATATAGTTTAGATATGTTTAAATATTGTTATCTTTCTGTGAGGAATATCTCAATGACGAAGAAACATTGAGATTGATTTCTAAAAGCTCTGACAAGACAAGCACTGTGATGCACATCCTTTAAGATTGTCTGTATTCCAATGCTCGAGATCATTTCGACGGTATGCCCAAAACATTTCATAAACAGGTTCGTGGCAAAAAGTATTTTGAGATAGATACAAATTTTTCTTTGCAGCATTTGGCAGAAATGCAAGAGGCGGATCGGACCTGTTAGCGGGGAGCCAGGGATTGTTGACAGAGCCACGACTTATTGTGCTTCGAGGCAACAAGAATGACAGTGCTGGAGCAGACCTAAGCAGTGATCCAGTTGCAGTATTCCATGGCGGTCAAATAAACGCCAGGGCAAGACAAAACGGTAGTTTTGTTCTATTGTGTAAAACTCATCTCGACATAAAAATTAGTTACATAATGTCTTACGTAAAAAAATCTCAAAGCTGAAAGTCATAGAATGAAATATTTTTTTCAGTTAATATGTGTATTAAACTGCTAAGTGGCGTTCTGCAAAATGACTGTATGATACGTTACTAAACATTAGCACAAGAATATTTATGAGTCAAAATATCATCAACAATATAATCCTTTAATTGTTGTCATCATCAACATCTCCATCTTCAACATAATCATCAACATCACTATTTTCATCACCATGATCATTGTCGTCTTTAAAAGCAACAACAAAATCGTCATGGATGTCTCGGAACTATAATTAATATCATCGTTGCGGTCGCTGTCACCAACATCATCATCATCTTTATTTATATTGTTTGTTTTCTAACAGAGGTGCTTCGTCAGGAGACTGGAACAGGAAGTGCCTCAATCGTAATTTTGGACCCTACTAGACAGAATTTAGAGAGTTCCACCATAAGTACATCCATCCCCCCAGCCACAGGTACTATATACAATATCGTAGACTTTTGCTCATAATTACTTCAATTCAATACACGTATAGTAACGTAAACATGTTAATTGTGCACACTACAGTCAAACCCGTGTTAAATGCCACTTTTACCGAGGTTCCTGAGAAATTAGTGAACAGAGATTTTTGAACATAAATTTTCTTAGTTATTCAAACATGCTTTTCCATGAAGGGCAATTTGTCGGGTAAGGTTGTTTCAGATATTTTCAGCCAGTGGTCTTTAAACATAGGCTTGACTGTGTAATATGTAATAATATTTGGTCAAAGGTAAAAAGCAAATTAGCATTAATCACTAACACAGTATATTTTAACTAACAGTTTGAGCTGACGTTGTATGTGTTGCTTGTCCATTGATTTCTCTAAAATCGTAAAATCTTTCATAAATCGCGCCTTATTTTTAGTCACTACCCTTCAATGAATCATTAAAATTTGGATATAAAACAACAAGTTTGATTTTGTTGGAAATATTGAATTATTGACCTTTGGGTATATTTGTTTTAAAACAGAGGAATGTTAAAACAAGAAAAACCCTTTTGATAGGCAGCTGATTACTATGAATCAAAAATTTCTACCGGGTAAAGTGCATATGGCGGGTGAGGTAGGGACGAATGAAAGCTTTTCCTGTTCATTGAGTGTAAGTTTTAGTCTCTGGGTTGTCAATGTGATGTTTTAGAAAACCAGTTACAAAGACAAATGGGAAAGAAATCTACACGAAAAATGACCAATCGTAGGAGGTCTAAACATCAAAGGAAAAGATGGAAAAATAAAGTGCGGAATAGAAAGCGAAAAGGTAAAAAAGGGAAACTGCTGAAGTCCAAGAAACAACGACAATTTCCAAAAGCTGAAACACTGGAACAGGTTACAATTGATTTTAAAGGTGGTATAAAAATATATATGTTTCTAAATACAGGAAAAGGCTTTACATAATTAAATTTATATGGTCTGCACTTTCATGTTCTTGAAACACAAGGACTGCCCTTTTGATATCTCACGAATACTCACCATGAAAAAAAAACACTTTATTTTCACGCTCAAAGTTTTCAATTTAAATGATTCTTGGAGTTTTGGAAGTAAACGTCGAGGTATTTTCATAGCTCCTTCGTTATCTGCGTCTGCGTGCGAAAAGTTTGTCATTTTCAAATATCTTTCCTATTACTTCACACATTCTCTTCTGACTTGCACTTTCTCTTCATAATGACGCCCCACATAAATACCACAAGTTACATAACTCTATCTTCCCTATTTTCAGCACTATATCCCATTTTCAGCGTAGAAATTTTCTTAAAATTCATTATAATTTTAACATCTTTGTTATTACTGAACGTACTTATGTCTCCCCATATGTGGGAAAGTCATATTGTTTTTACCTTCTCCGTATCTCTGTCTGTCTCTCACACTTCGTTTCTGCTCAATAACTTAGGTACAATTTGACACACAGCCTTCGAACTTGATACTAGAATGATTGCCCTTATTAAGTAGAATAACCAAATTGTTTTTTGGGGACCAGTTAATTAAAGCGCAAGGTCACAGTGACATTGAATACTCAGACCGTTCCAACTTCATGGGATAATTACTCTTATTGAGTAGAATAGATATTGAATACCCCTATTATTTTAGGGTCAGTAGGTCTAAGGTCAAGGTCACAGCTAGTGACCTTGAATTTAAAATCCTTTTCCGCTTAATAACTTGAGTATCATTTGAACCACATTTTTTAAACTTCTTAGCATAGTTCCGCTTATTAAGTAGATGACCGCAATTGTTTTTGTTGTCAAATATCGACTACAGCAAAGACAGCCGAGCGCTGGCACCCAAAGTCGGTGCACTTGTATATTCCCAGTCTCTCCCATGTGGTTTCTATTGTTGTTGTTTTTTTTTTTTTTGTTAACATTAATGGGTAAATTTATCTTGACGAAGTGACAATTAAAAATGTCAATTCCTGTGCAATTGCTTTTCTTTATGGACTTGTATGTTTGTAACATTTATATTCAAGATATAAGCACTTTACAGAAGCGCCACCTGCACCTATTTATGCCACACAGATGCTTGTACTGTCACGCTATTTTATTTTACAATTTGTACATATTGATTATCCTTTTAAAATAGACATAATTATGACTATAAGAAAGCTCGGATTTTGTTGTAAAAATAATACACTTATAGTAAATCGTTTGCATATATACTGCAATTTTAATGAAGGTCATTCCTGATAACAAATTATCTCCCTTACTCAGATAACATCAAAGGTAGACCAAATAGCACATTGGTCCTTTCAGTTGGAATCCTCTAACTTTATCCTTGTTTCTAATTGTGATGGTCTTGACGTTTAGTTGTGAAAATTGTCACTAATATATTAAATAAAAAGTTAGGATTATCAAAAAACAAAGATAATGATGTTAACAAAACATGTTGCTAAACTTTATGTGTTTTCTGACTACCACAGTTGCAAATAATTAGGCTTAATTATCACCATACCAAAAGAGAAAATAGCGTTAAAAGCAGAGGAATCCAAATAGAAGGACCAATGTAATATCAGAGAATATTCAGGGTCGATAATCTACTAATGTCGCCCATTGTATTTAAAACGGAAGTGGCAACTATGCTGTGCCCTTACGAAGTCAAATGGCAAATTTAAACCTTTTCATAATAAAAGTCATTGCTTATTCAGCTCATTATTAATTGACAAATTCCATTCAGGTCTCGGAAACACGATTAAAGCAACAAATAGATGGAAAAAGCGTCGCCAAAGAATTCTTAACAGAATGAGAGCAAGGCAAGCCAGACTTGATGCAAGAAAATTGAAGGAAGCAATGATCCGAGCTAATGAACAACGTTTAAAACAAGAACTATTAGATAAAGCAACCAAAACAGATGAATCTGTAAAAACAAATAAAAATTTCATTGGAAACGAAGCAACTGGTTTCGGTAATGTGGTAAATATAAATAATTCGAAAGACAACAGTGTGGAAATCACAACAGGACCAGAATTTGGCTCCGAAACCAAAAACCTCCGAGACGAAGTACCAGTTGTTGAACATACTGAAATTGTTCGTCCGGTTGTGCCTGGGTTTGCGGTAAATGACATGCCAGTAATAGATCTTGCAGATGTAACAAACCTGTGGTCGCAAATAGGTGTAGACGGAAATGGTAACAGTATCAGTACTTTTCCTACAACTTTAAATTCTGATGGTTTATTTATAATAGATCCTGCGGCAACGGTGTCGGAAGTTCCAAATAGGTCTATTGAGTCTGGAATAAACTTTCCACTTGGACCATTTGACCCAAGGACAGGGGTTCTGCTAGGACCTTTAGAGGGTGGGACCGCCACTCCAGTTAGGGTGATAGATCCCATATCGGGTGTTCCTTTGGGACCTGCGGACATTCGATTGAATGAATTTACAAAACAAGTTGATCCAGCCAGCGGTATTCTGCTTAGCACTGAGAACATTGCAACAAACACTACTTTTGGGATAGCTAATTTTAGTTCAGGATTGTTTTTAGGACAAATAGATACTGGAAGCAATACCGAGGCAGGAGCCATTAATTCCGCAATGGACTTTCCTGCTGTAACACCTAAGAAGGAACGTGAACAAGTGATAAATGGAAAGAACGCAGACGGTGTTCAAAATCCATTAGATAGGGGTTTTCCAGTAGAACCTCAGAATACACCGACCATTTCGTTCCCTTCAGGAATCTCAAATACTGGAGCTTCGTTGTTTCAAGGGAGCAGTGGAAATGGACCTCCAGCACCTGTTGATATTGGTTCCAATTCCATGAATGTTTCAGGTGAAAACAACACGGGTGAACCAACCGGTCAGGTTGACCCTAAAACTCGGATGACTCCTATGACAGGTATTCCAGTAGGCTCCATGGACACTGGTGCAGGCAACGCACTTGGAATGGCAGGTATAGAAACTCAAGACAACGGCAGTCTCTGGATCGATCCTTCATTTGGGGAAAGCCAAGCGGCAGTTCTTCAGCCAGTGGATCTTAGTGAATTTTTTTCGACAGGAAACGTAAATATCGTAGACAAAAGTCAGTTTCCAGAGGCACCACCAGAAACAAAGGCAGGCAATGGTATTCGGACAATGAATGGACAAATAATGCCTGTTGCTGGACAGTCACGTGGCGTTCCCGTGTCTGGTAGAAGTCCGACACGACCAAGAACTACCACAAAGTCTTCCAACTCACCGTCATCCCTTCTAGGATTTGTATTTGACATAAGTAAAGCTTTAAGATCAGGGAAAGTGTAAAGACTAAAGACAAAGCAGAAAATAATGCGGTTCTGTCGAGGAAAGACTCGAATCTTGTCTGTGGGCTCCAGGAGAAAAAAAACATGATGATGACCTTTACATGCCTGTATGATTTTTTTTTAGTTTTGGTTCTGTAATTCCTCTTCTTTTTTTTTCTTTTTTTTTTTTGAAAATGAGTCCCACTTTATCTTTTCTTATTTCGGAAAATACAATTGCGAAGAAGTGAAAGAAGTATATTTGTGTATCCAGTGTGATATATTTATTTAACATACATTGAAATTGTATAATGTTATTTGAAGTTTTTGAGTTTTTGTCTCGGAACGTGCAAAATCAAGCCAACAAGTAAATGACGCAATTGACAATACTGTGGACGAATCTAGATCTATCAAACAATATATCGCGTTTCTTGTCATTGATACATTTTTATGTCTTAGAACTTTCTGGTCGAGGATTATCCACTTGCATGGACCATGTTTGTTCAGTCCATGAAATGAAAGGTAACAAAGTGCTGAATTGTATCTTGGCGTCTGTTACGGAGACGTGACCAAATTCATCAGTAACCACGTTTAAAACTATTCTTTTTCAAGTTCCGCTTAGAACAAAGATTCATTATCAAAGTGTGACCATGACATTTGAGGTAGGGACGTCAGTTTTGCATGCCACACGCCGTCTTGATGTGTTGAACACATGTGCCAAGTTATTTTAAAATCTTTCAATGTTAAAGTGATTTACAGTCCAAACACCAATGTGTCGATATATACAGAATTTGGTTACCTTTAAATTCTGCGAATTTGACATTTGAGGTAAAGACGTGGGTGTTGCAAACGACACGTCGTCGTGATGTTTTGAACACTTTTGCCATGTTATTTCAAAATAAGTCAATGCATAAGATATTTACAGTCCGGACACGAATGTGTGCATACATGTTTATACAGATTTGCTTACCTTAAAGAGGCTGTACTCCAGATTTGACATAAAAAAAATTTCATAAATTATATATCTAGATGCCGTGAGATTATAACAACATAATATTTTACATCAAAACTGATTATAAAAGTCAAAAAAGAATAAAAAAAATATTTTCGCTCCAGCCTGATTTGAACTCTGGACCCTCATGTTAACAAAATAGCTAATGCTTTTACTGTCACCACCATAGCCGCATGTGATATTACAGATATTTACTTTAAATCTTATACGATATAGTTATAACGTCGCGTTACGGTATAGCACTTTGAAAGGGAAAAAAATCAATTTATAATGTAATTATTTGACTTATTTTTTGTCAGTAAGTTATTTTTTAAGCATTAGTCATAAATATTACAAGAAATTTATAATACAAGAAAACTTTCTTTTTTTTTTGTCATCTGGAGCACAGCCCCTTTAAACACTGAGACCTTTATACGAGTGTTGCACACGACATGTCGTCTTGATGTGCTGAACACTTGTGCCATATTATATGAGAATCCTTTTATGCATGACATAGCTACAGCCTGGACATAAAAAGGACAGACAGACGGAGGGTGCTATTTTAATGTGACCAACTTAGGCGTACATAAAAATCTAGCATTTAAGCTTTTGTTTTCACTGATCTTGACCAGTCACAAAAATGACACCTTTTTACCTCTAAGTGCAAAGCACAATTCAATATGAAACGCGTTTTAGAATACCTTGTATTCTATTTGCTATCCTTAATTAAAGGCCGCTGATTTTCAACAAAGTTTTTATGCCCATCCCACCCCGCCCCCCTCCCCACCACTTTGTGGGGTGGCGCATATAGAATTGCCCTTGTTCGTCTATTCGTACGTAGACCGGTTTGTCTTGCTTTCAACTCCAAACGTTTAACTGCTAAATCCATGAAACTTTCTAAGAATAGTTGTCAGCAAGTGAACTTACATTTTGACGGAAATTTATTGGAGATCGACAGACTTCTGCTCCCTGATAAACAAAAAAGACATTTTTAGACTTAGGTCGCGTCTAACTCCAAAGGTATTACTGCTAGAGCCATGTAATTTTCTAAGAAGTGAACTAACGCACCGGGGTATTCTGACAAAAAATTATTTGAGATCGTCAGAGTTGTTACCCAAAATTAAGCAAACAAGAATTTGTAACAGAGTTACCAACGTCCCCCGCCTAAAGGAAGTTTTACATGAGCACAAAATTGTGGTTTTTCAAAAGATTGAGGTTGGATATGGACTTACAGTGCAAAATCTTGATCAATGCTATATCTGCACATGCAACAATAAATTCATTAAAGAAAGAGAACGAAATAACTCCTGTGTATGTGTCAACAGAAATACATTTGTGTAGTTGTTATCACTATTTCAAAACCACAAAAAGTGACAAATACAAATCAATACAAACCATTTAGAAAACTGATAAAATAGTCAGGAAATTGTCCGTGTAAGAAACTAAAATCACTCTACTAGTGCACTGTATGTTATCAGATGCGAAAATCAGGTCCAATGTTCTTCCGAACTGATGAGTTGGCTTTTCTACATATTGTCGATGTTGATTATCATGACAAAACTTAATCACAACTGGATCATCAGGCATCAAGTTAAAGTCTCCACCAAGTATAATATTATGTGACTTAGGTATAGCATTGACGGCAGATGAGAGGAGAGTAAATTAAAAACACATTTTTGTTTGACTGAGGTGGTCTGTAAGTAACAGCTATGAGAAAGTTTCTACCTTGGTCTGAAACTATTCTAGACAAAAACTGGAGGGAACTGTTATTTTCAAAATCAGTTGACTCTATTTAAGTGAACATTGCTAGGCAATGCTGTGTCGGCTTAAAGTTTCCGCAGAATCCTCCTAAAGAACATTCTTCTGTAGTGTGAATTTCTGTTAAGCAAAGAGCATTCAATCTGGAAATATGTCTTTGGGCAGCCAAGTCTGAGAGGTGGGCTTTAAGGGAACGAATGTTGAGAAAAACTATGTGCACACTTGCATTAGTGTCCAAGTTTTCGAATGGAAGTTCCCAACTGAAAGTACAGTGCTCATATGCAGCCTGTATATTTCTACTAGAACCGACTTGTTTACTTTGATTTTGTCTGCAGTAAAATTGACTAACTTCAAATCATCACGTGACGTTGCTCTGCTGAGCATTGTATAAGCATGACCCTGCATGACAGACTTCATGTTTGGAGGTAGTTCGAGGTTAGCAATACAGTGTGTGAAGGTACTTCCCTGAGACTTGTGAGCAGTTAAGCTAAATGCTAAAACTAAAGGGGACATTGTTCTCTCGACAGGAACTGGACATTCAGATGTGAGTAAGAATGTAACAGTGATGGCATGCATTGGTACACAATCTCTTAAATGTTGTTGGCTTCTCTTTTTACTTTCTCTTCCAATGCTTGGATCAGAAAACTTTAAAAATCTGTTCCTTTTCATGGCTTTTGTTCATTAATGCTTATGAATTCAACTTTTCCAACAACACCATTTACTAGACGGTCAGGAAGATCAATATTCTTTGTGATCATGACAGTAGCTCCAACAACTATAGTTAGAGTAGACAGTAATCCCCCTGTTGAGTATATCTGACTGGTAGTTATTTCTACTGAAACAGTGTTTGTATGCTTATCTCTCTTTGAATCTATTGAATGTATAGTTACTTTTCCAGGTAATTAAATCTTCTATCATTTGATTATTGTATGTTCCTGCTTGATCATTAGTTAAAAACATATTGACTGTGTCATGTGGAAATGAATCAGTTGGAGTATTCTGTAGCTCTTGCAAATTCACAATATCTTCATCAGTGAAGTCACCTGTCCTTACACAAGAAAGTATTGCTGCAAATTCTGGGTCACCTTTCTGTCTAACACGACATATACACTCCAACAGACAATGTTGACCTTTAATTATCAAATGTGACCTTGACCTTGGAGGTAGGGATATGGATGTCACGCATGACACATCGTCTTATTATAACAAACATAAGATAAGTTTACTGTACCAAACTAACAAACACGTTTAAATATAACTTATTTTAAACTGACAGCCCGTCTTTCAATAAAAGTGTTTACAGGTATGCTTTACCTGTATTTATTAATATACAAGATAGTGGCAAAATCAGCAAGGCGTAACATAAGCTAGCAATGTATACTTATTACCAAAAGTTTGGCAATACTGAATGGCTTGATTTCAGTCCACTTTGGCTGCCTAGTTGGCTGTGAAGCCTAAGGCTTTTCCTCGGCTTGGATTGGGTGGCACTTTTTGCATTCAAAAGATCATGTACATTATTGATTCTGTGAATCTTTCTATGCTCATCCTTTAGCATTACCATACCATCAAAGGTCCATGCACCCAGCAGGAACCGATTCTTGAGGAGTTGTCTAGCCTGATAAAAGAGCTTAGAATGTGCTTTTGTCAAGTCTTCATTGACAAAAACGCAAGGAAAACCCTGAGATTTAAGATCAATTCTGGACCTGAAGAAGATGTTCCGTACTCTGTACGATGTAAATTAAACAATAATTTCCCTATGTTTACCTTGCCTTTTAACTCCAATACGATGGGAACGGTCAATGTCCAGTTCATTTTTTTTAAGTCTAAGAGCATTTACAAGATCAAGGATTTTAATGTCGGTGCTCTCCATGCTTCCAGTTGAGGACACATCATCCTTTCTAGCATTACCGGTTGTAAGTGATGATTCAGGACCGGTATCAGCAGCGATCTGCACAGACTCTGTAATTTCTTTCATACCTTCAGGGATGATGTGAAGACCCATTTCAGGCACACCGCTTATGCGCAGGCAGTTATGCCGACTATATTGTTCGCCACTGTCAACTGAGCTTTCCAACTTTTCAACACGGCCTACGAGTGGTTCGAGTTCATGCACACGCATGCACAACATCTTGCAACAGACAATGTTGACCTTTAATTATCAAGTGTGACCTTGACCTTGGAGGAAGCGGTATGGATTCACGCATGACACATCGTCTGATTATAACAAACATTTGTGCCAAACTTTTTCAAATTCTGTTGATGAATGGCTTAGTTATGGACCGGACACGAAAGTGTGACGGGCGGACGGACGGACGGGAGGAAGGACGGAACCCATTTCTGTATCCCCCTTTTTTCTTTGAAAAGGCGGGGGACAATAAGCCAAAAATAGCATTTTTAGAATTGTGTCGCGTGTAATTCCAAACGTATAACTGCTGGAGCCACGAAACTTTCTAAGAATAGTTGTCAGCATGCGAACTTACACACCTGAGTATTTTGACGCAAATGTATTTGATATCGGCAGAGTTATGCCCCCTGATTAAGCAAAAAATATCATTTTTAGACTTGTGTCGCGTGTAACTCCAAACGTATAACTGCTAGAGCCATCAAACTTTCTAAGAATAGTTATAAGCATGTGAACTTATGCACCTGGGTAATTTGACGCAAAATTATTGGAGATCAGCAGACTTCATTAAGCAAACAAAAAGAATAATAATAATAAAATAGCATTTTTAGAGTTGTGTCGCGTGTAACTCCAAACATATAACTGCGAGAGCAATGAAACTAAGAATAGTTGTCGGCATGTAAAATTACGCACCTGGGTATTTTGACGCAAAATTATTGGAGATCGACAGAGTTATCACACCTGATTAAGCAAAAAATAGTATTTTTAAGACTCCTTAATGTTAAGGACAATGTTCATACGCACCTGTAATTGTACAGGATTATTTGTAACAATACAGCTGAGATGTGGGGGTATCCGTGTACTATGGACACATCTCTAGTTTATGTCACATTCTTTAAACTACCCGTGAATTAATGTGGAGCTAATTGCTAAGCCATCAAATATCCTCCATCAATGGGTTTTTTCACAGCTGAGAAACTAAAATACTAACCACTAAACAGCACCTTAAAAACTGATGCATATTTTTCAGCATTCTGAAAAGTTCATCGAGAAAGAATTGAAGAGCAAGATGGTAAATCTCTACTTCAGCATCATTTCAGTTAGTTTGGAAATTTACCAAGGTAGGAACAAAGGAGAGACTCTTATCTGTCAACTGCTACTTTTCTCAAATAACTCTTCCCATCTGTTTCTATATTTATTGTTCTTAATTCACAACTTGGACACTTCAACTACTGCAGTTCATTTGAAGCTTCTTCAGGTTTGAGCAACAACACAATTCAAGAGGTTATTAGAATTAAATTTTTCTACAATACAAAATATACTCAACACGGTGTAATATGGGTCTTCTTTTTTATTAAATTTACATAATGTTTTTATTTACAAATGAAAATGTACATGAATTTCATTTATGTTTGTGCAGCATGTCAAAATCATGCAGTGATTAAAATCCTGAGGTTAAAAAGTCAAAAATTGCCCCATTTGACAGTAGTTCTGATGCTAAAAAAAAAAACTGTTATAATGAATTATGCATGAACTTTGCATTAAGATTTGTATCATTAATCAATATCAACCATCTGTATATGTAAGAATGCATGTACAAAAATGATGTATATATGTTAGCACTTTTCTAATAATTAATACCTTCAATACATTCCTTTAACACTATCTTATCAATGGAGATTGAGTAACTCTGCAGAAAGCAAGCACATTTAAATGTCTTCAATCTCTTACATTTTCTTTTTAACCTTTATCCTCCTAGAGGCAACGGACTCTGCCTTTGCGACAAATGCAGGCCAAAATCAGTTTTAAACATCTATGCAGTCTGATCATGGTCTGCACTATTCTCCAAGCAGTCTGTAAATTTTCCATAAGTACCCCCATAAGGAATTAATGGATCTGTCCAAATTAAAAGATGGACAAGTCCTTTATAGATATTTAGCGAGCTTGTATCTCTGGTATTTATGGGAATTATAACATGTTGAAAGCCTAATTAATAATTATGTTCTTACTTCTCTGAACTATGTTAGCTTTTCATTCTGCACTTATCAACTCCAGAAGAATATATTGGTAGGGCTCTCAGTAAGTTTCAGAGATACTGTGTTAAGTTTACTTTTTTTCCCAGATTTTAACTCTGTGCAACATAATAGTATTGCAAGCTATTAAGTTGCAGGGCTGCTTTGTGAAGTTAATATTCTTACTCTCTGGTCTTCAAGTCAGTGCAGTATATTAAAACGGCTAACTAGTAGCTACAGGCAGAAGGATCCTGTGTGTTTTCCCCAAGTTAGACAGAACTATAACAATTTGCTTCCTTAACAATATAATTGTGTAAAACATGATAAAAAATTGTGTTACAAAAAAAATCTCATTGCAAATCAGAATAAATGAATTTTAACAACCTTTTAACTCTTAAATTCTATCAGTTACACATTGGTAATAAAAATAACCTACAAAGTCTGTTAACAAACTGCTCTAGCTCTCAAAATGCCTAAGTAAAGAAATTCTACTACAGACGTAAGTTTCCATATTCCCCTTTCACTAAAGTACATTTATGACACACACTTGTGAAATAAGGTGAGTCTCACAAACACTGGTTCAGACTTTGGTTCCATTTTTTCCAACTAAACTCGAGTAAATTTAACGCACATAAATGTGAAATACAACAGATCATTCTATACTATAGATACCTAAGTTAACATACAGTATAACAAGCATTGCACTTTCATACCCTAGTGTAACATAGTATAACATCTCACTACAAAAAACTTGCTCATTTCTTGAAATATTCCTATCAGTTATGCACACAGTTATCTCTAATACTATTCAATTTTAACAAAATCATCAAATATAATTCAGTGCATCTGCACGTGAAAATGTTAAGATTTTTAGAAGTTTCTTTTTAGATTATACATGTACTATTATCATCTGTCTCATCAAACATGATTCTTTACATCAGCAAAGAGTCTAATCATTATTTCCTAGAATCTCATCTTTTGTTCCAAAGTACTGACAACTCTAGTGCTAAAATTTCATAGCACACTTCGCAATGTGATCAACTGCATTTAAACTTAAAGTAAACAGCTACCTTATCATACATGTATCAGAATTCACTCTTCTGATAGTAGGCCTTCTACTTGTCAACTGCTACAAAAATGTGCATTTATAAGTGGACCTTTCTACCCACTTTCGAGATCATTTGAAACTGATAAAACCATTAAAACTGGCTTTGTATGTTTTCTGAAGAAAACATACATAAAAATGGAAAACATGATTCAGAACTCAATTTGAGAAAAATACGGAAACACAGAAAACAAAACAATTCTACTGAACTCAGTAATTTCAATATTTCCACTTATCTTACTACACCAAAACTGTTATAATTCAACTAAGTGAAGTGAAGCCTGTGTGAACTTATTTATCATTGACTACAACTATAAATACCAAGGGTACAAGAGATGTTTGTGAAACATGAATGCCCCCCTAATGCAACCTATTTGTCATGTTACACGGACTTCTAAACATGACCTTGACCTACTAACTCTACAGGTAATGACCATTCACACTACCAAATCTGAAGACTGTAGACTAGTTTTTATGATGAAGATCTGTGACCTTGACCTTTGACCTCAAAATCAAAAGGGGTCATCTAACGGTCATGACCAACCTCCCCACCGAATCTGTGGACTATAGGCCAAAGCTTTCTCTATTTATTAATTGAAGGGGATCATTACTTTAACCTATCACCTACTGACCCAAAAAACAATAGGGATCTTTTACTCATTAAGGGCAACCATCCTATGAAGTTTAAAGGCCATGGGTCAAATGGTACTTGAGAACATGGTTTTCAAAATCAAGTTGACAGTGACCTTGACCTTTCACTTACTGACCTCAAAAACAAGTATTTTACTCAACAACAGCTACTATTTAATGAAGTTTGAAGCTGTGGGCCAAATCGTACATAAGTTATTGACTGCACAAAGTCTGGTTCATGAATGGACTGACCTTTGACCTACTGACCTCTAAATCAATAGGGTCATCTACAATGAACAAAATTCCAACCAAATTTGTGGACTGTAGACCAAAACGTTCTGCAGTTTTTTACTGAAGGTGATTGTAACCTTGACCTTCTGACCACCAAAACAATAGGGATCTTCTAATTAGTAAGTGCAACCATCCTATGCAGTTTGAAGGCTGTGGGTCAAATGGTACTCTAGTTATTTGAGTGGACATTGTTTTCAAACTAAAGGTGACAGTGACTTTGTACCTACTGACCCCAAAAACAGTATGGGTCTTCTATTTAGTAAGAGCAAGGTTCGAAGTTTGAAGGTTCTGGGCCAAATGATACTCAAGCTATTGACTGGACATGGTTTTCAAATTCACAGTGACAGTGATCTTTACCTTTCATTTACTGACCCTAATAACTACTGTGGTGATTTACTCAATAAAAGCAACCACCCTATGAAGTTTGAAGGGTGTAGACCTAACAAAGCACAAGGTCTGGTCTAGGGATGGACAGAAGGACCAACCGACATGTGCAAAGCAATATATCCCTGCTTCTTTGGAGGGGGACATAAAATAATTCATACCTTGCTTTTTGTTGTAAAACAACTATCTTTCTGTTACAGCATCATAAAACAGAGTATTTTTTCATCACTAAATCCAATGCTTACATGAGGTTTAACAAGTGACTATTAACTTTAGCAACAATGACCTGAAACATTCTTATATTTTTCTCTTTCTTAATTCCTATGTATTAAATGGAAGACATTGCAAATTATAAGGGAAAGCTTTTAGGTAACAGTTAAACAAATAGTCAACTTAACAAGAGTACCTAATATTCTTGTAGAATGATAGAGTAACGCTGTAACAGGCACTTATCTTGGTTTTTGACTGGTTATGAAGATAAATGACATCATTTCTAGCCAATCAGAGAGCAAAGACAAGTGACTGGTCTCAGGTCAACAACAGATTTATGTTGATAAAACAAAATTAATTGGTATGTATGTAGTAACATGCTGAATGTAGTGTCTGATAGCTTACTCTGACATTCAGAAGTAAAAAGACAAAAAGGTCCAAATTTAACAAAAACAGATCAACATTAACAAGAGGAAGAAGTCAATTTCACTGACAAGACATAGGTTTATTGCAGCAAACTTAATGAGAATCAAAACACAGAAGTTGTCATTCTAAAGACTGTAATTATAATAACGTAACACCGATTCATGTTTTCTGTGACATACATGTATATGCCAATCTGATATGAGAAACTCTGAGCTACCTAAACTATCATTGACTGAAATGCAGTTATAACTTACTCTAGTATTACTGAAAGCTCTTATGCTAAATCCAGCAGAGAGATACAAAATTGAACCTCTATTTCACTACTGTTTAAGATAATTTCTTTTTAAGACTGATAAGACATTCTAAAACTGATAAACAGGTATGTCGCTTGCAAGAAACTATGCAGAGAGAATTAAAGAGAGATTATGCCAACAAATAATGGCAGAATTGGACATCATTTTTCCAAAAGTGTTGTGTTAATCTTAAAATACTAATGCCCTCAATCCTGCTTAACTAATAATGTTTTATCACAGAAGACATGAAACGTAAAATCATATTTAAAATAATAACTTTCAACTAAGGAACTCCTTTTAGATGTGACTTTAATAACGACATTGGTTCTCTTTTTACGCCCGGAATGGGCTGCGAAGTTGCATGATCTACAATGCTGAACACGAACTGTATACAGCCGACTTTAATGTAACTTCCATGATGTAAAATGGCCGTGCCTTCCCATCCTGCCCCGCTACCACCAATCAGACTTGAACTGCTGCCTTTACAATTACACCTGATCCGTGTCTGTAATATCAAAACAACACCACTAAGTAATGAAAGCAGACTACATTACCTAATCAAAACATTCAATTAGTCACTAATACCATAGTTGTCACTTACATGTACTTGAGTTCTGTTTTACACTTTTCCTCAATGATATTAATGTATTCAGGCAATACACCTTATCACAAAAACAATGCTACAGCATTATAATCCTAGCATTCAACCAGTACGAACTTTGACCCATATTCATACTTGACCTACACAAAGACAAATACTCTGACTTAAATTTGCATAAATAATGAGTAGAAAAAAAACCTTGATGAAACAAACAAATATCCTTAATGTTCAAATATATAATACCCAATTTACAACACTTCCTTCACTATACTGAAGCTTTAAACAGGATGTGGTCAGATTCTTGAGAACAACTTACATCAGGTGGTCTAGCTGTCATGGTCAACCTTTCATCAGCCTTCATTTTTGGCTTGTGTGTTTTGTTCAGATGCCGTACAGCTGCTACAACAGCTGATGGCTGTGGAGTGGTGGCAGGTTTGTCAGAGAAATCACAAGAATAAAGTACATTGTCAACAGTTGTTCCATGCTCACTGTAGTTCAACAGCTCATAATGCTTACTGGTCTGAAAAAAAAAGATGAGACAATCAACATAACAGATCTGATAAATATATGCTTTCTACTAACAAGCTTGAAATGTCTCTTTTGAAAGCCTGAAACAAGCTTTATATCACAAAAATTTAAATAACATATGGAGTATTATAAAGCCCTGTGTAATGACTAAGCCTAAATAATGCTTTATTTAGTGACATGGTGCATCCACATGATTTCTGCAAATGTCAAAATGCTGTCGTTTCTACTGAAACATAGCTTTCATTTACTATCTGAAGGACAAACAGAAATTTTGTACTGAGGTAATGAAAATAGAAGTTTCTACACTATTTCCTTTGAATTAAAAACAGAAGCCTTAATTACTGGTGGTAACATGCTTTCTGACACCATATATAATATACTGGGAATATCTTTTAACTTTCATAAGCACAGAATAATACTAAGTTGAATATACATAATGATGTTATCAATACCTCATCATAGAAGATGAATGCATGTTTTGCTGAAATGAAATTGCATTGTCCATACTGGCCTAGGCACACATCCATATCAGCACCTGAAAGACAGAGGTAGAGCAGGTGCACTAAACATCACAGAAGAAGCTAATTTAAAAGTTTGTGTTTTTAGTGTAGTCCTGATCCGATACAAAAATACTGAAAGGAAGTAAGCTATGTTACAATTATCTTTTGCTTTGAAACTTCAAAATTGTTCTGTTCGCTTCTTAAAGCCAAGCACATGAAAGTGCTGAAAAGTTTTCCATGAGCTTCTGTCCATGTATTAGGAGGACTCACCTGTTCCTATTGACAGTGTTCTGTATGGCATAGGGATAGCTTCCCCTCGACCTGACAAAGGACATAGCACTGCTCTGGCTTGTAAATCTTGAAGACCTGTGAAAAGTGAATCAAGACAAAAGATTACTGTCAAGTATAATAAACAAAAATGGTATATTAAATCTGCTGACATTTGTTTTGTAGTCTTTATTTATTGCTTGACTCACATCCAAATTTTCCACTGTAGTGTATTCTTCATCAAGTCTGCCAAATAGGATGTCAGTAAAAAGAATCAATCACAATTCATGATTCAACAAACTGCCTGACTGGGAAACACATTTGTATATAATCATCATTTTACTCATCAAGGCATAAAAATGGTTCCAGCTTAACTGAAGTTGGAAACATGCGTGAAAATCCAACATCTGAATTGATAAATTTTCTCTAAAAGCGTCAAATGTCTAGTCGGCCTATTTGTTTACATGATCACCGGAAACCGAAGGGAGGTAATTGTTTACCAAATAAAATCAATATTTTCGTTGAAAATGTTGAAGGTGACAACTTTTCTTGCCGTTAATAAATATTTTCGTTCAAAGAATATCATCGGTTGACTGTGTTAATGTATAAAGTTGATTATGGAGTGCAGACAAATCATTTCATAAAAGAATAATACATTTATTTCGTAAACCCGGCGTTGATCAAGCATCATTTTCGCGGGGCGGAGGATGCACAGTCCGATAACACTATATATCTAACCCCAAAATACACCTGATAATGAGGGTCGCTGATCTGGTTCTTCAAAAAGAAAAAAACAAACAAACAAAAACAATCTAGCTACCTTTCACATTTTTTAGAGAAAAAAGGACAAGTCCTGGCTTGATAAAAAACAATATTAAATTTTACGCAATTACACTTTATATTTGCACCCCCTGTTTTTGAAAATCCCCCCTATTTTTTTAATGAGGGGGGAAATTCACCCCTATTTTTGAATTTTTAGAAAAGACACTGGAAGTCCAACTTCCATTAAAAATTCCATCTGCTTATGCAAGTGATGTGGTTTAATTTGATTCAACCTGAACTGTCACATTTCTGCTGATAAATGCAGATACAGTAAACTTGTGTAAGCAAATAGATCTCAGGGGTGGTTTACACATACCTGGAGAAGTAAGAAGACCATTGATTGAACCTGAGTTTTTTCTCTGTGAGTCGCCACTTGTTTTACCTGGCATTAACTGCTGTAGCCTCTGCCAAGCTAATATCTGTATTAACTTCTCATCTAACTTACTTAACTCAAGGTCTGAAATAAAGCAGAGGAAATATGTGCAGGTACCTTTTCTTGTACAATATAAACTGAAACTTGGTTATTTACAATCATGTTAAATTTCTAGTACATTTGTAAAATTATGAGCCTGAGAGTTTTAAAAGCTGTAAACAGTTTCGACTATTTTCACTTTTAAGTATCAGAAAAGTAAACGGATGGCCACTCTGTATTCAGCAGTACTTTAAGTGCATTTTCAGAGTATCTTTTTTTCTTTTTTTCCTTGCCATAACAGATCAAAATTCAAATCACACCAAAGATTTAACAGTACTGACTTACTGCTAAGAACAGTAACAGTTCTTCGTTTCTTTCTTAATTCTTTTGCCCTTTTTATTACAACGCTTGATTATATTTTTACAGGAACAATAATAACTGTTATACTTCTCTGACATGCTTACCTGCTGTACCCTCTAAACACTGCTGCAGTGTGTTATTCAGTGAGATTATTGCTGAGGATGTCTGATTGGCCCCTGTAGTTGTTACTTGAGGTGCCTTGCCCTGGGATATTGCGAGTTTTGATGCTGCAAATATAACAAAATACAAAATACTGCTGTTTTTCTGACCTTGTTGTCCTTGCAACAAGATTTTAAATATCAATTTTTTTTAGCTGACATTAGGGATGTCAACGAATACCTAAAACGGTATCTGGATACTCGTATAGACTATCCGGATACTATCCGAATACTCGTATAAAATCGACGACTAGACGATCTCAATGTTCCAATTCCTAGGCTTAACATTTGATGTATGTTTTACATATTGTTCCTGTAGTCATATTACAGGTGATAAGACAGTTTCACAAAACAATAACTGTTTTTGAATCTACGTGTAAATAAAGATGATAATACAAAGACATGTTGTTGACAATTTTTAGTTTCCTCGTGGCCACTGAAGTATATTTTTCCGCCAATACGCATGTGCGGCAAGTCTAAGTTTCTAACGAAAACGTCATTCGTCGGTTTATTGTTTCTTTATTTTTTCCATGGTCTGTCCTTTTTACTTTCTAAATATCATATGTCATTTAAACTTTTTTACAGATATCATTTTAATATCACTGTATATCAAAATGTTATTTTATTAATCTATTCTTTCATACAGGTACATGTATTTATGCAGCTTACGGTACTATATGAGCGCAAACAAAATAAGACAAAACAATGATTTCAAACGTGTTTGAAGTTTTAATAGACTTCAAAACGTTTCTGTCTGTTTGTTTTTCGCTGTTTTGCTTTCCGATCACGTGAAGTATTTCCACACGTCGGATGCTATTTTAGACGGCATGTTGCTGAGAATGGTTCTTATTTTTTAATATGAATGCTTTGGAATTCTAGAAAAGAATGATTGTTTGACACATTAAAATAATAACGCTTGTTTTAGAAAATCATTGATTGGATACATCGTTTGAGTACTCACATTTTGATTGGATATTCTTTTAGTATTGCGTTAAAACTATTATAGGATTATTTGCGGAAGATACCGTGTACCCCATAATTGCCATGTTTGACACTGCTAATTGTTTTACAATGGGGCAAGATATTCTTATATAGACTCTATAAACACAATGGATTAAGGTAATTGAAACACAATGGTGTCGCGTTGTATCTTAGCAGTTTGCAAGACGAATACACGGCGTGCGACAATAAACCAATTAAGTGATATGCCGCGGGCATTCAATAGACACGATTTTGTTTAGCGTCATGAAATTGTCAAATTAATTTTGCCAGTGTTTGATTTTTTTCCATCAAAGTTAAATTTCACTGTTATTTTTATTTTGTATACGAATATTCGTACAGAAAATTAGTATCCGAATACCAACATAGTATCCGGATATCCGAGTACTCGGATACTCGTTGACATCCCTAGCTGACATACATATGAAGTTCTTACAAATTATAATTTCAATAAAAAGTATACGGAGACAACAATTAAAATGGGAAAATGGTGCATGGTTACATATTTTTTCTTTTGCAACACCCTTTTTAAAGGTCTCTGTTGTCCACAAAGTCACAACGGTTCAATATGAATTGATTATCAAAAACAAATCTTCAACAAAATCTGTATGCTTGTACATATCTAAAGACATAAATCAATCTCTTTATTATTCATGTTTAAAAGGGAATGTACATACGGTTTCTTACCTTGAGATTGATTGACTGTGATGACTTTAGTTGTAGAGCTGCCAGATGCTATGTTCGACTTGAGTATCGTGCTGCCTTGTTTCCCTGCCTGGTTACCTCCCCTTGTCGACAATATCGACGTCTGCCCTGTTAACTTTCCAGGCACCCCTGGAACCACTCGCGTGTACACATTGTTTGTTTTACTCACTGTATTTATAACTATGTTTCTACCACCCGAAGTAGGTGCAATACTTGACACAGTTACTTGTTTCTCGCCACTTGGCCAAGTCAATTTCACTACACTAGTTCCATCTGGTGTTGTACTAGTACAGTCCGACTTTGAACGGGCTGATTCAGCCGTCTCAATGTCACCATTTAAAGAACTACATGAGGGATTTAATAATGACACAGCTCCTTTACTCACATCAAGATGTCCATTATTTACTTTTGTGTCACAATTTGAGACTAGAGGTCCATTTGGAACACTACAATCACTATAGTAACTATTTTTAGATTTCAAATCACTAGACTGGTTTTCAGTCTCAGAATTAGACTGGTCTATTAGGTCTCTATTTTGCACTGGCTGAACTGAAGCAGTTGGCTTCTCTGTTTTGGCAGTGTCACTGTTTTTACAACTTTCCACTGAATTACTTCGTTCCAATTGTTTTTTAGTAAGGAACTGAGCTATACTGGTCTGCAGCGAAACCACAGACTTTAGCCACTGTAAAAAGGAAAGTAAAACATATAAACATGCATTCAAAAATAAGACATTAAAATTAGTAATGATTTAAACACTAACCTTGTCAAATGAACCTTTACATTATCCTGTTATCTCTCAAGCCTTTGACAGCTTTCTCCAAATTTTTTCGTATTTTTTATGCAAGTATTATACATATTCTTTCCTTATCTGATAAATCCTTAGTTTTTCATTTCAGTTATAGCAACAAAACGATTTCAACATTTTGAGTGCTTTAATAGTAAACACAATATAAGAAACATTGTACTCGAAACCTGTCAGCACAATACTTACATGCTCCTGTTCTTCTAGTGAAGTTTCTGACACACAGTCTCTATTGATGACCTCATCACTTGCTGCTGTACTGGTGTCTAAGACAGGCGGTGGTAATAATTCACAAGGGTACTTGTAGTAATCTTTAATCGATGGGGGAATCTAAAATAACATTGCATACATCTAAATCATAAATGTTAGTGTTTTTTCTTATCTACTAAGCCATTGCTTGTTATAATCTATATATAGGTTTATATGTTATCAAGAACTCCTCTTTTAAGTGTTGAACTAACATTTAAACTTGTAATCGTGCAACAGTACCATCCACAAACTTTACACAGAGCATTTTGAAAATGACTTTTCCATAAAATTCACAATGAAGTTGTCTTGAAGATGCACTTCTGAAAAGGCCTTTACATGCAACATTAAACTGATCCATAAATTTCCAAATGCAATATCTGTGCACCCATAAATTCAATTGCAATACCTGTGCAGCTTTCCGTCGAGGGTGTCGATATTTTAATCTAAATGGTGGATCACGTCGGTGTACTTTCTTTAAGAATTCCATCTTCACACTATGCTGGCTGATTCTATCATTGTATTTATCCCATAGTTTAACTCTTTCTGTCAGCATAGTTGTCTTCAACAATTTATCATCCTGAAAAAAAAAACAACACACACATCACAATACAGTTCATCACTGTTACTAAAGTATGTTTCTGTTTTCATAAATGTTTTCAAGACTGCTTCGAAATTTAACACTGTCATAGACCAAAAACAGGAATAGTATGTCAACATGCCACCAACTTTTGATGTAAACAAATGCAGCTAGAGTATTATTAAACAAACAATTTTATGAGGAAGTGTATGTTGTTGAAGACACAAGAAAGTGTAGTAAAATCTTCTCATAATCTAGTTTCATGCATCCAGAATCTCTCAGCAGCCAGTAAAACTTTTGGTTTTACAGTATCAATTTGCTATCTAGCTGCACAGACTATTCCCAAGTATAGAATTCATCATAGTCAAGAGATATTTAAAAATCTGTCTAGTATATCACTCTTCAATTTGATACAAGTTTGTTCCTCAGTTGATTGTACAAGTAGGGAAAACTTACTGAAATCACTTCCAATGGTGTAAATCCTCTTATTTCCTTAATTTCAAAGATTTCAAATGGAAATTATTTCAGTTTAATCCTGTCTTAAAAGCAAGGGTTTATCACAACTATCACAGAGCTGCATCTAGAGTACTTAAGCAAGATTCTGCATCCTGGTTTTTTTTACATATTATCAACCTGAATTACATAAAAGCAGTGTAAGAGTAATAATAATTACCTGAATACAAACTTTCTGTTATACTTACAGTAACATTTTCCACATGATTTGGACACATCCATGTTGTAGTAGGTACAGAAGTGAGAGGTGGATCTAAACAATCCAGGTGATACAAACATGGGCAGTAGTCACATGGTAACAAAGGTGCCACGCGGCAACTCCTGCAAATAACATCTATCATCAAAAATCTTCTTAGAAAAATCAGGAACTATTTTATAACTTTTTAACATTATTTCTGATTTACAAAGTGTAGTTTTCTCTACTGTCTCAATGAAAATACCAGTTTATGGGACATGTCCTGCCAGAAGATAAGTGCAACTTGAATGTGTGAAAATACAATGGCTAGTCATGCAGGTTTTTCGTTTTTCATTTTACATACCATCTTTTTAGTAAATAATGAATAAAGGTACTCACTTATTACACACAAAACACACTTTGGCCGGTAAAGGAACCATACCGTTGTTGTCCAACTCATGAGCTGGCTTCTTTGTGGGAACATTCTTATCCCTTCCCCACCACTTTCTTTTGTAAGATCCTGCAATTGGACAGGAAACTATCAAACATTTCATTCAAAACCAGATATAAAACTTGCAATTACATTAGATTTTAATACTGGTTCTTGAATTTATAGTTTGAAAATCATTCTGTTTTCTTCAACTTAAGCTTTCTTAACTGTGAATCTTACTCATAGTTTTATAATTTCTTACTGCTAAGGTTTACACCCGACTTACTGAACTTCAAATGACATTTCCTTCTGGAATCTTGTTTCTAATGAACTGACAAAATCTTTGTCAACATACCACTGTCAATCAGCTGGATATCAACAGTCTTCATCAATGCTTTTAATCATTTACCTGGTAGAGGTGTTGTACAAGCTATGTCTTTAGGAAGGTCAAACTGTACTGGATTCAGAACTTTGGCCGCCTCAGCCAGTGTGTGTAGAGGGTTTGCTGATAATACAGGAATAGGAATAGGTGGTGGCAGATACTTGGAGGACTTCCCACCATTGGAAGAACTTCCACTCTTTGTTGAGGAAGCATCATCATCTTTCTAAAAGGTTTGTTCATAAAGAAGTCTTTATTTAAAGACAGCATAACTGGGACTTTATTTTCAAGTAAATTACTAATTTCTCTTACAACCAAAGATGTGCATTTAATCAGTTGTCTAACATCTATTTATATTTGTAGACAAGCAATTCCTTTAGAAATATGGTATATGAAAAAATATATATACTTTTTACTGAATATTAAGTTATATTAAGTACCTGTGACAGAAAAAGAGTTTCAATATATTTGCAATATGGCACCTTTTAAAATTAAATTTTACTTACTGCAGAAAAAGACACTTAGTCTAGCTTCTGTGTATTTTTTACATTATAATGCCTATGAATAACTGAATAAACAAATAAGTTAATACTGTTTTAAATGTACCTCTTTTGGGCCAGTTTTACATCTATGACAGATCCATTCTCCTGGAGGAATATCATCTTCTTCTAGAGGAGGATCACTGTGAGAGCAGAAAAGAGGAACTGAAATATCATTGTTAATTCAAAAAGAAAAAAAAACAAAAAAAAACTTAAATTCAAGACAACCTAGTCTAATCAAAGATGTCCAACACTTAGCGACTGTGCTTACTCACTTTGAAGTCTTCAACATGAAGTCTACACAGTATGTTTGACTCATTCTGTCACAATGTTTTACACACTATCTTTACAGCATACTTTGAACAGAAAATCAAAAGCATATTAACAAGAACATTTCACCAACTTACTGGCACTGCAGATGAAATGAGGCAGGGCATCTGTCACAGCAAACAAGATCACCTCCCTCAGTGCAACTGTCACAATAGTCATGATTTATTGCTTTCCCATGCTTCTTAAACTCTTTCGGACCACGTCTCATCCGTCGGGCTGCATCTTCACTTACAGGGGGCGCTATAAGCCTCTGTATTTCCTAAAATGTTGCAAGAAACTTTCAGTCATGCTGCAGTGGAAAAACATTTTTTTTCAAAGAAGAAATATGACAAACACTTACACAAATTTGGAAAAAGCTTTACATATTGCTTTATTCAAATCTGAGCATTTTTCAACTAAGTTCATTACAGAGCTATCCATACAATTAATCCCATTACAAGAACTTCACATCAACTTTCAACTACATGTAGTACAGTACATACAATTTTTATGGAACAACTTTGCCAGTTATTGAAAACAACTAAACTACAAACAAAATTAGACCGCTTCCTTGCAAACTTTTCTTTCCTTCTATGCATCACACTATTACTTTTGAATTAAGAGCTATCACAAGAAATGTTTGTAAAACATACATGCCCCCAAGCAACACCAAAGCGTTCTCTAGTTATTGATCAGAAACCGTTTTTAGGATCAAGGTCCCTGTGACCTTGACCTTTGACCTCAAAGTCAATAGGGGTCATCTACTGGTGATGACCAACCAGCACACCAAGTTTGGTGAACCTAGGCCAAAGAGTTCTCTAGTTATTGATAGGAAACGTTTTTCGGATGAAGGTCCCTGTGAGCTTAACCTTTGACCTAATGTCCTCAAAATCAATAGGGGTCATCTACTGGTGATGACCAACCAGCAAACTTGGTGAACCTAGGTCAAAGCGTTCTCTAGTTATTGATCTGGAACTGTTTTTAGGATGAAAGTCTCTGTGATTTTGACCTTTGACCTAATGACTTCAAAGTCAATAGGAGTTATCTACTGGTGATGACCAACAGCATACCAAGTTTGGTGAACCTAGGTCAAAGAGTTCTCTAATTATTGACAGCAAACCGGTTTTAGGATGAAAGTCTCTGTGATTTTGACCTTTGACCTAATGACTTCAAAGTCAATAGGGGTCATCTACTAGTGATGACCAACCAGCATACCAAGTTTGGTGAACCTAGGTCAAAGCATTCTCTAGTTATTGATCGGAAACTGTTTTTAGGATCAAGGTCCCTGTGGGCTTGACCTTTGACCTAATGACCTCAAAGTCCAGAGGCCCCCGGAAGCTCTTGGATTTTGGCTGTTTGGCATATCAAAAATCTCATTTCCTTGTAAATTTATGGAACCATTTTTAATCAGATTTTTACAATTTTTTTTTTAACAAAATCAGCTCAGGAAATATTAAAATTACGTAAGTCTATCAGAAAATAGTAAAGGACATATACATTTACAAGTCTCAACACAAATAACACAAGAGTAAAATACTACTATTTCAAAGTATATTGTGCAGGGCTCTACAAATTCTATAGTCCGACGTCCGGGACAACTCTAAACTTGCTCTCGGACACCTGACTGTGTACAAAAGTTTTGTCCCGGACAACTCTAATTTTTACAGTCATAAATCTCGGATAACCCACTTGAATAAACAACATTATGCAATCGATTTCTAACCTATTAGCATTCGATAAGCTCCGCCCTAATAGAGAGGTGACAGCAGTGAGCTGAAAGGTCAACCAATCACGATTCTAGTTACAATTTACTATGGATATTGATTTTGTTTGTAAATCTTTGTCAGTATTGCGTGACTTTAAAATAAGTCAAGCGAATAAATGTCTTAACAAATACATTGAATGCTTAATTCCAAAGACAAAAGGTTGAACATCAAAGCTTTGCCAATGTTAGTGTAAGCTTATAGAAAACGAACTACAAAAAATCTAGCATTTTTGTTTTAAAAATATGGTTTATTTATAAGAAAAAAATGAAGTAGATTTAAGACAAGCTTTACAAAATGAAGGAAACCAATTCCAGCTAATATTTAGTTCATTAAACATGAAGCAGCGAGTGAAAATCTCGGAAAAATTCCGTATGTCATATATTTCCGCGACCCCGTCGTACTTTAATATTGATAGAAAACAGCGCCTTGGAGACTTTTTACAAAGCAAACTTACAACATTCAACTGAGTGATTAAAAATATAGCGTCATGATTTTATTATAATTACAAGTTTTTCATTTTTCATTAAAAAAATGTTCCATTTTCTCTAAGACATGAGTATTTCTGTCGCATTTTACTTTAGAAAGCAGCAATTATAATGAAAAATACTTCACATTTTAAAAATTGTTTGTAACTTGTTCAAATAAAATTCTTGTGAAACTGGAAACACAACCCCTAGGTAACCAGACATTCCGCCAAAAAGTCACTTAATTCTGATGTCAGAATTACACTAGTTTAAAACAATAAGATGAATAACAACTAATCCACATATATTTATTGTCTGTCATTGTCTTTTGAAGTTGGACTCAATTTCTGTTGAAAAGTTTGGGGTGTTTGTTAAAGATCTATGATAGTATCTTTTTTTTTTTTAAATTGACTCTCTAAAATGAAAAGCCCATTTAACAAATAATGCTTATCAAAAATGTAATACTTTTCCCTCGGACGTCTGACTTTGTTTTTGGGACAACTCTATTTTGGCATAGTCAGTTGTCCTGGACAACTCAATCTCAAAGAAATTTGTAGAGCCCTGTTGTGGTTGACAATTGCGCTTATCATGTAGCCAGCTGGTAAAAATTTCATTGTAAATTTTATAAATTCAAATCATAAAACAAAAGCGGCCACCTTTGCATGTAAACTTCAGAATGAATCGGCAATACTCATTGGATTATTCTAACAATAAGTCATCCAATCAAAATGCGCGATAGAAATCGGGAAGAGTAAAAGCCGTTTCCCGATACATAACAGTACTCTTACAACACGGCGAAGCTTTCGCCGAAATGAAGTTTCAGATCGACCTGACCCCCCACCCCACCCCACAAAATTTCGACCCGGATTTACATGAATTGGAAAAACAGCCCAGACAGAGGTCGAAAATCCGGAAAACTTTTACCCCTGCATTTTTAGCTGACATCAAGACCACATTATTTCTAGCGGTGTGATGATCAATTCAGAGAACACACCTTTCATCACAGCAATATAAAACAGTCTGTGAAATAAATAGCAGGCTGTGGCCTGTACTTTTCTGTTAAGATTTACAATCATAGCAAATGTAGACCTAGGGACAAAAACCTTATGGTACATTATTCTTTCTCGAATGGCAAGAAATCAATCTAGAGCCATTGAATTTTTGTATTACACATTTCTCGGAAAATATTTCACAAGGATTTGTCCAGGACTTACTCAAAACCTAAAGGGGGTGAGGGTTGTTTCGTCGGCCAACCGTTAGGTTGAAATGATTATGTATAGTAAATTTAAAGATGTTACATCACCTTGAATATTTAATAGGCGTAATGTGAAATACTTCATTCACACATAATTACTCCCTCATTATTAAATAGATGTTTAATGCAGATATTTTTGGCATTTAATTAATCAGCAGATAACTAATCTTGTGCACATATAATTAGACCAATTATCTCCAATTACAGTTAATACTGGTTGATATGCCTTTGAAATATCTGAATATCAAAAAGAAAATGATCAAAAAAAAAAAAACGTTTGTGTGATTTTGATACAAATATGCAGTTACACATGTGCAAGTAATAAGGTGTGAATAACCCTAAAAAAATATTACACACACCGCCAATTGAATTTTCAGGGTGTTGAAACGACTTTTCATTTACTATACGTAATCATTTTGACGAAACAGTTGGTCAACTAAATTACTGTAAAAACTTAAGGTACCTAAAAAGATTGTTACTTCATACTGAACAGCTATAAAGTGACTTTCTATCGTCCATTCTATTTCATGCAGTTTTATAACTACTAAGGTATTTTGTTATTCAAGAATAAATCTAATACTATGGAAATAATGACAACAGCCCGAAATTCATGTCCACATACTCACATACCATACATTTAGGAAAACAATTTGAGAAGACGGGCAAACTGAGCAATCTATTCCTAGCTTCAACCCATATTTGTTTTTCAAATACAACCATTTAAACCATCATGGCTGCCACTGCTAGGTCAATGATTATGGGGGGAAGAAAGAGAAAAGAAACACGAGTTTTAGCACAGTTCCATGAAGATACTAAGAGTACAGAGCAATTATCTCCGACAAAAATTTGAAACCTACGTCCATTAACCCTCCTGATGTATCTAAGTCGTATTCGCAAGATGCCATTTCAAGACGAACAATGATCAAATTTCTGCGAGTCGGACCAACTTTATTTGCTTGAAAACACTACAAATAAACTGAAATTTTGCAGCTATTCTTTTGCCGATGACTTTATCTATAGAAGCATTCGACGCAAAGCTGGTATGTGAAGCACATATCGTGTTTTTGGAAGCGAAGGAACCGCTGAATTATCGTAAAGCCATCATTTTTATTTTGCAAATATTTCTCCAGGAAACTTGGCGCAAAATGTCGGACAACACAACTGCGCATGCGTTGATCCGGGAGTTTTTCGAGCGCAAGCGTGAATAGGATAGAAAAATAATGAACGAATGTAAGATATAATCGTTCTAGACTTTCAAACAAGTAAGGTAATTCAAAACAAACTAATCGTGAATTATATATAGCGCTGATCACATTTGTATATAAAACTTCTTGTCTTGTATCCTTATATTATATCCTTTATTCAGTATATCGCAATTTACTTGTATAATTTTTGAGAAATTAACTTGCTGCAAACCCAGCGGGTTATTCATATCGAGTGACGCACTGTGCTTGAGTCATGTGAGAACACAAAAAAACAGATATGATTCAATGTTCATTAACTTTTACAACTGTACCTGTAAGTAAGTGTCATGACACGCTGGGTTACGAATTGCATCGCCAAAATTCAATCGGAGAAGCATCAATTGTCTCTGAGTTTGTGCCTTTATGTTATGAACTGCCACAAATGCAAATTAAGCATATGATAATAACTTCTTACAGACAAGCCATGACAACACATGCTATGAGTATGGTTCTTTTTGCCCATGTCCGCAAATTCCTAACTCAGTTCCTTTAAAGATCAAGTTTCGGATAAAATATATCAAAATAACATTATTTACATGCGTATTTCAACTATTCTTCATACGGGCATTTAAACTCATTATGTACAGACATAAGACATTCGTTATGTTTGAAATAATTTTAGATCTGCCTAGGGTCTTGTGACAACCCACGTGACCGTAACTAATTTGCATTTAGTTTATCTATCATCTAGTTAGTGGAACTGTATATTTCCTGCAGATTTGAAGATATAGTTATGTGTTTAGCTATTTCAGTGCTTGGAATGTCCGTTCATAGAAACATAACAAAGAACAAAGGTATAATTTTAATTCATATAATATGCCTAAATCATATAAAAAGTCCCGAATCAGGATTGTAATTTTAATTAGAGCTTTACTATTCTACGGTCCTTTACGGCCCTGTATGTAAGTACGGCCATTTACAGCGCTTGTGTATAGTCAAAAGGTGTTTATGTGTTACATCATAAAGGACAGCCCTATATGTTAGGGTCGATTAAAAACCCTTTAACAGTATTCCGACAGTTAATAATTAAGCCGGCTACAACAACTAATTGTCAGTATGGTCGCTAAAGTTTTTGTTGCAGATTTTTTTGTCTTTTTAATTCAGATAAGACGCATATGTACATAAGCTCCAAAACGTTTTTTTAATCAAGTTCGACACGTGCACATATATATAATTGACACCTGTATTACGTCTTAATATAATCAGTAACCGTGAAAAAGGTAATAACTAATAAACAAAAAATATAACAAGATTACATTTCATTCTTGATCCTCTCTATTATAATTTATCTTACTATATTGCGAGATTCCCGTCCTTATGCTTCTAAGAATAGATTTCATTACAAAGAAAATATAATTTTTGTCACCTGCAATGGGTTCCAAGGGTTGTCATCGCCGGGGGTGGCAATGTTGGATAAGCTCCCATTGCCTAAAAAGTGCTCCCAATGGCTTGCGTAAAATATAGCCTCTGACTACCAAGTCCAGCTCCTGGCCTGCACGCATGGCTTGTAATTAGCCCGGCGGACCTGCTATTACTAACAGGAGAAGGGGCGAAGGCGGACCTGTGGCGCCATAACCACTGCTTCGGGTAGATGGAGCTCGTTATCCTGGGAAGGCAGTCTGTCTAGGAGAAGGAAAACTCTTATTCCAAACCAAGGGAGACAACCCTTCCAAAAACACCACTGCATTGTGGTCAGTCGTTGGGTCGACAAGGGCTTTGGGAGAGGTAACCCTAATCAACGTAGAGAGTTAAAATCGGAGATGCTGGGCCATTGGCACTCTCTAACAAACCACGGCATCACGTAACTACGCTATGACTACACGATCATATGGTATTCATCGATGTGGTGCTGGATCTTTGGAATTTCTCCAGGGAGATACAGTGCCGGGCTCTGAGCCTCGACAGAGTCCACCCAAAGCTACTGGGGGTCACTCCTTCTATCATACCAAGAGGAGACCAAAGGGCTACAACAAGCCAAGGAGGAGGAAAGTCCAACAGCAACACTTCAAAGTGATGCAGTGGAACGCAGAAGGAGTCTTCAACAAAAAGACTGAACTACAGCACTTCCTTCATGAGAATGACATCAATGTCTGCTGCATTCAGGAAACACACCTGCAACCAGCGAAATCCTTTAAGGTCAGAGGATACCAGTGCTTCCGAAGCGACAGGGCTGGAAGAAAGAAAGGAGGCATCATGACATTAGTCAGGAACAACATCAATGCTATCCAGACTAAAACGCATATGGATGACTCGGAATTCCAAGTACTGAGCCTCAGAAAGAATGACTTCGAACTGACTCTTGTGAACATGTACTCTCCAAACGACAAAGCTCTATCCCTAGACCATATTCCAACAGAGGCAACAAACTTCATGGTTGTTGGAGACTTCAATAGTCACTCACAAAGCTGGGGATATGACCACTTGGACAGCCGTGGAGAGGAAGTGGAGACCTGGCAGGATGACAACAGGCTGAACCTCCTCAATCAGCCGGAGGATCCCCCAACTTTTTACTCCAGAAGATGGCACACAACATCAACGCCTGACCTTGCCTTCTGTACTGACGACATACATGGACATGTCCAGAGGGAAGTCACTGAACAGCTCTGAGGCAGTGATCATCGCCCAGTCCACCTCATATTGGACCACACTGTCTCTACATCATCTAGCCTACCCAGGTGGAAGTACAAGAAGGCCAGTCTGTGAGTGATGAACTCTGCAAAGACATCAGAGTTGAAGGCAGAGACATAAACAACATAGTCAGAGACTTCAATCAATGTATCCTCAAGTCAGCACAGCAATCCATCCCTAGAGGTGCGAGGAAAGACTACAAGCCATACTGGAGTGAGCAGTTAGAGGAGCTGCAAACCAAGTTGTCCGAAGCCAGAGTGGAAGCCGAAAACAATCCCTCACAGGAGGCAAACCTTAACCTACAGCATGCCAAGGCCAAATTCCTCAGGCACAAGCTAGAGGCCCAAAGAAAGAGCTGGAGAAACAAGAAAGCTTCACTTAACCTCGAGAGAGATGGCCGTAAGTTGTGGAGGTTAACGAAACAACTGAACGACGACCAAGACAAAGCGAGAGGCCCAGTCACCTTGGAAGAGGAAGGAGAGCTGTTAATGGGCAAACAAGCGGCAAACGTCTTTGCCCAAAACTACAGAGATGTCAGTGACATCCCCATCAACAGAGAACGACAGAGAGAAGCCAGAAGAGAACAAAAGGACAGGAAAACAGCTAAGGGTACGTCAGAGTGTATGGACACGCGCCTGACACTACACAAGCTACAGACAGCTCTCAGACAGCTTAAGACCAAAAAATCTTTAGGTCCAGACGGTATCACCAACGAGATGCTGTCACACTTGGGCAATACAGCAATGTGCAAACTCCTGGACATCTACAACTACAGCTGGAAACAAGGGCAGCTACCTCAGATCTGGAGAGAGGCGACAATGATCCCTATACTCAAGAAAGGGAAGGACCCAAAGAAGGCAGCCAGCTACCGTCCGATCAGCCTCACCAGCTGTGTTGTAAAGACAATGGAGAGGATTGTGAATGCACGCCTGAAGTGCTACCTGGAGACCAACGACCTGCTGGCATCTGATTAGGCTGGTTTCCGACAATTCCGTTCCACAGAAGACCAGACTACATACCTAGCACAGGAAGTCGAAGATGCGTTCCAAAAAAACAAGGTGGTCCTTACAGCATAGATCGACCTACAGAGAGCATTCGACAAAGTCTGGACAGAAGTGCTACAAGTGAAACTCATGGGGAATGGAGTTGATGGGGCCATGTTGCAATGGATCAACTCGTATCTATTCAACAGAAGAGCCAGAGTCAGCCTGAGCCAAGCCAACAGTAGGAAGTTCCTGCTACGTCTTGGCGTCCCACAGGGTGTAGTCCTGTCCCCGACACTCTTCCTGGTCTTCATCAATGACCTGGTGTCTGAACTGCCAAAGGGAGTTTATGCTGCTCTCTATGCTGATGACCTGGTGCTATGGTGCAAAGAAGAACACGCCTCTACAGCCACGTACAGAATGCAAGGAGCTATGGACACACTTGCAGCATGGGCCGAAGACTGGTGCGTTACAATCAACAAGGAGAAGTCGTCCACCACACTGTTTACCTTGACAACAAAACAGAAAGCTGGGAAGGTTATGCTGGCTGTAACACTACTGAAGGAGGAAGACGAAGCCACATACCTTGGGGTCACGTTTGACAAGCGGCAGACATGGAAACCACACATCAACCGTGTAGAAGGGACGGCACGAAGAAAACTAGCCATGATGCGCAAACTTGCTGGAACAACCTGGGGTGCGAATGAGCAAATATTGAAGACCATCTATCAGGGCACAGTACGACCCACAATGGAGTATAGCTCAGGCACATGGTCCACAACAGCCAAGACGAACCAGCAAGACCTAGACAAAGTACAAAACCAGGCATTGTGCATTATCACAGGGGCCACCAAGTCTACACCAATTGCCTTCATGGAGAAACTGACTGGAATCCAACCACTTCATGAAAGAAGACAAACCAAAGTCCTTCTCCAGGCAAACAAGTACAAGTCCCTCCCAGATCACCCCATGAGGAACAGGCTTGAGGGATTCACCAAGAACCGCCTTAAGCGCTCCAGCTTTGTACATGAAGCAAAGAAGCTGAATATAGAGTATGCCTCTGAACTAAACATACAGACAATTCCCTTGGGCCAAGCAGACATCACCAACCCTACAGCCAATGACCTGTCTGCAGTGAAAGTGGCACTTGCTATTCCTGGACTTGACATGGGCAAACAAGAAAATGAGACCATCCGTAGAAGTCTGACACTTGCGACTATCTACGCAGACTATCCTTTAGACACATGGACCCATGTATATACAGATGGGTCAGCCACTAGAGCTATTAAGGATGGAGGCGCTGGTATTCATATAACATTCCCGTCAGGCCAGAAATCGGCCCATTACATCGCCACTGGAAAGCACTGTAGCAACTACAGAGCGGAGACTGAAGCGCTTGTGAAGGCAGTCTCTCTGATTGAAGACTTAGCAGAAGAGGTAACCTCTGTAGTCTTCCTCACAGACGCAAGATCAGTTCTGGAGGCTCTGCAAAGCAACAATGTTCCTGAACTAGCACAAGCCGTGAACAAGCTTGGGTCTTTCCGTAATGTTGCCCTCCAGTGGATACCATCTCACTGTGGAGTGCCCGGAAACGAGGAGGCTGACAAGCTGGCTAGGTTTGGAGCCCAGTTAGAGCAACCAGATAACCGGGTGACATACGAGGAGAAAGCCACCATCATTAAGGCTCTCACAAAGACCAGACAGGAAGCAGATGCCTACCACATGTTAAACAGACCAGAACAGGTGGTAATGGTGAGGCTACGCTTAGGGCATAACAGACTGAATGCACACATGTGCAGGAAGTATAAATTGGTGCCATCCCCAATATGTCCCTGCGGAGAACAGGACCAGACTGCAGAGCACATCCTCCAGCGATGTAAACGATACGACCAGGAGCGAGAAGCAACGTGGCCACAAGGTGCAACAATCCAGCAGAAACTGTATGGAGATGTTGACGACCTACGGAGGACCACAACTTTCATCGCGGATGCTGGAGTGGTCGTGTAGAGCGAAGGCCAAGAAGAAGAAGAAGTCACCTGCAATATGACAGTTATTTTGAACGACTTTTTATAACATTTGACTTAGAGTTTTATCAGACGTATTTTGATTTTTTTTGTAAGTTTTCGTTTTAATTATCTTCTTTAACTGCCATTTACTAATGATATTTGACTGTAATAACTTTCCCACCACATGCCTCACTCTGAAAGAAAAGAAGAAAAAAATCTATTGACCATAATACCTCCTCCCAAACACACTCACAGACAGACACACACGTGATATTTTTCAGTCATGTTTATCACATTATGAAACCGACCTGAAATAAAATGTGTTGTTTTTGTTGTTACCGATTTCTTTGCAACGTGATAAATCACCGTTTATTTGATGTAAAATACCTTCTTTTCTTCCTCTTTTTTTCAATAGCTCAATACTTAAATGTCATATATTATAGATTCTACGTATTGTGTGAGGAGTAAGGGACATTTATCATCGGAATAGCAGAGACAACGCTGATCGAGTAAATTATCGAAAAGTTTGAAAGAAATTGAAACAACAACAAAGAGATAAATCCAGCCTGCTTCTGTAATGCATTCTTCTCCCATCATTTTAATTCAGTTCTAATACATGATTTTAGTATTTTTTGTAATACATCAAAGCCTTTTGACAATATACAGGTGGCCTTAGTTAGGGCCATAAACATTGTTCTATAGGTTCTATAGCCGATCCCGAGTCTTCAGGATCGAATCCCACCTGTGGTGAAAGTTTGCAGTGACTTTACACATGCCTCACTTTCGGCGCGAGTACTGTTTGAACCCAGGAAGCAGTCATCGGGAAAGATTGATATAAGTTGCAAGTCCTTGCATGCTTCCCAATCGATGTAAAATAGATAAGTTTCACCTATAAGGCCGTGGAATAATGAAGGCCGTTATTTCAAATTTATTCACATTTAATAACGCATGTATACAGAAAATGTTCTACAACAGCTTTTTTAACATAAGATCAATCATAAGCATTAACCATGTTTGTAAGTTGTGCCTATCAGAGAGTGATAACTAGATGCTATAGCAAGCCAGACATTTCGCGGGTGATATTCACGTCATCAAACGGCCGATACCATAATTACGAGGCGTACAAAATGTCTTCACCTTGAGACTTCCAGGGTGAAAAATATGTGATGGTAAATTCAAAATTGTCTAAGTGCGAATGCATGAACGTCAAAGAAATGGGTAAATAAATTAGTAGTGTGTTACCTTATAGTCGCGCGCGCCCACGCGCTTTGTTGATCACGTGACACTAGAAGCTGCAAGGAACAAACATGGCAGACCAACGTGGGTGTTTTGTTAAATTTGTGTTACATATCTGAAAATACAAAGAATTTTCACCCCTCAAATTAATTTTCTAGCGTGTAGTAAAATATTTTGCTCATGGTTTTCTCAATCTTAGACGAGAGACCAACTGAAGGAATGCGTTTTCTGCGCTTAAATTGAATCGTGGCTTTCTCGGTTTTGCCTTTGGTCGCCATCTTTGCATTGTTTGGCGGTCACATGAATTTTCGATTTCTGCGTTGTATATTTAATTCCGGACTTTTTTGTTTAAACATTTGTTAAGGGTCGCTTAATTTCGTTCCTTTAAAAAAAGCGGGAATTTGAGCTTGATGCAGGCAATCAGTCTAGTCTCACTATTTCGCCTCCGAAGGTGAACCCATTTTTATAGGCTGATATTTTATAGTTGTTCACCTTCTACGTCTCACTTTGATCAGCATCTGGCTAAGCGGACTCGCCCAATTGTAGGATTGAGCACTTTTTATGGCTTGTTTGTCCAACAGATCACAGAGTTTAAGGCAAAAATGATAAAAATATGATGAGTAAATTCATACCTGATCCTGTAATCTAAGAAAACACAAATACATAAGTATAGAACTGAAACACTTATTTCGTACCTGATAAATCCACCATTTTATTCAAAATTTGGCAATTGGAATACCTGGTGTTCTAGGTTAATAGATAACTAGGACAGGGTAAAAACCGAGTCTGCTTAATCAGATGCAGATCAAAGTGAGACATAGAAGGTGAACAACTATAAAATATCAGCCAATAAAATAAGTTCACCTTCGGAGGCTAAATAGTGAGACTAGCATCCAGTCATAACCTTAGTCAACCTTGTACTGTATTGGTGACATCTTACTAACTTACTTTGTTGAATAAGTTTACACACATCAAACTAACCAAAATGTTGATTTTGCTTGCTTGATCAGCATTCAAAAATGGACTGTTTTGTTGAAATATTTCAACATACACAGACTGATAGAATTGATTTTGACAGAGTATTACTCTAGTAGTGCAGAACAATATACCTGATGACATTTATATTATAAATTTTGTTAACAGCTTTGGTACTGCTTTGCTTACTCTAAAAGGCCTTCATGATCTTGAGAGATAGGAGAATTTTCTATATTGTTTTTCATTTGTTGGTGTAACTGACTTGTACAGAAGTTCTGGACAAAAATTATCTCTTAAAAAAACCTTTTCACCAATATTTTAGTATATAGGTGTTCATGTGGGGTCTTTTGAAATTGGGTCCATTGGAGTATTCTAAAATTTCAGTATAGAATGCCAAAAAGTTTGTAAAGCTGCAAAGTAAACATTCTTAATTTATAAATGCGAAACTTGCAGTTTTATTCACTATAAAATTCGCCCCAAATTTGCTTATCGTCCTAAAAATTTCTAGTGGTAATGTGTTGAAATTAACCAAGAAATAAGTGGTTGTTTGATTTCTTCAGCTATAATTTGCTAAATTATGCTTTAAGATATAGTGTGTCATGCATGTTAATAACACTTCAGTGGTTAATAAACCAGAAATAGGTTGTGATTGTTGAATATTTGATCAGTGGAGTTTTGCCAACACATTACTTTTTAATGCTGTGTTTAAGTTATTTTGATACAAAAAAAATATAATCATACGTAATTGTATGTTAATAAGACTCTCTGGTGAGGTCCTAGCCATTGTAATTTATTTTTAATGTCTCCATTTAATTATTTTTAGAATACGCTGCACAGTATCAAACAAGTGGACAAGCAGGGTAAGTGTGAAATGGAAGGCAGGTTTGTTTTACAGTGTAAAGATGAACTGCAAAGAAAAAATTGTAAAAAAATTTATTGTGTTTGTACAGTTTGTCGAAATGAACATTATTTGATAATTTTTTTTTAAAATAACAACAGTTCATATTGAATTCATGATTAATTCGTATTATTACCTATTCATCCTAGGGTTGACAGCTGTCTTACTTAGTGAAGTATTTGAAAACACAATTTTTTTTTCAGATATAATTATGCTGGTGCATATGGGACAACTCAAGATGCCTCAGCATATGGACAACAGGGAGCTGCCGCTTATGGCTCAACACAGGTACATTTCAAGACTTCTTAGATTAAAGCCAGTTAGTAAGAAAAGAACTTTGTCAAAATCATAACGGAGACTATAAAAATTCATAACCAAGAAAAGAAAGTTGTAGAATAAGCTTAAATGTTTGAATATTGGTAATCTTGCTGACTTCGAGTATAGGTACTTATCAAATAATTATGAAATAATGAAAAATATATATTTGTAGCTGTTATGCTTATTACTAATATTACGTTACCAGGAAACAATTTATTTTAGGCTACTCAGCCAGCTGCTGCAGGAGGGTATGGTGCCCAGACCCAACAGGTAGCTGGCTACACTGGCTATGATGCCTCAGCTTATCAACAAGGAACACAGGGACAGACTGCCCAGCAGAGCCAGTACGGCCAAGTACAAGGTGAGCGTTGCACACTGTGTTTTAGTTACATGTAAATCAAGGTTATGGAAAGAGGGTTGCCACAGACTGAAGAATGATGTGCTTTTCAAAGGTTAGGAGTGTGCAAGCAATATAATACAACCAAAAATACTACAGAGATAAATGTGGAAAGTTTAAGAACTGCTTAGAGATATCCCTGTTAACAAACAACTCAGAAAGGCTTTTTGTGAAGATGTTTTTTCTTTTTGTTTTTTTAAGAAATCAATGCCAGGACTCGCATGGCTTTAAGGAAACATAATAAGAATGATGTGTAAGTTGTAAGTGGCAGCCCTGTGACCTGTTCTATTTATTAATCAGGCCAATGGTTGGAGCTGGATGGAATATATGACATAGATATATATACTCTTGGATAAAGTAGGTTAGTGTACTCTGTCTTTCCTTTTCAGCTGTTTCCATTTGTAGTCTCAAGGATTTCTTAAGTGATTTTAATTTTTCATACATGTTATATACCAAGTAATAAAAGGTTTGAGTGGTAACATTCTAGGCCAGGCTGGTGCACAGGCATATGGCACATATGGTTCATACGACCAAAGTGGATATGGCCAACAACAGGCGGCCCAGGGTTATGGCCAACAACAGGCTCAAGGTATATTCTATGCACTATGTAAATCATGAGTTTTGTGTTTCAGTGACAATATCCCATAGTATACTGTCTGGTTAGCTTTGTTCAGTATTTCAGTTTGGGACAATATGTTGAAGCTTTAATGTGTGAATCATTAACTTGTTAGAATATTAATCTTTCTGTTCACGTAGAGTGGTGTTTTTATTGAACATATGGTTTTATCCATATAGGTGAAGAAAAAAATACGTTATAGATTTAGTTTAAGATTAAGATACAAAAAGAATATCAGGGGAATGGCATTATTTTTCGGTGCGAGAAATGTTGTTGTCTGCAGCATGAATAATGTGTTTGAAGGAAAAGAAAAGATGAAATTACACAAAGAAAAAAGCAACAACATGGGAAATCTCTAATCAATACACATACTTACATGGTTAATCAGACTGTGTATAGGGATTTATAGTGTTTTTGCATTGGAAAATATTACCTTCTTACCCATGGCATTTATACTTTTGACAAAATTGTTCCATAAAAGATCAAACTATAAAGATGAGACATTTCTTGTAAGTTGAAAATTGAAATGTTATAGTAGTTTTTCAATTGAGCATTGTCTGAAATATATAAATTAATGATAAAAATATAGCGGAAATCTACCACAAGGTCAATGTAATATAAAGTGATTTATGGAATTGTTGTTTATAAAATGCTCACATTGAGACTGTTAGGAAAATATTTAGTTGTCTTTGTAACAGTCATGTACTGGAGGTTTAAGACTGCCATGGGAGTAGGTAAAATGTTCAGTGAAAAACAGTAGGTGCTAGTTTTGTTTAACCTTGCTTAAATCTGTTGGAGTGATGAGGTTCATTGTCCTCAGTTCTGTGTAAGATATTTTCTTTTTCTGCATTTTACAAACCTATATTTCATGACACCCATGTTGCATGTTTGTATATATCTTTTAGGTAATATACCTATGAGTATTCAACATTAAGAGAATGCAGACCGATTATTAATCAATCAGTGGATGCTAGGTAGCTGTTCCTTTTGGACATGATGATAATCAACCAATGGTTTGTGTTTTGTAGCTGGATATGGACAAAGTGCTGGTGGTCAGCAGGCCCAGAGCTCATATGGTAGTGGACAACAGAGTGGTTATGACCAGCAAAGCAGCGGAGGAGGAAGCTATGGGGGATCTGCTGCAGGAGGCGGAGGATATGGTAATCAAAGCCAGAGCGGAGGTTATGGTGGTCAGAGTGGAGGGTACGGAGGTGGTAGTGGACAAGGAGGTTATGGAGGTGGAGCAGGAGGTGGGGGCCAAGGTGGTTACGGAGGAAGCAGTGGACAGGGAGGTTATGGCAGCGGTGGTGGACAAGGGGGCTATGGTGGCCGTGGTGGTGGAGGTGGCGGATATGGTGGTAAGGAAATGAAGATCTTTGTCAGATATGAAGTCAGAGAGTTATAAAGCACAGCACCCTACCATGTTACATTTACTGATTTGAGACTGTTGCAGGGCTCTACAAATCCTATAGTCCAACGTCCGGGACAGCTCTAAAATCGCTCTCGGACAACTGACTGTGTACAAAATTTTTGTCCTGGACAACTTAATTTTGACAGTCATAAATCTGGGATAACTGCTGAAATAAACAACCCACTTGAATAAACAACATGGTGCAGTCAGTATCAAATCACACTGAAATCAAGTTTGGCATTTGATAGGCTTCGCCCTAATAGAGAACTGAGAGCATGTGAGCAGAAAGAGTCGACCAATCACGACACTAGTTACATTTTACCATGGACAAATTTTAAAAAGTTGAGAGGTGTGAAACCAACAATTACTGAGAATGTGTAACTTCACTTGAAAGTTTTCTTTTCAGGTGGTGGAAGAGATGGTGGTGGCCGTGGAGGATTTGGCGGAGGGTAAGATTTCATTTTATCCCGAATAAATTTTTAACAAAAAATTGAAATTGTAATAATTATGATGGTGAATGTTATGTAAATGAAGCAGGAACAAATAGTCTTATTGGTACAAATCAGAGAGTTAAGATTGCAGTAAAAACAGTTAGGAATTGTGAAAACATAAAGATGGTCTGTGAATGTAGAAATTATACATTAAGGTTATGCTGAGGTTTGTCAGTAAAATAGTATTGACATTTTAGTAGTAGTTCTGAAAAGTGTATTTATAAACTGGTGTAAGCAATGAAGATTTGTACTTAAGAAAAAAAAAAAGGTTTGCTCTGTAACTGATTACAACTTATGTTTTTGTATATCTTAAACATTATTACCTTCATGCCACATAATTTAACCCCTGTGTTTTTTAGTCTTTTATTTCTGACAGGTCTAAGAGTATTGAGGTTACAAATTGACCAGTCATGGTCATTGGTACATTACTAATTAAGGGGTTACTTACAATACTCACTGATTAAAATGGTGTTCAATTTACTTTGGACTCACTGGACATAGTTGAATAATACTAACTGTGTGTATGTTGGAAATAAACTTAGGGTGTGAACCTGTGCTTAGCATTGCACAAAAATGTTGGAACCCGTAGAAGATAGTTAATTGAATAAATAAAGAGGTATTGTTAACACTTTAGTTCATCAGTGATAAATTGAATGCTTATGACCTACTAACACAACTGCGAGATATTTTTCCTCCCAAGGGTATTAACATGCTGTATAATTACCTATGTATCAAATGATTATACAAGGTTGTTAGTTGTTGCTCAAATTATTGTACATAGTATGTTCATGTAAGCAACTGGGTCATGTTCAGATATAGCTGAAAGCTTTGATAGCTGGGTAAGGGCTAAGAAATGCACCTTTATAGCTAAATAATCAGATTTTATCTAAGATAAATTTCTGTTTGTTTTACAGAATTTTCTTTTTTTTATCAAACGTTTCATTTTGCAAGACGTTTTGATAATAGGTGTCATTTTCAAGTAACAGAAAGAACTTAGATTATGCCTTTTTTCAGCTTAAAACCAACATAGCATAGACTAAATGCTTTAAATGGATGGAGTGACGTCTGAACTTGACCTCAGTCAAAAAGACATACTATGTCTTTGTTTAAATCAAAATGAAAATTGAAATTACCAAGTATGTTCTTTACTAATAATTTAAATTCTGGATGACACAAAGCAGTATGTTTGTATACAACATTAACGTTGTAAGCTACATTAAGTCATAGTCATCCTTAGGTTATAGAACTGTCTAAACTGATACTAAGCAGATAGATGTTAATCTTTCAGAAGTTGTGTACTTGAATGAAAAGTTGTCCCTAATAAAAACAGGTCTTATACTTTAATGAAGAATGTTAAAAGGAAAGGAGAAAAAATGTCAGTAAAAGTTTTAAGTACTTATGTATTTTATAAAAGTTCTTAAGGAAGAGAGTTCAGATTATAAAAGAAAGCTTCAGTAATTCTGTTGTTGGCAAAATACTCCAGTTTTTTAATTTATAAGAAGAAGAAAAAAACTGTACTTGTGTGTGTGTGTGGGGGGGGGGGAACTAATGGGTGTTCCTTTGTCAATGTTTATTGATGAAAATAATGTCACGAGTAACTATGTAAATTGAGCTCTAAAGATATTTATATTTCCTCACATGTCATGTAAGGAAGTTGTATTAAATAGTCATTTAAAGAAAAAAACGTTCACATATTTTTGGGATGTAAATAAATCTGAACAGGAAGTGAGGCAAGGATAAATGCTACAAAGTGAGTGAAGCATTTTATATATATATGTAATAAAAAAAATGTGTAAGATGACTTATGGATTAAGGTAAGTATCTAAAAATAAAGAAGCAAGAGTGATACATGTAACTTCAGATAAAAATATTTAAGAAAGAACTGAAATGCTTCAGGTACATTTTTTATGGTACCTTCAAGGAATAACAAAAAAGGTTATAGTTCTGCTTCAACAGTGTTACCTAAATAAAGGTGAAATATGGGTGAAATAAAACTTAAATCTTGCCAGAAGTGGCATAGAGTATAAACTGGTATATTAGAAAGTGTTAATGAGTACAACTGTCCAGTGAGTCCTTAGGTTAAGGTTGATAATAGGTGAATCTAGTTTGAAATGCATGTGCATTTGTCATGTTTCAAGTGTCAGTATGTAAAACTAATGTGGCTCTGGTCTTCAGGGTATATTTAGGGGTTCATGTGTAAAATGGTGTGCTTTATTTTAGTTGATTTATTTTTCTTTTACTGTACTTTTGCCATATTGTAGTCAATCATGGCTAGCATGAACAATGAATTACAGGTCCTTTTTTTTCTGTTAGGAATATTTTTACCACTTGACTAAATGTTTTGTTTCTCTGTCTTGGTAAAGAAATGATTTACATGAAGTAAAAACCAACAAAAACACTGTACATGAATCATCAGAAGGGGAGTATTTGTTGAAGCTAAAACTGAACTGTAAATTAGCACTCTGTTCTGAAAGAAGTACTCAATAAATGGCATAAGATTTTTTCTCTTTGTATGTTAGGCTGTGATTCTGTCATTGCACACCTAGGTTGTTGTGTTTACTTGAAAGTTACATGAGGTGATGTAAAGTAAAAATAATATCAAACCCTGATAGTACCAGAGCCACTAAGCGTGAAAACTAGTGTTTACATTGAAAAGGTGATGTTGGTTTTTAAACATTAGAAACTGGGTTTTTACCAAAATGCTGGTACATAATTACTGTGAAAATAAGGAGAAAGGAATTATTACATAATTGGGTAAAAGGAAAATCAAAGCAAAAGTTAATGAATTTATGTTCCACAAAGGCTATACAATTGTACCTCTACTCACTACAAACTGGTAGCTAAGGTGTATGCCACAAGAAGATACAAGACAACAGCCAGTGTACATGTGGCCACTTGTTACTGTTCATTATACATTATCTCTTTGTTCACACTTGATGGCTTGTGTTTCCTGTCACATTCTCTAGTTAAATAGAAGAATTTGTATTGTTACTTTTACAGTAAATTTGCTATGATAATAGTTCTACTTCTTAGATAGGTAATTGTTGTTTTTTCAGTAAGTTACAACATGGAAAGCCAGACAGACATCTAGTCAACTTGTTTGATCTTAGGTTTTGAATATATTCCTGTTCCAAAAAGTACTTAGGACCGTCAGTTTTTCACTAAAACTTAATGTTTGTTGGTTTAACTCGCATTCCTTGATACAAAATCATAGCAAAAGTGACCAATTAGGACAGAGAAACCAACATACATTTTTACTAGTCCCAGAAGGGACTTTAGACTGGTTCTTCTTCACTAAGACCTGCTCTATGTTGGTTACACTTGCACGGAGTGTTAGAATGTTTTTTTATGCATTTTAATAGTTATTTATAAGTCCAACATCAAAAATAGATGCAAACACAGGACTATTTTTTACAAACAAAATGAAAAAAGCAGTAGTGATTGGAAACTTAAATTTAAGTTAGGTCTAGCCATCATTGATTTGTGAACAATGTAGATATGATATGACAGTAACTAATGTTTTGACAATGTATTACAGTGGTGGTAGAGGAGGTTTCAACAAATTTGGGGGTGGTAAGTGATCATCATGTACCCATATTGGGCATGACTTTGTTCATCACAAATCTTTTCCTGTTTTACTTTATTACATGGTCTTTGTTGTTTTTTTTCTGGTATTCTGTTGTCCTTAATATTAGTGGTATATTGGTTTTAAATAGGTTTGAAAATATTGAAGCATTTTCCTTTACAAGTTGTGTTACATGACTTTAACAAAAAAAGTGTAAACACCAAAAAATGGGTTTTACTAAAAAGGTAAGAATGGTTCCTATAGTAAGGTGTAGATATAGTATGCCCATTTGCCCACAAACAATGAATCATATATGAAAACAAAACAGACACAACATTCACTGCAGAGAGTACAATTTTGGGGGATGATAATGAAATATTTTTTATGAAGACAGTAAGATAACTTACTGTTACAAATGAAAAAATATTGTAAGTAAATGGAATAAGCAAACTTGAATCAGGATGTTGACATAAAGGTGGGTTTTGAAGTTGCTGCACATTGCTGTCATTAAAGCTAGCGTTTGAATAGTAACTTTTAATATCCATATGCTGACAAATGCACACAAATGTGCAAACATTGATATTCTATATGCACAAGCTGAATTTCATCAGTTGATCATTTATCAAGATGGTGACAAGCAAATGCTAACAATTAGCAAAACGTGGATTTTATCTAGTGGCTCATCATCCAAATCCTGATGCTCAGTTTGACCAAGTGGCTCAACTATCTATATCCAGATGTTTAGTTTGATCCAGCAGCTCAACATCCCAAAGACAGAAGCTAGATTTATTCCAGTGACTAGACAATGCAGTGCTGACAAATGCACAAGTAGGATTTTATCATGCGGCTAGACCATTCAAATGCTGAAAAATGCAAAAGCTCAGATTCATCCATTCATCTATTTTGATACTGACAAATGCACAAGTTTCATTTTATCAAGTTGTACTTCCACCCAGACACTGACAAATGTAGAAGCTGGATATCGTGTAATAACTTGACCGCCCAAATACTGACAAATGTAAAAGCTGGATATCGTCCAATGACTTGCCTATCCAATGCTGACAAATGTAGAAGCTGGAAATCGACTAATGGCATGACATCCAAATGCTGACAGGTGTACAAACTGGATATCATCTAATTACTTATCCATATGCTGGCAAGTGTACAAACTGGATATCATCTAATGACTTCACCATCCATATGCTGGCAAGTGTACAAACTGAATATCATCTAATGACTTCACCATCCATATGCTGGCAAGTGTACAAACTGGATATCATCTAATGACTTCACCATCCATATGCTGGCAAGTGTACAAACTAAATATCATCTAATGACTTCACCATCCATATGCTGGCAAGTGTGCAAACTGGATATCATCTAAAAGCAATATTTAAGAAAAAATAGCAGAGCTTGTTTATATGTTTATATTAAAAATATGGGCTAAAAAACATACTAAGATTGTTGTTAGCAATGATACTCTAAAATAATGAATGGGTGACATTAATTAGTTTTACTGTTGTGTTACTTGTAACTGAATAGTACTGAATCATGTGGCACATAAGCTAGTAATTTGTTACTATGTCATGGTGGTGAATTACATGAAATACTTCTTCAGCATTGAAAAGGAATAACAATTGTGTTGAGATTAGGAATAAAAATAAAAATCCATACTTTGGTATGGATATGTTTACTTGAGGTACAGAATGTTGTTGGAAGGAAGAGTTTTCCTTTTAATGCCAAAAAATGGCATGTCATGGCTAAGAAATACATAGAAATAATATGCAAAAGGGGGCAAAATGTATAAAAATTTCTTCAGAAAAAGTCAGTTGTCATAACAAACAAATGTGAAACTTACTTACTTGTAAAGAGGTACAGAGAGAATGAAGATGTATAAAGTTTGTTTAAATAAATGAAAAGGTATCAAACATGAAAAACAAATGTTACACAGAATAATAAATGGCTGGGACAGAACAGAGTACATTGATGTAAAAAGAAAAACAAGAAAACCTTTTTATGTACAAGGGGTAAAAGAAAAAGAATAACTCTCCTTGGACAGAAGGACTGAAAATTTTTTGTAGTACATGAGTGTAAATGAAGCAGACATTGGCCTGGCAGAAGAAAAAAGGTTCTTAAAGATGATAGTTCAGTAAGCTTAGATGGTTGGATTTACTGTACTCAGTTGAAATGGAACTAAAAATGCAGAGCAGGCGGTGTTGTAGACACTGACAAAATATTAAAAATCTTACAATCAGTGCTGAAAATTTCAGCACACCAGATACTTATTGGTTGGGAAGTGGGGTCCTATTTATAGATTTTTTCCCATACTTAAGGATTTGTCCGATTACCAAACATAAGGACATTATTTTACAGGTTTAAATTTATCAGAAATTCAATAATAGTAGGATAGAGTCATTTATTAGTTGAATTCTGACATTGCTGAATGTGAAAAATGAATCGTTTTTAAATGTAACACAATGCATTGCAGGTGGTGGCGGTGGCGGCAGTTGGGGTGGTGACCGTGAGCTCCAGGAGACACCTGACACTGTCTTCATTACAGGACTTAGTGAAAGTATTGAAGAGGAAGATCTCATGGCACACTTTGGAAGCATTGGTGTCATTAAGGTGCGTTCCAGTTAAATGCATACTCTGATCTGGGCAAATGGGCAAAGATGATACTTTGAGATTTGCTTTTGAAAGTTTTTATCAATTTTTTTTATGTTGATAACTTGTTTCTTACAAATCAGTTAAGAAGTACTGACAAAATCTATTATTTGTTTGATAGAACTTTTGTCGAAAGTAAGTCACCGAAAATTTGAAGAAGTTTTTTGTTTTGACTGTTGTAGATTGACAAGAAAACTGGAAAGCCAAAAGTATGGATCTACAAAGACAAGCAGACAGGGTAGACCTAAAGGAGAAGCCACAGTAACATATGATGACCCTGAAACAGCCAAAGCAGCCATTAACTGGTTCAGTGGTAAGTTGAGGCATGCATTCATTTGTCATAATATAAGCTTCATCCTTTCCATTTTGCATTTCACTTTATCTCGTATCTGAATCACAGTAATTGAACAAGTTCAGCAGTTTGGGTCCAGATACTCTGCAGATAACTGGCAACTGATTGTTTAGGATTATAAGGGTCTAGTGCTACAAGGGAAGACTATTTGGTAAAAGGCTGTCCTAAATGTATTGATGATATAGTATATGATGATTATAAAGCTACTGATCAACAGGTTTTCGCTTAAAAATAATTTTTCTTTGAAAGTAAAGATAAGTCGAAGTACTATTTCAAAAACAGTTTTAAAAGAATTGTGCTGGTAGCAGATTTGAACTCGTAATGAATTCAGTAAAGTAAAATGTTATGCCACAGAGCTTTTTAATTTTCATGCATTTTAAAAACAGTATAAAGTCTTCGTGCCATGATTAATGTAATAAAATATTTGGCAATAAAAATAAAGTACCCAGCTAATACTGATGTTTTTTCGAAGGAAGAAAAAGAGGTAGCTATTGATGCTTTCTTCACAAATGTTACTAGATATTTCTGTATGTTTTAACTGTTTCTTTTTATGCATCAGTGAACTATGCGTGAATCGATGACTGTTAGACATAAAACTTAAGCTATTTTGAATAGTTCAAAATTTTTTTTGATTCTTCTTTCAGAGAAAGATTTCCAGGGTAACATAATCAAAGTACAGATAGCTCAGAGGAAAGTCAGTGACTTTAGTGGAGGTCGTGGTGGTGGTGGACGTGGATTTGGAGGTGGTCGTGGTGGTGACAGAGGAGGTCGCGGTGGTGGTGGTGGGGGTGGCGGTGGAAGAGGTTAGCGTGAGCTTTTTCTAAAATCTGATATAGACCAGTAACCAACTTGAGTGAATACTTGAAAACCTGAAACATACTTGCTTTTATCTGATTATCATTTTGATTTTATTGTTAACTTCTTAAAATATTGATAAAGTGAGCCAATAGGTTGATGCTTCTGGTGACTTTTAAGTCATCATCATTTAGAAAACAATGTCTAACATAAGATACTTGCTTTAACAAGGAGGAAGGGACAGTGGTGGTGCACGACAAGGAGATTGGAACTGTCCAAATGAAGAGTGTGGTAATAACAACTTTGGTTGGAGAAATGCCTGTAATCTCTGCAATACTCCAAGACCTGATGGTGCTGGTGGCGGTGGTGGAGGGGACTTTGGTAAGAAATTTTGTACTAGTTTATGAAAAAAATGTCTCGACTTTTGAGAAAATTTGAAACATATCAGTCGATCTATTTATATTTCTCGTGCTCTGGAAGAATCTGTGGTTGTTCATTGTCTTAACAGTCTTGCAAAAAAATAGGTTATATTTTAATGTAAAATAACATTAAAAACTTCAAACATTGTCTGAATGGTTAATTTAAAGAAAATTGTGAAAGTAATACTACATGAAATTAATCAAATCTTATCACAGGAGGTCGTGGAGGTGGTGGTCGTGGCCGTGGTGGTGGATTTGGTGGAGGCCGTGGTGGTGGAGGTGGCCGTGGAGGATTTGACAGAGATAGAGGTTTGAGTAGAAATTGTTTATGTTATTAGTACATTTCCAGTGAAGAATTGTTTCGTTTTTTCATGTGTTTACAGTTAACAGATACGGGTTCAGAGCTAATAATTGTTATGTAATAGGCAGTTTTAACAATGTTGTCACTTGACTTGTATGTGCACAAATTGCTAAGTTTTTAGGGCATTGTGTAAAGTCGTAATCATACTTCTTAAACAGTGATGATGGCGTAGTCAAGATGTTTTCAGAAGAGTTTTGTTACCTTGAGTTTTGTGACCAGTATTTCTTTTTTTGTGACAAAATTTAACTGTTAGGTGATAATCAGACTTGCCAGGAATGATGTTGCCTTACATTATTTAGACAGTATCTGGAAATGAGATTACTCTCTGAAAACCTTTTAGAGAAGAATATTTCTAATGCAAGATTTTGTTATAAACAGGAGGTCGTGGCGGAGGATTTGGTGGAGGCCGAGGTGGTGATAGAGGAGGCCGAGGTGGTGATAGAGGAGGCCGAGGTGGTGGTGGTGGGGGATTCGGAGGTGGACGGTAAGTAATGCTTGAGCTGTAAAGTTTGAACATTACGACATTGTTAAAGTTGAAGCATTTTTAGCTCAGCTATACAATGTTAGTTGAAGTATTCTACTTAGTCTGGTGTTGGTGATGTCACACCTTGTTTGAAGTTTTGCGTGCAAGTTACTGTCATGCATATCTTATAAACCAGCAAAGCTTACTAATTTAATACTTCACTAATGTCTTTAGGGGTATTAAACAAACAAGCGAAATAACTCTTGACCAAATTTAGGCAAATTATGGCCCTTCTTAGACTTAGTAATCTTGGTTAAAGTTTTGCATGCAACATACAATCGTGCATATTTCTCAGCAATCATGAATGGGATTGACGTTATTATGACTAAATTTTTGTAACCAGAATATAATTTGTTAAATTGAGGCTATTCTTCTCACTTACAGTGGAGGTGGTGGTGGCGGCGGCGGTGGTAGAGATGACAGGCGGTCCAGACCATACTGAGCATTGTCCTTCTAGCATCTTGATCATTATCATCACCATCATCATCATCAGTGGACAACATGCCACGCAAGAACCTTACTGAACATAGTTCATTGTGTTTCATCATCCATCATCTGTCGTTTTATTTTGTTATTCATTGTCTGTCATTGTTTTGTTTTTAAATAGGCTTTTTTTAATAACTAGGAAAGACATAATGTGTACGTGGTGCAGGTTTAAGAAAATATTCAGACTTTAAAAAAAAAATTAACATGTGCATATTAAATCCTATAGATATAGGCAGCTATTGGGATTTGCAGCAATAAAGCTGTGGTTTCAGTAAAGCAGGATTATCATTACCTTGGCTTTGGAAGGGAATGAAATGAAATTTGATCTGTACACTGTAGGAAGACTGTTTGCTCTGGTGATTTTGATTGTGTCCCTTGTTTGATATCTGTGCAGCTTGTGAAAGTACATGGTTACATCTTTCATTATGATTTGTAATCACAAAAGAAAATCACTTTTAAACATGTGACTCTCATAAAACAAACTTGTTGAGATGTATTTTGAGCATTTTTAGATGTCATTTCAACATCTTTTATTAGTGACAAAAGTATCATGAGAAACATTGAAAGAAATTAGTACATCCATTTCACTGGTTCCTTGATATATAAATATTCGAATTCTAAAGTATTGTGTAATGATTAGACATTGTGAAATCAATAAAGCTTTTGAAAAAGTAGTTTTTTGCTTTTAGAATTGTAGTAATGTAGACAAGAGAAGCCTACATGTTTGAGTTCATGTAATACAAAAATTAGGAAGCCTTAAAGTAGGTTGTAACCAACCAAAAGTAATTGTGGAGTCTTCTATATTAAGGGCTGTTCCAGTAAAACTACATCCCGACCCAGGTAGGCAGAATAAATTACTTTAGAAGTGTCTTTTTTTTTCTTACACTTGGAAAGATGTTGGTCCATCGAGTAGTGCCTTCCTAGGCTGGGATATTGTATACATATAGATATGTAGATGTATATAAATTTTGCACAAAGTATATTGTCTAGTGGACCTCTACCAAGATTGTTCAAATTATGTCCCTGTGGTCACTCGTTTCTTTTTAAACATATATAAGGAAAACTTCAAAATCTATTATTTGGCTTCAGGTTCACCTAGAGCTCCTCTACAAAGATTTTCAGATTATTATGCCTCTGGGATCATAAATGGCTCCGTCTGGGCGTCACTTGATTTAATAAAGGCTTAAATAGGGAAACTGAAAATCTATGAAACCACCAGGCAAAGAACAGATATTTTTCCTTGGAGTATCAGCCAGAGGTCCACTACCAAGTGTTCAAGTGATGCTCTTATGATCAAAACTGACCCCAACCCAGATGTCACTTGATATTTGTAAATACTTGAAAAGAAAAGGAAATTAAAAAAACCTTTTCAGTAACAACAAGGCCTAGTGTTAAGATATTTGATAAGTAACAAAGCCTAGTGGCAGTAGCCAAGTTTGTTCAGATCTGGCTCTTTGGTCAAAATTGACCCGGCTTTAGGGTCACAAAAGTTAAAAATAGCTTAAAATTTTCATTAGACCTGTCATTTATTGACATATATTAGACATTAGGTACAAAGTCACCTTGCATGAATCTCTGCCATTCACTTGGTCAAGGTCACAAAGGCTAGAAATAGATTTTTGTACTTTTCCCTATAGAGTCTTCATTGATTGATATCTGCGATATTCGGTAAACTTGCAAGGACACCTACCCTTAGGTGGAGTTTGAGGTCACTAAGGCTAAAAATAGATATTCTTTCTATTTTTTGTCATAAAGCCTTTATTGCTTGGTATTTTTATACGCCCATTAAAGACGGGACTTATGGGATAACCCATGGCAGGCGGCATCCAGATGTTAGTCCGGAGCTGAACTCCTACACTATCAAAGCTATTGACTTGAAACTTCATTGATGGATTGATCTCATTGAGACGGAAATCAGTGCACAAGAACCGTCACTCTGCATTTCGCGATTTTGGAGTTATTCCCCTTTGTTTAATTTTCTTTTCAGGAGCATAACTTCTACATTATCAAAGCTATTGACTTGAAACTTGATACATAGATAAGTCTTATTGAGACAAAGTGCAGTGCACAGAAACCGTAACTTTTCATGATTTTGGAGTTATGTCGATATGTTTAATTTTCTTGTCCGGAGCATAACTCCTACGTTATCAAAGCTATTGACTTAAAATTTCACAGATAGATCTCATTGAGACAGAGTGCAGTGCACAAGAAACATCACTGTACACTTCATGATTTTGGAGTTATTAGTTCAATTTTCCTACTTGACTATACTCCTACATTATCAAAGCTATTGACTGAAACTTCATAGGTGTATAGATGTTATTGAAACAATTTGCTCAATTGACAGGCATATTTTGCTCCGCCTTTTGGCGCTCTTGTAAATATTTGGTATATAGACACCTTGCATGAGCCTGTTCCTTAAATTGGGTTAAGGCTACCAAGGCTAAAAATAGATTTATTAGAGCCTTCATTTATGGACCAGTATCTTTAGTATTTGGTTTGTAGGTTCCATGCATGGACCTTTACCGTTAGGTGGGGTTTAAGGTCAATGGGTCAAGCTCACAGCAGCTAACAGATTTTTATGCTCCCCAAAGTGAGAGCATATAGTCACCGCCTTGTCCATCTGTCCTGCCACACTCTTGTCCGGAGAATAACTTAAAAAGTATTGAAGGAATTTGATTGAAACTCAACATGTGAGAGGAACTGCAGTGTCCAAGAACCATAATTCTACCTTGCATAATCTTTTAATTATCTCCCTTAAGTTAATAATGCTTGTCCAAAATACAACTAAACTGTCCCAGATATCTCATTGAAACTTTATGCTGTTATAGAGACTAGTCTGAGGAAGTGCACTGTGAAAGTACCATAACTCTAATTTACTTAGTTTTTGAATTATCTCCCAATATAATACCTAAAAATGCTTGTCTATGTATAAATTTGAAGTGTTGAAGGAATTTGATTAAAACTTCAGTCACAGATACTAGTGCGTGAAAGTGCATTGTTCGATATCCATATGTCTACCTTGCTTAATTTTTTAATTATCTCCCATTATATACTTAAAATGTTTAATAATGCTTGTCCGGAGTACAACTTTTAAACTATCAATGATATCTCATTGAAACTGGAAAAGTATTAAAGGAAAATGAATAAAACTTCACACAGTTACAAAGACCAATGAGAGGAAGTGCAATGTTTAAATACATCAGTTTTTTTTTTTATCTTCCTTTATAAAACTTAGTATAGCAACCCTGATAGATAGATAAGTCGATGGCTTATCAGCAGAATTCTTGAGAACAACACTGATTATATGAAGTACAGGTCTACTTTTTACAACTGCCAGCCAAGCACTTGACACCTCTTGTTGTGATTATAAAAGTTCTGGCAAACATACACAGATTAAACAAGTAGAGGGTAAATTTTGCAATAAATCAACTGTCCTTACAAATGTGGTTTTTTATACTATAAATACTCAAATATGTTTCGTCATGATTATCCTTACTATTACTTAAAAAGTATTTAATTTCACATGTCACTGAAATACCCTTGATAGTACATTTCTTACTTTTCTGCCATTCTGTACAAAAAATACTTCAGGAGCATTGTTTGGTTTTACCAATTTCTTGTTCTACTTTGTCATGGAGCCTTTATTTATTGACTGATATTTCAGATATTTAGTTTCTAGGCACCAACAAACCTTTAATTAGAAAATGTCATACTGCTTCTGACATTTACTTAGCAGCTAACCCACAGTCAAAGTACTCAAATGAGTGATCCAGGGCCATCATGGCCCTCTTGTTAATTCAAACAGCCTTTTGACCACTGCACTTATAAGTCAAACATAGTGATGGCTAAATTGGTTGGCAACCCACATTGAGGGGAACTATTCTCTTCAATAGAGTTAATAATAAAGGCCCCAGTAGTGTATATTGAGTGGTGAATAAAAAATTCTTAGTGCTTTGAAATAAAGAAGCAGATCTCTACATTTTTTCACATTCAACTTTCTCTTGAAATCTTGCCAGTTTTCAGTTCTGTCGCAACTGAAAGTGAAAAGGTTCTTAATTTATATCAAGAAATCAGTCTTTCTGCTATTGCTTTTGTAAATATACAGTACATGTAAATTTTAAATGTGTAAATGCAAAAAGATATATGCATGAGAGAGGGCAGTATACAAACTCTTCCTTATCCTTGTATTGCTGCAACATGCATAAAGCACATACATTCATTCAAATTCAGTAAGAACTTCAGGGCACAATGATCAATGCCAATCTATACTATTTGACTTCCATCTTCTTTGTAGAAAAGAGAAAAAAAGTTGTTATTTATAATTATTGAGAAAAATAACACACTTATTCAATGAATCTATTTATATATAAATGTTTACAAACAAAAAGATATGGTGACTGAATAATACAAGACAGTCAAAGCTAACCTGAGCTAGACAGCAGTATAAACTTAGCTTTCAGAGAGTTTCATTTAAAGCAGCCTAATTCTGAAATAATAAGTCTTGGAAAAGCATATTGAATAATTAGTAAAAACATGAACATAAAATATGCTGTAATTCTAAACAAAGTGAAATTTACAAAATCTAATCTAGCATTCTAATGAACACTGGAAGTCTTGCAACTCAATTATTAGAACTTTTTTTCCATGTAACAAAATATCAGAACATGGGCATACACATAAAAATACATGTATAAAATGGTGCGTAAATAATGTTTTGAAGTTACTATAATATGTGGAGACAGTAAATGTTTAGCATAGAATTATACTTTAATCCCTACATAATATTATTGTGTAACATGATATAAATAACAATAAATTTAATTATATATGTGCTGAAAAAAAAATAATAGAAGTTATTATTAGCAAACCGCTTATTATAAAAAATATAGCACTGAATGTGATAAAAATATTCTGCATAAATTGAGCTAAGTAAAACACAGCTGTAACAAAAGATACTGATAAGGGGAAGTAACACTGCATCTGAGTTTGGTACAGTACTCATTGAATTGTCACCTCTTGAAATGATATGGTTTCAGAAATATCACAACATGTTTTCCATCATAATATACTGGAAATCAGTTCTATTCACATCAAAGTCTATTGAACAATTAGCAGGCAATCCCTTCCACTGGAATGTTTAGAAAAATCGCTGCAAAGAAAACTGACTAGCACCACTGAACTTGACCTTTTCATCACTGAAAAACGAGATAAATTGAACTGTATCATTATTAGAAAAAAAGAAAATATTCAATACAGTAAGTTAACAGACAATATTTTTGGCAAATTAGGGCAGCTTCAGTTACACCTACTGATATCTCTAGAAGAATGTCTTACTAAACTGTAGAATATAGTGGTTCCAAAATTTCTTCTTTTATATTATTGTGTACCATTTCAATACTTAAGATTTAAAATACTATTTTGACAGCTCAAGACAAGATCTGAACAAGAAATTAAGAATTAAATACTGTATTCAAAACTTTTGATGGAAATGAGTAAGTAATATCACAACCTAACAAGATCAATGAAAAAAAAAAGCTGCAATGGCAATCAGTCAAAGTTTTTACATGGAAAAGTGAATTAATTCATCTCTACTTTTCAACAGCTTCACTTTAGACCACACCACTTTTTTAGCTATTATCCATCTTAAGAAGTCAAAGTATACTCAGTCACATTCCACACTTTTGATGCAAATACTTTCAAATCTGGGGTCCTGTGATTAGACAGGAACTTATATTAATTTGTTAAACTCAAAATAGATGTAATATAATTAAGCTTAAACTTAAAAACCCAGCTGTAAAAACTGTCAATTTTCTCATGACCATGACCAATGGATCGTTCAACAATATGAAGCTATCTAAAAATACTCATACAAAATAATCTAAAATAGTACTTCATGAATGTATTCTGAGGACACAGTGAATGAGAGCCAGCAAGATTGTTAATACTTTACTTTGAGGACCACAATGGAAATAACTGTCTCTTTTTTGTGTCATCCTCAGTGTTGATGTACATGTCATGGACTTTATTTTATGTGCCTAATTATTTTTATTTTTTGCCATCATGTTTTATATCCATGTATGTGTATTTCTGTACTGAAATAAATCATTTCATATCATACTGTAGAGACAGACTACCTACCAACATACACCTTAGTTCTCCTTGACAACCTACCAACACACACCTTAGTTCTCCATGACAACTTACCATCACACACCTTAGTTCTCCTTGACAACCTACCAACACACACCTTAGTTTCCTTGACAACCTACCAACACACACCTTAGTTCTCCTTGACAACCTACCAACACACACCTTAGTTCTCCTTGACAACCTACCAACACACACCTTACTTCTCCTTGACAACCTACCAACACACACCTTAGTTCTCCTTGACAACCTACCAACACACACCTTAGTTCTCCTTGACAACCTACCAATACACACCTTAGTTCTTCTTGACAACCTACCAACACACACCTTAGTTCTCCTTGACAACCTACCAACACACACCTTAGTTCTCCTTGACAACATCTGGAACAAAGTCTGGTTTTACAGCGGCAGTCAGCGACTCTGCATACATATCAAGCCGTTGAGTCATCTGAAAAAAAAATATTTTTTTATAAACCTAAAATGTTGCTGAAATACTTTTTTTGATTATATTTTTCAACAAATATTACATAACGAAACATACTTGAGACAAAAAAAATCACTTATTACACACAGGTGACAGTATCACTGAGCATACAACATATAGAATCGATAAAAAAATGTTTTTAAACTTTTTACTAATATTTTTACTAATATATCTACAAGGTGTATTTCATACGGAACAACCAGGAACATCACTGAGGTGACTTTGTTTTCAAAATGTTTGCATTTATTTTTGTTAGAAAATGGTAAGAAAGTTAAAGATCAACATCTTAACGATGTATCAACATACTGAACAATTTAATGCACTGACACAGATTGTTTGTTAAACATATCAGAGTATTTTCTTCCCTTAACCATTGTTTTGTTTTCTTGCTTTCGAAATATCCCATATGGTTTTTTGTTATTACTGTTTTCATTAGTTAATTATCTGGAGGTGTGTCCCAATAAGCCAATGAAAAAACTAGACGTAAAACAGAATTTGCTGACGTCACTAACAAACATGGTGAAATGAAAGTAGGATTACCTGAAAAAATTAAAGTTTTTAACGCAAAGCACAAACAAACAATATAAGTAAAGGGATTTAAGTGGGTAAAAATGATGATCTATTATTTTCATTTAATACTGATATAAATTTCTATACGGACAGTGTTAGAAACACCCATTTTTAGAAGATTTCAAGGAATTTTACCCAGATTCTTAGTCACCTCAGTGATGTTCTCGATTAGGTATTTTACATATTACGCCATTGCTCGCAAGGTATTGGACTGATTTTCAAAATATCGTGCAGATAATTTATTTAGAACATATATATTGCGAAAATTACAACATTTTCTATATTGTTACTGAATTAACATGGATTGTAGTACTCAGAAAAATCGATGGTCCTGCATGAAATATACCTTGTAGATATATTAGTAAAAAGTTAAAAAAATTTTTTTCGTTTTTAGAGGTTTTATGCTCAGTGATACTGTCACCTATGTTATTACATAGACAGTATAATGTTTGAAATTCTGACACTTTGTACATGATTTTGTACAGATCTGTTTTCCATATTCCTTGTGAAAAAAAAAAGTTTTTTACCCTAAAACACCATCTGTCCTTCACCTGTCGACACAGGTTCAGATCCATTTCCGCAATAAGTAATCCGTCTCTGGTCCTTGATAAACCCTGTAACATACAAACATTGTACTTGTCACATGATATATACCAACACCCTTACCCTGCTGGAGGCATGACTCTGCCTTTGGAATCAGTGCAGACCAAGATCAGCCTGCACATCTATGCATTCCGATCAAGGTCAGCTCATTTCGCCACTCAGTCAGTGAATTTTCAATAAGCACCCCCATAAAGAATTAATGTATCTGTCCAAATTGAAAGATGGACAAGTCCATTTTAGATATTTAGTATGTAAGGGGTAAAATCACCAGTCCTGTGGTGTTTAAGCTTTTTGAAGAGAGGGGTTGTTTTAGAAAAATAGCTTTATCACAGAATGGAAAGAAAGTTACTGTTGAGAGGTGGTTTTTCAGCAGAGGTTTCACTAAAAGAACACAATCCTTCTGTCTGTTTACAGGCAACACTGTACCGGTAATTTAATTCAAAGTGTAGTCTTAACGATTTAGTCTCTAGTGTTTTATTTAAACCAACTCTACAGAATTTCAGTAATGTAAGCAAGCAGTTTACCTAGCCTTATAACTTAGAAACAAGTGTCTAACACCTCTTCTCTGTTAATCAAATGCCAACCAGTTAGCTGGATACAATTTATGAATGACACTAAAATCCTTACACTGAAACTATGCTAAATGCTTAGAATGAAAGTCACAGGTCACACAGTTTCAGACAAGAACATTTTCTCATGATTTTGTTTTTATATATATATACATTATGAAAATCAAGTGACCCTAGGCAGGGCTAATAAGGCTACAAGGGGCTTTATTCTAACAACATTGATAAAGTTCCAGTATATGATGGTCTTGTGGTTCTAGACAAGAAGATTTGTCAAAGATGAACCACTTAAGATCCACATTCAAATTAGTTTCAATGCCAAGCCTGGTTGTGCAGTGTTAGTCGGCTTACCAGTCAGGGCAGGTGTCGTGAGTCCACTTCTCAGCATGGTCATGTTCATTATTAATTGATCATTGGGTAATGTATGGGCTGAAGACCCCAAAAATTGATTGTTTCTAATATTTGTTAGAGAACATTATGTGAGTGTATTTTTTGCCAATTTTCCATTGCTCTACAGGAGAGTTTGTTTTCACCCCTAGCTTCGTTACAAATCAAATTTGGCTACGGGGCTTTGTCCCCTGAAAAGAAGGAACACTGCTCCCCTACATCCTTTGATCCAACTTCAACATTTTAATTTCCCTTTTTTTACTTTCAGGCTCAATCAAACTCCAGGAAATAGTACTTAAAAAAAAAAAAAAAAATGCAAACCATAAACTGAAGAAGATTAAAAAAACTTTTCAAGGTTAACCATACTTTAAACCATCGGATAGAGTGGTGTTATAAAAAAATAAGGTCACCACTTCAGATGATCAAAAAACAATCATCAGTGTCCATCCCAAACAATGAACCCACACAGTACAAGGGTCAAACCACAAGAAATAGTCATCTCGAAAAAAGTACATCAAAATCAGGTAGCTTGTACTTCAAAACAGGGAAAGTACTGATGAACAGTACATTAAGTTGAACATTTGCAGGTTAAGTACCAGTGAACCATAATGTACCAAGTGCAAATTGTACCATGCAGAGGTCAATAAATGGGATGGGTTCATTCAGTACAATTGGGAAATCAGGATAAGGTAAACCACCCATGCAACAAAAATGGTACTGACCTCTCAATGAGTACATTGGATAAAATAATATTAATCAGTTTATTGGACAGTTAAAGAATTCCAGGCTTAACAGGTAACATTTGTTGACTCAATAGCTGACATTAATTTATGATACTTCATATACAGGTGAGATGGCTGATCATGTACCTTTTTTAGTTATCATTTCCTGCTACTTGGGAATAATAAAAAAGATCTAAAACAATCACAAGGAGTCTGGGAGAGGAGGGGGTGGGGGCTAGGATGAGGGAGAGGAGGGGGTGGGGGTAGGATGAGGGAGAGGATGGTGGTGGGGGGGCAGGATGAGGGAGAGGAGGGGGTGGGGGCAGGATGAGGGAGAGGAGGGGGGCAGGATGAGGGAGAGGAAGGGTTGGGGGCAGGATGAGGGAGAGGAGGGGGTGGGGGCAGGATGAGGGAGAGGAGGGGGTGGGGGCAGGATGAGGGAGAGGAGGGGGTAGGATGAGACTTTGTTCAAATTTGTGGTTTTGAATTTTACAAAATTTAATGATGATTAAATACTAATTGTACTGTCTTTTCCACTTAACAAATGAAGCTGATCTGCTGCAAAGAGTGGAATACACGTGCAAGTTCCCATACCCCCAATCTCAAGTGTCAGCTAAAATGAAAGTCATTTGAAAAGTTGATTGGTTATTAACACCCCTATGGGTCTATACATTTTGCAGCTAGGGGGCATTTATTTTGCACCAAAAATGAAAAATGTTTGTTTTCAAAAATGCTTAAGTAGTTTTTATTTTTGTGAAAAGTGGTCAGCACTCTGTTTAAACATCAAAGACCCAAGTCCCATGCCAAGTGTCCAAAGAGCCACTCATCAGTAACAAAACAGAGATATATTTGAACAACAGCCACCAGTGGGTGCCACGCCCGACTTTTTCCTATTTCCAAATGCAAACACAGAGGAAGCAAATTGTGGTGAAGGGTTTTCAAAGGCAACAACATCTGGAAATATAATTATCAAATCCATTCTATAAATAAATGTTACAGTCAATTTACCAATATTCAATTATTTGACCTTGAAAGTCAAGGTCAAATAAAGGTCAATGTCAAGTTCAGTTTAACCTTCTTTGGAGGTATTGCCTAAAAGGCAGTTATCTCCAAGTTTGAAGACCATAATAACAAAGATATAGCGAATTTTAGCAACGCCAATGTCATTTAAAGGTCAAGGTTATACCTGAATTATTCAACATGTTCATATTATTCTCAGTGTTGTTTTGTCTCAGTATGAATCAAATCAAACCAGAAATAACAAAGTTTTAGCTATTTAAGCAAAATTCAATAATCTGAACTCGACAGTCAAGGTAATTCTAAGGTCAAGTCACACTTGAATAAATCAAAATGCTGGAGTTGTCGTAAGTGTTCTTTTGTCCAGGTATGAATCAAATCCGTAAATAAATGAGAAAGGTATTACAATTTCAGCAAAATTCAATAATATGATCTTGATGGTCAAGGTCATTTAAAGGTCAAGGCCATAACTGAATTATTCAATATGTAGGTTTCGTCATAAGTATTGTTTTGTCAAAGTATGAATCAAATCCAACTACAAATAACAGTTATGGTCAATTTAAGCAAAATTCAGTAATTTGACCTTGAAGGTGAAGGTCATTTACTGGCCAAGGTCAAGTTCAGTCTGGTCTGCTTGAAGGTCTTGTCCAAAGGGTTGTTGTGTCCAAGTATGAAGACAATCCATTTAGAAATAAAAAAGTTATGATCAATGTTAAAGTTTTCGGAGGGCAATGGCAATGGCAACAGCAATGACACCACGACTGTAGCAATAGCTGGATTTTTTTTTTCGAAAAAGTCGAGCTAAAAACTGCATCAATTTTGTAAGATAGAAAAATTTTTAAGGTCAAAAAACAACTAAAAACTGCATCAATTTTATAAGATAGAAAAAATTTTTAAGGTCACAGTTAGTAACTAAAATTCATAATTTTTCCATTTCAAATCAGACATTGGTTGGAGATTCAACCTGGAGTTCAATGTCCTTTGTAGCAATAGAGGTATTTATCTGTTCTACTGCACAAAGAATTAATTTCCATAATCTGAATTTATTTCCCCAGATGCAATGTACCAGTAGCTGTATTCATATAAAGGTCAGTAACTATTGTAATAGGACCAAGTATTTTGCTCATACCCTAGTTTTAACCCCAAATGACCTACTGTCTTAGCTGTTGAATAGAAATTAGTGTAATATCCTTGTTTCTGACTGAAGCACCGACTAGTTACTGACTTCCCTGACCTCAAAGTTGTCAATATTCTTAATGCCTACTTCCTGAAAAATTGATATATTTTTCTGTCCACTTAACCCTTAACCTGCTGGAACCGAAAGTGATTAGCCTCTGCCACCAGTATAGAGCTAGGCCAGCCTGCACATCCGTGCAGTCTGACCAGGCTCTATACTGTTGGTAGCTCCATTTTTGTATTTTAATATTGAAATCCCTTAAACTTTGAATGGACTGTTCCAAATTCAAAGCTGGGCAAATCCATTACAGAATTTCAGCATGTTCAGGGTTAAACACAATGAGACTGTCAAGTTTTCTTCAGCTTTGGCTCCCATTAAAATAAAACCTATCACAACTGACCTTGACCTTGAAGGTACCTTTTTTTGGACTGGGAATGGCCTTTGTTGACAGCCCAGTTGGAATCCAGCTCTGGGTTGCACAAAATTTTACCCTCACATCACCTGGTTTACATTTGTGTGTTTCATAAAAAAAACCCCTCTAACAGGGATATTAGAAGCTGTAGTTGTAAAGACATAGAAATCAAATTATATGAAGTACTAATTTGGAACTGGTAGGTATGTTTCTCTGTCTTCTACTGGAAAGGCATTACTATACTTGTCAAAATTTGGTGGTGTGATATGGGCCAATTTAAGGGTGGCAATGAAATATCCTAAAAACTCGTACAATTTTTTGATGGGGGGGCGGCTGGGGAAATAAAGAGTTTCCTTACCAACTGTAGGTATGAGTTGCTTTAAAGTTCTAGGACACAAAATATCTTTATAAAGCGAGAAATGATGTGTTTATTCTTGTGATTGGTTAATAACTGTTTGTTTCTTCTATTGCATAACTTCGTTGTCTGAAGTGTATTTAGTTTTTACGATGTACATAGTTTTCAAGTTTTCTACCACTTCCACAGGTCTGAAGTGCTCACCTGGCTGGAAACAGGGACAGTTTGGTTACAGAAAATGGACTGTATGTGTCTTGAATTGAGAACTTAGTTTAAGTCTAGTCTGTAAATGGGAACACCATCAGCTGAATCTTCATGAAAAGAAGTTTAATGATTAATAATGATTCTATTTACCTAAAATTGGAAAACCATAATAATTATACATTATGAAACTATTTTTAACCAAGCAACATTTTATATAGGTTTTATATAAATTCATAAAATGGTAACAGACTAGACTAACTGGGTGACATTTTAGGGACTTGGAGACAGTCCTGCAGAATGATATATATGATAGAATGAATATCCAGTGGTCAACAAAGCTTTAAAGAAATTCAAATTGTATTATTCTGGTGCAGTTTGTTTGCATAAACTAACAATATACCCCAACATCCTAAAAATAGATACTGGAATAATTCAATAAATATCTACTTTACAACTTGAGAGATACCTTTATCAGCATTAAGTTTACAAAGATTTTCCACACTTCATTCACTTATCCCTACAAGAACAAAGTACACTGTAAACAGCCATTCCTATAGACTAATATCTTATACTTTGATCTGCATATGACCTATATAATACTTTATATGTACTTCAATATGCACTCTTAAATGCTAGGGACATTTTATATTTTACTGAAAGTATTGTTACAGTACAAGGTGATTTGGATAGCAGTACTAAATATTGTTTTTCTGCACTTCTCTTGTACTTTTATTCCAATGGCACAGTTACAACAGCAAACATAATAATTGATGAGCCATTCCCTGTGCTAGACAAAACCAATATGAACATATAGCAAATTATTTTATTCTAGAAATCACAGTTGTTACCAATTATAAAGCGAAAAACTCCCAACTGATTCTATGATTGTATTTTGATAATAGTATTGTTTTTTAACCTTCACAAAGAAATAGATAATCCCCCCCCCCCACCTTAATTGCAAGTTTCATTTGAAGTCAACGAACTTTCTGAAATAATTCAAAATAACAGCTGCACTTTTGGGGTCATCATAGGTAGGGTGGGGTAGGGTGTGGCAGTGCAGGGTGGATCAGAAGTTATATTTGTTAAAGCAATATCTGTAAAAGGTTGTTTTTTCAAGATCAGTTCCAACATTTATATAAAACTTATGTCAAAGCCTCTATGGGGTGAAACAGAAACAAACACACCATAGTTCGACAGATTATATAACAATTAACACTGAAATTCTTGGACCTGAAATGTTCCCAACAAGAAGACTTGTTAACAGTTTCTCATCATAAGATTTTATTTTTGAATATATAAGTAGAATGATTTTTAAAGAGGTTGTATGCTCAGTGATATGTTCCCACCTGTGAGTAAAATACCACTGATCTAACAAAGAGGTATTTTTTGGAGCATATTCAAAGTTCAATCACAACTAGATAAGCCCTTCAACTGTATAAAACAGGTAAAGTTTACATAAAGAGGACAATTTCCTCTAGTTCATTCTCTCATAGCTGTCTGAACTTTTGACATACTACAAAATCCCCCTGGCGAGGATAATGAACTTTTCCACAGAAATGGACAAATCCAAGTCATCTTTAGGATAGGCAAATAGTCTGCCCTACATAAATAGACTCACCCAGAAAAAGGAAGACAAACTGATAATTAAAGGTGCATATCTTAAGGAGAGAGTTCAAACTGACCTACTGGCCTTGACTGGCCAGTAGTGACCAGTATCTTTATTTACTTTAAGTGTCAACCTATTTTCCCTCTATGAAATGTACTATGTATCACTATGTAGGACAAGTAAGGCACAGTCAGGCAAACAGTTCAATAATACAACATGTAGGCCAGTCTAGTACATTAACAAGGAGAAAAAAACTTATTATTCAACATACTGGTTTCGTCTGCTGTAAGAATGCATTGAAACTTAAAACTTGAAAATACTGGAAAATGGAGCTATATTACCTCTATTCAACTTCTTTTCATTTTAAGTTTCGTAAGGTGCAGACACGTAGAAACTATATTCATGTAAAAGAATAACCTGTTTATTATAGGAGGAAAGAAAAGACTAGCAAAAATATATGTTGGGGTTTAAAAAAAATCCTAGAATAATTTGTTCTTTGAAGGGTATCATTTTTTCTTAAATTAAAAAAGTAAGCATTCAAAGTTAAATTTTAGAAATATACGTTACAGGCCCATGTGTAAATATATACTGATTGTTTACATATCAGATTTCTGGCAAAAAGTGTTAAGTGCATCAAGACAATGTGTTGGATGCAGCACCCATGTCCTTGGTTACTCTTACACTCACTGTTTATAGGTAATCAAATTCTGTATATATGCACACATTTGTGTCTGGACAGTAATTCTCTTACACTGAAGGATTATGAAATAACTTGGCAAAAGTGTTAGGCACATCAAGACAACAAATCACATATAACACCGCATCCCTACCTCAAATGTCAAGGTCACACACAGAGTTTAAAGAATACTATATCCTGTATATATGCACACATTTGTGTCAAGACTGAAGAAAATACAAGAAAATGTATCTGACTTAGAAAAATTCCATATACCCCTGTTTAAACACCCCCCTGGGGCTATGCATTTGCAGCCAGGGGGCATTTATTTTATTTTGCACCAAAATGCAAAAGTAAATTTTTAAAAAAACTAGCAATGTGTCCATAAGACACAACTGCCCCCACATTCGATTGTATTGTCACAAAAAATCCTGTACAATTACAGATGCATATAAACATTGTCCTTTACATTATCGATTCTAAAAATGCTATTTTTGCTTAATCAAGAGGCATAACTATGTCTATCTCTAATAAATTTGCATCAAAATACCCAGGTGTGTAAGTTTACATGCTGACAACTATTCTTAAAAAGTTTCAAGGCTCTAGCAGTTATATTTTTGATGTTACACATGACACTAGTCTAAAAATGCTTTTTTTTGCTTAATGAGGTAGCATAACTCTGCCGATCTCCATAAATTTGCATCAAACTATCAAGGTGCATAAGTTCACATGCTGACAACATTTTAAAAAAAGTTTCATGGCTCTAGCAGTTACACATTTGGAGCTACACCTTAACCTGAATTATTTGATTGTATATACAAGTCAAACAAGAGCTCTGCGGAGTGGCGCCAATGCTTGTCTGTTTTACATGTCGACAATGGGGGCCATAGTTATGGTTCTTGTGCACTACTGAAGGAGGTCTATATACCTCTGGCGTTTCATGTCAAGTTGTTGATATTGTTCATATTGATACCTCTGATACCTTTGATCATTCAACTTAATAAGCAATTTTGACAAAAATTGCAAGTTAAAAAGGGGCATAACTCCAAAAATATAGCTTTCAAAATAATACCTCATGTGTTACAACTCCCTCTTGTCACGGTAAGCAAGTAGTCCAAGTTTCATTTTGATACCTTTGATAGTTTTGAAATCAACTTAATAAGCCATTTTGAGAAAAATTGTAAGTTAAAAAGGATCATAACTCTAAAAATATAGCTTTCAGAATTATGCCCCTTCTGTTACAAATGCCTCTTGTCATGATAAGCAAGCATTCAAAGATTCATATTGATAACTTTTAAATTGTTTGAATAATGGGCTTCATTAAAGTTTTTGTGTGACAATGACAACGACGACCCAGCGATCATAATAGCTCAACTTTTTCTTTGAAAAAGACGAGCTAAAAATGCAATATTTTGCTTAATCAGGGGCATTAGTCTTCCAATATCCAACAAATTTGCCTCAAAATACCCAGGTGCATAAGTTTACATGCTGACAACTATTTTTTGAAAGTTTCATAGCTCTAGCATTTATACATTTGGAGATACATGTGACACAAACCAGTGGGACAGCGGACAGACAGACAAAGGCAAATCTATATCCCCCCCAAAAAATGGTGGGGCATTAAAAAGTTAAGTAATTTCTATTAAAAGTGGTCAGCACTCTGTTTAAACATCAAAGAGCCAAGTCACAAGCCAAGTCTCCCATGAGCCATTCACAGAGGTGGTAAGTCAGTATTTCTGGCTACAAAAACAGGGGAGGCATTTATTGGCGGGGAGTGGGGGGAATAGGGGGGGAGTATACAGTATTAAGAGTAAAGAATAGATAAATGAATATAAACAAGTCCCTGTGGAATTTACAGTTATTAAAAAGTGTCTTTTTACAAACGTAAGAAGACACTTTTTGACTAGCTCTACTGGGGGCATTGACGGAAACCCACATTTGATCCATTCTGATTCACTCTATTTATTGTCCGTGGGACAATGGGTTGGTAAAATTTTCGTACTCATGAATTATTCATTACCTACTTTTATTGGTTTCATTTCCATTGGGCAATTTCAGCCAAAGAAATTACACATTATAATTTGCCTTCTGCAACTATGTTTAAATCCTGGGAAATACATCTATCTTAAGTAACATGTCATTATGCCTACTCACATTGAAGAGTATCTATTTGTAATGCGGAATCTCACTGGACAAAGAGTTACTTCCCTTTGCTAATTAATATTCATGAAAACAAATAATCTGCAATCAATTGACCCATTGTACATAGTGAAGTTGTGCGGAATATGTACTGGGGGTAACCGACAATGTGCTGGGAGTATAGTCGTATAACTTGGTCTAAGATATTAAATCTGTCACACCTTGTCCATACAAGTGCCGTAAGGTAAGAAAAAAAAAACAATAACTTTAATATTAATTGTAAAATGACTTATGAGAGCTCAAATGTGCTAGTCTCAGAATGAAAATGGTTTTGTTTATAGCCAAATGTTTCACAAAGCTAGGTTTCTGTGCAAGGCCTAGGCGAGATGCAATACTGTAATATTCAAAGGGGTGTATAGCTTTGTACTTTTCCATAACTTTTACAGCACAGGCCTGTCTTCAATAACTAAGTTTTATTTCACTACGGTGGAATCCCACCTTATGACCATTCTGAAATTAAGACCAATCTGCTAATAAGATCGATTTTTTAAAAGAACAGAATATTTTGCATTTAAATTGTCCAACATATGACCTCTCTACTAATCCACTAAATATGAGTACAATATCAGTCTGCCTCACATTTTTCCCTCTTATAGAATGTCTTCTAATTCTCACTGATATTTCCTTTCAAGAAACCTGCCAAGAGTCCCAGATACTGACATATATTCAGGACATTTCCACAGGTTATAAAGACCCAATAATTAAATTGATTATAAGAATAACTAACTACCAAGTGTTAAATGCTATATATCATGACAGACAGGATATGACACAAACTAAGTGGATTAATACCAGGTTTGTTATATTTTTTCACAAGCTCTTTTTTATGTTTATTTATTTGTTTACACTTCATAAAAGGAAGTTATTTTACATTTATTTCTATAACAAGTCAGGCCAAATAAGAAAATGACATGATATACTGTAGCAGAGGTATAATACAGCACTTCTACTCCCTTGCCTATCAGCTAGCTTTTATGGCGATGTGGTAGAGTGTCCACTTAGTAATTGAAGGTACCCAAGTTCAAACCCAGCTCAGGGCAGTGGATTTTTTCCGGGTTACAATACCACAACCTGGCTTCTGTACAAAGGTCTGCCATTTGCAGAATAGAAGCAACTAACATATTTAAATATCTGCAAGCTTGCTTGTGACAAAAAATATTCATGGAGTTGTCCATTCTACCAATGAGACCACTCCACTATTAAGACCATTGCATTTAAAAACCACGTATGGTCTTAAAAGCAGGATTCTTTATAACTTCAAGGAAATTCAACCCTCTTAACTCAAACAAGAACTGTCACAGTAAGATTACAATGCCCCCGAAGTGGTGATTTGACTTTGACCTGAGGACCAGTCATTCAAATTGTCATGGTCAAATAAATGGGAAGGTCTTGTCCAAAAGGGTGTTGTGTCTAAGTATGAAGTAAATCGACTTTCTAATAAGGAGGTTATGGCCAATGTTAAAGTTTTTGGACTGTTGCATTTTAAAGGTAAAGGTCATTCAGGGGTCAAGGTCAACCAAATATAGGTCAATGGGAAGGCCTTGTCCAATGTGTTGTTGTGTCCAAGTATGAAGTAAATCCAGTTACTAATCAAGAAGTTATGGTCAATGTTAAAGTTTTGGACAATTGGATCTTCAATGTCAATGTTATTCAGGGGTCAAGGTCGAATAAATAAAGGACAGTGGGAAGGTCTTGTCAAAAAGGGTGTTGTGTCCAAGTATGAAGTAAATCGACTTTCTAATAAGGAGGTTATGGCCAATGTTAAAATTTTTGGACAATTTGGATCTTCAAGGTAAAGGTCATTCAGGGCTCAAGGTCAAATAATTATTGGCCACTGGGAAGGTCTTGTCCAAAGGGGTGTTGTCTTGAAGTATGAAGTAAATTCACTCACTAATAAGGAAGTTATGGCCAATGTAAAAGTTTTCTGACAGACTGACAGATGGATGGACGTCCGGCCAAAACTGGATAGGGGGCCTTTTCTTTTGTTATTTTCTTTTGTTTAAAAGAGGGTCATTGGCCCCTTATTCTATTATTACAGAATGAAGTCTTTTGTTTTCTTTTGTAATGTTTACAGTTAGATGGCCCCCGATTTATTTTCATTAATGCGGAGTGACGGACTGATGGACGGACAGTTCAAAACTATATGCCTCCCTTCGGGGGCATAAAAAGACTATTGAATAGATCCATGGTAAAAATTAAAGTTGAGCAATGCTGTGTAAAAATCATACAACTGGACAAAACATTCTTCCAGAAGTTTGTAATATATCTAATCTCAAATTTACAACAAAATGGAGAAATACCTAAAAAAAGTTAAGTTTTGTTGTTTTGGATTTCTAACACTTGAAAAGAATACAATATGGATCTATATGTGGCTCTCCACCAACTATATGTATATAGGTTAAAGGTTTATTTTCATACAGCATGGCTCCCACTGATACTTTACATGAACATGTGTTAAAATCTTACTGGAGTCCTGCTTCCATCTGGTGCTGCAACATAACTTGAACCTGTAAAAGACAATAATTACTGGTCAATACAAAACTTATGATTCAATATCTTAAATTAAATAATGTTTAACATGCTGAGCATTATAAAATGAACTGTCAACAAAATAACTATTTTTATTTTATGCCTACCAATGAAATATAGGGAAATATCAGTGAGATAAAAGTGATAATCCACTGTTTTGAATCAGTGAAATTACCATTTTGATAATACACTGTTTGTGCCGGAACTACTGCTTGATGAAACTTCAGGAATTTCCCCACCACGTAAATACAAGAGAATCCGCTGTATTTCAGACTGTGACAGCAAGTGAAATTTATTTACTTTGTTAAATCCAATTATAATATTGAATTCCTGAGCCTAACTAGTTGTGAACAATGATGAAATTCGCCATAAATTATTTAAATTGTCTGATTTGTTTACATAACTCACATGGACAATATCCAATATGGCCGACTTTCAATTCAATTGATTGAATATTACTCGGTATTAATCCGCTTTTATAATTAAAGTATGTATGGCTAAAATTCAATAAATATTGATAAACTGTGTAGAGAAAAATAAATGTTATTTGATGAAAGTGTATTCAGTTTATTTCAGCAGAAATAAAGTTATCATATGTATTGGAGATTGTCTGCACTTTTTTTGTGCAGAGTAACCAAAGTACGCATTAACTGATTTGGGGCTCACCATGGGGAATTTATTGAAGGCCCTGATTAAAAATGTCATAAAATACCCATTTTTGACGTGTTGGCATAACATAAAAAGAAAATTTGTTTGTTTTTTAGTGGAAGATGGGAATTTATTTCATCGAGTGAACACTCATGAAAATATCACATATGGTGTTCACTCGATGAAATAAATTCTCATCTTCTACAAAAACAAACAAATATCCTCTATATAACACGTAAAGATATGAAATGTCAACCATTAAATATTCTTTCAATCATTATTTATTGAAATTCTTTCTTTTACAGTGTTTACAGTTAGTCTTGAGAATATATTCATTGTCCTTCTGAGTTAAAAGCATTAATCATGTCTTTGTTTTCATGAATGGAAGTTGTAGATTTATTATGAACATTAATGTATCTTTTCACCTCTCTTGTGATATTAATATATGAAAATATGCGTTGGTGACATATAGGCCAATTAGGCCGAGTGTTCTTATTGTATTAATTATCATACTATGTAATATGTATATGATAATCTAATATGTAACCATATATAGTACAACACATGTCACTTTAATAAACAACTTACTTAATTACTTCTTTTTACACAATCTTTTTATGTAATGAAAAGAAGATTTTACTCACCATAAAAATGTCCGAAATCTTTGTGAGCTGAAAAAAACAACATAATATACATTACTTTTCTCATAAACCTGCAAGATATATGAGCTTCTTCCTTCTTCAATGTAACTAATGAGTCGGATTCAAAATCTTGAAAATGGTTTATAGCTAATTTAATACAGTAACTTACCGGTACTGTTTATTAGTCAACAACACAAGACATGGTGCAAGAGGAATAAAGATTTATGAAAAATATTTGGACCAAACAATAACAAGTCAATCAAATACAAACATCTGGGGATATTTCCAGTTTAAAACAATACAGACGGTTAACATTTACAACAGTTTATGTCTTAAAACAAAATGTTCGTAAAAAATCTGCCTTAACCTTATATGTACAAGAACAAGACGGTAAACATATGAACCTTTCTAAAGACTATGAAGACATTCTGACATAAGAGCATTGCAAGACATGATAAACAACTAAAGGGGCAGATTTCTTTAGCATTCCCTTTCCCTCTAAAGAACATCCTTTATCTTAAGTTAACAAAAACTCCCTCAACTATATAACCTCTCAGTTTGGATTCGTAAGATTCTGCTAATAGAGGATCAGAAAATGAACTAAGGAATAATGTAAGCAGACTGTTCAGGTGTAAAACAAAATCCTTGAAACAATGTAAGCAAAGTAGCATTATTTAGATTTCAAAACAATATATTCATAGGAAATTAATTGTAATAGGGCTGTACCTACTAAAAGAAAAATCGAAATGAAAAAAAATGTTCCTTTACTAACAATTAAATTACCGGGTATTACTGACAGTTGACTGATAGTTTTGGTAAGTATGAGCCATATGCTTCAAAATCTTATATGGAGTGTTTTCTACAAGCACACATTTACACATTTTTGACAAAGGGGAACAACTACAGAAAGAAAAGTAGAAATGAAAAGTCCAGCCTTTATATTTATAGCTTTGTAACAAAACTGATATGCTGGGTAAGTCTGAAGAAAATGTAGTTGCATTCACAAATGGTTGCTAGACAAAAACATAATCTGTCCCTCTTAGCTTATTAAATAACCCTACCTGGTTTTCCATCTGCAGATGTGAATTCATTTGGAAATTCCTCCTGAAAAATTCAGACAAAAATCTCTTAAAGCTTCTTATCTCTAAAAACTGTCAACATTTTCAAATTCCAAACAGGCCTTGCAGTTTTGCAGGAGTACAGAATAGCATAAAGATTAATCAAATGCTTATCAACTGATTTTTCTGTTACCTGGTCTAAAGGCAGAATAGGTTTTTAGATGGAATGAAAATGCTACATTTTTTTACATTTGTAACTGGCGGGCATTTCCAATGTTGGTCTCGATCAATATAGGACTAAAATCTGACTACCCATTCAATGTACTCATAATGAGTGTTTCTGAGAGATAACAGGACTTTAAAATATTCTAATGAACTTTACCCTGAAATGGTTTTCAATTTATTTTGTAAGTAACCTTCACTTTATCTTTTCAGGGGACAATCACTGGAATTCATTCTAAAACAAATGACTGCAAGAGTATACATAGTACAAACTGCCTTTCCTCTCAGCAATAAAGGTAAAGGTAAAAAGATGGCTTGTAGATTCCACTTAAAAGATGACTCGATGATTCAGCTAACAAAGGCAAAATCAAAACTTAAGTTTGTATTTAGTTTACAAGAAAATAAGTTCTGACTATCAAAGTTTTCATCTGACGTTTACTTTATTTTTAGATGTCACACAACATTATTGATTTGAACAGGGTCTTCAGCAAATGACATATTTGCACTCAAATTATGTACAGCTGAAACACACTTCAACAAACATGTCTTTCCATCAGTTATATCAGTTTTACAAAAACATTCTTTGTGCCTGTCCGTGCTTTTCACTAGAAATAAATACATGCAATGCAATAAGAAATGGGATCGTGGATGAATCACCGGGCCTCATTCACTGATTAGGACAGCATTTCAAATCTCATAATAAATTATCATTCCTTACAATAAATTTGTACTATTTTCAATTTAAAATGTACAGTACCAATTCCCAATCCCTGTGATATCAAATCTCAGATATCTGCCCTATAATAATTACAAATCTACTTCCTAAGCCTTGAATTTTATTAAAAAGTTAGAAATCTGTCAATTCCTTAGCCCTAAAATATCAATCTGTAAAACATGTTTCTACTCACTGTTCCTACTCTGTTGATGGCACAAGTGAAGTAACTGTTAGCAATGGCAGCATTTCTAGCTTCTATAGGCCACATTGGCTCACTGCAAAATATAAGAACCATTACTCTTTAAGATATAGCCGGTTTCAAGTTTTCACAACAGTGTAAAAGAAATTCTTAAAAGGGTTCTGCCTTGTGCTCACCCCTTACTTGTTTAAATACTTGATGTTTCTTTAATCTAACTCATAAATTGTGTTGTGAATAAGTTTGCGGTGTAAAACACAATCTGGCTTTTATATATTCAACCCCACTTACAGCAGAGAGCAGCATTTAAGTACAGACAGTATACTAAAACTACCTCTTTCATAAATGTCAACAATGATATAAATGTATGTTAAGTTGTTTGCAGAACAAGCTAATAGACTATACAATAAACAGACACAACACTAAGCATGCTATTAAATGTGTATAAATGTGTATTTAATGACTTGATATGTTTTGAAGTTGCAGACCAGCAGTGAAGAAAATCCAGGGTGTTTTGATGTTCCACAGCTCAGAAATGAAATATATCTTTAATCTAATACATTTAAGATTTAACCTACACTTAACAAGAGGGCCATGATGGCCCTATATCGCTCACCTGAGTATGACTGCTTTTAACAAAATTGCTATGGACCTGGTTAATTGACCCCAGATGACCCATATTTGAACTTGACCTAGAAATTATTGAAACAATCTTTCTGACAAATTTCAAGGTTATTTGGACTGAAAGTGTAGCCTCTAGAGTGTTAACAAGGTTTTTCCATATTTGGGCTCTGTAACCTAGTTTTTGACCCCAGATGATCCATATCCAAATCTGAGCTAGAAATCATCAAAACAACCTTTCTGACAAATCTGCAGGACATTTGGACTGAAAATGTAGCCTCTAGAGTGTTTACAAAGTTTTTTGATATTTAGGCTCTGTGACCTTGTTTTTTAATCCAGATGACCCATATTAGTACTTGAGCTAGAAATCATCAAAACAACCTGTCTGACAAATTTCCAGGATATTTGGACTGAAAATGTAACCTCTGGAGTGTTAAAATGGTTTTAACATTTTAGGGCTCTGTGACCTAGTTTTTGATCCCAGATGACCCATATCCTAAAGTGGGCTAGAAATCATAGAAACAACCTGCCTGACAAATTTCAAGGACATTTGGACTGAAATTGTAACCTCTAGAGCATTAACAAGGATTTTCTACATTTTGGCCCTGTGTCCTAGTTTTTGACCCCAGATAACCCATATTCAAAACTGAGCTAGAAATCATTAAAACAATCTTTCTGACAAATTTCAAGGTTATTTGAACTGAAAATGTTACCTAAATGTGTGTTAACAAGGTTTTTCCATATTTGGGGTCTGTGACCTAGTTTTTGACCCCAGATGACCTTTATTCGAATCTGGGCTAGAAATCATTAAAACATCCTTTCTGACAAATTTTGAGAATATTTGGACTGAAAAGTAGCTTCTAGAGTGTTAACAAGTTTTTTTCTATTTTTGGGCTCTGTATATACCATTACAAATTTAACCTAGAAATCATTAAAACAACTTTTCTGACAGATTCCAGGTTATTTGGACTGAAAATGTTACCTCTAGAGTGTTAACAAGGTTTTTCAGTATTTGGGCTCTGTGACATAGGTTTTGACCCCAGATGACCCAATCTTGAACTTGAGCTAAAAATTATCAAAACAACCTTTCTGACAAATTTCTGGGATATTTTGACTAAAAATGTAACATCTAGATAGTTAACAAGGTTTTTCTATTTTTGGGTTCTGTGACCTAGTTTTTGAACCCAGATGACCCATATTCGAACTTGAGCTAGAAATCATAGAAACAACCTGCCTGACAAATTTCCAGATTATTTGGACTGAAAATGTTACTTCTCCTTCTACAAGAATTTTTTCAAAGTTTTCACTATATAAGCCTATTTAAAACCAATGACCCTGGGTTGGGGCCAAATTTGACCCCAGGGGTATAATTTGAACAAACTTGGTAGAGGTCCACTAGACAATGCTACAAACCAAATCTTAAGGCTCAGGGTCTTGTGGTTTCAGACAAGAAGATTTTTGAAGTTTTTCCTATATAAGCCTATGAAAAACTAATGACCCAGGGTGGGGCCAAATTTGACCCCAGAGGTATAATTTGAACTAACTTGGTAGAGGTCCACTAGACAATGCTACATACCAAATATCTAAGCTCTATGCCTTACGATTTCTGACAAGAAGATTTTCAAAGTTTTTGCTATATAACTCTATGTAAAACAAGTTACCCCTGGGGTGGGGCCATTTTTGACCCAGAGGCCATGATTTGAACAAACTTGGTAGAGGTCCACTAGACAATGCTGCACACCAAATATCTTAGCTCTATGCCTTACGGTTTCTGACAAGAAGATTTTTAAAGTTTTTCCTATAGAACTCTATGTAAAACAAGTTACCCCTGGGGCGGGGCCATTTTTGACCCCACGGTCATAATTTGAAAAAACTTGGTAGAGGTCCACTAGATGATGCTTTATACCAAATATCAAAGCTCCATGCCTTACGGTTTCTGACAAGAAGATTTTTAAAGATCCAACTTTTAAAATCTGTTTTTAGCTCCTGTGACCCAGAAATGCAATGAACCGGAACCATTTGAACAAACTTGGTAGAGCTTCATGCAAGGAACATTCTAGTTAAGTTTAATTAAATTTTGCCCCGTGGTTTCAGAGGAGATGTCGTTTGAATGAATTGTGGACGACGGACGGACGCCGGACAATCAAGGATCTTAAAAGCTCACATGAGCATGCTCAGGTGAGCGAAAAAGACATGCAGCTTCCATGGAAGGCTTTCATTTAAGTCTTTTACTTACGTAAACATATCTTATTACTGTCAGAACTTCACTTACCTCAAGGCCCCTACAGTAGCGGATGGATTAAAGACAATTTCAGCTCCGTTCACACCATACATCAACCAGTTAGGAGGATGGTGTCGGCCATAACAAATGTTGATAGCTAGTTTACCTGGAAAAAAATTTCAAATCATTTTTTGTTTTACCAAAATTAATTCAAACAAAAATCATAGCACATATTTGAAACACAAATAGCTTTATCAAGATCAGTCATCTGTTCTCTTTTAAAAAGAGTAAAAATCATTTTTATAAATTGTTTCTTCACTTTTATCATGTCAAAATACAAGATGGGTGCTATTATGTACTATCTTTTCAAAAACAAACCAGCCTTTACAATGGTCACAAGAGACAAAGCTATAAAACCATACGAGTTAACTGGATACAACTTAAATGTATTGCAAATAAATATAATTATAATTTACAATACAGCACATACCAAACTGGGTCTGGAACACTTTATGTCCTGTGTTACCTTCCATGTAATACGTGGACTAAAGATAAAGAAAACATTTCCAAATACTGAAGTGTATACTATAATAAAATATTCTAAATATTTGTATTTAAGCTGAATTCTTCAAACACAATAATAAGGTATCATAACTCAATGATTACTATAAGATGGCAACAGTTTGGTACTGCTCTGCTGTGTTTATATTCTTCATCTAATATTCCTCTTATGTAACAAAAAGTTAATTACTTCATAAACATTACTTTAGGGAGTAAGCAGTCATGTCACTGCGCAGTAAACTGTCATATCACTATGCAGTAAGCTGTTATGGCACTGTGCAGTAAGCTGTCATGTCACTGAACAGTAAGCTGTCATGTCACAGTGCAGTAAGCTGTCATGTCACTGTGCAGTAAGCTGCCATGTCACTGTGCAGTAAACTGTCATGTCACTGTGCAGTAAGCTGCCTTGTTCACTGAGCAGTAAGCTCTCATGTCACTGTGCAGTAAGCGGTCATGTCACAATGCAATCAACTGTTATAAGCATTAAGCTGTCATTTCACTATGCAGTCATCTGTTATGTCACTATGAAGTAAGCTGTCGTGTCATTATGCAGTAAACTATCATGTCACTGTGCATTAAGCTGTCATGCCATTATGCAGTAAACTATCATGTCACTGTGCAGTAAGCTGTCATGCCATTATGCAGGTAACTATCATGTCACTGTGCAGTAAGCTGTCATGCCATTATGCAGTAAACTATCTTGTCACTTAGCAGCAAGCTGTCATGCCATTATGCAGTGTACTATCATGTCACTGTGCAGTAGGCTGTCATGCCATTATGCAGTAAACTATCATGTCACTGTGCAGCAAGCTGTCATGCCATTATGCAGTAAACTTTCATGTCACTGTGCAGTAAGCTGTCATGTCACTGTGCAGTAAGCTGTAATGCCATTATGCAGTAAACTGTCATGTCACTGTGCAGTAAGCTGTCATGCCATTATGCAGTAAGCTGTAATGTCACTATGAAGTAAGCTGTCATGCAATTATGCAGTAAGCTGTCATGTCACTGTGCAGTAAGCTGTCATGTCATTATGCAGTAAACTATCATGTCACTGTGCAGCAAGCTGTCATGCCATTATGCAGTAAACTTTCATGTCACTGTGCAGTAAGCTGTCATGTCACTGTGCAGTAAGCTGTCATTTCACCATGCAGTATGCTGTCATTTCACTATGCAGTAAGCTGTCATGTCATTATGCAGTAAACTACCATGTCACTATGCAGTAAGCTGCCTTGTTCACTATGCAGTAAGCTGCCTTGTTCACTATGCAGTTATCTGACTTGAATATGCGCATACAGGCTATAAGAAACCAAGCCATGCAGGCTACTTGAATAAATACATAATAGACCCATTAAGATCACTTCTTAAAACTTACCTCATTAAAGTCACCAACTCTAGGAATGTGGTTTTTCCTGGACTTTCCTAATACAGCTCCACTATTAGATATGACCACTGCAAAAATAACAGAAGTATCTTAAAATATATAATCAAATTGGTTTATGAAAAAAGTTATTTTGCTGCACATGATACAACATAATAATACAGAATGAAAACTTTAAATATTAATTTCATGACACTAGAGAGGTTGCTCAACTCAAATCTTTATCAAAGTAAAGCCGAGTGTGGTGAAATTTTTTCTGAAGGTCATGAATGCTAAAATTTTACATACCCATCAGTACAGTTGTCTCTTAGAATTTTTATATATAATATGGATCATATAAAATTCAAGATACAATTATCCATTTTCATGAGAGAAGGTAAATATTAGTTGCTAAAAAGGTTATATTACAGTCAATATGGTTGTTATGTTCTATAAGTTCCTTTTACCCTAAAAAACAAAACAAAAAAAACTCTTGTACCATGGTCGATGAAAAACACTTTCACAAAGAAATTTCAATCTAAATGAATCATCCATGGAAATCATGTATACATATTTTATTCCTTTTGACCACTTTAGCTAATTTTTTACATAAAGTCCTAAATTATTGTGTAACAGTAGTCACAGTTATGAAAATGATTCAAGCAGATACATGTATCAATCTAGCAGATTTTGTTTTTTATCATACCGGTACTTTAAAAAATCAAACTATTTTGTAATATTAGACACTTTATTAAAAACAAAACACATTAAGAAATATCCTGGTTTATAACCATCACAAATCATACAAATGACTTGTGCACACAGAAGACTTGATAAACATGTGCACAGATCCAGTAAGATTATGAAATATACATTTCTCTGACCATCTGACACATTCTTTTATAATATTTGACTTTTTATACACTAGGTGGAAGCAAGCAGGATCCTAAATCTGCAGCACATTTATTTAAAGAAGTTCAAGTAATATTATATCTGTTGTCATGCTAGTATAAAATTTTCTAATGAAAAGATCATTTTTCTGACATTCAAGTCCAAGAGCTCAGACACAGATTACCAGAATGTAAAATTTCTATGGCTTACTTTGATTCCATTTTATGTTTTCAAATGATGTACTAAAATATTTCAGCTTTCTTAAGAGCCACAAAACAATTCTACTCAACCAAAAATCCAATTTTCTTTTCTTGAAATGTACTTTATACCTAACAAACTACTAAGTCAGTAATATACTCTTTGACAAACCTGCTGTGTTCCACAGCACCTCACCATGATCATCGTCTCTTTCCAAAATGGGAGAAATTATCACCATATTGTACTTTTTGGCAAGCTAAAATACATACATTCAATCATCATGATTAGATTATGCAAAATATATATTGGAACTATTTTAACAAGTAATTTTTTCAAACAAGAGGACCGACAGTGGTCACTTTGTCCCTTACTCATGAGATTTCGTTTCATTCATTTCTTCTATTCATTTCTTACAGAGCTGTTCCTATAGTTTTAAATAGTAACTGATAAATGCTTGCAATCAGAACACTTACAAACCGGAAGTATTTCACTAAAGCTAAATACCTTCAGCAGACCAAAGATACTGTATCACCTTGGGATTAACAAGTCTATAATATTTTTTTTAAAGTTTCACTGCTTAAAACCATATTCACAAACCTCTTGTAGCATTTTTGTTGTAGGTCCATCTTCTGCTGACTCAGCAAACTGACACCATGGATGTTTCTCCCTTGTACAGAAAGCAAATGGCATTGCTGAAGAAAGCAATGACATTTATAAGCATGGGGTTAATCAAAAGACTTGGCATTTCCAGTAGGTGATGGTTGACTTACATGGAAGCATAGACACACCTTAAAGGGAGGTATGGGGGCACTCTCTTTTTTATATTTCTTACACTGTATATGCTAAAGAGTGTATATACATGTATCTGGAGCTTAAAATTTCAACCAACGGTAATAAACCCTTCACCTCCACCCACAACAGATTTTACTGCAGAGGTGCATGTTATATGTTTCTTATTGTTTAAAATGAAGTGTAGCCCCTTGCCTACTATGCCTTGAAGGAGCTATGCCGGTGTTATCAATTTTTCTGAACTATTCATACAGTCATAGAGTCCATTTCTTCATTACAAAAGGCCATAATTTTAATACACTAGAGATTCCATTCTTTCGAAATTTCATTTTGTATATTCTGTTCACAGTTTTTCTATAATATTTAAGTTACTCATATAAATGCATTTTAATGATACTGAAATCAATTATTCTAGGGAAGTATAAGTTTAAGACCCTGGTAGACATGCCCTACATCAATCTACACACAGACATACTTACATCCTAACAATGTTTCATATTTTGTTTCAAAAGAAAACATGTTTCACTTTTTTATAACTTAGCATGTAACATAAATTTCCTCTTGATGGCAATAACTGTGTACTAAGTTTCATCTGAATTCATCAGAGACTGTGAAAATGTGCACTATGATGAACAATCTCCATGATGAGGTTAGTTTCAGTGGAGTTGAACACCCTCTTAACAGTCAAGACTACTATAAGTGGACAGTTTATGTATCTATTGTTCATATCAAGGACCAGTACAAGACCCTTATTCTTTGTAAGAAACTGCCAACTTTTTCGCAGGGATAATCTTAGTCCATAGCAGGGCTCAAACTGTCAAACAGATTACATTCCATCAGTGAGAGGTTTAGTGACTTCAAGTACACATCTTTCACCAGACAACAGAGATGACTCTCTTTACGATGAACTGCAGTATAATGAACTGCAGCCTCAATGATCATATTCCTCTAGACCTTTACAATTTTCCTATTTGCTGGAACTAAGATCCAAATGTTTATACATCAGAATACTTACTCCAAGCCTCCTGCAGACAGACAATGTTGACCCCACATTCCGCAGCCACAGCAATGATATCTGAGATTCTTTTGTGTAGAGATTCTACCTAAAATATGCATACACAAATAACACTGAGTATACTGTTTGGCATTTTCAATACAAATTTTCATGAAAATACATTGCCTGAAAAAAGACAAATGCCATATCTTACAGTGTGCATACACAAATGCTTGCATCATTAAATCAGGAACTTCAAAACTGGAATACGTCTGCTGGGAATATCATGTTAGTACAGATAATGTGAAGCAGAACTCAAATGGGTTACTTTTATGCATTCCAAAACGACAATATGAAATACAAACTTTTCACTTGACATTTTGAGATTTTATGATAGCAAAATAACAGAGAAGCTGAATTTTTATGCTGATGGCTGTGTGAAATGTTTTTCATAATAAAATGGCAGCCCCAAAGTACATGTATAACCAAAACACCTGCCGCTTACCTGATCAAGTACTGGTGCATTTGTAGGTAATACAATCTTGTTCTGTATCGCTCCTACCCTCACTACACGCTGGGGGCGCACCTCCTCACCAGCAGCATCAAACCCAAAAGCCTGAATCTCAAAGTCTTTCTCATCTGCTTCACCCACAGCATAACCTGGCAACTTCAAACTCCTAAAAGACATTCAAGGAACATCTTAACAATACTTTTTATAAATTATGCCACAGTTTTATTCCTACCATCTATTTAAATGAAAACCATTACCATAAGGATTTAAATGGTATATGCTTACGGTTCACATGAATCACTTATAAAATTAATGATTCTTAAAAGCAGGGATATTCCAAGAAAAATCCAGGAGATTATCAAAGGGCTATAACTCCTGCAAACTATGTTGATGACCAGTTCATTATTACAGTAAAAATAATTCATGAAGCTAAGTATTCAATGAACAAGAGTTAAACATAGAAGAATATCAAATATTCATTTTTTTATATAACAGACTTAGTACTAACAGACGTACTCCCTGAAATCAATATTCTTGAGCTTGAACAGTTTGATCTATACAATACTTCTATGAAACAACCACCTCTTGTATACACTCCCTTTGTTTAACTTGCTACTTACGTTCAGTAATGTTAAGCTGATTCTGCATTGGTAGCAATTCTGTTCAACCACAGAGATTTTTGTGTAGACATTATAACTTTTTGTGATACTTTAAACATGAAAACTGGGTAATGAAATTGAGAAGAAGAAAAAAAACCCACAAATTTACTGTAATTCAGCTCTAAGTAAGCCAGGGCCCAAATAACATGAGGTTTTAATCTAATGTAAATAGCATTGCCTTAAATGTGAGTAAATAATTCACCACATGTCTATGCATTGAAAATCTTATCTAACCTACTTTCAAGCTAGTGAACTGGCATTTCAAATCATAAAACAAAACTCAACTGGTTTTATCAGTGAAATGTCAATAAACCAATGTAACATTTTACTACCAGCACCAGTTTACAGACGAATACAAACAGCATAAAAGTGAAAACCTGAAAATTCAAATGAATTCGACATGATCTATTTTTTCATTGTTGTCCTTGCTTTCTATTTCATGACACACTGTTTCTCTTTTACTGATGTTAGGACCTATAGTTTTAACAACTGACTGGTTGCTGAACTCAAATGGTTTCCAAACAATAATATTCAAAATGAATGTGTAAGCCCAAACAGGACTGACTCTTTTCCCAGTAAAGAGTTTCAAAATAATACCTATGAAGTGTTTCAGATGGTAAGATTAGTATTTAAAGCCATTTCTTTTATAAAAAAATAACTTTTATAAGATGGGGTAATTTTGCTTGTATATCCTAATGTCCCCTATAGTAAAATGTCAGCCTACAGGGCTTACCAGTAACTCCACTATGGTACGGACACATTGCAATTGTTATTCTTTATGCCGAGTGAAGGGACGACTCAAGGCACTTTGCCATTTTTTCAACTGCTAACCACCAGCTCTCACCATAACAAATTAAGCCACTAACATGAACTGAATCTCTAAACTAAGCTACCACTCTTTAGACAAACAACTAAATATCTAGATTAACAAGAGGGCCAAGATGGCCCTATATCGCTCACCTGAATATGACTGCTTTTAACAAAGTTGCTATGGACCTGGTTAATTGACCCCAGATGACCCATATTCGAACTTGACCTAGAAATTATTGAAACAATCTTTCTGACAAACTTCAAGGTTGTTTGTACTGAAAATGTTACCTAAATGCATGTTAACAAGGTTTTTCCATATTTGGGGTCTGTGACCTAGTTTTTGACCTCAGATGACCTTTATTCGAATCTGAGCTAGAAATCACTAAAACATCCTTTCTGACAAATTTCCAGATTATTTGGATTGAAAAGTAGCTTCTAGAGTGTTAACAAGTTTTTTTCTATTTTTGGGCTCTGTGACCTAGTTTTTGATTTCAGATGACCCATTCAAATTTAACCTAGAAATCATTGAAACAACCTTTCTGACAAATTCCAGGTTATTTGAACTGAAAATGTTACCTCTAGAGTGTTAACAAGGTTTTTCCATATTTTGGCTCTGTGACCTAGTTTTTGACCCCAGATGACCCAATTTTGAACATGAGCTAAAAATCATCAAAACAACTTTTCTGTCAAATTTCTGGGATATTTTGACTGAAAATGTAACCTCGAGAGTGTTAACAAGGTTTTTCTATTTTTGGGCTCTGTGACCTAGTTTTTGAACCCAGATGACCCATATTCGAACTTGAGCTAGAAATCATAGAAACAACCTGTCTAACAAATTTCCAGATTATTTGGACTGAAAATGTTACTTCTCCTCCTACAAGAAGATTTTCAAAGATTTCACTATATAAGCCTATGTAAAACCAATGACCCCGGGGTGGGGCCAAATTTGACCCCAGGGGTATAATTTGAACAAACTTGGTAGAGGTCCACTAGACAATGCTACATACCAAATCTTAAGGCTCAGGGCCTTGTGGTTTCTGACAAGATTTTCGAAGTTTTTCCTATATAAGCCTATGTAAAACCAATGACCCCAGGGTGGGGCCAAATTTGACCCCAGAGTTATAATTTGAACAAACTTGGTAGAGGTCCACTAGAAAATGCTACATACCAAATATCTTAGCTCTATGCCTTACGGTTTCTGACAAGAAGATTTTTAAAGTTTTTCCTATATAGCTCTATGTAAAACAAGTTACCCCTGGGGCAGGGCCATTTTTGACCCAGAGGCCATGATTTGAACAAACTTGGTAGAGGTCCACTAGACAATGCTGCACACGAAATATCTTAGCTCTATGCCTTACGGTTTCTGACAAGAAGATTTTTAAAGTTTTTCCTATATAACTCTATGTAAAACAAGTTACCCCTGGGGCAGGGCCATTTTTGACCCAGAGGCCATGATTTGAACAAACTTGTTAGAGGTCCACTAGATAATGCTACATACCAAATATCTAAGCTCTATGCCTAAGGGTTTCTGACAAGAAGATTTTTAAAGTTTTTCCTATATAACTCTATGTAAAACAAGTTACCCCTGGGGCAGGGCCATTTTTGACCCAGAGGCCATGATTTGAACAAACTTGGTAGAGGTCCACTAGACAATGCTGCAGACCAAATATCTTAGCTCTATGCCTTACGGTTTCTGACAAGAAGATTTTTAAAGTTTTTCTTATATAACTCTATGTAAAACAAGTTACCCCTGGGGCGGGGCCATTTTTGACCCCATGATCATAATTTGAACAAACTTGGTAGAGGTCCACTAGATGATGCTTTATACCAAATATCAAAGCTCCAGGCTTTGTGGTTTCTGACAAGAAGATTTTTAAAGATCCAACTTTTAAAATCTGTTTTTAGCTCCTGTGACCCAGAAATGCAATGAACCGGAACCATTTGAACAAACTTGGTAGAGCTTCATGCAAGGAACATTTTAGGCAAGTTTCATTAAATTTTGCCCAGTGGTTTCAGAGGAGATGTCGTTTGAATGAATTGTGGACGACGGACGGACGGACGGACGCTGGACAATCAAGGATCCTAAAAGCTCACATGAGCATGCTCAGGTGAGCTAAAAAGACAACAAAGGTCCCATCGCATGTAAGTAAATAGTTAAGTTCTGGGCTTTGTGCTTTTCAGTTAGAAGTTTTTTGCTATATATAAGTCTATGCAAAACTAATAAGTGACCCTTCAGGTGGGGCTAATTTTTTACTGCAGGAACATAATATGAATTAATAAACTTAGTAGAGGTCTACTAGAGGATGCCTCACTTCAAATTAAAATACTCTGTGTCAAATGGTTTTACAGAAGAAGATTTTCAAAGTTTTTTCCCATGTAACTAGATTTAATCCCCAGGGCAGGACAAATATTGACTCTGGGGTCATGATTTGAACCAACATGGTAGAGGTCCACTAGACAAGTAGACACTAGATGACGCCGACTCAGTGACCATAATAGCTCAACTTTTTCTTCAAAAAGAGACATGCTAAAACTTATATCTGCCACTTGACCTGAAATGTCGAAAAAAGCTTCTGCCCTGTTAAGCTTTAGTTTCAAAATGCTTTAGAGAACAAGATAAAAAGCTAGTATAAAGGAAAAGGATTTTAACATTTGAATAATTTTCAACAATAGTTTTCACAAACACTTTTTCGTGTTATCCTTGATATATAATGTTGGTTGACAAGGCTCAGTATGATTAATTTATACGTGCTCTTGTTTACTGTTAATTTCATGTATGTCTATTTGTATTATAATGCCATGCTGTCCGACATTTTATATTGAAATAAATCTATCTATCTATATCTGCATCCATACAGAAATCTTGACAACCTCTCCTGCTCCCATGGATACCATAAAAGTTAAAGCAGATTAGCTGAAATCAGATTATAAGTATCATCTATGTATTATGTATGGTTCAGATATCAACATCTTTGATACAGTTGTTTAAGCAGTAGCGGATTTAAAGGTTATAGCGGATAGCGGAACCCGGCTGATTCGGACCTTGGCTGATTCGGACCAGGCTGATTCGGACCCTCCTTGGCTGATTCGGACCACTTTCTTGGCCGATTCGGACCACTTTCTTGGTTGATTCGGATAACGTTACTGAAAAATATTCCTCATCTTAAACATTTTTTTTTAAGTGAGTAACTTCCTATTTTTTATACTAAACTGGCTTAATTTGATTGTATTAGGGCCATGAGTTACGCTGAAAATTTGTGGTCATATTTATTGCGTTCATTTCGTTAACTTCACAATAAAATAATAATAATAATTATAATAATAACATCTACATGAAGGATGATATGGAAAATTTAAAAAATGGAAGTCATCAAAATTAAAGAAAATTTGTAACGAGTGTGCGAAAAACTTAGTAGTTATATGCACTTTAATCAACACATTATAAGGTAAGTGTAAATGCTTGACTTTGATCCGGCCGTCGTTTAATCACGATAATAGTGTAAAAAATTAATTAGTTATATGCAATTTAATCCACACATTATAAAGTAAGTGTAAATGCCCGACTTTGATCCGGCCCGCCGTTAAATCACGGTAATAGTTTGATAAATAAAATGGTAAATCATTTGGTTAAAATTATTCGATATTTGGTATTATTACATTTAGTTTATCTACGTTTTTAGAATTGTGAGACTACATAGAAGATATCTTCATATTTGTGATGAACACAAAAATAAAAGTGAACAAAAAGTCGAAGACAATTCTCTATCTTTAAGATTTTCAGTGTAACCCGATCATATACAATCAAATCAAGCCAGATAAGTATCAAAAATAGGTAGTAATTCACTTAAAAAATGTTAAAGATGAGGGATATTTTTCAGTAACGTGGTCCGAATCAGCCAAGAAAGTGGTCCGAATCGGCCAAGAAAGTGATCCGAATCAGCCAAGGAGGGTCCGAATTAGCCAAGGTCCGAATCATCCAAGGTCCGAATCAGCCGGTATTCCGGATAGCTTATCAGTAACTTTTAATAGATCAATACAGTAAGCAATTAGGTTTAAAAAAAAAACAATTTACTGCCACAATGTATTCTTCTTTGATAACAATTTAGTAGCACAATATACAAGTTCTTCAAAAGTCAGCATAATGTAAAAGTTATAACACTTGAACATAAAAGCAAATGTTGATTTATCAGTCAGTATCAGCCGATGCCATCGGCGGTGGCTTACACTACAGTATTCTTCTGCTAACTAAAAGGGATTTTGCAAAAATAAATAAGTGACAGTTAAAGAAAATATTACCTTAGATCTTTACCATACAGAATCCGCCTAACTTCAGCCAATTCAGAGGCTGGCAAGTGTTTTTGAAGCGATTTTTCGACACTCTCAAAATCCCCCGACATGTTGACAGCTGAAATGGGTCGTGAGACGAGACCTATTATTGGACGAGTCCATTTGACTGCAGATGGGAATCAGAGGTATAGAGCGCAAACAGATTTTCCAAATTGAATTAAACTGTTGGATGATATTATGAACAGTATTAAATTGTGTGATATTTAAGTATAACTAGATAAATTTTAAACAAAATAAATGCATGTTTCATGCAATTCATCAAACGTATTCATGCTGCCATCCCTATTTAGATGTTTCACCATGAAAGCAATGGCGGATACTTCAAAAGCAGGAACTGACACTGATATCGAAAGCAACAAACATATTGATAAAGATCACGAGGCAAATGGTGATGTATCTTTATTGTTTATATTAAAAACGATTCTGTCATAAAATCTTTGTTGGTTGCACAGTCATGTTCTTCAACATTAAGGGAAGTTGCGCTAAGAACGACACGAGTTGTCTCCCATCGAACAGCTACCATAATCGATGTAATCAGTACTACATGGGAGTTTGATTTCGAGATTCTTGTTAAACTTCCTGTTTTCATACTCTATTCAAAGATGATGCTCGCTTATACTGTAGTTTGATATAATGTTTATTACAGTAGAATTTAAAGGAGTTAATAAGTTAAAAAATTTGGAAAGGCAGATGCAATTTTAGAATTTTTGGGGCAGTTCAGGTTTTTATAACCTAAATGAGAGGGGGTTAACATAAACAATTTTGAAACCATTTGTTAGATTTAAAAGGGTAAAACTCTGTCAGGAAAACTCATTTTTTTTAAAGACTTGAAAAATATAATTCAAATCATCTGTGTTTTTAAGTCACCAATTTTAGTGCTATTTAAATATTTCAAATTTTTCAAGGGTGCACTGATAGATTTAATAAGGTATCTATTTTGTGATTTAACTTTTGTTTAAAAATATGCATTTTCTACTATTTGTGCAGCTTTCAGGTGAAATGAATTACATGTAGTTGTTACAGTTTGTTTATGTCTTTTTTAATTGTTTCTTTTGACATGATCATGAGAAAGAAACAAAATATCTCCCTTTCATTGTCTTAAAATATGTTTTTTATATGCCTGAAGGGGGCATATTATGTTATGGTCCAGTGCATCTGTCTGTCCGTTTGTCAACCTACAGTCTTCATGTGATTATTGCCCACATTAAGTGGAATAATTGACCCCTATTGATTTTGGAGTCAGTAGCTCAAAGGTCAAGGTCACATAGACCTTAACATTGAAAACCATTTCTGCCATGTAACTTGACAATCATTTGTTATAGAGACTTCAAACTTTATATCTTGGTTGCACACATTGAGTGGATGACCACTATACATTTTGGGGTCAGTGTGTCAAAGGTCAAGGTCACAGTGAGCTAAATGTTTAGAATCATTTACACTCTGTAACTCGACAACCATATGTTTTGTAGATTTCAAAATTCATATAATGGTTGCACACATTAAGTAAATGACCCCTATTGATTTTGGGGTCAGTAGGTAAAAGGTCAAGGTCACATAGACATTAACATTGAAAACCATTTCCACCATGTAACTTGACAATCATTTATTATAGAGACTTTAAACTTTATATCATCATTGCACACATTGAGTGGATGACCCCTATACATTTTTGGGTCAGTTGTCAAAGGTCAGGGTCACAGTGAGCTAAATGTTTAGAATCATTTACACTCAGTTACAACCATTTGTCCTAGAGACTTCAGAATTCATGTACTGGTTGCACTCATTGAGTGAATGACCCGTATTGATTTTGGGGTCAGTAGCTATAAGGTCAAGGTCATAGTAACCTTAAAGTTGAAAACCATTTCTGCCATGTAACTTGACGATCATTTGTTATAGATGCTTCAAACTTTATAACTTGATTGCACACATTGAGTGGATGACCCCTATACATTTTTGGGTCAGTTGTCAAAGGTCAGGGTCACAGCTAAATGTAACCCATCGGGCATATAATGCTCCACCCAGCGGTGCTCTTATTATCTTTCTAGAAAGTACTGATAATATATGTTTATTTTGTTTTAACTAAGAAATTAAGTAAACAAATAAAGAGAAAAATATTAACTGCTATAAAATAGAATATATGAAATTTTAAAATTATATATATTTATTGACTACTAACAACATAATTACCCTATATAAGACCTTTTAAAAATTTTGTTACAGACATCTTTGAAGCAGTGACTGAGCAGTTGTTTGATGAACTGAAAAGAGTGTATCAGGAAACAGGAAAAGGTAAACTACAAGAGTATCTTACAGTGAGTTAAACAGTTCAATAAATTTGTGTTTGAGCAAAATGTAGCAGAGAAATTCTGTTTTTTCATGACTGTTGCAACATTGCTTACAGGTTTTATTCTAGTTATTGTATAATACTGTGTCTTTTTTCATTGCAGTGACAGATGAAGTGCTGTCAGCGTAAGTTTATGTACATTATTTTTTTAACAAAACATTTTATCGAATCAAATACAAAAGATACTGAATTCATTATCCATGGAAATCTTTCAGATTCCTATTTTATCGATGCATCATTATGCAAAATGTTTCTGTTTGGATTTAGCTTTAAAGCTTGAAAACTATCTTTGTGTTTAAAATTGTTTCTGCCCTAACTTTTAGGGTGAGGACTTAGAATGTCAAGGTCATTAGAATGTCAAGGTCATTCTCCTAAAAGTTTACTGTTTGAATGGCTTCCTATCTCCTATCTTGATAATCAAACATAAGATTAGACTGAAATCTTTGAGTCTTCAGGCTGCTTTTAAATTTTCTGAGACATGTAAACATGAGAGCTCTCTTTCCGAAATTGTGTCTTCCTTGCAAAACTACCAGTATCAAGTATGTTCTTATAGTGTATTTCTTTTAAAAGTGATCTTTATTTTAAGTCTGTGTTGGAATGTTAAGTTATAGTCTGTTTCTTTTATTGGATATTTCAGATTAAGTAATGTCCTACAGGCCCCATTGTTACCAGCATTAGACCTTGTGGATAACAGGAGTGTGTCTTTGCTAGTCTGTCCTTCAGGGAGGCAACTATACCAGGTAATGATCATCAAAGGGAGGTGACTCTCCATAGGAGTGTGAGTTATGAAGGTGGAATAGTTCTCATACTTGTCTGCCTCTCCAGTGAAACCACAAAATAATTTTTGTTAAAGTCTATATCTTCTTCAGAATGAAATTATTATTATCAGCCTGTGGCTTTGCATTCTTTAGCATTTTACTGATTTATTTTCAGTTATAATACTAATTAATAGTCAAAGTGGCATTTAAAATTTCAAAATATTCAGTTCGCACTAATGTATACTTGTTGAAAAACAAACTTTACATGTCTTTTTCCTTAAATATACTATTATTCATTGTGACAAAAAGAATGTGACATTACTGTAAAAGAAAGTTGAAAATTATGAATTTCTTTTGACTTGACCTAACATAAATTCAATTGACATCTGTATGGAAGGTAAATTTCATTTATATCTGTCTTAGATGTGAAAAAAAGCCTTTGATATTTCTAATTTACATCATTTCTGAACATTCACTGTGTTTTCAGCATTTATTTTAGCAGTTATGCACCTTTGGCATTTTGACCACTAACCATTATTGTCCGCAGTTTCTAAACATACATGGACATTTTATCACTGTCATTTTAGAACTTATTGGTCTGAACTGGCTGTATAGGCAAAGACAGCTGCTGACAGCTGGGAAAATGTCTCTCCATTTCTGCAGTGACTTTTCCACTTTCATAATTGATAAAACATGGGATTCTTTACAAATATGTTTGTTTCTTTGAAGTGACTTTTGTACATACTTAAAACTAAACCTACAGTACTACAGTACTAGTGGCTTGGCAAAGGATGTCCTCTTCTACATCCCTACCAAGTGATTTTTGTTTTTTGGCTGCAACAGTGTTTCGAATGTTCGCATATTTTTTCAGGTTGTTGGCAGTTCTGGTACACCATACACCTGTCTTACCAACAACAGTTACTGTTCCTGCCCAGCATACAGATTTTCTATCCTCAAAAAAGAAGAGCACACAATGGTATGGGTTTTTTTATTTTGCCAAAGACGTTAGATGACGTAGAAGTTAACATGATAAAATATTTATTGCAGTTTTGGTGACATTTCTGTAATTACTACCAGTAAAGCTAAGGTAGCAGGACACCTGGACAACTACTCATAATGTATCTATATTTACAGTTTGTAACCATTTGTAAGGTGAAGTACACCTCACCAATGACTGTCCCTCATTTGGTGCCAAGGAAAATTTTTATCAGATTATAAATGTTAAATATAACCATACCTGGTCATGATAGTGTCATTTTTCAAATATTTTTAGAATTCTTTTTAGTCAGTGGCTCTTTAAGTTAAACCAGGCTTTTCATGTTTCTCTTGAAATGTTCAAATGAACTGTCTCGTTTGTTTTCAGTGTAAACATGTACTGGCCATAAAACTTTCCAATGCAATGGATGTGACAAAGAAGTTAGAAGTGACTGATAAAGAATTGACAGATATGATGATGAAACTTGAATGAAATCTGAATTCACAGGAAGGGCTCAGCTTTATTGAAAGCAGTGTCATTCTGGTTAACTGTTCTTTAAGGACTTAGCTGAACAGTTGTTGAAATTAAGTATGCTGGTAGATCTACTGACAGTCTTATTAGAAATAGGATGACATTATGTCAGTGTACAGGACATGATCTGGTGTTTTGGGACATGATGAAAAGTTGAAGACTGTGAAGACATTGGTTCAAGTAAACCATAGATCTTGAATAAATTCAACCATTTGATGTGATATAGACTAAAGTCTTGTTTTCGAGCACAGCTGTACCATTAGGCTTTTTATCGAGCTTGTAAAACTCACAGACATGATGTGAACATGTTTTTAAGAATCTGTAATGTTATGATTAAGGCTTTGAAGGGTAAATTCTTGTATTGGCAACTTTGATTGAAGTTTTATGTGAGAGGATTGTACCCTCCTTAGAAAGTCTATCTTCAGGGCATTATTGAAGTTATATTTTCTTATAACTGAACGTGTAAAGTTTTGTTGCTATAAAGAGATAACAATCTGTGACTTAGTTTTGTTTAAGTTGACAGTTTACAAGTTTTATTATTAAGTCAATATTTGCAGACATTGTTATATTGTTCTTAAAAATGAGCATTTCCGTATCTTCATGTAACAATGTTGCAAATGGCAGTGTTTATCCATTGTGTAAAATGGTCATTCAGTCAACAGCTTCCTTTGGGTGCATATAGACCTGATTCAGCCGTGTTCATTACATATGTAGTATAACTATCATCCAACTGTGTACATGGTGGAAGCAATAACTATACTAAAGGGAAGTTACTGCTGCTGCATTTGACACCATAGCTCCAATCTTCAGAGACAACTATGATTCTAGATCCAGCTGGTTTCCGGTGTGGGTTTACCATTTTGTTGATTTCAATATTAAACATATTTTCCTCAGAAGCAGGGTAGTATGCCTGTTTGATGCAGTTTAACGTTACAACACTCAACAAACAAAACAACAAAAACTGATTTCTTTCATTTATTCATAAAATCTTCTACATTTAAAATTAAAATTTGTAAATAGTATGTTTTGTTGTTAAAAATTTCAAGAAATTAAAATAAATGCTCGAATTTGATTTAAAGGTAACTTTTTTATATACTAAAAGATAAGATAAAAATATTTCATACTGCCACTTTAGCACACACAATACAGTCAGCATGACAAGACTTATGTTCCTAATTTTGACATATTGCATATTCGCAATGGTTCATTTTTTTGTATAGTTTACATATATTTTTCATGTCTACAAAGTACAAAAAACTGGTTCACAATTGCCCTAAAAAAATATAAAATGAAAGAGTAATGATACGTGGGAGTTCAAAAAATTAGTCCAATAGTTTCCTGAAGGCATCAAACTTGCTCGATGAAAAATGCTTAAATGCTACCAGGACCTTAAATGTTTATTTACTAATTTTATGATCACCCTTAATATGAACCTTAGTTTTCCGTCTTACAGATAAAATACTCATTACTAAAATAATTCACTTACATCATATAAAAATTTGCTTCAAAATCACCAAAGAATTAAGACCACTTTTCAACGGTGACCATATTTCTCTGACAGGATCTAATAAATTTTTGTTTAACTGGATCTAATAAATTTTTGTATAACTGGATCAAGAATTCTTAGATCTCGACCTTCAATTAAGCCTTTTTTGTTGAATATTTGAGTATCTTAGTCTATTTGAAATTATTATGTGGTACAAGGAAACAGAAATAAATCAGAACATACTTAAAAAATTTTCCCCTGAACTTACAAATTTAATATTAAAGGTTCTTAAGATAGACTTTGATAAAGCTTTAATTAGTTTCAATTTTATTAATTTACCTTTAAAATCATCCTTTTATTAAAATCAAACTTGACTGGAATTTGCATTATTTAACAATAAGAGCATCATTTAGTGCATTTAGTCGTGAAAACACTTCGAGCAAATGTGTCCCTGAGATCAAACTTTTTGGCAATCAAACATGCAAGTATTATAAAGTAGCAAGCATACAGACTAACACAGCAGTTACATGAAGAATTTCTTTCATATTAACACCTACACTACTAGATAACCTTTCTTTACTAAAATCACACAGAATGTCAGCCTGGGTTTCTACTGAAATCACACAGAATGTCAGCCTGGGTTTCTACTGAAATCACACAGGATGTCAGCCTGGGTTTCTACTAAAATCACACAGAATGTCAGCCTGGGTTTCTACTGAAATCACACAATGTCAGCCTGGGTTTCTACTTGAATTACACAAAATTTCAGCCTCCTTTCATGACTGGGTTTTTTCCTACATGGGTAGGAATGAGTGAGAAGATAATGCCCATTTACATCAACATCAGCATTTGGTTTGCTGACATCCCAATGTGGGATATTAGACTGTTTCAAATGTTAACAACTGAACTTGAAGCACAGCAAAGACCTTTAGGATAATTACTTCTGTTGTTCCTTCAGAGTCATAAATGAATACAAACTTACAATAAGTAGATTTTTTTAGTTACTAGGACTTATCACCGTTAATATGCATTACAGTAATATAAAACTTAGCACTGATCTCTTTTTCCTTTGCAGCAATACAATCCTTTGGCTTAAGCAACATATTTCTTCAATTAGAAAGGAACAATTTAATAACCTTTTTCTCAAACCTAACAGAAAGGAACAATTTAATAACCTTTTTCTCAAACCTAACAGAAGGGAAGTTAAAAATGAAATTGCTTTTAAAATCCTCACACCGTATCTTTAAGACAAGTACTCAAGTTTGCCTAAATTTTACTAAATGAGAATCTATCGTTAGTTCCAACCGTACATACCCACACTGTACATGATGTTTACTCTATTGTACAAGAACTGTCGCTTAAGATGACAATGCCCCAAAGTGGTGCTTTGACTTTGAGCAAAGGACCAGTAATTCAAGGTTCAAGGGCAAATAAATATAGGTCAATGGGAAGATCTTGTCCAAAGGTGTTGTGTCCAAGTATGAAGTAATTCCACTTACTAATAAAGAATTTATGGTCAATGTTAAAGTTTTTGGACAGATCTTCAAGGTGAAGGTCATTCAGGCGTGAAGGTCAAATAACTATAGATCAGTGGGAAGGTCTTGTCCAAAGGGGTTCTGTGTCCAAGTATGAAGTAAATCTGCATACTAATAAGGAAGTTATGGCCATTGTTAAAGTTTTCGGACGGACAGACAGATGGACAGTTCGAACACTACATGCCTCCCTTTGGGGGCATAAAAATAGTATGAGAATTTAGATAATAGTAAAAGACAAATCAAAAACTTACAGTCTGAATGGACTACACAGACGTTATTCACCCTTTACCTGATCTTCATCAATACAAAAGCACTTACAAGTGTACATGCAGAAAAATATGATTGTACACACATTTGTTGAAATATAATCTTGTAGAATTAAAAAAGGTGAAACTGTAGATCCCTACCTCCAGTATAACCACAGATCGTGACTTTGGTGAGAAAAGCTTTCTTTTTAAAGATTTTAACAAGGCACAAAACATTCATGAGAGAAAATTAACAACCTCCACACAAAGACACACCTAAGTACAATACCAGGCACTCTAATCTTCTTCTTTGACTTCAAGTTGATACATTATGGAACTCTATGTACAATGAAATTCAATTAATTTACACAAAAATTATAAATAAGCATAACAATAAAAACAACTTAAAAGTCAACAATCAACAAAAAAGTTGAAACAGCAGTATAAATTGCATCAATAGAAACTCTTGCTTTCTTACATGCATTACAAGCCTGACACTGATTCTAAAACCAGATCACCAATATTCAATATTATATAGTATAGTAGATTTTGTTTGCTCTAAAGAAATAATTACCTATTTCCAGGCTGGCAAAATCAAAGATGCTTCTGTGTTTATGAAATAGATCTATAATATTCTGAAATATTATATATCACAACTTTTTTTTTAACTTTAATATCTTGATAAATTTGAAACTGAATTTTTGGTTCAAGATGTCAAAATATTTCAAGATAAATTCTTTTAAAGTACTTTTCAAGAATTCTATTCTCTCTCACTCTGGCTTCTGGAAATATTAATGCAAGTTATTTACACAAATTTTATGCCTTTAAAGTTATTTTATTTCCTTTATTTTGTTGAATCTTGCTGTAAGCTTCACATTTCATGTTAAATTGTTTATATTTTTTATTTTAAGTAAATAAAAAATGTCAATAGTTTGCCTCAATTTTGTCGATATCAGCATTGAGACAAAATCTGCAAAACCATCTTGGTTTGTTTTTTTGTTTTTAATAAAAATACAGAACTTCTTTTGTTTAGTCAATATTCCTACATGCTTTTAAATCTTCAGTACCTGGGAGAAAAAAAAACTCCTTTTTAACTAACACATACTTCTCTAGAAATCCAGAATTACAATTTCTGGAAATTAAAAAAGTTTAAACTGAAATTGTGTAAGAATTAGAATAACAAATGCCTGAACACTATTCAATGTCCACTAAAACATGTTAGTCATTAAGCTACATATAATCAGACTTATCAGTGGTTTGTTATCTAATTAATATGCACCAAAAATCTTAACACTGTTTCAGCAAACATCAAATTTAAGGCCAGGATTTACTATTCTCACATTTATTTATTTATCAAAAAGGTGTTATTACTTTTGCACGCCTCAAATTTAATAAATTTTCGCTTATGTTGCTGAGTCTGGCAGTAAAAGGACACTGTATTAAATAGACATGTACAGTGCTAGAACAAACTTGTTCTATATTAAGCAAATTACAGAATATTCTATAAAAAACATTTATAATCAGAATTTAAAAATTTACATAAGTATTTTACTCAAAACTTGCAGACTGCTTACAGACAGTTTTGAACTTAAAGAATACTGCTTAACAGCTATATACTTCAACAGCACTAGAAAAAATATTTACCTAGCCTCTGACTGTGTCAACAGCCATCTTATAAGTAAAGATTCAATGACTCGCAGTTAGCATGTTATGATTCATTATGTTATACAATAATAAACTTATTCCTGTTGCCATCCACTCAGAACAAATTCACAGACATTTGTTCACTTTCATCCAATGAGTATGAATTATCAAATATAAAGTCAGAGAGCTTTTGTAGAATTAAAATAACCAGTTTTAAATAAAATAAAACATCGTATAATCAAAAGATCTAGCCGAGTTTTTCATTTTAAAATCAATAATCTGTAAGATTTGATCTCTTTTCAGTAGATCACAATGAAAGTTGAAAGACTATCTCTGAATCTGTAATTAGGTTGAACTATAAGAACAGAAATGCTATGAAAGTTAGCTGTCTGACTACCTTAATTCTTATTATCTAAGCAAAAATACCATTGTCTAACAGACCAACAGTTAAAATCAAGTAATAAAAATCTCATATCAGCTTTTTTTGACTGCAAGTTAAATCTAGATTTCTAGGTTTTAACACTCTGTAACTATGTATATCATCTACAAACTTAAATTTCTTTATGATATGACAAAGGATGAATTTGTTCAGCACATAAAATGAAGAGCTCTTCTGAAGTAAAAAAAGATTGGACATTCATTTCTGTTGTTAAAAAATTTAAAAATTTGCATAAATATAGAAATCACTTTAAAAAAAATCACGACAAAATTTTCACTGACTATCATGAAATTTCTAATGGGCTCAAAACAATTCTATGGTGAATTTATGAGTGACGGATTTTCTTTGATACTGGAGTGCTGCAATGGCTTGAGTCCATCTTCCTCTTGATTCCAGACTTGATGCTAAAGCCCTTATTCTCACTCTGACCTTTAACCCTGCTTTTCTGTGTTTTCTGACGCAGCCGACGCAATCTCAAACTTATCCTGGTTGAAAGACTTTTGACATGTGTCTTTTTTGCCTGCCTTGAACTGTCACTGGACGAACCAGAACCGTTCAAATTCTTGTTGATTTTTGACTTTTGAGAATTTTTGAGGTTCAAATTTCTAAGTCCTAATTTCACATCAGTTGTGTAGATATTTTCTAAGTCTCTAACCTTTATACCTGAATGCATTTTGTTAGATGCCAAATTTCGTACATTTTCTGAAGTATTTTTGCTAGGCTGCAAACATTTTTGCTCAACATTGGTATCTTTATTTGCAGGATGATCATGTGACCTAGTCTGGTGCACATTTGTGTTGTTAGAAACATTACTCGTCAATGAGCTCACGGAAGATTTCACCACTTCCGGTGTTTTCTGTGGAGAACTTCGCGTAACCATGCCTGATTTACACAAGTTTTCACTAGAACTTGTCTGAAGTGGTGACGTTTTAGCCTGAGGCAAAATTTGTGACTGCTTTTGCATCATGTTTCTTTCCACTGCCAGACACAGGAGAAACTAAATGAGAATTCCTAATCTGAACACTTTCATCTAAACTATCTGAGCCTTTATGCATAGTTGTACTGGTTAATTTATCACACAGCTTTCCTGTCTTAGCATGGGGTTCTTCTTTCACATGTGAATGTGGTTTGTGCCCCTCATCTGTCTTTGGTTTATTTATAACAGGTGAGGACACAGTATGTTTAACATGTGCCTTCTTTGGCAACTTAGTTAAACTTTCCTTTGCTGCTAGCATTTCAGCCACCACACTTGTTATCATGTGCTTTCCTTTCAGCAACCTCTTTCATTTTCTCTTCACGTTTTTTCTTCAAGATGGAGAGTTTCCGTGGACCAAGTGGATCAATCAGGACCTACGATCGCGCTCGTGTTATCAGCTTTCATTAATCGCATCCTCCATTTGTTCAGAGCTGCTTGTACCAAACGTTCTGCTGGGTTGATCCAATATGACAAAGGTACAGTCTGAAAAAAGGATGAATAACCATGAAATTTCAAGAAACTTTAAAATGTACATATGCAAGGCATAAACTCAGGGCCAAAAAATTCAATTTCAATATTCAAGAAAAACACTCTTTTTTTCTATGAGATAAAAATATTTCAACACTGCTCTTTATTTCTGGTTCAGATAAGACACAAAGTTGATTTTGTTTACAAAGTATCTGAATGATATTCTTTCCAACAATAACTAGATCTTATCCTGAAACTGAAATTTTCCGATGCTGAGTCTTTCCAAAAATCTATTTCCCCATCAAAACCTTTCTTATTTTGTTGAATCCCTACTTACAGGTTTGTCTCTTACGACTGCAAAAGATTTATCCTAACGTGTTTTATTATGGCTAGCCAAATGTGCATTATCACAACAAAATATGCAAAATCAGACAGTCTGGTTCTGACAATTGAAAATGACTATTTCTCCACACTGAGTACTGTTTGATAAAAGGTACTGACTGAGAAGGAATACACCTACACGACTGCAGCAAACGGACAGGCTGATGCCTATAATCAGAACTAGACAGAAAGTTTTACATGTATGCATCACCTAAAATACAATACACTTAAGCTATCAAATGCAGTTACTCACTGGGTCATTGATCACTTTGTACTCAAACTGTCGTTCCAGATCAAACACAGAACTGACACACTCTTCGGGTGTAAGCATATTCCACAAACCATCTGAGCCTATAACCAGACACTTGTCTGTAAGTGGGTCCAATTTATGGACTGAAACATCTGGCTCAGGAGAAACAACAAACTCTTCTTTTAAGTAGTTGTAACTCCATAAATCACCTGTAAAGAGGAAAGTGTTTCAATTTTTTATCAACTCTGAACTGCTTGTAGTATTTTTTATAAATGAATTGACAGACAATTAAATCACACAATATGAATGATGCTACATGTATCTATAATAACTCCATTTAACAGTTAGGAAATAAATCAAAAGCAATTCTACCTGAAAAAAACATGGCAAATGCTGTTGGGCATTCAGGTACTTTTAATATAAGCCATTTTGTGCAAAAAGGAAAAAAGAAAATTTTCAAATAGATTTCACATTTACCAAACCTTAATGAGACAGATGTGCATTCTTGATACCCATTTATACTTCTAATTTTCTTCTGTCTATTATTTTTGCTTTCATTTCAAGCACTTGGTCCTCTCAGATCACACAACAGAAGCACCTACATTGCACGTTGCCTGTTACATGGTTTGATGTCCAAATCATCCATGATGTTAACATGATTAACAGAAATATTAAATATGCATTGTTTATTATTACTGTACCTTCTGGTATGCAGAGTACAATTAAATGTATAAAAAAGTAATCTCAAAATAGTCTTTTATCTGAAACAACCTGAGAATGCCACATTTGATCACACTGTTCATAATCTCACAGCATGGCCTACATTCTCTTTATTAAGCCAAACATCGTAATTGCCTGCAAGTATTGTTTACTTACAAAATTTCACACAACACTTACATGTTGTTAGTGTAACCAAAGCAATGATAGGCAGCAAAATACTAAATTCGACTGGTTGAAGATAATATGCAGTATTATTTATTTGCATCCTTCTTACATTAATTTGCACAATATAACTAATAAAAATTTACCTAATGAACGAGCCACAGCAAGAAATGGAATTCTGTCAATCTGTGTACTTCTACGAATGGGTCCTTTGTGGTCAGTCCTTGGTCGATTCCAAACTACTCTCTGTACACCAGACTTAGCTACAACTTCTCCACCACTTAACTCTATCCGCTTCAACTCATCAGGATCATCTGGTTTATGTTCCTAAAATAATAACAACATGTTATAGAGCAAACATGGATTTTTTTATCTCATGTTAAAAGATTCCCTCATGCTTATTCCTGCAGTACTACTACTGTATCATTTTTAACATCAAGTCTGCCTACAATATTTGTGGGTCACTCATACTTACTGAAAGTTTAAAAAAAAAAAAAACTGTCAGACAAAATCTGAAAATCTGACTGAAAAAAAAAATTCTGTCCAAAACTAATGAAAAGGTCACTGTGACCTTGACAACTAACCTCCTGATCCTAAGATGTAAGGGGGGTGGGGGGGGGGGGGTGGTCATGGGTTATTTTCTCAATGTAATCAATCATCATATGAAGTTTGAAGTCTGTATGACAAATGGTTATAGTTTTACAGCGGAAATAGTTTTCAGTGCTTAGGTCACTGTGACCTTGATCTTTGACCTACTGATCCCAAAATCAATAGGGGTCATTCACTTAATGTGTGCAACCATTACCTGAATTTTTAAGTCTCTATGACAAATGGTTGTCAAGTTACAGTGTAAATGATTCTAAACATTTAGGTTGCTCTGACCTTTATCTCTGACATACTGACCCCAAAATTTATAGGGGTCATCCATTCAATGTTTGCAATCATGATATAAACTCTGGAGTCTCTATAACTAATGATTGTAAAGTTACATGGCGGAAGTGGTTTTCAATGTTAAGGTTATGACCTAGACCTTTTGACTCCAAGATCAATAGGGGTCATCCACTCAATGTGGGCAATAATCATATAAGTTTGCAATCTGACTGAAGTTCACGATCTCCCTATGGTTAGATATGAAGAGGACGCATTTATTTCTATCTTCTCGATAACCTGGAATTTCCACTATTGATATTTATATCCCAGCCAATGAAGCTGCAGCTTATGACGCGTCTCGATAGCTTACATGTACACACGGCATGATCAGACTGCGTGTAAACTTATCTAGCATAACAATGTTTGTTATCGGTAATGGAAAATGCTTAGATATTTTGAAAAAAATAATATTCTGCACAAACATTAATTTCAATATTTTGGAAGATCTTGACAAATTAACTTACCCCGAGTTCAGTGACAGTTTATACATGGCAGATAATTGTTTGGGATCCCAGCTATATAAACAGATTTTCACAAGTTGAACATTTACTTCCATGAGGGTGGAAGCGTTGCTCTGATTGGCTGATGGATAGGTCACAAGAAGGTGACCTTCTATTGGTCATCCTCAGATCCTAATTGCATAGCGATGTTTAGGATATGATTTTAATCTGATTGATAAAGTTTGAAGACTGTAGGTCACAGAGTACTGAAGTTATCCTCCAGAAACCAAATTGCTAACAGACGAACGGACAATGACTTTAAATTTAGGTCAGTTTGACCTTGACCTTGGAGATACTGACCCCAAAATCAACAGGGGTCATACACTCAATGTGTCAGGGCATTCCCCAGGCCGATTTAGCGCCCCGGCAGCGGGGCGCTTGATTTTCATGATCCAAGTTACCGGGGCGCTTGAATTTCGGCTTGCACGTTAATTTTAGAGGCGGGGCGCTTTAATTTTTAGAGCAGCAGACGATTGCTTATCACTGAATTGTTACTTAATATACACAGCAGCCGTCGCATTGTGTCATCGATCAATAAAACCCATGTTTTGACAGGATGTATGGATAAACATGTGACTGCTAATAATGGGCTATATTTTGAAGAAGTAATTTAAAGAAATATGTTTTATGATCATGTGGCATTAATTGCTCTTTACTGAAAATCGTTTGTTTGAGCTATTTTAAGTTATATAGTCCGACGCAGGGGACAATTTTTCTCGAACAACTGACTGTAAACAAAATTTTTGCCCTTGACAGCTCTCATTTTGACAGTCAGAAATATAGGTTAACTGTCCAAAAACACAGCCCACTCTAATAAACAGTCGATTTCTAACCATGTTGAAATTAGTTCTGACATTCCATAAGCACCATCTAAATGAAAATATCTCGATAGTACGTTTGTCACCTGTTTTCGCGACCCCGTCGTATTTTTTTATTTTTATTTTGAGAAAACTGCGTCTTGGAGACACAGCAACCTTACAAAATTTAATTTATTGATTAAGATGAATGGTCAAGATTTGATAATTTGTACCAGTTATTTTCCTTTGTCATTGTGAAAGTTTGTTTTTCTCTTGAACATTTCTGTCATTCATTGCCTTCAAAAGTGTACTCAGTTCAACTTCAACTCATTACTGCCAAAAGTCCATACTGACTATACTAGGCAGTTTCTGTTGAAAGATTTCATAAGACCATAAAGGTTTCCTTCCTTCTAAATACATGTATCTGTATATATTTTGTTTCTTTTTTTTAAATATGATGACAGAATAAAACTATTTATTTATAATGCTCACTAAAACACTGATTTTAGGACAACTCTGTTTTGCCATGGTCAGTTGTCCCAAACTCATACTCAGAAAAATTTGCAGAGCCTTTGGTTGTATTATTATGCACCTATTTATGATTATACATTGTATATTAAAGATGGTGAAAGCTATTAAAAATATACTGAACACATTTTGTTTGTTTAAACTCCCATTAAACATACCCCAAAATGATTCATTTCATTGAAAGGATTAAAAAAAATTCGACAATCACCCACCCCCTCACAGTTGCGCTTGGAAAATTTTCTGGGGAAGGCCCTGATGTGTGCAACCATTATATGAATTTTGAAGTCTCTACGACAAATGGTTGTTGAGTTACACGGGCAATCATCAAATGAAGTTAAACTACATCTATCACTAAATGTGATAAATACAATGTACCCACAAAAGAATGCTTCGGAACTGAGGAAGTTGTTCAAAACAGAATACTTTGTAAAAGAACTGAAACAGAGTTATGGTTCTGGGCAAATAAAGATAGTTGTGGTTCTTGTACACCGCACTTCCTTTCACTGTGCTAGACCATTGTATGAAGTTGCATTGAATTCAAGGTAATCGTAATCAGTTATTGTAATCAGCTGTAATGATAATTACACTGTTTCCAAGTAATCAGATGTTATGATTACCGTGGCTAAAACTGATTAAATCATAACTAAAAAAGATCTGCTTGTAATCATGATTAATTTCTGATTACATTCTGATTACATGTACATATATGCAGTTTATATCTTAACAGAGAAATTGATTAAAATAAAACAGATAGTAATGAAATAAACATCATGCATCTCTGAATAAGTTACTGGTTTAAATTTCAACTAACATCAAAAAAGATTCAAAATTGAGCAAATACATGCATTTTCCAACAATATATCCAAACCAGTTGTTTGAACTATGATTTAGAGGGCCAGATCAAGCCTCAGGCAATATTATGACAAGGATCTTGTGTGAAAATGTATTGAACATAATAATTTGAATGATCAATATGTTTTCACCTGCAACTGAAAACTGAAAGGTGTCAGTGTGTTCACCTGCAGATTTATAAATTGTGATTAATTTTTTTTCCAATTTGTGAATGTGTCAAATTAGTCATTTCATAGTTTGTCAGTCATGGCTGCAAACCTATAGAGCCATTTTGAGCTGCCTGAAAATGAAGAAGGTCATGTTAAAGGAAAGAATTTTTAACATTGCAGGCAGAATCTTTAGACCAGACAGATGTTCATTAAAGTCTAAAACATTTGAGCAGTTGATGTTTATTAAATACAACTCTGGTGTTGGCCAAAAAATGTAATACTTGAAATGTAATCAAAATGTAATCTGATTACTTTACCAAAATTGTAATTTAATCATTACAACAGGGTTTCCATTTGACCCTTGTAGAGTGGTTTTGACCCCTGAAATTTCATAAAGACCCCATTTTGACTCTCAGGTATTTTGACTGAAGGGTCATTTTGTCTTAATGGTATATTTTAGCTTAAATTCAGGTAATTTTGACTGCAATTTAGTAAATTTAGTTGCATCAAATGAAAAATGACCCTTCAGTTTTTGGAACTAGTGGAACCCCTGCATTACATTTGAAACATAAAGTAACTGTAATTTAATCATTACTTTTTATTAGCAAAGTAATTGTAATTTAATCATTACATTTTCCCAAATAATCGCCCCAGGTCTGCAAACCATTAATTCTCATGCTATGCTCCAAACAAGGAAATTGCAACAGACCACCCGAACAGCTCCGGACAACGAAAACTAACAAAGAGCAAAAACTCTGCCAATAGTGGAGACGGTGTTTTGGTTCTTGTACACTGCACTTCCTGTCATTGTGCTTGACCATTGTATGAAGTTGCACTGAATTCCAACCAGTAGTTTTCAAGTTATGTTCCGGACAAGGAAAACCAACAAAGGGCAATAACTGCAAATAATGAAGATGGAGTTATAGCTCTTGTACACTGCACTTCATGTCATTGTGCTTGATCATTGTATGAAGCTGCACTGAATTCCAACCATTTGTTTTCAAGTTATGCTTATGACAAGGAAAACCAACAAAGTGCATTTACTGTGCAAACAGTGATGATGGAGTTATGATTCTTGAACACTGCAATTCCTCTTATTGTGCTTGTAGACCATTGTATCATTATGAAGTTGCACTGAATTCAAACCATTAGTTTTCAAGTTATGCTCCGGACAAGGAAAACCAACAAAGGTAAATAACTGCAAATAGCAGAGCTTGACAAATCCACTCATCCGTTCGTATTTACGAGTAAAAATTGACTAAGGGCGAGTGGATCTTCCGGCAGTGTTCGTCCTGCAGGACGAGTGGAATTTCTGGCCAAAAATGATAAAATTCAAGTTTCAAACAAACATGAAATGGAACATAATTCATAAAATAATTCCTGCACCTGATGCGCAAACCGGATGTTGATTTATTGCATGCAGTGCTAAAATCTCTCCAGTTCCGTTATGATCACATAGGTAGCTAAAAACTCCCTGCGGAGAATCCGGTATGTACTGCACACACCGAATTTTATCGCTTTACAAAAGATGGATGTTTACATGAAAATCTCAGAATCTCTTTTTTTAATGTTACAATGCAAAAATGGGCGCATGTTCAGCAAGGAGGAGTCGATTTATACAAAGTTATCAGTTTAGTGCTTTTTGCTAAGTGAACTACAGGACGAGTACTAATTGCAGCAGGACGAGTGAAAATTCTGAGCTGCTTGTCCTGCAGGACGAGTTGCTTCCAAAAGATCTGTCGAGCCCTGAATAGTGATGATGGAGTTATGATTCTTGAACACTGCACTTCCTCTCATTGTACTTGACTCATTAGTTTTCAAGTTACACTCCGAACAAGGAAATTGCAACAGACCGCCAAACTGACTGCCCGACCAACTATAGACTCCTATATACCCCCAAACTTCGTTTAGGGGGTAAAAGAGTGTAGGTCAAACAGTTCTCAAGTTATCCTCCAGAAACATAATTGTTAATGGATGGACAGACCGACTCCCAAGACCATAACATAATTTACCCCTCTGGGCATATAAAAAGGGGAACAGTGTTAATCAATTAATATGCACTAAGACTATTGCACACGTTCTGTAAAATAATCGGTTACTAGAAACAGCAATGAATACGTAGCACACTTATATAAACAATGCTCAACTATTCTGTGAAATTCATTCAGTTTTTTCATTGTACAAAAATCATAACAATTCAATGACAATGGCAAAAAATTAGAGGCAGATTTTTTTTCTGACCGTTTTTTTTTTCTATTTTGAAAATCAGGAAATGCCCTTAAAAGGATGTTTCCTTTGATCTTACAGTAATTACTAATACTATTTACCATTCGTTTTCTATCTTTAAGTGTTACATACACGACACTTTTACATAAATTTCATACTGAAACATGCATTCACATTTACTAGTTACTAAAATCTGACATTTTCCATGCAATACTTTTGTAGCATGTAATCAACATGTCCTACTAATGTATATGTTATTCTGCAGATGTTGTTATTTATTGAACTGTAATGCCATACATTTAAAATCTAGCTTAGACTATTCGTTTACCATGATGCCTTTTAACTGTGTCAAAATTTCAGAAGTCACTAATAGATATTCATTTTACTTAACTCTCCGAAAGTAAACACATCATGATCCAGGTGAATGTACTTATTATCATAATAGCCAGTTAAAACTATTTTTGATTTTCATATTAAAATCTACACAGCTTGAAAAGAAAATTCTTATATATATCATGTTTTTCACAGAATGATTAAATTTGATCAGCTTCTTTCTGTTATAACTGGATGAATATTGCCAAATTTATTTTGAACATATAATAAAGTGATTATGATGAGTGAGAATGCTTTCACAAAATGAAGGCTCATAGCATCTTGCATCTATTGCCCAATCTTTTCTGCTTATCAAGTCAATATTGTTTCCTCTTTGCTTCCTATCTTAGTTTTGCCAGGCAGTTGGACTGATCCAAAAAATGTTGGACCTGCTCTAATTTTGTGTGACATGTCTGTTTGTCAGGAACTTAGTCTGGTCACTTTGTGACAAGATTATAATGTGTGACAATAAAAGAAAAATTGTCACCAAACTTCTTATTACCACTCTTACTGAGAAAAGAACTTAGATACCTTTGTTAACAATTTTGCTTTTGGTCGAACATTTTTGTCTGATTTACTCTCATTGTGTCCAAGAACAATGGCTGAGTCACCAACATGACCAATGTAGAGTTTTGAGTTCTTGATAATGCATATACTGGCAGTTGTTCCTGCTGTACTGGGTAACCCACTTGCAGTTCTTGGCCATTTGTCTGAAATTAGTTAAAATTCTAAATATAGGTATCACATGACATGTCAATATCAACAAATCTATTCATAAAATTTAATATCCCACACAATTTATAGAACAATGAATATTGCCAAATTGTTTGCAATCTACCTGAAGGATAAAACTAACGTTTATAATGATAACATCATCTGAAGTTGACTTTTATAGATATTATGAAATAATACCAAAGTAGGTCAAGCCTCATTTTCGTATGGAATGAAATCACCAGACGGTTACCAAACGCGCGGGATCGCCCTCGTATTTGAAAAGTTTTAGTGAAATTTAAGAAATTTCAAAAGATTATTGAATGCACTGATGCCTAAAATTATTTATTTTCACAACAAAATGAATAGTGTTATAAAACTGCAATAAGAAACACTTCAATCTATACACAATCTACTGTCCGATATCATTTCAAAAAGTAAAATGTAGGACGAGTGTGTCCCGTGAAAGACGCCTTCTTTAAGACATACCAACTTCTTTCCACATTCCTAGGTGGGTGTCCATGAATGCTGATTTGATGGCAAATAATATGTCATCGTCGTTGTCGCTCCAAAAACAATCATACTTAGTAATTTCATCCAATAAATAATCGCGAGCATACTTCGAAGCTTCCCCACCACCATGGCCGTCGAATATCCCAAAGTAAGCAAATTCAAAACCTCCTTCGTCATTTTTTACAAATCTTATGGAATGTCGGTCTTCCATATAACGGCGCCCACCTTGATTACTATCCTCAGTAACCCTCAAGTTCATTCCAATTCGATAACTCGACATTTTTATTTCGAGTTATCATCCGCCACTTTTACGTTTGGGAAATTCACACGAAATACAAACAATATGATTGGTCTAATTTTATGACCTAGGGTCAAATTTATTTATAGGACGAAATCTCCAAAGCCTAAAATAAGAACCAGTTTGAACGAATTATTTACTGTTGCTCGTAGTAGAAATGAAACAAATGCGTTTGGTGTTTTTTTATGGGTTTTTTTTTCAACGTTTCAAACTAAAACTAGTAAACAAGGAAAAAAATGAGAGTTTTTTTATTGCAGATAATGTAACTACATCAACTGTACCAAATTTTACAAGACTGTGCATGGACTGGTTGCCAGTGCCCGTACCCACTTATATATGTTCAGCCCTCCCTCCGTCTCACCCGACTCTCAAATCCTCTCTCTTTCAGGCAGATCCTCACTCCATGTAACTATTACAAATATTCCTTTTTTCCAGCTACTATAGTCCTCTGGAACTCACTGCCATCTGAACTTGTGCAGGTCCCTACCCTGGACCAATTTAGACAGGGAGTGACCACCCTACCCACTGCGTTTAATCGACAATACTGTTTTTATCTGTTTTAGCTGTATAAATTCTCTCCTGAACTAACACTATCAACTTTTCATTTCAACTCTCACAAATACATGTATAGTATTAAACTCTCGCACATACACGCACCTGCACATGATACTCGAAAGAGGGTGTTGCAGTATCTACAGATAGATAGATAGAAACCTGTAATTCTTTCAATATCAACACTTCAAATTTTAAAGCAGCTCGGTCAAACTGTTGGTGAAAAAATGAATTAATTTCTTCTCAAAGACATTTGTGATATTGATTAAACAATTGAAACTTTACTTAGAATTTTGAACTTTGGTTGAACGGCATCGCAACGGATTAAGCCTGTTACGCTAGAGACTCAGTGTTGCCATACCACGTGGTATATGATGTCATTTAGGCTCTCGCAAGCAGCATTTTCCTGCCTCGATTCGGAGGAGAAAACTGTTGTAAGTATTTTCTTTCTACATCAATTTAAAGGGTCTTTAGTGCATGCAAAGAGGAAATTGTGCCTTATACTGATATAGGTCCAAATGATTCTTTTGTCAGAGGTATAATAGTTTTTCTTAACATTCGGGAAATAAATAGTTCGTAAAAATATGTCTGCTATGCGGCGAAAAGCGCATCACTTTTCCCGAATGTTAGAAACTTTTGTACACCCGACAAAAGAATAATCAGGGCCAATGTGTAGTGCATAATTTTCGGTTTCGCTTGCGCTATATACCATTAGAATTGATGAAGAAATTTTTATTTTTCAGGGAAAAATACTGCTTGCGGCGACAGCCTAAATGACATCATTTACCAAGTGGTATGATCAATACTCACACTGAGACTAGGCAGACTATCATTAAAAAAATTCAGCGACACACTATAAGAATCTATCCTGGAAACAGATCGACCGTTCGTAATTAGAAGTATTTGAACTATTTTGAAGGGATTCAATTTCTGTGAATGAGCTGCTTTAAGCTTTTTCATTTACATGTTGCACATTCTATGTACTTATACATCAAGTATTTTTGTTGTTGTTGTTTTTTTTTAACATTGATATGACGGTAAAGAAGGTCTTGCAACTTTTAATTAATTTCTCGACCACCTACACTGGTTTCAAAACAGTTACGGAAATGGAGAGTGTCATCTCCGCGAACAAACATCCTCGGGATTTATCGGAAGTAAATGCTGTTTAACCTTAATAAATTTCAGTTGCATTTTTATTTACACTGTACATCAAACGTCATAAGTCTGAGGAGGCAGGATGTTTTAGCCTCGAACAGTTGGCTTCGATAAAGCCGTATTTTATATTGTGCTTTTGACTTTTACTGTTGCCGGAATTTCATTCATTGAGACACAAAATTCACAGGTATTACAAATGCCTTTAAAATAGCAATTCCTTTGTTCTCCCGGACTGATATATTAACTGAGGCATGACCTATATTATTTTGTTTTCAAGACATCTAAATATAAAGGTGACACTGTAAAAGGGTCACCAATAAATGACTTGATAAAGCATAATATTTAACTTCCGCTGGCAATGACTAATGACAAACCACACGGAGACAGCTTAGCTTCGATCACCAGATAATCAAATAAGATAAAGGGATTATATGGTGTTAGGAATTGCCTGGCTTTCATTTTCTCTGTGCTGAAAAGTTTGCAGGTATTCAAAAGTTACTACTACCATGTCCACAAGACGCCTGTCATACTTGTCATTAATTATTCAAGAAACTTGGCTCACTGAAAATTCTGACTTCCGAAAGAAAACTACACCTTTTATGCTGCACGGTCTTAGCGCGATATTTGGACACCGTCCTAAATTTAATATATTTAAGCTTATCTGAGCTCTAAACTTTGATTATAATAATGTATCAGATGTTGAAAGGTGTGTTATTTATATACATATAAACACTGTTCAATTACCATTTCCAAATGCCGATGTTGCAGCACTTTGTCGAAAATGTACATGTTTCTGATACAATAACTCAATTATTCGCGACAAGTAAGATGCGAATGAGACACCTGATAGGCCATTTTTTTTATTAGTTACATCCTTATTCATTAATAAAATGATCCTTAATATTCATTTATAAAATGATCCTGGTATTCACTTGAGACACACACTGTTGCAGTGCTTCCTCCAAGCGATATCCGGCCGCGCCACCGCCGTTGCTCCTATTATGCACGATAGGCTCGCGCTTACATTTAATTTCCAAAAAATATGCATTACCCATCTGCAATAAGATATGTCATTTTTTTAGATCCAGATATATGTAAAAAGACACCATTTAACATTTAGAATAAAGAATCTGGAGAGGCATGCACCTGTATTCTATAGAAAGTTGGCCCACACTATCTTATGAGCCAAGCTACGCCCCAGGGCGCTTATTAAGGTATTAGATTCCTATAACCCGAAGAGTATTCAATTCCATTAATTTTTGTAGGATTCAGACATTTTCACTGAAGGACATGGTTTCAAACCCCACTCAAGCCATTTTTTCTCTCTAGTTTTTGGCAGTTTTACATTGTTTTGGTTTTACAACAGTAACTTTAATAGAATTAAAATTAAAGTTCTTTCGTGTTATTATATTTCAGTTGCAACAAAGCTTTTCAATATTGTAAATTAATGAAAATTGCCTATCTGTGATTTCAGTTATTCATTTCTCCAAAACTAGACCGTAAAAATATTTGATATTTTGCCTATTTATTCAGAATAGTACATGAATAAAAATAATTGTATCTAATTTGAAGCACCGAACATTTATGTGGAAGTTTACGTGAATAACATCCCCTCATAATGAAGTGGGTGGAGTAAATTCGTGCCATATTTATTATTACATTTTTCATTTCTTCTCACTTTTCATTTTGTAAAGTCTTCATAATGTGAATGATTACATACCATGTAACACTCGTGTTTATGGTCAGTCTTAGAAAAAACATTGTGTTTCTCCATTAAGTTGGGTGAGGTTTGAAGTGATTATCAGTCGTTTCTTAGAAACTCCCATGGTAGTGTCTTATATAGTCTATATTTTGTCCTAGGATAGTATATTTCTTAAAAAAGCTCAATTCAAAGAGGGCTGACAAAATGTTTATTTGTATTCTGATACCTTTAACTTCTTCTGACTGAAAAGGCAAACCAGAACGTGACGGGGCTACAGGAGCAAATAAGGCACGCAGGTATGCTACTTTTATGAAATAATTTTAAGCAGAATAGTACTTTTTTAGCAAAAGTAATGTGACCTTGACCTGTGGTATTACCTGAAGATAAGCTTTGAACAAATAAGTTACAAAGTGCACATTCAATTCAGGATACTAGAAATGGGGTTTAACAAGCTAACCTTTGTGAATGCTTGCAAGGGCTCTTTGAATTCTGCTCTCAGGTTGCATATTCCATTCATTCCTTCTTTCAGAGCAACTATTGTCAAGTGATACACCTACCTCTTTCCTTGCATATTCATTCCTCCTGTCAGAGCAGCTGTTAACTGGTTATAACTTCAGAGAGAAATTATCAAGAATCCCATTGCAAGCTAGTGTTTCATACAAGTAATATATAATCATACAAGGGAGAAAAGGTTAATTGATTTTATCAGATTGAACAGAACCGTCAAATATCATGCAAGTTTTATTTCATATTATCAACACATGTAAGACAAATACATTTAACCTTCAATACAAAATGATTATGCAAGAGATAAGAAAGAAGTGGACGTATATAACAATGATTTGAGGGTATATTGCACTAGTCAACACATAGTAACTACAATGTCATTTTTTAAAGTTAACAAAATTAATAAAGTTAAAGTTCAAGACAGTTTGAGTGAGTGCTTGTTCAAAGTTTTTGGTCTTTAAAATGTCAGATTAAACTACATGACATAACTACTCCATCTGAACGTTCGGTAGAAATATACATGTATATTCATTAGGCATTTAAAACCATTCTTTTATAGTGTTAAGATAGAACAAAGGCAATATGAAAGTGAGAAAAATGCCAAAAAAGAAATGCTAATTTAGCTTGACAAACTGCCCAAAAAAAAGAAAACAACAAAAGTGATACAGTGATTTGTTTTAGATCAGATGTATTTTTCAATCTTTCTTCTAAAATTATCTTATTTTTTCATCATGATTCTTTACTACTACACTTGTTTCTTTCTTCTGTAAAAATTAAATTTTACTTTAAACCTGACCTTTTATTTTGAATACTCTTTTTTGCCAAAACTGTAAGCAACCAGATTTGAACCAATCAAATGCAGGATAACAATTCTTATCTGGCCATTAGCATAAAATAAAAATTCTCCTTCAGTAAAAATGTCTATGAGAAGACTTTTGCTTGTTCTTACCTCAGAGTAATTATATAAATTAAACAAAACAGCAATAAAAAGTTGGCATAAATAAAAACATTCAGACATTTTGAAACACCTTTACAGCAAAAAGTAGTCATAAAAAATAAAATATAATTTCATACAAAGTGTTCAACAATGAACATTATGCAACTTAGGTAATACTGCTCACAGAAATATGTTACTATAATGTGTACAGATAATAATTTTGCTTTATAAAAACAAGATATATATATACTCCATTTTTTTCTGGAATACTAATTCTTTGATAGAGGTTTAAGTATAAGTAGTTTTTTGAGCCATAGTTAATTATTAAAAAATTCTTATTAATATATCAAATTATCATTTCAAGCATACAGACATGAACTAAATCAAGAATTTCTTTTAGCAGATCAGAGGAGAAGGATGAAATTGAAGAAAAATAACCAATTTAGTCAAAGGTGATCACTATGTATAAAACTTTACACAAAGTTAAGAATCATGTGTCTGTTTTCTCATCCATTTCCTATCTGCTGAATTTTCTTACCGTTGTTATACATTCTTTATGAAAAAAATGCACCAATGTAATTTCTAATGAATGAGTCTACAGTTCATCAGACCAACTTAGGAAATTTCAATCTTTCTTTAACAAACTGAAATCTCCAACAGAATAACACCTATGGCAGAAAAGAAATTCACATAGCTAAAAGTAGCTTGAATATAACTATATATAAATAGTATTTAGAAAAATGTTTTTTTTTGCTAACATTTTATATTTCTGCATCACTGTTCAAGGTCCCACCTGCAAGCATTAGCTCTCTACCAACAATATACACTGTAAATTTACAACTGTTACACATCAGTTACAACACATTTCTGTAATGTTGTAAATACACCAGTATGTGACAGAAGTAATTCAGTATCAAGCAAATTTAAAATATCAGAACTCCCTGCTGAGTTCCCATTCATAAATAATCCATCTGGTTTATGTGTAGATTTCGATAAGATAACACTGGATGCAGTTAAGCATTTCACAGCAATTCTGTATTAACTAAATGACTCACTAAGCAATTTCTACATCCAAAAAAACATTTGTTTTACAGTTAACCAAAATTTAGCAAGATCTAGTCCAATGTCGTTATCATAATAACTAATGTCAGCTTTCCTGTATTCAGATTTTCACAAGTATAAATATGTCTGAAAATAACCAGCAGTTAAAGACAATCTGAAATTTTTATAAGAATCAAATGTCCTTTAGATAAATTATAAAGGCTGATGTCAGAACTGTATGGTTAAATTTTGCAAGAGATGTGGCAAGTCAAATGAGGCGAGATTTAAGACAGAGGAAACAGGTGGATAAATTCTTGCATGATATGCTATGCAAACATTATGACTAGCCATCCATTTCTGAAATAATGCTTGAGCCTGGTAAAAAAACAAAAAAACAAACGAAACATGTTGCTTGGTCAGAATAAAAAAAAGATAAACATTTTTGTTAAGGTAAGTACTGATAAAACTAGCGATGTATAGATTAGTAAATAAATGTCAAGTTGGTCTATTGCCTATCATTACTGTGGTGGATACGATACACAGTTACACACAGCTGGTTGGATAAATAATTCTGCTTAAATTTGTCACTCTGGTGAATGAAGTACATCTCAAAGTCTGTCCTATCACTGAACACCAGAATGTTCCACCAAGCATAAGTAATAGCCACATTCAAATGGATCCCTTGTTGTCAACTTCGAAATGTTTGTAGATAGCCGTCACATACGTGAACACTGCTTGCCAATCAGGTCTTTCCATTGCTACCATATCATTGATGTTCTGTAAAACAGAATGAGTAAATCCAACAAACTGGAAGGATGAGACAAAACAGACATGTATAATATAAAAAAAAATTCAATGTAGTCTGAATGACATCATAGCCACAAAGCAAACCTTTACCATGTGTCAAAATTTACTGCTATGGTTTTTCATATTGTTTTTTATTTACTGATTTCAAAAGATTCTGAAAGCGTTGAAAAATGATGAAGGAAATGCAAGGTATGTGGTATTCTTCAATCAAAATACATATTTGATTTATGTAACAAAACTTCTAATGATTTCAAACACGTAGTCAAGTACCATCAAGCTGTAATTTACAGCTCTTGACTACTGACGACAAATACTTCTAGCTTCCTCGAACTGTGATCTTATTATGGAATATGGATGTCACAAGGATGTAACATATATTAAAACCCAGAAATTCAAACATCATTTTGTAACACAGCTTACAGATGACAAAACTGTGTATGGTTTGGTTATAATGTGCAAACTATTTAAACTGTGTCAAACATTAACAAGGATGGATATTCTGATGCCAGATAATCTGGACATAGAATAAATAAAGCAGAGCCTGAAAGTATCAGTTTTAAAATGTTAAAAATATTTTATAAAATCAATCACTTAAAAAAAAATTTCTACCTTTCTATGAATGGGATACCAAACAGACAATTGACTTAAGAGTTTTTAAATCAAAGATTCAAGCAAATCAGAAAAAAACTGCTTTTCTTTTAACAGCAGTTCTTTTCGTTTCAGTCAACTAAAAAAAATACGAGGTAAAAAAAACTCACAATGTCAATGTGTACTTAAAATGCCTTGAAACACTTGAGAACTGTGAACATCTAATTTTTTCTCAACAGTGCCTCAAACACTTGGCAGGCAGGAGTAATGGTAGGTTCTCAAAACTTAATAGCTCTTGAGAAATTATTTTTGACAAAACAAATGACTGTGTCTTTGAAACATCATTCTCGATAGAACCAATGGCTGTATCTTCTATAAAAGAGCTTTTTACTTTAATTTTCAGTATCATATTGTATGTGGAGAAACCTCTACACCCATAAATATGTGCCCTCAGTGTTCCTGCCAAATGAAAGAACCTGAATAAAAGGCAAATAATTTGAACACATGCTCCCAAAGATCAACAGTAATACATGCTCCCAAAGATCAATGATAATGCATGCTCCCAAAGATCAATGATAATACATGCTCCCAAAGATCAATGGTACCAGTAATACATGCTCCCAAAGATCAACAGTAAAAGATGCTCCCAAAGATCAATGGTAATACATGCTCCCAAAGATCAATGGTAATACATGCTCCCAAAGATCAATGGTAATACTTGCTCCCAAAGATCAATGGTACCGGTAATACATGCTCCCAAAGATCAATGATAATACATGCTCCCAAAGATCAACAGTAAAAGATGGTCCCAAAGATCAATGATAATACATGCTCCCAAAGATCAATGGTACCGGTAATACATGCTCCCAAAGATCAATGATAATACATGCTCCCAAAGATCAATGATAATACATGCTCCCAAAGATCAATGGTACTGGTAATACATGCTCCAAAAGATCAATAGTAAAGCATGCTCCAAAAGATCAATGGTCAATTGTTTTCTTGTATTTTAATGCACATATATGGTAGCTTACCAGATTTGAATGGATTCCAACAGATTCTGCTGCATTAAATGCTAATGTAAAGTTTTTCCTCTGAAAAACAAGCAGAAAAGTAACATTGTATTGACAATTATATTACTGAAACAAATTAAGTTTTTGTCTATATTTTCAGTCAGAATATACATGTAAATAAGCTTGCCAGATACTGCAGACTATTCTTTAACAATAATGATAGGTATACTGAGTTTGAAAAAAAGTCTAGAAAAGTGCTTTACAAAAGCTGAGACAACTAGAAATGGTTTTTGATTGAACAAAAACATATGTCTCCCCCAGCCAGTTGCTGCAGGCAGTATTGAATCAGACGATTGTATAATTTGACATTTAACCTCCAAGTGTGACCTTGACCTTGAGACACCACACCCACAAAGTGGGTTCTGCATGTCGCCTTGATGAGGTGAACATCTGACCCAAGTTTCATAAAAATCCTTCAAGGGCTTTTGAAGATACAGAGCGGACACAATTTTGTGGCATTTGACATTTAACCTCCAAGTGTGACCTTGACCTTGAGACACCACACCCGCAAAGAGGGTTCTGCATGTCGCCTTGATGAGGTGAACATCTGACCCAAGTTTCATAAAAATCCTTCAAGGGCTTTGGTAGATACAGAGCGGACACGATTTTGTGACGGACAGACGGACGGACAGACAGACAACCGGGGAAAAACAATATGTCTCCCCCGATGAGGTGAACATCTGACCCAAGTTTCATAAAAATCCTTCAAGGGCTTTTGAAGATACAGAGCGGACACGATTTTGTGGCATTTGACATTTAACCTCCAAGAGTGACCTTGACCTTGAGACACCACACCAGCAAAGTGGGTTCTGCATGTCGCCTTGATGAGGTGAACATCTGACCCAAGTTTCATAAAAATCCTTCAAGGGCTTTTGAAGATACAGAGCGGACACGATTTTGTGGCATTTGACATTTAACCTCCAAGTGTGACCTTGACCTTGAGACACCACACCCGCAAAGAGGGTTCTGCATGTCGCCTTGATGAGGTGAACATCTGACCCAAGTTTCATAAAAATCCTTCAAGGGCTTTGGAAGATAGAGAGCGGACACGATTTTGTGACGGACAGACAGACGGACGGACAGACGGACGGACGGACAACCGGGGAAAAACAATATGTCTCCCCCATTTTTGGGGTGAGACATAATTATGACTAACAATTTAACATTCTCATTATAAGTGTCATTGTCAGAAAACATGCCCTTACAATATCTAAATGTCTTACAAACCTTGTCCTCTGATGTCAGTTCACCATACGGGATTCTGTCAGGCAGGTAGCTGTGGATCAAGGCACAAAATGCTAATCCATCATTCCAACTACTACTGAAGTTGGTCACATCTACATTCTGAAAACAAGATAAAATTTTCTATATTATCACTTAAAGTTTTGATATTAAGACTACAGAAAAAACCCAATTTTATAATGTCCAAATGAGGTTTAATTTCATGTAGAGAGTGAACAATGTGCTATCTGTAGGGTTTTAGCTTGACTTGCCCCTGTCGTTTCTTTGCAGCCTTCCCTTAGTAGAGGTCTAGCTAAACACTACATCTGAAAGTCAGAAATTATACCACCATAACATAATATTCCTCCGCTATATACAGTCACTGTGACTCATCCGTACTACCAAAATATACAAGAGGGCAATGATGACCCTGGATTCACCTGAGTAAAATGGGCAATACTCTATGTCAGTGGCTAGCTACAAGACTGGACAAAGTTTAAAGGCATTTGGTCCAGTCTTGCGCCAAGGCCTGAATAGCTATGGGGGTCAAATTTCATCAATGTATCCTCAAAAATATAACAGTCCACATGTTACATGACAAAAACCAATTACACAAGCTAATCGTGAGCATTATGTCTGAGATAAAACTGGGAACACTTTACAACTGTTTCAGATGTACCTACACTGTAAGTGATTGTCTTTTGCTGGCACCATTTCAGCAAGGCATTACGTTTGGATCCTTTGAAAGACTTGGCGAGACCAGCTAGAGGGTCCTTGTTTCCACTCTCCTTCCTGTCTGCAACACCTGCTTCCAAACTGCTACATAAAAGATATTTAATGTTAACTATGTTTCAACACTGAAGGAAAAAAAGCTCTGATCAATACAGTTAAACATAAGAAATATCCTTTGAAAAAAATGCCACCTAAAGACAGCTGGACTTTTAATCACTGATGTTTGTAAAAAATCAAAGTGCCAAAGAAATAAAAAAATCAACGATTTTTACCAACGGCTATGTTCAAATGAATGCCATGCCCCTGGCGGGGCCTCAAAAATGTTACAGTTTTGTGACAAACAGACCAAAAACAGTATACCCTCCCTCCAGGGGCATAAAAAGTTACTGTTTTCATTTTCATATTTCTTGTTGGGAGCAGGTTGGTTTAGAAAGTTCTTAAACATCACACATTCCAATCTATCACATAACTATAAACTGCAAAAACATATAAACTGCTAAAACATGCAAGCATGAATGGACATTTAAACAGCATATTTCTTTCTTCAAAGTATAACACAAAAGGATATACTAACTGACTTTAACAAGAGTTTTAATTATTAATCAATTTTGTTTACAACCCACAAAAGTGAGAAATAATCTATTATTCTGTAAGGCAATTAAAAAAGAACAATTACTCTAATTGTGAACCTTTTAAATTCTTGAAAGGTCTAAGGTGATAATAATGAAAATATCAAAGGTAGAAAATTAACAAATTTACCTGACTCCACTACTACGTCTTGAAGGCGTTCTACTTGACAAAATGGATGTGAGAGATGGTGGTGTGTCATTTCTTGAGATGGGCGGAGCTGATTTTGGAGATTCACTAGGGGAATTAGGTACATCAAATGGTAAACCACCCATCGAGTGTCGCTGCAATGGTGAGGGACGTTCTGCTGACCGTCTGAGTACCGAGCGTAATGGAGTAGTGCCATTTTCAGGAGACAGTAGTCCTTGATCACCGACAGGCGATGAAGGGGATTTCATAAGTTCATTAAAATCTCTTATGCCGACTAAAGATGACTCAGAATCGGAATTCCTTCTTGAGCTACATGAACTAGAATGAATAGATGAGCAACCACTTTTAACCTGCTCTTCTATAGAGCGAATTAAATTTTTCACAGACAGAGTTTGTGTTTTCTCTCCCATTCTTCGACCCTCACGCAAATGTGACAGTTCCTTGTCCACACTACTGATCACTTTACCTTTAAGTTCTGCTGACGAAAGAATTGAAGATTTCTGCGAACTGATAGCTCCAGACTTTTCTTGAATCTTATAAGCGTCAAGTTCACATTTTAGTTTATCTATCTCACACTGAAGAGACAGGTTTGATTCTTTAAGGGAAGCATTGTCAGACTTAAGTTTCTCCATATCACCTTGAGTCTCTGACCTAAAATCATTAGCAATCACTACAGCGACCTGCAAGTCCTTCTGAAACTGTGTCCATTCCTCCACTTCTGCCTCATGTTTCAGCTTGCTTTCCTGCAGTTCTGTCTCTGCCACTTCTTTCAGCTGCCTCATTACACTGACCTCTCCTTGCAACTCTTGTATTTTGGCTGTTAAATTTTTCCTCTCTTCGAAATATTTATCACTATCTTGCTCCAACTGGTCGATATGTTCACGTAAGTGTTCCAATTCTTGTTGAAAATCATACCTATCTTTCTTAACTAGTTCAAGCTTATATTCCATATCTATGATCTGGGACTTTGCATTGTTTCTATGAACTTTGACCTCTTCTTCCTTTGTGATTATTTGGTCTTTTAATCGAGTAACTTCATTCTGACTATGAGCAAGTGCATCTTGCACATCTGCAAGTCTTTCTTCCAGTTTATCTCTCTCTTGTCTAGTATTATGCAATAATTCTTCCAAATCACTCTGGTCATTGGCCTTACAATAAGATTCTAATTCTTGCACTTTAGTTTTTTCATTTTCTAACAGAGTTTTAAAGTGAGCAACTTCAATCTGTTCATTTGCTAGAGATTCTTTTAATTCCATAACCTGTTTCTCAAGGTTTTCTTTATCTGACTTAAGTGAATTGATCTTATCTTCGAGAAGTTGCGATTTCTCCCTACCGTTTCCGTCTGACTTTGACACACTTTAGCGTCACTCTCTGCTGCATGAAGCTTTCTTAAAAACTCTTCCCTTTCATCTTGAGCACCTTTAGAAGTTCTAACAAATGCTGATCCCGATCAGACTTGTTTGGTAAATCCCCACTTATCAATAAACACTTGAGTTGTTCTATTTGTGTGCGACAATGCTCTAGTTTTTCTGTCTGTGTACACAGAGATTCTAACAATACTGATCTTTCATCAGCTAGTCTCTCGTTCTCTTCAGTTAATTCATTTACAGCGTCTTGCAAATCACCTAATTCTTGTAATGTAGCTTGCAGTTCTTCATTAGTGCTGTAGTGTGTTTCTTCCATCTGAAGAATTCTTTCAGTAAGGTTTGCAACAGAAATGTCACTAAGGGCATCACTACTCTTGCTACGAGAATCCCACTTGTTGTGCATGTCTAAAGAGGAATGTTCTGGAGTACCTCGATGGTACTCAGCAAATGACATACCTGGTTCTGACATTGTGATCGATGGGGATCTTTTCATTCCTGAAATTCAAATCATCTACAAATTGTCAATAATACACAAACAGAGAAAACATTTTCCTCAGTTATCAGAAATTTTGAACTTGTCATCTTCCAACAAATTCTGGAAAATAAAACCGTGTCTGTAAATAACATTATAATGTGGAACTTTGTAAGCTACTGTTGATACTGATAACACAACTGCAGTTATAGTAACTCTGCTGCTGACCTGTTTCTTTTACTGTCGTAGACTTATTTCAGTCCCAGTGAACTGTAATAGATGACTAGGATTCTACTTCAAAAAAGAGATCTTGCACCACAAAAAGTAATAAATGATAAGGGATAATGATTGAAGGAGACTTGTTGAGACAATCTATAGAAACCTTACATCAGAAATAAAACAATAAAGAATTTCAAGTTAAAACTGAAGTCATACTTCAATCTCTAAAAATAAAGGAGCTAAAAACATGGCTAATACATGACACTGAATCTCACCTGAACCCATCATCATGGGTACCATGGAGATAGGATGACCTTCTGTAGACAGACTATCACAACTTGCACTTGTCGGTATCAGGTACTCTGCCTCTTTTTGACTTTGTTTCAAACTCAGTTTCTCTGCATCTGTTATCTGTGTTTCTATTGGAACTCCTAACTTTATTAACTGGTCTTTAAACACTGCATTCTGGGTTCTTAATATTTCCACTTCCTCAAGCAATTCTTGGCTAGGAGTCTGTTCTTTTAATTTCTTAATCTCATATTTGTATTTTTCTATGTCCATTTTTCTATTCTCAGCCAGCTGGATCAGTTCAGATATTTTAGACTCCTGGTTTTTCTTTTCTTTCTCAAAGTTTGCTAACAATTCAGCATTGTAAGCCATAACATCCGGTGTTGCCGATGTTCTCTTTTTAACAGCTTTCTCTTTGCTTACGTTCTGTGTGCTGTGAGCTCTTTTCATATTATTCATTTTGCTTGCGTTACTTGACTGTGTCTTCACTGTCTGTCCTGTGCCCATTTTGTCAATCTGTTGTTGACTAGATGCTTTCCTCATTGGGGTACTTGTCATACTTGGCTTTAAAGGCTTTGGCTTGAGAAAACCTTCGTTGTCTTTTACCTGAACATTTTCTTTGTTACTAGCATTCTTTTTCTTCGTATCTGGCAACCCAAGACTTGATTTGGGCCTTGACTGCAAAGCGGCTAGTTTCTGTTTCTGATGAGTTGTCAAATTTTCGTGACTTTTACTCAAATAGTTCTTACTTAATGGTGAAGACACTGGCTTTCCAAAGGGGGAGTTAGCTGGCTTCCCAGACAGTGCCTGTTTCTTGGTTGGTGTGGCTAACCCAGAGTTGTCTGACTTGGATTCTTTCATACTTGTAGGTGGTACTGTTGTCTTACTTCCTGAAGGAGGCTTGCTACGAGCAGGAACCACATCCTTCTTTGAAGAGCTCATACTGTCCACATCTGGGCGTAACCTCAAAAACTGAAATTCCAACAGAAAAATACTGAAACATTAACAGTACTTTTTTTTTAAACTATTCTTGAAAGAAATTCATTATAGATATCCCTACTGAACAGAAGTGTATGTGACTATAAATAACAGAAAATATCCAAATTGCTACACCCCTCTACATCTGAGACTGCCTTTTGCTTTAAAGAACAATTCTTGCTCATGCTGAAAGGTATATAGAATTTTAAAAGGATTTACCAATTTTGTACATTTCTTTCCAGTTTTGAAAAATACTTTCATTTATTTTTTTTAAAGATTAGTTTTAAAATTCATTCAGTTTTAAACATCACATTTTTTCCTTATTTCTGTGTATCAAACTGCATCACATTTGGATGTGTTTTATTAAATAAATTCTGTTCCCTGTTAAGTCTTTTAAGCTTACGAAACTAATCCATATTTTACACAAAAAGAGATTTTACTTGACAATAACAGAAAATGTGTATTTAACATTATTTTATTACAAATCTTTACCTAACAGTATCATTTGCTCTTATCATTTTACAAATCTGGTAAGATAAAACACTTTGCTATTATTCAAAATGTTTTTTTCCCCTCTTGTTTAAGTAAGATTTTATCTGCCAATCATATATACAGGTAAATATGGAAAGATGCCATTATACCAAGATAAGACCAGGAGATTTAAAGGAGCTAACCCTACAAACTATTAATTTTAATATTTAGACCATCCGCTTAGCTCAATAGGTAGAGCACTGGATTAGTAATCCATGGGTCCGCTGGTTCGACCCCTGGGCAGGGCAAAATTCTCCGTGACAATTGATCATCAGGCATTGTGTCTAATGTTCATTTGTCTCTCAGCTGCTGATTCAGAGTAGATCATGTGGGAACAGAAGTCAGTCACTTCCAGAGAAATTGGTAATTACTGGTTAGTTATCCAAGAAAACTGGTTAGGTGGACTGACTGCCGAGATATAACCTAGATGTTGAAACCGGCGTTAAGCCCCCAAAAACAACAACTATTAATATTTTCTTGAAATCTATTAAGGTAGCTAGATGTCTAGTTTTCATACAGCCAAAGAGGTCTGCTAAAGTAGTCATAATGATAACCCCTGTCTCTGCTAAATTTCTGACACCTTTTTCATTATTTTATTTCTGGCATACAAAATTCAAGATGACAAGCATTTCTTCAGCTAAATGGAAATGTGGCTACAGTTTAATTTATAGTCCATGTACATCGCTGACCTACAATATATGTACATTGGTGAAAAGTCATAATTTCTTATAGTCACATTGGTATATCACTCATAGCAAACCAATAAACCTATACACATAAGAATTCTACAGCAACACTACAACAATTGACATTTTTTCACCATTAACCAACACAAATATATTTCGAATCACAGTTTTCTGCTTTACAAGTTTTCTTGGTTATAACGTCAATATTTTAAATTTACTTACAATGTCTTTACATTCACGCACACACAGGTTTAGGGTAAGTGTCTTTAATCTATCAATGTATTTTAAGAAGCACTTCTGACAACTAACATGGCGTGATAAATAAGAAGTGTTTTACAACTTGTCAAGTCTCGATTAAAATCTAAATAATCATTATACAATTGACTGTTATAACAGTGACTGGGAGGTAAACAAATGCCAGTGTTAGCAAGGTTTACCTACGGCAGACCATTTGTTTGCACAGTCGTCCAACTGAAATACAGTTCTTCTACAAAATATATGCATTACTGTCTGGCAATATGAAAAAATATTCAATCTCAAACTGGGCCGTACAATGTGAAAACTGACATTTTGCCGAGGCTATAATGGGCTTTGTTATGTCTTACTTTAAGTTTTATTCTTGGGGTAAATTAAAATAATGAGTTAATTGTCTATTTTCTTGTGTTCATAGTAACTGGCTAACTTTTTCTGTCTAAAAGAAAAGCAACCACTTAACACCGATCGTACAAGAGAAATTAATTTTCAAGAATAAGAACTGTTTCACTTTATCATCTATTCAATGTCAAACAAATAAATATACTAACTTAACCCTAAATCTTCTTATTCCCAGGGTATCATATTGAAGGAATGAATTACGAAGGTTAAAACCACTGCACACTTTATCTATCGATTCAATTGATTTTAAAGTCCAATCAGCCAATATGGAAGGTATAAATTACACTACATTAGCCCCCAGGTGTCTTTATACAACGATAAATCATGGCTCAAATGCATAGCTGACCCTACTGGCCTGTCATGCTTTATATATATCATTACACCTAGATCTTAAGTTATTCCACAATCTATACTATGATTTGGCCAATGCAGGCCTATGGGGTGAAAAAGGTCCAGAATTAAAGAAAAATCCCTGCTGTGTCAAACTTCTTCCCACTTATTTTCCGTCCTTGGTGACAAAACATACTAATTAAATCTTATTTAACTTACAACTTACAACCTTTGTTAATGTCTTACTTAAAAATAAATATTTTATCGACCCTGATTGCTCAGTTGTCATCATGTTAACTTTGTGATGTGACAGGGTTCAAATCCTTACAAGATTTCTGAAAGTGCCCCTGGGATAACAGGCACCAGGTGCTGATATGGGTTAGTCTCCCGGTTCCAGGTCTGAGAGTGTACTGGTAATGCAAGTTTCTTGCATTCTCTCAAGTGGCTGGTTTAAGCATGACAGGTGTCTCTAGAGACACGAAAAAAAGCTTGGAAAGCTTCCGCTATAATTGAGTGACAAAAAACTTGAAATATCATGTAATCTCTTCACAATATGCATGTGAGCGTTACTTCTCTTGTTTTATATATATTCTGGGACAGTTAGAAAATGATTTACAATTTATTTAAAGAGATTTACACAGCTACTTATAAACATTCTAATTTTACTTGGTAATGTTTGTTTTCCTGTGAAAACATAGCACTGCTACGATGTTTCTAGACATTATGGTGTCTCATTTTTGAGATGTGCTAAATATCTGAAAAGGACTGATCCATCTTTGAATTTGGACAGATTTATTTATTGTTTATGGGGGATTTGGACTGAAAATTTACTGACTGAATAGCAAATAGTGCAGACCACGATCAGACTGCACTGATGTTCAGGCTAATCTTGGTCTACACTGGTCGTAAAATCAGTCAGTTACCTCCAGAAGGGTAAAAGTTAATAAACTTTAACATTGCTAAAATATCTAAGTGAAGAACATGCCTTAGATATAATGTTACTGCTTATATCTGAAGACAGCAGCCAAATCATTACTGCATATATACAATTATGTTACTTTTTTTGCAATAAAAAGTAAATTAGAAACAGATGAATTTTGTCTCATTATTTTCTGTAACTGTAAATCAACATAAAGTAACCTCACCTGGTACAAAAAAATTCATTCTTTAACAAACAGACATTTACTTTCCAACACTTTCCAACCTGTTCTAGTTGTTCTTCATTGACTCCAAAGACTACACTAACTGGGTCAGACTAAGTTACCTCAGTTATTGTAACAGAAATAAGTATAAAGATACCCAAACAGAAAAATGGCAAAGTTAACAAACACTAGAAGAATTTTGATGCAAATTAAGTTATTCAAGCTCTAAAAAGTCTATTTATACACGGCTTGAAAGCAAATCACTCCTACTTAAAATGCCAAGAGCATATCAACACGAATTAGTCCATAAATCTGATACTTCACTAATCACGATTCCCGACACTAACTACTTCGGTCATTTTAATTTGCACATAAATGTCTTCAATCATACAATGTCCACAGGTGGATACCACTTATGCCGTCTCGTAATCAATTAATCTGTCTTTTCAATATTTTTTCAACCTATGTCTGCACTGCCCAATCATTAAAGACGGATATAGAAATGTGGGTGATATATTACATCTTAATGTGTCACCAGCAGTGTGCTTAAGTACATCTATAAATCGGTAAACTTATGCGAAATGTTCCAATAATTATATTTCAGATAGTCCATTCACACAAACTTTACAGACCATGAAGCGTTACAAGTGATTACTGTCCCCTTTACATTTTTATTTACAATTTTGACAGGTTTTACAATAGCACAACTTTTAGCAAAGAGCCAGTCTTGTCACAGCTAATTGCTTAAGGGGGTAATTTATTCTATAAAAACTTGATGAACATAAACTAGTTTAACTAAGTTATAAAAATGAATGAATAAAACATATAAGAAAACTTATTAATACAAAATAACAACTTCTTTCAAATATTGAAAAACTTATTGTATGTCATTTGCATTTAAAATATTTCACTATTTCACAATTAACTACAGGTTAACACCATTGTCAGCTAAACTGTGACCTCATCTGACCGAGACTTACAATGTACATTATACCAGTAAACAACTTTTCTTACTGTCAAAGACTTAAATGGACAATGTCAGAATTGGTTTTGTTCACAGTTACCTTCTTTAAGACCAGTTTTAAGTTTACTCCCCTATTGCTTTCACATCCATGATTTAATCTAAACATAATTTCTAGGAAGATACAAGTACTCATCCTTGGTAAAGCACTATCTTACATTGTGTATAGATCAGATCCTTTTTCTGTTCAAACCTATGCCCCTTAAGTCAGTGAGCAGTTACAGTGATATACAAATCCTTCACCCTTTAAACAATGTAGTGGACTATCTTCTTTTTCTTTACCCACAATGACATACAACCTACCATTCAAAACTATTGTCAAAACACAAACCTTGTTCCCTGTTTTAGGAATGTCCAGTTTTCATTTGAAGAAAACCAAATGTGTATAGCATTAAGGCCATACTTGTAACCATATGCCCAGAAATTCATTCATAATTCAGCATGCCGTGCATGGAATAGAAGTTTTACAGTACAGACTTACAATTGTACATATATATTACCTAATACACATAGATTTCTTTTTTCTCTTGCTTGGCAAACACTGCAAGTGCATATTTTGTATGTACATGAAGTTAGCTTTTGCACCATCACAGAAAAGGTTATGACAAGAAATATATGTGAAAAAAGTGTCCACAAGATGACAGACTTCTCCTGAGGCCAAGGGAGAACATAGAAAAAGGATAAGTCGTTTTACATAAATGATAGCCTAAGAACACTTTTTATCTTGTTATTCCAATTCTGAAAGGCAAAAGTTTTCATGTCTACAATCTCAAAATTAAATGTTATCAAACACTGCTTTCTCTGCACATGCAGAGAAAAAACATTACTGTGCATGACTCCTTATTACTAGCTTGGATATCTCGATGATTTATTCATAGCAAATAAAAACAACAAACAACAAAAAACAGTACACACAAAACAACAACAAACGAACAATAGTTTTCTATTCACTTGCTCAGTAATTCATGTTCTGATAATCAGCATAACAATGTCAAGTCTACCTTATAAGCAACAGTCTCATCCAGTGAATAATTGCTTTGTGACCTTGACCTACATTTGTAAGTATTTTTCATATGAAATTGGCCACTGATCTACTAAAAACACTCCCTTTTCTCATAGAAATTCTAAGATAAAAGCTATACATGTCCTAGTACAGTAGTAAGTGTCCTTGCCTAGAATCCCTAATATCCATTAATGCTCCCTCTCTTGCTTAATAGTCCAGCTTCTGTCACTAAATACAGGAATGCTTGCTTACCTTTCTCAGTCTGAAAGGCATCTCTTTGTATGGCCACTGCCAAATTTCAAATAAATTCCAAGGCCAGAGCTTTAGCTATATACTGAATTTCGTCCAACCATTACTGCACTGAAGTGCTGTATGATTTGTAAGTAATGTCGCTAATACACAACCGATATACAGTCAGTGTATTACACAGGTTTCTATGTCTGCAGAAATCATTTAATTCTCCTCCACTGCAGTTAACAATCACAAACAAATAATCAAACAATCACTGTGTCTCTAGACAGATTTTACAGCCACTTCTTGAACAATTTCTACTTCATCAACACTAATGCTCACTTACATGAACACATTTTCTATTCCAATGTAACAATCCGAAATCAAAGCTAGAAGAAAAATTCTTATTCTGATTTCAGTTCCAAACATTTAATCTCTATGTTTTGAAAGAAACCTTCACTAAGTATATAGACAACTACAACAATAAATTGACCGTCCTGAACGATCTTTTATCAAAATATTTTTTGTTCGAACTAAAAATGTTTCATCGTTAAGTGTCAAGCAATCTTACACTATCACAATTTGACAGCAAGTGTCTATACTTGTCTTAAAATCCATTTATCAGTGAACAATTTTTGTCAATCCTTCTAGTTTTTTTTTTTTCTTTCTTGTTATCTTCTTTTGCCATAAATCACATTTTCACAAACTGTGTCGGTAATTCTTTATTTTCTACACAAATTTGTACATCAATCTATTTCAATTTGTTCTTTACCGACACTGGTATACAGTACGTTTGTTTAGTTGGTGCTTCACCTTTTTAAATGTATTTTCAATGATAGAAACTAAAAAATTGCCTGAAGACGTTTTTATCCGCTTTACAGCCGCTCTTTAGCTGATAAAGAATTTACGCTGTCAAATTTATTTGGACAATCAATTTTTGTCATATCTGATGACTTTATTATCATGTGAATATGTTTATTCTCATCACATCAACCACCACATTTACAAGTAATTTAAAATTGTGAACGACACCACAAAACGTTTAAAATTGACATTTTACCAAACAATCTCTTAATCACAGTGTCACATGGATAATGGGACTTTTCAAAAAATAATAATCATGATGTTGTTTACAATTAAACAAGGGCGGATCTTCGAAAACAATAACCAATTCAAAAACAAACACAGCTGATATGTTGTAAGCACTTGCCTTAATAAATATGGTGACAGAGTACTATACATTCTCATTAGGATTAAGATTTCCAGTTTCCAAAACTGGAACAAATCAAATGCAAGTCAATTTCTCCAATGAACCCTGCAACCCCACTCTCTCCTATCCTGAAGTAACGGCTAGCTGAACTTGTGGCTTACATTGTAAGTTAAAGGACAAGCATTTTGCATTACACTGTATCAAAGAAAAAACAGGCCTGTTTCAACTAATTTTAACTTTGTATTATACATGTATCCAAAACCTAGACTGACTTCGACACTTCAGACTTGTTAGTAAGTATAATTAAGGCAAATGAAGCATTGCTATGTAAGTATGTTTTCCATCTAAACAGACAGCTACTTTTAACAGTTAGAAAAAAATACTGTTTTCCAATACTCTCAACAGCTCTGCAACTTCAGTTTTTATATCGAAGTTTTCATACACATACTTTAAAAGATTAATAAAGTCTCCCTTTGACCAAGCAATATTTACACGAATAGAACAATGCATTTTTTTTACCAACACGACTGTCAATTTCTTGAATATAAACAATTTCACAAATAGTTACATGATTCTTAACATCATGAAAAAGCAAAAAAATTAGAAAGGACACATAAGAACAGATTATAGTATTAATACCCCCTTATAAAAACTGATTATAAAGTACTTCATACTCATAATCCATCTATCAGAGTGAGACAGAGATTGTAGAGTTTCAAGATCACTTTATTTTTTTCTATATCAAATTTAATGTCTCAGCTTAAGAAAGATATATTATACCGTTCTTGCCAATTATATACTGTATTACTGTGTATGAAATACAAATCAAAGCCGGCCACATCACTGGGCCTTTAAGCCACTTACTGGTTGATATTTTAAGTAGAAATTTCCTATCAAATATCACAACATGACAATTGGGGGTTTATTTCTCACCATAATAATGATGGTACTTCAGATATTTTTTTCCAATTTTCTCGACCCTGGACATGTTATCACCGTAGATTTAGCCAGACCTAAAATACTCCTAATGAAATACACCTTTTTATCACATAGCAAGACAACCATTGAAAGTCCTGGTTGAAAGTCATTATCATATTACAAAATAATCAATTCTGCATAAAAAGAACAAAAGTTTTACAACAAAAATTTTGAATGTGTTGCAGAAATTCTGATTTTAAGTTACTCAGCTTGCAGATATATTGACAAGTTTCAGACTTTCTATATAACACAAAGGTGTTTTTTCTTTACATAGCACCCTTTCATAATGTGGTTCAATTTTGAAAGGTAAGGTAGCACTTTGTAGGAAAATGCATGCTTTATCAAAAGATGCAATTCGTTTTCATCACGCTTAAATACTGAACATAATATCTGAGATATTAAGCAAAAGAGACTTTGTGAGATCTTATCTCCCTAAAGCAAGATTCTGGGAGATTTGCATAGGTAGCCAGTCTTTGGGCCGGCCTGTCTAGCTCAATCGGTAGAGCATCGGCTTGTCAATCTTGACGATCCTGTTTCAATCTCTATCAGGGTCTGTGAAATTTCTCCATGATAACTGATCTCAGACAATGCATCTATAAGTCATTTGTTCCTCACCTCTGAAGCAAGTGAGGAAGTATTTAGTCACTTGTGGAGAAATTTGGTTAGTAACCTGGTTGGATACCTAGGAACACTGGTTAGGAGGACTGACCGCCGGGATATGACCTTAGCTGTTAAAACTGGTGTTAAACCCCAATAAAACTAAATTTAACCAGTCTTTGGTATTTTATGTCTTTGGTTTTATACTAACTTAACACACATCATTTCCTACTACATGTTCAAAAATACATGTATCTCTAGAACATTAGTCTTTGACTAACTTTAAGGGACATACCCTAAAATTTACCAGTGATATTTATTATTTATAATTTATTATGATTATGATTATTATACATTAGTATTTTATTGGCTCAGTCCTTTCCAAAATGTAAATTTATGATATGTAAGATTTTTCCTTACAGCTTTATAGCAACAAAGTCAGTGTGCACTTGGCTATCCACCCCGAAATGGTACAACAACAACTTCCCTGTATGAAGACTAATATTTATGTATTCAGTTCACCTAATGTACTTGGAATTTCACATTATGTATTGTAATTATTTATTCAATACCATTCATACTTACATCAATTTGAAGAAAATGAAATACTCTAAATTTTAGGGTATATCTCTTTAAATAGCTTAATTATACTGCATTTTCAGAGAAAAGTTGATCTCTTATTTTCAGTATGTACTATGTTAATTCCTCTCAGAATCTGCAAAATCAGAAAACATTACAAGGTCTTTACCAAGAAAGATTTACAGAAAATGCAACAAACTGATAAAGAGGCCTAAAAAAGCCTTGGACACAACCAGGGTGACTGATAACTGCATTTCTCACTGCAGAAATCAAAAATCATAATTCCTGACGTCGCGAAAATATGTGTTTTTCAAAGCGAAAGTAGAATTAGAGCTAATTTTACAACGTCAAACTAGTCACTGATATTTTGAAGTGTGCTTTGTGCTGCAGCTAACCGCTACAATTACTATTAAGCCCTTAATGAAATTAAGCAGACGACAGTTATTGCCTATTTCGATGCAAACACCTCGCACAGGTTACGTCACGCTTTTCTACTTTAACTGTTTTCTGTACTGATCAGGGGAAGTAACCGCTGCGGGGAGTTTGATTTTGATGAAATTATATTTCACAGTTTGAGCCGGTCAACTTTAATCGATTGGCCGGCTGCAAATCAAGCACACTTTTACTTGTGTACAAGTTAATTGGCGATAATTGCCGCGGGCAACAGTGACAGTTTTATGGTTTTATGATAGGTGTGAAGTACCGGATTAGCGATCAATTGAGGTTTTGGTGTGACATTTTGAGTTGTTTTATGAAAATTTAGACAGATTTTTTTTTGTGAAATTATAAACAACAGGACTTTCATATCAAACATTTTCCAGACCTATGAAATGCAGTCAAAGAAGATAACATAAAGCTATCACTAAATGTGATTAATACCCCCGTTAGACTGCTTCGGAACTGAGGAAGTTATTAGTAACAGAATACTTTGTAAAAGAATTGAAATAGAGTTATGGTTGTGGGCAATTAAAGATAGTTGTTGGTCCTGGACATTGCACTTCCTGTCATTGTGCTTGACCATTGTATGAAGTTGCGTTGAATTCAAACAATTAGTTTTCAAGTTATACCCTGGACAAGGAAAACCAACAAAGGGAAATAAGTGTGCAAAAACTGAAGATGGAGTTATGGCTCTTGTACACAGCACTTCCTCTCATTGTGCTTGACCATTGTATGAAGTTGCATTGAATTCCAACTATTTCTTTTCAAGTTAGGCTCCGGACAATGAAAACCAACAAAGAGCAATACCTGTGCAAATAGTGAAGACGGAGTTATAGCTCTTGTACACTGCATTTCCTATCATTGTGCTTGACCACTGTAGGAAGTTACACTGAATTCCATTTTTCTGTTTGTAACATTTTTACAATGTTTATAGGTTAGTACTAACAAATACATGTAAAACTCAGTACCCGAAGTTTCAAGTTTATCTAAACAAGTGTCATTTTAAAACTGTTTTGGAAATTTTAGTAGCCAATGGCTATTTCAGCGAATAGTAACTGTAATGCTAACAATGTCTGAATCAGAATCAAAAACCAAATTTCTGTTCCCAATTTACGAGTGTTCTTCTTAGACAAAATCTCACCAAGTGGTGGTAAGCAGTTCCAACAGTAAGGTTACTTTACTTCTCTGGCACTCATAATGACATAGAATAATGCACAGAAATGTTTTTTTTTTACTCTCTATGTGAGTAAAATTTTTTCTCCCCAACATTACCAAAAATACAGTATCCATGTAAACTGCCCAGAAAACTGTCCATATCAATCTGAGTTTTTGAAATATAGAAAAACCACTGAGATATTTTCATCTAAATTGAGAAATGCACTGAAATGCCTGGAAAACTGTATTCAAAGCTAAATACCATATTAGGGAATATTGAATATCTTTTCTTCATTTCTAGCATACCTTATTTTCAGATTATTTTTCTCAGCTGGCAAAACATCTGTATATTTCTTAAGAAAAGCCACCGAAATGACAAGTGTAGTCTTGGTAATTTGTAAAGTGATCTAAAGTGACGTAAGTGGAAACATCAGCTTAAACATATTAAGCCTATTATTATTATTATTCCAGACAGACACTATTCTATTATTTGCATTCAGCACCAAACTCGGCACTTAAAAGATAATTTCACCAAGACAGTTACTTTAAGAGATCCACTCTTACAGCCAAAACTATTCAATATTTTGACCCATTCTTGTTGCTATTAACGATGTAAATCTAACAAGTCATCAGCAACCTACAGTCTAACTGGGAAATTTAGAGGACTTCAAGATTTTTTAAGTAGGCTACAATGATGTGTCTAGCCTTAGGATGTTTTCCATAGTGAGTAGAAGGACATTCATCCACTACACAACTAAACTAAGCCTTAAAGAATAATTTTTTCTTCACTTACCAAACTCAGTCTTCAAAGTTAGTCTTTTAGGCCATTTTGTCTTTTTGGAAGTAAGAGTTCATGTTCTCAATGACGGTGGTATGGGATCACATCTGAAATGAAATATAGTTGAGTTACCTGATCACGCATTATCATCCTGTAAATGACACTGAACATAAACATGTGAAAAACAATACAGCAATTCAATACACTATACAACATGAATATATATATTTTGCTACTTCTCCCAAACCTGAAATTGCTAGTTCTTTTTCACTGTATCACTCATCTGCAAGAAGATCCTCTTAAACGTTTGAATTAAGGGAAGATAAAGAGTCTCAAAGAATCAGATAATAATTATGTTTCTATATTTTCATTTCATCTACCTGGGATCAGAACAGCTGTCCATTTTTTGTCATGCTTTAGTTTTTATTGGTTCATTTGTGTTTAACGTTCAGTCTTGAAACAAAGCTATTTTTTCATATATATTTGATCTGGTAACTGATAAAACATCTACTTTAGAAAAGTTCTGCCTAGGGAGTCAACCTCTGCATTTTCTTGCAGTTTCTAGAAAATAAATAGTATCATACTTACTCTATATAAATTTTAATCTCATCAAACATAATGCAGTTTTCTCCCTTTAATTGTTATGTGTGAAATATTTACAAGAAAATAATTGTTTTGTTTTCCTATCCAACCAATTTCTCCCATATCTACTTGGTCAATAATGATGTAATGCATTACAATGTACATTCTGATCATACATCTGTACCAGTGCTGTTTTTATAAATCAATGACAAAGCAAATGTTGCTAATTTCTCCTAGACAACACTTTTGTCTTCATAAATAGTCAATATTATTATTCTGATACCTTTGTTTTCTTTCATAGATAACTTTTATGTCTACTTTGTAACATAAACAATTACTTTTACTCAATCTCTCTCCCAGGTTTGCTAGAAAAATAAAAATAAATTACTTTTGCTCAAAGCATTTGTTCGTAAACATGATTCAGTCCCTTTCTGATATATACATTTTCTAGGTAAAAGGTTGGTGCCAAGAAATAATAAAAACTAAGAAGGCAGATTTTCCTTTTTCATTAAAAATACATGCTGTTTTCATATTTTCACCAGAAATTGTTTTTAAAAAAAAGAGTCATTTTCCAAAAGTTTTGAAAATTAACCTTTACCCTACTGAAGGCAATAGACTCTGCCATTGTGACCAGTACAGACCAAATCAGTCTGCACACCAAAGCAGTCTGATCATGGTCTACACTATTCGCCATTCAATCAGTAAATTTTCAGATATTTAGCATGGCTGAGGTTAAGCAGGGAATGGCTTTTTTGTATATTGGTAATGCATAATAGAATGACTGGACATTGCAGAAAGATTTTTGAAGCTCCATTTACAGATTAATTTTCTAAAACTAATGATTAAAAAAAAAAAAAAAAACATCACAGAATTTATAAGGGTCAAAGATAAATCTTTAATCTTGCTGTGTTTGTACAATATCAATAAAGCATGAAAAGGGTATCCATATCTTTGACTTAAAACATGCTATGTATTAGTCAAATTTATTTGATGATGACCTTTTGAAATGTTAAGCAGTGTTGACTAAAATACCAGAGAACTGTTGTGACAGGATTTTTATCATTAAATAAATCTGAAAATTATTCCTGAATAAATGAATAAGAAAACTTGAATTAACATACACAGATCAAAATCATTAACGTGTCAAAATTTGTGATCATCTCAGTACTGAGATTAATTACATTATTATTCATTTTCTTTAAACCAAGAAGGGCAGTAGAAATCCAGTCACTTGCTGTTCATGCCATGTATACTTGTTCCAGTAGTTTTCCAATGGTAAGGGACTTTGAATGGATTATTTCAAAGAATGTCAGACGTTATGTGCCAGTGTGATTTTGCATCTGGTCTTCATGTGCCTTTTTAGGTGACGTTATGCACCACTATTATTTTGGGGATTTCCCTGTTTGATTTAAAGTTAAATTTAAAATATGAGTGATAATATGATGCATATGGTGTATTTTAAGAATTGTAATTATCAAAACATTACATAGACATATATGCTGCAATACACCAATTGACACTTTTGCACTGTTCTATTTTTAGCCACAAATAGCGCCACCTACTTCGAGTAAAAGTCAAGCGCAATACATACAGAGCGTACACAACCAATTTTAAACTGACGAGAAAAGTTTGAAAAAATGTTTTTGAGAGTAAATTATTGATTGAAAAAATACATACAAACATCAAAATGTATTTTTATGACGTTTGTAACAAACCTTTAATCTTAAAACCAAAGAAAATTGACATTTTACAGACTTGCTTTCCGATCACAATTTTCGGCATTTTAAAACTCATTTTAACCGTTGTTTAAAAATATATTATTTTTTTATAATCAAACGAATTCAATAAAGCAATGTTTCCTGAAAAAAATGAGATATTTTTCAAGAAGATTGCTTGACATTTAGTGAAGGAAAAGCAATTTAAATGAAGCAAGTAACGATGGCGTATCAGCGATTCCATGTTTTTACTCGAAATTTTTATTAGTGACGTCACAGGAACTTTCCTAATGGCGTGCGCTGATTGGTTTAACTCCAAAGTGTCAATCGGTGTATTATTTCTTGAATAAAAGAAAATTCTTACCGCTGTTGACTTAATCCTATATTTTAACAATTAGTAAATCCTTATAACTGACATTAAGTCATTAAGTAATTAAATTGGATTTAACACTAACTGTGGTCCGATGTTGGGCAGTTTATTCAACATAGAGTTATTTTTTCAGTTGCTTTAAGTGTCATGAAACCATGCTTATCAGTGTTGATGTTGTTCAGAGTTCTGTTAATATGTTCAGTAGAATTTTGTAACTAGATTAATGATTAAGGTTGAGTTTCCACACTTGCCTTTGATACCATAATAACAGTTATTATTCACACCAAAATTCACTATCAATAAGTACTACACAATCAATAGTGTTGCATGACGGTTTTAGTGGCACATAAATACAGTGGTGCAGTCATCTTCTAAAGACATCGAGAAACAAAATTTTGAGACTTCATTGTAACATAACAATAAATACATTGTAAACATCTATGTATCAATTAAAATGAGTAAAAACAACTTAATTTTCCCACATTTGTAGCCCACATTTCAGGCGTATCCGGCTAAATGTGTGTCCGACATCTATGCAACTCATAAATATGAAAGGTGATGTGCGGACTCATGCAAATACCAAGATAAGAGAAAGTTGCGAGCTTATAAGCAAGAGTAACACGATGACACTGAATTCTCATTGCAGTTTTTGATCATTTACCTGAAAGTTTCCTTTATTGTAGTAGGCTTTTCGCTCTCGATTGTTGCAGTGTTTCAAATTGTAACTGCGCATGCCCACAAATCAATATTAAAATGAGTAACATAAATAGTTCTAAACGAAATTATTTTTTATGCAGGCTGAAACCGTTCACTTTCTGCATTGTATCGCGGAATTAATTTATCTTTATATTTGAGTTCATTTGTCGTTTGCACAGGTTTCCCACATCACTGACGCTATATGAAAAGTTTAGCTATTTAAGCAGACGATATTATGCAAGATATCCGAAAAAAATATTGGTAGAGAGAGTTTTTGAAGGAGCGAAGGATCGAATTCGCGATCACGGGATTCCGGATGCTTCCTTAGTCTCATTTACGAGCTGTTCGGGCACCTATTTTCATTTGGACATTTATAATGTGTCCTAAACATATTGTCATTCAGAAGTATATAACAATATCATGAAGCGGAAATGATACTTGGACTAGTCCTAGATTCGGAAAAATGTGGTTTTACTTTTATAATTTTGTTGTAGCTCTATGCCTCTATACTTTACATCAAAAGCTCGAGAAGTGAAAGGAGCGAGAGATGCTTCCTGCTGAATTATTCTAGCGGAACTCATACTTGTATTTTAATATATAGAGTAGACAACTTTTGATAAGAAAAGGAACAACATATATGCTTTTTTGGTGTTCCTTTTGTTTGTTTGTTATTTCTTTCATGTATTTACTTCTTACATTTCTGGTGAAAATATTACAATTCATGGTCTCTGTATAGCAGGCAAAAGAGTAGCCTTGGACATAATCAGTTGATAGAATTTTATTCGACACATCTAATTTATCTCCAGAAATAGTCTGCACCACCGCATTGATAATCAATGCAGCATCTTTTGTGTTTCTTGAAGTGCAAGTCGTGATGTCAGATTTCTGTAGAGCAGCCAAAAAGTGCGCCTTAATTTCGTCTGTTTTCTTTTTCTGTTAACCTAAGCGTGTTATATCCTTAGTGTGATATATCAAGTAGTCTTTCGCTTGAATTAAGTCACAGGCTAATTTCGTATTTAAAAAGACGGTGTTAACGTCGGGAATGTTTCGTCAGAAAAAAAACCCTAAACAATTTCAGTTTTGCCAGCATTACTGAGCGTTATTTCTGTCATTGGTCAATCCGATCAGAGACATGCAATGGTCTTAGGTTGTAGCGTCAGACTTCAGATCCGCAGGTCGCTAGTTCGAATCCATCCAGAGGGTGAGGTTTTCTGGTGACATTCCGCGTACGGGAATTGGTATGCATCTAGGAAGCATTCGTTCAGCGGGATTAATATTGCAAGAACTCGTTCCCCAACAGTTGTAAAATAAACAGGTTTTATACTTACCCTATAGATCCGAGATCGAATGTGCATTTAAAGTGCACAGATGTTATTCTTGAATAATGGCTAGAAGTTTTAACGCCCTTAAACCAAATTCTGTTACTTTATATTTAACGAGAATTTTATTTCAAACTTATATTATAATGGAAATATTGTCATGCGTAGGTGTCATCTATGCCAAAGTATAATAAACGCAAGAAGTGTTTTTTATAAAATTATAGATGAGTAAAGTCCAGTTTAGCACCTGGAGTAAAGGACTTCCTTAACTCTACGACGGTTTGAAAATGCATTTTAAATATTTAATTGACTTTAACGTAAAGTGCCTAATTCTCATGTGCCGGTCAGCTGAAAGGACCAGCCTCCCTGTCTAATGGGTTACCTCTACTTATGAACACATATATCAATCTACCTGTATTTCAGTTTATTTATCGACGGTACCGGTTGCCCAAATGACCGACGACCCCTGCAGAGATTGGTTATTTTCGATTGTGGGGAAAAGAGCAAGATACAGAAAGCATCCCATTTCAGAGACACCCCTGGTTCTTTTCCATGCTCAGTGTATAGCACTGATACATAGGACCTCGGTTTAACGTCTCATCCCGAAAGACAGCTAGGTAATGTTAGTGGAGAGAGACGGTTGAACTCGCGACCCCTGGCTTACAACTGGACCATTGATCTGCTCCCTATGAACACATTTGTTACCGAATTCCGTTTACATCGGGAACCAGACAGACAATCATTCGCTAACCATGCTTCTGCTAGCTGGAGGCTCACTAATCCGCCTTGTCCATCAAACCCCTAGTGGGACTCGAACCATCGATCCCCCAATATGTAGGAGGACGTATGGACCACTTGGCAATCCTGCATCGATAGGGCGAAGAGAGACTTTCTACCATATGTAATATATATGATGCACAGTGATAAAGCTGGAACTATACATGTATTTGCGGGAGATGAATCAGTCCAATCATTTGCCGTTTGAACAGCTTTCATTAAGCCATGTCTATGGTAACTTATTGCCCAAGAGAGGCTTTAATTATTCAAGAGTCGGTATAATATTAGACAGTAGAACTTATCTCATTTGACTTATACTCTTTGTACATGCAAAGTTAAATTTGCACCAGTAGCTCAGCTGTATCAGATGAGCTAGAGTAGAGCTTCTGCAGCCATCTACATGTATTTTAACGAATAAATAGTAAAATTGTACGGGGAGGTGGCAATATGAGAAAGAACCAATCAGGGCCTCTGACTAGTCTGTTTAGATAACATTTATATTTTGTTTTACAATGTTTATAAATAGCCAATTTTGTGTGGTAACTGTTTCGGGACAAAAATAGTTTTTAACCTCTTAATTCCACTTATCCCTAGACTGGTTTCAGACCCAGCAATTAATGCTATTCTTTAGTAATGTTAGCTAAACGACTCAAGTCCCTTTCCCACTACATATTTATCTTTCCTTGGCTGGAATTGCAGGTATGCCAGCAGACGGAAAAAAGTTGCTATTAGAGAGGTAAAAAAATGAAATATATCAATGCAATAACATAAAAAGGAAAGGATCATATAACCTGCAACCAGGCTAACTTATCCCAGGACCGTCACGTGACGAATTTACGAGACTTACCGTGTAAAATGGCCACTTCTGCTTTACCTAAGAAGGCGTCCTTGTTACCAGTCTGTATTTTTAGGGGAAAATAGTTAAAATCAAGTATTTCTTGAATGTTTTCTTTTTTATTTTAATCGAAATGATTGTTGAAGCAGACAACTATTACACATACTTCACCACAAAAGAAACGAAACATTTTTTTTCTACAGAACATGCCTTCTGAAATGATCGGTTACGACCAATCAAGCACCATATAAAAATCTTTAAGTTTTACCAAATAATTAGTGAATATAAGATCTCAGGGCATATGGTTACTTCATGCCTCAGGTTTCTTTAAAAAAATGTTAAAGGCTTCAGTTTAGAATTACCAATTGATTTTCAGTAGTTTGATTTGATAAAAAGGCCAAACCTTTTTGTATATATTACTTAGCTGAGGTTGGTGCAACCAATGTCCATTTGACTTTTAAGTGACTTAATTAAATGAAATCTTTGAAAGACAATGATATTTATCTGAATCGTAAAGCAACAAGGATTATTACATTTATAATACTTTGGTAAAATAAGCCTCAGTTTAAATGTAAAGTATAGCTAAACAGGAAAAATACTGCATTCTATACAAATACATCGTGCATTATCCCCCTCGCCCGGATGACACCCTATCCTGTGAAACAAGTAGACGGAGTGTTAAGGGGGGAGTTAGACATGTTCTCTTAACCTGTTCTAATAACAGTGACTCCATTATTCCCAAATCAATGAAACGAAATGCTGATTTGGCTCCTGAGTCAAGTGTATCACACGTTTGTCTCTGTGCTTAAATATAAAAGATAAACAAAATGAACGTCAAATTGCTTTTCGAAATAAGTTGCAGCAAAAGTGAAAAGTGTAGTCATATATCTTCCGAAACAAAAAATGTTCTTGGGCAAGACATGAGCATATTGCTTCAAATATAAAGATTCATAAAATATTTTAAAACAATTGAGCATTGCACATTACAAGAAGCAAGGTACGCGGTGACTAAATTGTCTGGACAACTTGAAGCAACGAACAAAAAAAAAATCAGGTACTTTCAGGTCACAAGCCACTATTTCTTCTTGAGAGGGACGCAAAAGGGATATCTTGTGTGTATGCATGAAATAAATGCTCATTCGTTAAAAAATGTCCTTTTCCCCCTAAACATTCGATTTGTTCAAAACTTCAAACAGTTGAATAGCACAAAGATAGATAAAGTAAGCATAACAACAGGAAAAGCTAGGTGACACGTTCTTCAGGTTGTTCTTCATTCTCTTTCTTCATTTCTTTACTTAGATTCACTTTGTTTTATATTCACTGAAGGTTCTACTCCTGCCTCTGCTTGACCACTAAGTTTAAGGGCAGAGTTCAGTCCCGCTTCCATCTGCACGCCTAGGAGGTTCGCCATATCGGACTAGAAAAGAAGACATAATTAACAGTTATGTTGTTTGTAAGACACTGTCACAAGGGTACACAAATGGACTCTTCCGTTGTGAAGAAACTAGTTAAATAATCATATTGTCTTTTGGGAAAAGTTTAAAACAGAACTGCGGCTAAGTTTAATTTTACTGTCTAGATGGATTAACATGAGAATGCTAAACATCTTTTTTACATGTGTTATTTGAAGGAACATTTTCTTAAGTACTTTAAAAATATTATATCCACAATTAAGTTCAATATTTAATTTGGAGAAACGGGATTCGAATTCAAGTCTTGCCAACTGCTGTATATTTCAAGCACCGCCAAAATTTTAGTTAAAACATTGTTTATGAGTCGACAAGTGATTCAGTTCAGTTCAAGGGCGATAATTCAAAATGAAAAAAAAATACAATGAACAAATCGCGTACCTGCCACTGGTCTAATAACTGAGATACTTTATTCTTTTGATGTATAGCCTCCATTAGCTGGTGATTTAGCACGATAATCTCGTATTTTGACTGTTGAAGTTCTTTTTCCGTGGAATATCGTCTGAAAAAAATATCAGTTTATTCATGAAACCTAGAAGGTTCACAGTCGGTGTTAAATGGATAAAATGTCTATATTGCAATTGACAGGAAAAAAAACCAGAAATGAAGAAAGATAGAAATCACTCAAGTTAAAAAGTCATAGACTAAATTACTCAAAAATTCGTTGATTTTTGTCTATATCAAATTTACCTGTCTGACTGTATTGCAAAAAGAACTTGAATAAATAAATTTAAAGTTATTTATATAATAAAAAAGCTACAGAAGAAATCATTCAACAAATAAAATACAACAATAGAAAAAGCATGGTTAAATACATTAAAAACGTATAAAATAGTTAGGTAAAAAGTACAATCGGAACACCTCGGGTAATTCTTGCGATGGTTCGTGTGGCGTAGCCGTTAAAAAAGTAACATCTGGAAAATTATGGTGATTACGTACTTTTCTATTGCAGCGTCCCTTTCTCTACGCGCGTGCCTGAGGAGTGCCATGGCGCTGTACATCTGAGGTTTGGCTGTATCAGATGCCAGCATATCCTGTAGCTTATCTCGTTGGGCGGAGAGTATTTTAATGTCCTCGTGCTGTGACGTCACCTGGAAACAAAACAATTTCAAGTTAAACTGCACATCGCAATCCATTTATTTTTGGAATTTTCATTTTTTCGACGACGACCAGTATTTTGTTCTAAAGACTTCACCCGTATGTATATTGGCGATAAATCGATAAGGCAAAATCGTGTGGCTTTGTAGGCTCAGTTGTAGAGTGTGCCGCCCTGTAAGCGGAAGGCCATGGGTTCGAGTTTTGGTCAAGCCACGAGTTTTCGCCACCTGTTACATTTGGCCCGCGTTGGGCGCCAAATGTAAACCTGGGAAAATGCATCTGCCCTGGGCTGTGTTTGAAATACGATACCTTCGATTACTAAGCGGACACTCTACCACATCGCCATAAAGCTAGCTGATAGGAAAGGAAGTAAAAGTGCCGTAGGCAATATTATACCTCTGCCACAAAAGATCTTACTTAGCGAAACTTCACTTAATAGACTGAGTATTAAAGAAGTTTAAAATTTAAAATTAAAATCTGTTTGCAAATACATGGAATTTTAACAGTTTCGTCTGAGGCTTTAAAAATGGAACGGCGACCATCTTGATTTGAACAGTAAAACACACAAACATTCTTTCTTCCATGTGTTTTTTCTTCTTTGTCTTTTGTGTCACTGAAAACTACTCTTAACGAAACGGAACTAGAATCACATGGCAGAAGTAATTTCTAAACGAAACCATTATTTTCAATAAAGAGAAACAGCGTTTGATGCCTAATTTCAATGCAAGTGATTTCAAGAATAAAACAAGTTTCAGTCTCGAACAACTTCCGGTTATCTGAAGGCACTTCAAAGAACTTGCTTCTTCAAGTGACAGTATTCGTGACAAAAACAAATTATTTTTACGAACATTTATAGCAGAATTATTCAATACCATTCGTTAGCCATCATAGATGCTATATTACAATTCCGTTGAAGATCTTGACATTAAATCTAGACAGTTCTGATAAATAAAACTACTACATGTAGTGGTACATGTACATTTGTTTCAATATTGCTTTGAACATGTGAGATTTTGATAACAAAACTTCCTACAGAAAAACATGTGCTTCCTATAATAATGGAATATTTCCTACAACAAAACCACTTTAGTTTTGATATCATATCAATTTTCGAATTCTTCTAACGGACAATGAACAATTTGCAAAAGTAACATGTCTTTGTTTGGAATTTTCTCCGGTCACGTGATTCCGTCCATATTAATTCAAGTCTTTCTGCGGAAAGAAAAAAAAAATTATCCAGACAGTATTTTATTCTGACGTGACTCTCAACAATAACTTAAGATGTCTTGCAATATAAATGAAACGTCTGCTATTGGCTGCAGACGTAAAATGTAAGCAGACGACATCGTGGTAAAAGGTAAAGGATGGGTACTGAATGTTCTACAGGACTAGCTATACCTGTCTAGACAGCTCAGTGATTTTGTATGACTTCTGCTGCAGGTGTACATCTCTGATCTGTAGCTGTTCCCCCAGCTTATGAAGGTTCGACTGGCAATCAGAAAGGTCCCGTTCCAGCTCCCCCACCCGCTGTTGTAATGAATGGATCTCCTCTAAATGCGTAGTCTGTGTCTAAAATAGAGACGTCCAAAAACATGTACATGTAGGTTGTTTTTTCTTTGAGAGAAAACTTGCAGTTAACTACAAAAAAAAAAAAAAAAAAAAAAAAAAAAAAAAAAAAAAAAAAAAATAGGGCGGATAACTGGCGTTTTACGGAAAAGTCAATCAACATCGATGAAATTATGTTGGTATATGTTGACCTGAACTAACAATTGTTTACCTTAATAAACTAAAATAAACCCCAAGAACTTTACGGTGCTCATGCTGATAGGCTCCTTTCACAGATAGCAAGCAGTACAAGTGAAAGTTATAACTTGAAAGAAACAAATATTTTTTAAAGTTTTATTTTTATATAAAGTTTGAAATACTTTTTACATGAACACAGTTTTTATTGACAAGTCTTAAATAAAAGTTTGCAAATATTTGCAACAGTCGAGATGAACTGTACTATTTTAGCTGATAATGTGACGAAAAATGTTGAAGATAATTGTACGAAATATATCACTTCATTAAAAAAGTTCAGAACACAGATTGATAAAATAAGAAGCACTGATTTTAGAACTGCAAACATACTTTGTTATATAGACCGTGGTCGAATATATCAGTGATCTTGCACGATCTTCGATGACCTAAAATAACTAAATTCTTCTTGGGGCGTCGGTCATATGGGACCTTCGATAAATTATTTCAGAGAGTGAGAACAAGACAGAGCAGTATACAAACCTGATTTGCTTGGTGTATTGCACTGTGTATTGTGTCCCGAAGCTCTACCACCACATCATTCAGGCTTCCCGTCTCGTCGGAGAAATTCGATTCACCGTCGTCGTCGTCGGAAAGCTTGTCTCCCATCTCTGCTTTAATTTCCCGACAGAGTCGACGAAGATGCTTATAAGCATGCATGATTTCCTCTTCCATCTGTGTGATAAAGACATTTATTTTTAAAAATAGTACTCACTTAAGAACTAGAGTACTCGAAATATTTTATTGCGACCGAGTGTAGTAAAGATCGATAATTTTCAATAGATATGAGAAGTTCTTAGACATTTTTTTTCGGGAAAAGATTATTCTAAAAGACAAAAATAAGTATTGTACTACTTTATAATTCGAGTACTCGAAATTTCAAGAGCGTTTAAAACCTTTATGACTTTTTTTTGAAGAGAGAAATTTAAAAAAAAAGAACGTCGTTTCCATATATAGTTACCGTCATAGTTCCTGCATGCATATCTTTCACTGTCATTTTATCTAATGAAATAAAGTTGTTTATTTTAAACATTTTGTGCCTACAATTCCGAAGACTCAGATTGACAAGTCCATTGAAGAAAATAAATAAATCGATTTAATAACTGAGAAACCCTGAGAATTGTACACGTCGCAAAATAAGTAATTAGAGCTTAATAACAAAGAAAACTGATTGCAAATAATCCGAGAAGTACTATTTATTAAAGCATATTGAGGAAGTCATTTAACGACTGAGTGATTTCTGAGTAAAAAATGACGGTAATTAAAAGTAAGATAACTCCTTATTTACACCTCTCGCCTGCCTTTTGGAATTAATTCATTACAGCTGATTAATAATCTGTTTACTATTTGGGTCATTGATGGTTATTCTTTTTCTCTTTTTTTTTTGAGAAAATAAACTACATTTACTCAAACACTATTTATGTACCTGTAACGTACTTTAGTCCACAGAATATCACAAATGCAGAAAACAAAGAAGTAATGGGATTTTTTGTTTCAGTGGGATATTTTATCAAGGTAACTTTGTTTTCATTTTGTATTCGGTATTCTATTTGTCTTACTATCTATCATGCCGCCACTTTTTTCTGACACTGACATAACGAAAAATACACAGACATGTAATTATCATTTCAGTCAATAAGCGTATGACAGAAAATGTCAGAAATGTACATAACTAAAAACATGATAAAATCAGGCCTATAAACACTTGTTGGACCTATAATACTTTATTAATGCTGTTAATTATCTTAAACAAACCTCCGCGTCTTGTCTCTGGGATTGTGGCATGTTCCTTTCCTCAAACCTCATTGGTGACGCTGACGTCATCAAGTAGTCATCGTCATCACACTCAATATCATCATCACCAAACGAACTTGGTGGATACTGAAATATTTAATGAGATTACAAAGTGACTCTAGATGAACCTTTCAAAATGAAAACACCACATTTCTATTCATGTTGCAGTCTATACATTTTACATAACAAATAATTTAGCGTGAAAAAAAAATCCGCTTGATATACAAATATTTTTAAGACCGGGTTTATATGATGGTAGAAGACGTATATATGTACTTTTTTTTAATCAACGATAAATTGCGATCCAATCTTGGCAAGTAAAGATAGTTTCATAGCTACTGGACATTTCAAATAAGCAAATGATTTTCTTGATGCTTTTTTTCTTCGATGTGCAAAAACAGTTCCAAACAAGCCAAACTACTGTAATGCTGTAGTTTATAAAACTCATCCTCGGTGTGAAATTGCTTTGAGTCAGATATATGAGTGTACTGAAACATTAAATTATAACTTGTTATGAAACATGCGATGTTAGGCACTGAAGACCGTTATTTACTATATTTAGCCATACTTAATGCATTTTAACAGCACGAGATTTTTTAAGTGATTTTGTTTCTACGGAAATGTTATTGTAAGAGATCTCATTCGGAATGCTTTTACCTCGGTCAAATGAAACAGGAATACATAATGATTCAATTTCACTCGGAATCATTTAAAATGTGTTATCAAAGTGCAGTTTCTACTGTAAAATCAATTTGTGACAGTAATTAAAACTGCTGTCTAGAGAAAGGATTTTCTCGTTTTTATTGCCATAGAAATATTAAACCTTATCGAAACGGTTCTTCGTGTCCATAAAACTGTCTAAAGAGGCCTGTAATTCACCTGCAAACGCCGATGGTTCTGGGAATAAATTGCCATAAAAATGTCTAGAAAGATCTTTTTCACACTGTTACGTCCTGCTTATTTCTAGTTTGTTTTTTTCACCTTAAATCAGATATTTTCTTACAGACCTTATTGGCAAGGCAAAGGTGACTCAATAACAAAAGACTGTATGAGCGTGAATTTCGATAAATTGACTGGAAAAATTTGAATTCATCAGTGGTATCATCATCATCATTATCATCATCATCATTATCATCACCACCACCACTGTATTAATCATCACCATCACCACCTTTCTCATCCCAAAAAACAACGGAAACAAGCGCCATGACTGGAAATTTCGACCTCTATTGATCCGAGAAAAAAATATACACATGCTTACAGGATTTATCGGAGAACCTGTTGCCATGGCAAGTTCTTGATTGCCTGGTAACTGGGACAGTTCATTAAACAGGGTCATGGAGTGCCCGCTACTGTTTGACGCCTTTTCAGTCAGGTGATCAATCTGCACGTTGAGATGAGAATTCCTTTCGTGCAAGTCTCGTATCTCATCATCTTTCTGACGAAGCTGAAAATACAACATCTTTTTATAAATCTTGTTTACGTTAAAATCAACTGAATCAATTAGTAAAATTAACTTAGTGCCATAAATAACACTTAACGTAAAAAAATATAAGTTTAAAATGATATCATAGACCTCAGAGTTTTTGTTCAATAATTTTAATTTGTTATCTATTTTGGAAAAGGTAAAACACGTTTCAGTTCTACGTGTCATTTTCTGTAACAATAATTTCAGTCGTTCCAGAAGGTTTCCTTCAAAGCATTTATCAACGAATATTACTCATTTCATCTCTTTCATCTTAGCCGCCAGGGGGTTTAAACAAACGAGTCCGGACTCTTTGTGTGCGGACTTCAATAAGTCATCAGATCTCACGTTTGCGTGTCGTCTGCGGCTAGCACGTGATCAATAACTGATAATTCTAACACAAGAGGATTTTGCTTTACGATCATTGTAAACTGTTAAAGGCAACAAAGTTTTAATTATTCATATTCTTCGGATCATAAACAACCTCTGAGATTGAATCAGTAATTACTTATATTGCTTTGTAACATAGACCATAAATATAGCTGTACTTTCTGGCCAGTGTAGACGAATAAACAGGCAGTTTTGACGCTGTAATGTACTGGGCTACCATTACTTTTGTTACGTTCTTGTTTCCGTGGTCAACAAAGCGAAATCATTGGCGAAATTTTAATTCGTCTTTTCGTCAACCCGAATCATCCCGGTCAAACACTGAATTAACGTGACAGGTGCGTAATAAAATCGCCTTATTCAGGACAGGCTTTTAGTTTAATGAAATGGCCGTTTCTACAATTGTGGCCAGAGGGGATTAAGAGAATAAAGGTACGCTAAATGTTAGTCATATTTGACATGAGGCAATGAGACAAGTGCTGCAGATACAAGCAATAATCGTCCTTCTGTGTATATTCTCTACGAGAAGTGCCGAGTAATACCATTTTACTACGGAAATTTTCTCAAAGAGAACTTCAACTTACCAACGTTTCCTGGTCTACTTTTTGGCGCTCAAGAATCTTTATGCGGTCCTGAGTCTCCTCGATTACGCTAAGCAAGGATTCTCTTTCGTCTGACAGCTTTTCATATCTTCGCTCAATATCACATTTCTCTTCTCTTAATGATGATATCTGTAAAAGCATAAATGAATTAGGCTACAATTTTAATCGCACCTGCTCTCGTGAAAAAATCAAATACCTAACATTTTCCAAGAAATTACACAGACCACAATGTCTTTTGCAAGACTCTATGCAGGTAAATATTGGAGCATAAGCAAGGACTCCGGAAAGTTTAAGAGACTCGTAGACAATTTAATATGACGTGAATGTCTTGAACTTGACAAATATAGGTATATTTCATATTATGTTAACACATCTGGGAGCTGCACCGCACGGAATTTCGGCTTTCGATGCGATTCAAAAAACGGCGTATCTTCCTGAGAATTTTACAACAGCATATATAATAATATTTTCAATATCTTTTTTAAAACCGTCTATAGACAGTTGAAAGACAAAGGCTTAAATGACACGGTGGAGATGACTTATCATGCACCGAATGAGCAGGTATTTTTTTACCAGCCCTCGAGTGACTGTTCTTACCGTTATTGATTATGTAATTCAACATGACTTGCAGACAAATTGCACCAGAATGGTTTGTTTGTGCAGATATCCCGCATCTTGCAAAACTTAATCGCGGAAATAGAGAATCAGCTGACTGTAACTCCGTTAATGGAGTGTCTAGATACTTTACCATTGTCTCCAGGGACGAATTCCCCAGAATTACAAACTTCATAATTCCCTATCTTTTTTAGTCAGACAGCACTTATACTAGGATAGTTGCACTGTTATACAGGTGTATACATGTATATCTTGCACATTAAAAGGTACACCGTGTTGAAGGATGTCTGAATCTTTTAAACCTACACAGGACTTTGCCAAAGTATTGGCGAAGCGAGATAACTTTTCAGCATTTAGCAAAATCTCACGTGATCTGGTCCCGGTCTATTCGTTTCATCCTCACCTGAGAAAATTATGTTAGAATTACGATAGGGAACATTGCACTTTAAATCTTAGAATCCTAAACAAACGGGAGCGGATCAGTGTTCGGTTGGTAACGCGCTGGGGCCTCGAGATCGATCCCCCGCTCCTCCACTAACATTACTAATTGTCTTTTGGACGAGATGTTAAACCGAGGTCCAATGTATCAGTGCTGTACACTGAGCATGCAAAAGAACCAAGGGTGTCTCTGGAAAGAGATGCTCTCTGTACATTGCACTAACCCCCACAACATAAAATAACTAATCTCTGTAAGGGGCGTAGGTCTTATGGGCAACCGGTACCGACGATAAATAAACTCAAACAGAACTTTTAAAACGAGATTTGTCGTTACTCATTTACTACAGTATCTGATTTATTCGCACAAGAGCAATTAATTATTTCTTGTTTTCACTTCACAGTTAGCGCAAAATGTAGTCTATAAACTATTAAATATCATTTCAAAATGTCCTCGTAACTTTGTATGGAAACTTATCAACTTTCCGCTACCATACCACTAGTAAAAACTAATAACTAGTTTAGTCTGGGAGCGTGGAAACTTCTAGAAATTTTTCAAAATAATTGAAATGACGTGCTTACGTCATAAATGTGTAATTTTGAACAAAGAGGCTAAGAATTTATGACAGTTTCATTTCGCGTTTATTCCTGTTTAATTAATCAGCGTTAACTATACTCCCTTCTCTTTTAAAGAATTGCTTGTATATTGCAAATGTTAATTTAATCCAGCCCGATAAAATTAAATACAACACTGCAATACCGCAATGTTTCAAACGCGAACGTAACAATAACTCATATTCATCTAAAATAACTTGATACTGGAATGTTACTGTTCACTTTTCTTAGCTCATTGAAATATACCTTCCAATTTTGCTGAAAACTGTTGGAAATTTACTTCTCGGATAAAAACAAACTTACAAACATTCATATACATTAAATCATCACTATTATGATTTATTTTCCTCATGTAGAGCTGAATAAGGAAATGATGATGGCTTTAAGAGGAACTATGATAGAGTAACAAATGGAACAATTCTGCATTTTATTTAAAGAGAAAGAAAATGAATATAGTAACTTGAAATTAACATTCCAAAAATTGTATAGGCCACTCTCTGTAAACGCCTGTATAATTCTGAACTAATCAATGACTGGTACAGTGTCATGAGTGTAATAATTAATACGCATCCCTTAAAGGCCATAGACAAGTTATATATTACCAATCAATGCTGAACAGACAATGACGTCTGTATAAATTATTTTCGTCAAAGTAATACGGTTATAAAAACTTCTTTTTATTAAAAGACGGACACATTTTTGTGACAATACAGGGTTGATAAACTTAGTTTAAAATTTGACTCCAAATTTTGAAAATGTACTGAAATATAAACCTACAATATTAAGTATGTCAGATTTTATCATTTATATCAAGCAAATAACTATATCGTTTAGAAACTGGACTGCTTTTATTCTTGGAAAGACATTCAGAGCTGCAGTCCAACCGGAAGTGTAGGTCGATGAACTTGAATTACATGTACTTAAAAACACAGAATGAAATGCACTTAGAAGTAGCGGGATTCTTTTCAAAACAATAACACCAATTCTAAGTAAACGTGTGACTGGAGTCTCGATTTGTCTTTATAGATGAAAACTCCTTATTTATTCAACCTGACACTCTTTCCAGAACAAACTCTTCTTTGAAATAATATAAAATCGACTAAACAGGGCACTCTCATCCGTTTCTCCCTCTTTGTTTGAGTTAATTCATCGTCGTTACCGATTGCATATACGACCAGCGTTCCCTGCAGCGTTTCGTTATTTTAAGTTGTAGGGGATAGTGCAAGATACAGAAAGTATCCTATTTCAGAGACACCATTGGTTCTCTTCAATGCTTAGTGTTTAGCCCTGATTCATTTGACCACGATTTAACGTTTCATCCGAAAGGCAGTTAGAAATTTTGGTGCAAGAGCAGGGGATCGGACTTGCAACCCTTGGATTACAAGTCAAGTGTGTAAGCACTGGACCACTGTTCCGCCACTTAATTTGTGACAAACAAAAGCTGCCTCCTTTAACCTTAGCCAATTTTCTGTTACGTCATAGCCACATAAAATCAATACGTCTGGAAAGCACAAAGGCAATCACAGACAGTCAGGAATTGTAACAATAGAAGCGCATCATGTTTTGAGACAAATAGAAGCTCTGCACCTTTAGCCTCAGTCACAAGCACTGAGAATTGTGAAGAATCCAGGAGAAATGTTCTCGGATATATGTAATACCTAATCCCATAGGGAGGAAAAACCAAAACCAGATGACGACGATATTCTGAATAATTTATATATAGCCATTTAAAATTTCCTGATCTGGCTACACAACACGTTGATCTAAATATAGATATAGCTTCTTGAAAATAACACAGCGTTTTCGGTCCTGAATGGCGACTTACAAAGGTCTTGTGGGAAACAGGCACCAAAATGAGACATTCATTTTTTATCAAAAGGTGACATACTGCTTTCAACGATCGATACAATTTTCAAAGGAAATTAATCACAGCAAACACTTGTATACAAGGACATTAGACATAAAATTACACCTATATTCTTTGAGGAATTCGTATTTTATTCTTGGTAAAACATTCAATCTTTTGTTTCACTAGAGTTTCTATTTGACCCCATCAGCAGATCTACATTGAAACACTAGACCAGGTAGTGCTTTCAAACCTTTGTTACTTTACGAATAATACCAACAGTAAAAGATGTGTCATATTTATACAAAGTCAATATAATTGTTCACATGACAGACCTGTTCTTGCAGACTATCTATCTGGCACGCCTGTTTAGCAGAAATGCTAGCAAGACCGTTATTTTTGATAGCTAGAAGCTCTGATTCTTGTTCTTGTTCCCTTCGCCTCGCCTGCTGTAACTCTTCATGAAGTCTTTCATTCTGCAACAAGAAAGTGACATTTCTTGTTATATACGTACCCTGTCGTTGTATAACAAGTGGCCTTGTATAGAGAATTTACGACATGCTTGTACGAGACGAACAATGGAACTACCTCTTAGCATCCGAGAAATATAGTCGGGATTACCTTGCAATGTTCTGTCTGTTTTAGACCTTAGATCTAAGCTTACAGCAATGTAATATTTAAAAGGTTTGTGCGTAAAAAAGCAACTGAATATAGAACATCACACGTCACTGTTAAAGGGTCTTAATTTGGTCTAAAATCACCGTCTTGCAGAATACAACAGACATAGCAATGTTCAAGAACTACACATTTTGCATAATTTACTTTTCTTTAATTAAACATTAAAAAAAATTGTGTACATTTCAGCAGTCAACACGTTCATTTTATGTTAAAATTGACAATTAAACATTTCATGGAAACATATTACTAAAGTTATTCAATTTCTCCTTTGGATATACAAATATATTTTATTCTTTTTTTTTAGGTCCCTGATACCCCTTTGGACCCAGTGACTTTACTTTAATAAGATGTAATGAGAGAGACGCTACAAGGAATTGGCTGAATTTGTTAAATATTGCTAAAACAGTTGATCTGTTTATGAACCGACAGCTGATGTCAATGTTACTTTCATAACGTTAGGTGAAATTTCAGTCAAATGTACAACTGTCACCAAAATAAATTTCAACCACTTTATACACATGTGTAAAATTGCCCATGGTCATTATGTTCACTACGGTCACTGGGTGTATTTTAATACACAAAATATCCTTCAAAAAAGACTAATGACAAATTACACTTTGGTCAAAGTTGGTTAAATTCTTACATGTCAAAAGAAAATGACCTCGCAATTTTTCAGAAATGTCACCAATATTTTGAACAGCTGTAAGGAGAAAGTATGCAGTGTTATATTGCAAGATATAACACATTCAAGTTATATGTAGCAATTAGAATAAATTATGCACAATTATTTCACAAACGGTAACAGCTTTCAGCTGTAGTACACTGTTTAGGAAGTCGAACTTTTAGCCAAATACTCTCTATACGCTTAATGCTTACAGACCACTATTCCAATAAATGTAGTTTTAAAATTTCTGAAGTTCTCCACATTATGTATATAAACAGACTGAAAACTATTTTCCTATTATAAAGTAACATTTTCAAATTCAAAATGGACTCCTGTATGTAGCTCAAAGACAAATGCAGAATATATGAAACGTCATCTTTTAATTGTATTTTCATGGTTGTCTTTTAGAAGGTCTGAAGAGTTGTATTTTCAAATATTATTATTTGTTACCTAAAATAGCAATTAAAGTTTACTGAAAATAATTACCTAATATAAACCACAAGTATAATGTAAGAAAACATGGCCGTTGAGGTTCAGTTTAGAATAAGAAAAGTTTTCAGGCTACGCAGGGTCAAAAATGGGTCGCATTGCAGAGAATAAGTTAGCTTCTAGCATAAAAATCCCACAGATTTACTCGTACATACCTGTTGTGTAAGTTCTTGTATTCTGTTTAGCCTGTCCTTATCACCGGCATACGATTCGTGCTTGTTCCTATCAAGTTCTTCTCTGAGCTGTGCTATATCATACTGTAACTCCTTTACCGTATTTTCATACTCACTTTCCACATTTTCTAACTTAAGGTGTAATCCATGTCTTTCTTGTTCCAAGGCCTGAAGTCGAAAATGATATTTTAGTTACGTCAATGGCCAAAAAAAAAACCCAACAACAAACAAACAAACAAACAAACAAACAACAAACAAAGAACAGAAATATCGTTCATATGCAAATTTGACTCCCCTGATGCCATAAAGGGCATTTCTGGATATGTCTGGACTCGGTCTGTTATGTTTATAATTTAAGCCACTTAGTGCATTATAATTTTTAGCATACTCAAGGTGATTTTTTATTCAGTATTAAGAACTAGGACAGTACCCTGTCATATTTCGCACTAAGGATTACCTGTTTTTTTTTTCATATTTGGTAGGTATGGAAAAACAATTATCATTCGAGGAAAATAATTAATATCATATAATGATTATATATCATTTAGACTAAACAGTTTTGTGTGGGGTTAATTTCAATCGATAAGTACGATATTATTTATAAAGCGATGTAAATTAACATGTTTATAGTGTCACCTTGGTACAGTTAATGTCTTATTTCTGCCATAAACAAAGTAGCTCTTCCGACAGTTTCACGACCTTGCATAGTACGATGCAAACGGATCGTAAAAATATCCTGTATCCTTTCAAAGGTCTAATTTTGTGCAACGTTTTTTTTTCTTTTCTGTTGGCTAAGTGATTCTTCAGCGATTTATCTTTAAATCTAATAATAGGGTCATCTTTTCTTTTAAACTCAGTCATACGTTATCACGCATTCTTTAAAAAAGAGGGTAGAACTATGGGGAAGGTGGTGATTTCAGTTCTTTAAAAAAGGTAGAGCTATTGGGAAGGTGGTGATTTCAGACATACCTCTATATTTTGACTGAATTCCTCATTGGCCTGTTCTAATTTTTTCTCAAGGTCTGAATTCTTGTCTAACAGTGCCTTTCCAAGTTCGGCAGCGAGCATCAAATCTCGGTCTTTCTGTTCTAGCATTGCCCGTAGATTATCTTCATCGTCATAGTTATTGGTGGTGCTGTTGTTGTTATAAGGATTATCTTCATCATCGTCTCCGAACAACTCTCTCTCGTTATCCATTTTGTTTGATATGTTATTTATTTCTTTTGTCGCTCACGTGATTTTAAGGAATAAAAATCTCCGACTAGCCGAGGATTTACTTAAGGATAATCCGAATTAGTGTATGTAGGAATTGTTCGATTGGTTTTAATATTCGAGAAAGTCAAAACTCTTGTTTTAATCTGTTGTGGTTTCAAGGAAGATTGATTTTATTCGTGAGTCAATATTTACAACAGAGAAATTGAGTTAACGTTTGTTTACACTGGGTATTATGCAATCAGGTTACACACCGGTTAAAAAAATAAAATATAAAGTCAGATCACTTTTTGACTAACAGAATCCAGAGTGAAGGATATGCACGTGTCCGTTGGGTAAAATATGTTACAATTTAGAGAAAAAAGGTGAAGAAATCATACCCCAACGCTACATTAATTTACAATTATTTACAATTCAATAAAATGTTTAAGTAAAAACTACATTGTATCAGTTGATATTAGCTTATACTACACAAACCCTTCACGATACGTCAAGGAAAATATCACACATAAATCCATACTATAATTCTGATATTGATCCCTGCAACAATAAACAATATGGTTTAACATTTTAATCCACACTAATTGATTTTCACGTTATGTTTACATGTTGATATCCATTAAAAAGACACAAAGCTGTCATTAAAATGTGTCAGGATATTTTAATTAGCCGTCGGCAATTCAGTTATGTAGTTTATAGTTTATTTCCATGTGTTGGAGCGGTAAAGTCAATAGTTAAAACGTCTTTGAGTCATACACACGCCATCACAACACCATTTCCATAAAATTATTACTGACCCTTATAATTTTAGACCCTCTCACGAACTTTTTCACAATATATCACTTCTTCTCCAAATAGTTTTCGACCGTGCCAGTATTAAGGACAAATATTTTCCTATCTTTGAAATAAATTGATAGTACGAAACTAAACGAAAACCATGTCCGATAATCCGTGATTCACCTTTTCCTCTACGGCACTCGACTGTGATCCTGCTAATGTTATGTTTTTACGTATCATTCGTGCTCTTTCCCTTATCGATCCGTTATTTCGTCACCGGAGTCCTTTTACCTGTATAATATTGACAAATCTCCATTGGCTTGTCTCTCTCTACCATTAAGGGAAACAGCTCACTATTGATTTTACGCCTAGCTCTTATTCACTGCTGTATAATCCTGCAAAGGGAAATAAATGACTACTTCACTAGATTATTGTATCATTCGCTAGCTCTGAAGAAATTATTTGTCTGTCTACAATTGCGTATCAAAAATCACAATCATTTTGCCACAGTGAAGTAACCGTATTGATAAATTCGAAAACATTCGGGAACAGCAATGTTACAGAACAGGTTGTCTAGCAGCAGTAATAGAGGAAATCCTTTTAAACGATTTCTTGTTGCTGTTCTTCTTTCTTTCCTAACCATCATCATGATCATCGTCATCATCATCATCATTTTAAAATTATAAATGTTGATATTACAGACCGAAATCACCTATAGGCATTCTCTTAATTAATGCCGAGATCACGTCGAGAAAGTCTCCGTGTAACAACTTGACGTCATTGCTAACGTCGTTACATGTCAAAGCAGAATGATTTCAGTTCTTACAAAGATTTTGGAAAGATGACTCCGTTGTACAACAAAGCAAGGGTCTGTAGTACCAACCAGTCAAACACAGATGAAAAGCGAAAAGCGGGACTTTCAAGCGAAAAGTTCTATTTTAGAATACCGATCAGAGACTTCGAGACTTCTCCAAATGAGGCGTTACTGATCGTAGAAGAGAATTATGTTTATTTAAAGAGAGAGAAAAAAAAGAAAGAAACAACACGCTGTTGCTTTACTGGCCACCTTCCGGTCGAATTCCGACTCGGTAAAACGACCAAGAAATAGATACAAAAGGTATACGTTGTTTTAAATTTTGAAAAATCAAATATGGAAAGGAAATGTGAAAACTTTAAATCTTAAAATGCTTTAAATAAATCCGCTCTTAAGATAAAAACGCATGCTCTATGGACACGTTATGTGAGCAGTTGATTAAAATATGGCCTAAAATTTTTAGCCATAACCGAGATAACAGCAACGAGAGATAATAACATCGCTTTGCAGAAAAAAAAAACAAACAAAATAACTGAAAGAGAAGAACGGGAACTTTCAATTTACCTTGTATTAATTCGTAGAGATGTCTCTCTGGTGGATCTAGACGCGTAACTATTGTTGAATTTGGTGTTGGGGTGAATATTTCAACAAACAGATGACAGAGAAAAATATGCTGTATAAACATGCAACATTTCAGATGGTATACATGACCAAAACATTGTGTATTTGCGTTTAGACTTTGCATACACATGTATATTTATCATTTCGACGTAACTTTATAAAAATGATTTTGGAAGTCCTTATTCAAAAGAACAGTGTTGAATTGTGTTCGAGTGTTTCTCCATTTTGGTTCTAGCATACACTCACAAGTTCACTTCAATATTCCATTCTTTGTGGTGATGACTGAGAATAATCCTTATATTAAAGTCCTCTAACAGCCCTGTTCATTTCTTTTGTCGAATGCATATTCTTTGCCTAAGTGGTTTAGGTTTTTCAATTTATTCATGATCAAACAGGTAATGGTTCGAACCCCAAGAGAGTGTTTTTCTGATGCGAATGTATCTTAATGTTACGGACAGTGGTTCGTTATCACATTAACAACTAAGACGAAAATTAGCATGAAAAATTCAATGTAGGAATTGTCTTAGTCTTTCGTACAAAAAACAACAATTTTGCCACCTACAAGCTCTTACAAGCTTATAATTCAGTAAAGACTCGAAAATAAGACCACATTTTTTTCAAAATCTTGCGAAAATTAAAAAAAAAGGACAGCCGCTATGAACACCAATTCATTAAATACGACCACATTTTGACGGGCCTCATTAACGTGTTTTTACATAAAATGCCGATTTTCTCCGGCGAAATCCGATTTATTTCTATACAGTGAACCCGTTGATAATAAATGTTGGCTTTATTTAACCGCGTATCACGCAGTGCTTCATTTAAACATCAGATTTGGTAAAGCCCAGACATAACTGTTGAAGGAGAAAAGTGTAAAACCCGAAAAATATAGCGAAAATCATAGAACCTTTATACGTGTGATTAGGGATTTATATTAACTAAACTTGAGAGGAATTAAGGTTATTAAGCTCCAGAAAGCCTTACGACTGCCCTTTATTACAGCTGTATGAGGAAATCATGGAAAGGGAATTAGAAGAGCCATAGAATCATGAAATTGCACTGTATGTAAAATAGAACTTCATCTGTAACAATATTAATACTGTTACTATATTATAAACCCAGAAATCATGGTAAGGGCCGTAAGTGAATTTATAAGTCATATAGTCATAAGATTGCAGTTTATATAAAATAAAACTTCATCCGAAATTTTAGCTTACTTTAAACAATTAAATCAAGATTATTTTCATAAATATTTGATACTGAAGGGTAAATTTAACATATATCTAGCGTTATTTTTGAACTTAAAGTACTTAAATCATTTCCGGAAAATCGGTGTTTTTCCAGGTTTTACACCTGCCATGTTGAAGGTAGTTTTCACTTATTGTACGGTATGAAGCTGAAAAAACCCCAGAGAAATCTAGATGTTTATATGTTACACCGTTCAGTATCAGAGCCTAAAATCTCTGAATTTTTATTTCATTCAAATGATCGCCATCTCTATTGCATGTGAGCTGTACGGGAATTCAGTACTTTTTGTTTTACAAATCTTGCATTTTGCAAAAATCTTCCTCTGTCACCATGTGTTGTGTAACCGCGTGTCTTCATCTGGGGGACTTGTGTTCGCTCTATGTCACACAGTAAAGTCGGGCTTGGATATGTAGCAAGCAATCTGGGGCAGGTAACTCTATTACATGTCTTCAGAGTGAGTAGGCCTGAATCCCTCCCATTTAAATGTTAAACTAGATGCAAAAGCGGACTTGACAGTTGCAAGGAACGTAGGAGGGATTATACATGTAGCTTGCAGTCGCAAAGTGTACACTGACAGCTACAAATCTTAGTCAATTGTCATCGAGTTACTGCTAGTTCTGTAAGTCGAGATTTCACGTACATTCAAAGGATCTAAGCTACTTTCTTAGCAACTGGGATTTAGCTTTTAAGTTAAACTTTTTCGATTACTTGACAGTTTAGTTCACAAGTCTACCCCCCCCTCCCTCAGCTCTCACGTTTACAAATTATTGAACAAAATAGTTGCAGGAAAAAAAGAGATGATTTAATATCAGCATTATAAATCCCAGCACTCGCATTTAAAACCAGAAAACAGTACGAAATTTGAAGTGACCTCCAGAATTAACTTTCAGCAAGTTTAATTTGAGCTCCAAGTTTATATCACTGAGTCACCGTGACAGCTGCAGGGTGAGTCTATACTTTGGGACTTTAAAATTTACCGATTGAATGTCAAGGCACATTCTGAAGGCAAACAAGACTCAATTTCAGTCTTTATTACTTTTATATAGGAACAAGACATGCAGGGAACATGGTCTTGGGATATGCTTAAGTGATTTCTGTGTAACAAAATATCAGAGTAACGACAGGGTAATGTCATCTAAGACTGAAACAAGTTTAATCATATTTTCAAAGACATCCTGTTAAATTCACAGGATCAGATTTACAAGTGGTTCTTATTCTACCAAGACAGATATCTCACTGGCAGACATGATCTTTATTTGTACCATATTCATTCCTAAGTTTGCTTTTTAAATCTATGAACATCTCAGAAATATAGTGCAGTAATTTGTTCAATATCCCTCACCCCCATCCACAAAACATAAGAAAGACTTATTTATGATGACTTCAGTACGAAAGAAACACAGAAGTCATCATTGTAGTAGGAAGAACAGAACATGGTTTGACCATTATCCTATCACTACATTTATATTTCTATATCAGTAAAATCAAAGACCAAAAATACCAATGGTATTTTAGGTCTTTGGTAAAACCAATGTGATCCTGGGACTTTAAACTTTCAAAAGGTAAAAAACAGTGAAATTTCTTTACAGACGTCTGTTGTAAATCTTGAAGAAAACATAACTGATACAATAACAGTAAATAAATTAACAGGATATAGCTGCTATCTTGTGCATCAAATATGTTCCAAATTTAGTTAAAAGCGTTTTATTTTACACTGATAAAGAAACAAGTGTGTGCAGCTCTGATTAATCCAGCTCGATGACTGCTTCATCTGTTCAAATCAGTACTTGGGTCAAAAAGTGTGGAAATATATTCCTTGTTAATTCATTTGAAAATACAAAATAGAGAATGAAGGTTAAATCTTCCTTACAATATCAACAAGCTTTCAATAACAAGTACTAAGTCATACTGATCAAATTTCACAATGTTTACTCTCACATCAATTTTTTTTTATCTCGAAGACCATTGCACCAGAATATATAATTACAAACAATTCAATCAAATATCAAATATGAACTGCACACATTAACAAATTCACCATTGAATGACAATGTGAAATTAAACATTACATTAAAAGTTCAACTTAAAAAAACAAGGTCTATCACAACCCTGCTTCTTTTAAGAACTGATTTACAACATGTATAAATTGTTTCGGTTTCTCAGCATGTACCCAATGACCTGCGTCAGGTATATGCTGAATCTCGGCAAGAGGAAATAAACCCGTGATCAATGGATAATGCTCCTCTCTGAAAATAGAAGGAAATAATTTATTATTTATAAGTACTACCCTTTTCATCATTAATCTCTAAAAATATCATTGATCTCTCAATTTTATATGACTAAATTTAAAAATGAATTAAAACAAAATTTTAAAATTGACAAACATGTACTGTTAGAATTCAATAACCTGTTCACAGCATTTTTTTAAGCAACCTTTTCTTCACAATTTTTTTCATTAACATTTGATCTGAAGACTTCTTACACTAACCTTCAGAAGACAAAACAGTCCTAAAGCAGTGATGTTTTAAACATCTCTTCAATATTATTTGCTTAAGATTTTTAGATGCTTTTAGATTTACTTTCAATTACATCAGGGGTCAAAGTGACCTTGACATTGAAGAAAACAAAGAAACAAACGATTCCCATCTTTTTACTGAAATACATTGATTGTAAAAAGTTTTACACCCACTGAGTAAAGCTAAATATGACAAATGAAAATTTATATTTAAAACTTTCTTTAAAGTATATTTAAATTTTGCATCCATCTTGGAACTGAAAGAAGTCTTTGTTACATCTTAATAAGACTTTTGAAAATTCAGTGTTTTTAGCATTCACCAAGCTGGCCATCCTGCACATGAACAAAATTTTTAAATATAAAGTTTTAAGAAAAACAATTTTTTTTTAACCATTTTATCTAGCAAAACTAACTTAACCATTTTATCTAGCAAAACTAACTTTATATACTCTGATCTTGATCCTCCGATAAATAGACAATGTCCATAATACTGTTCATCCTCAAACGCTGGGAAAGAAGACAGATCTGGTAGATTATTGATTATGGCATCTAAGTTACATTTCCATGCCAATTTGTTATCCCTGATTGTAAGATTTGATGCCAGAAAATGTCTCATGGCTTCATCCTGTAAGGTGGAAGTTGTACAAATCTTTAAGATGATTGACTGTATTTTCTAACAAAAAAAATCAACCTATTTTCTTTGAAGTTTTACAAATATTAAATGACGATGTTCAGTATTTTTTAAAGAAAACTCAATAATTTCTTCAACAAAAAATCCCTATAAACCATTAGTTGCCAGGACAACACGTAAATGAATATCTTCATTTTAACTTGAATAGACAGTGATAGATTTATGACTGAATTTCTTCAACAAAATTAGTCTGGCCACTGACAAATTTTAACTGAACATCTTCACACAAACTTACCTGAACAGACACTGATAGATTATAACTGATCATTTTCAGATGAACTAACCCAAACAGACACTGACAGATTATAACTGAACAACTTTACACACACTCACCTGAACAAATAGATTACATCTGAACAGCTTTACATAAACTCACAAAAAAAGACACCAACAGTTTTAACTGACCATCTTCAAATAAACTTACCTGAACAGACAATGATAGATTATAACTGAATAACTTCACACAAACTGACATGAACAGACATTGACATATTATAACTGCAAAACTTCACACAAACTCACATGAACAGACACTGACAGATTATAACTGCACAACTTCACACAAACTCATATGAACAGACACTGACAGATTATAACTGCACAACTTCACACAAATTCACATGAACAGACACTGACAGACTATAACTGATTATCTTCACATAAACTTACCTGTACAGACACAGACAGATTATAACAGAACAACTTCACACAATCTCACGTGGACAGACACTGATAGACAATAACTGATTATCTTCACATATACTTACCTGAACAGACACTGACAGACTATAACTGAACTTCATACAAACTCACATGAACAGACACTGATAGAATATAACTGATTATCTTCACATAAATTTACCTGAACAGACACAGACAGATTATAACAGATCAACTTCACACAAACTTACCTGAACAGACACTGACAGATTATAACTGATCATCTTCACATAAACTTACCTGAACAGACACTGACAGATTATAACAGATCATCTTCACACAAACTTACCTGAACAGACACTGACAGATTATAACTGATCATCTTCACATAAACTTACCTGAACAGACACTGACAGATTATAACTGAATAACTTCATACAAACTCACATTAAAAGACACTGACAGATTATAACTGAACAGCCTAACACAAACTCACATTAAGAGACACTGACAGATTATAACAGAACAACTTCACACAAACTCACATTAAAAGACACTGACAGATTATAACTGAATAACTTCATACAAACTCACATTAAAAGACACTGACAGATTTTAACTGAACAGCCTAACACAAACTCACATTAAGAGACACTGACATATTATAACTGATCATCTTCACATTAACTTACCTGAACAGGCACTGACAGATAATAACTGATAACACATAAACTTATCTGAAAAGACACTGACAGCTTATAACCGAACAACTTCATACAAACTCACATGAACAGACACTGACAGATTTTAACTGATCATCTTCACATAAACTTACCTGAACAGACACGGACAGATTATAACTGAACAACTTCACACAAACTCACATGAACGGACACTGATAGATTATAACTGATCATCTTCACATAAACTTACCTGAACAGACACAGGGAGATTATAACTTCACAACTTAACACAAACTCACATGAACAGACACTGATAGACTATAACTGATTATCTTAACATAAATTTACCTGAACAGACACTGACAGATTATAACTGAACAACTTCATACAAACTCACAAGAACAGACACTGATAGATTATAACTGATCATCTTCACATAAACTTACCTGAACAGACACTGACAGATTATAACTGAACAACTTCATACAAACTCACAAGAACAGACACTTATGAATTATAACTGATTATCTCTGATTACCTAACAGACCCCAATATAGTTTATCTAGACAGCTTCCCATTAACTCACCTGAATTGACCCTGAGTGATTATGAATAAGCATTTTGTCTAAACTGTGATAAATTTATAACTGAACTTTACTTTCTCCGTCAATACCTTTACCTTAAAGGTACAGCTGAATTATAACTATTTGAATCAGCTATATATATGTATTTGTTTTTGCAGAACTGCATTTCATAAATATTTCTTTCATTACAAGAAGTAATGAGAGGAAAAATGAATGGTTTAAAAGTATACAGTTAATTTATTGTACTGTGGTTTGTTTGATTGTCTTTTGACAGTTTATAGACAACCTCTCAATGTTTCTAGGTTGAAACTAATAAGTGAAAATCTTTCAACACAGCTTTCTATTTAACATCCACCTCTGATACATTAAGACAACTTATCCCTGAAAGGGTTTTACCTGTACAGCATCTGCTAAATCATTTATAATCTGTCTTCTCACACTTGACACGGGAGCTGAAGCATCATTCATGTTGGAGTCATTGAAAGATAGAGAAATTCTTAACATAGCTTCAAGATAGGCTGGAGTTCTGTTTACACTTGGACTGACTGCGGGGGATACGTCCACCACTATCAGACCTGATACCCTCTCAGGCTGCAATGTAAATGGGGTAAAAAACATTTAATAGGAATGTCTTAGTGTTAGAATTAGGCACAAATTATCCTTTATTTGACTCCTAACACACAAATATATGTAGTACTTATGGGGGCACTTCAATATTTCCTCAAAAGACACAGTTAAGTTCGGGGTTTACCTAAAAACATGACAGATACTTACAAGTTATTGCCCAATCATTCTTGGAAAGCATAAATGACATACTGCTAACTCTCAACTTTCTTACATATGTGTATCCAGTGGTAAGTGAGGTAGCAAAACTTAGACCAATAGTTTGCTATCAATAAGAAGTTACAATGATATACAAAAGACCAACTTAATAACAACTCAACCATACTGCTGGTGTATTCTAGCAACTGCACTTGAAATTTCTTCTCAATAAACAGACTGTGTGACACACCTTACTGCAACTGAACATGAAGGGTATGTTCAGAAGTGACATGATGGAAATATCCTAGAAATATTCATTAAATAATATTCTATATATAAGAAGGAGACCTTACATTTGTCAGAGCTGTTGTCATTGCCGTTTTCCCTCCCATACTGTGACCAAGCAATACAGCTTGCTCAAGGTCCTGTTGGTCCATGAAACGTAACACGTCGTCTCGGAACAGGAAGTAGTTCATCTCCTCTGTATGTACACTATCGCCATGATTCCTCGCGTCCACTGCTACCACCTATCACATAATTTTACGTATAAGCTAAGTGAAGCAATGTTCATTTTTCATCTAGAATCTTTCTTAAGAACCCAAAGGTGAGCAACAAGTAATCTTATCTTTCAACTCAGCACCACTTTGTGTTATCAAAGACTTTCTTGACGTTCAAAAATAACTTCAATTCAGTGAGTAAAATGAACACAAATAGTTTCAGTATATGCATAATGTATTGATTTTTCTGCTAATTTGTACTTTAGGGCTGCAATATGGTTTCAACTTTAAACTATAAAGCTCACATATATAATTACAATAAAAAGTATACATTATGGTCAAATATTCATAATTAAAATGGTATCATTTGTCACTGCTTTTCTGACATTTTATGTGTCATTCCTTGTGTAAATCAAATGTTTAGGCCTACTATTTTCAAAAGAAAACAAGGATCCCATTGGAAAAGATTGCTGCTCCCCCAAAATGCACAACTGATTATAGAGCAGAGTTAAAGAACACATACCTATATTCATTTTAAGTAAGAAAACTGAAAGACAAAGGGCAATTACTCTCATAATAGTAAAATGGAGAGTTATGGTTGTTGTACACTGCACCCCTGATTTCAGAAAGTTCTCAAAACATGAAGGCTCATTTCTGCACCTTCAAAGGCCTTGGAGTGGTAACGGTCTGGAATGACAAAATGTCATAATTGAACAAAACTGTGAATATCATTACGCTAACCCACTGAGGAGCATGGAACAACAATGTGGATCAAATCCCATAGAAATATATAGTTTTATAAAAGAATGTTTTTGTAAAGAGAAAAAGCATTTCATATCAGTAACATATTTAAGTACTTCACACAAACACTTCTTGGTAGAAACTTGATTATTACTAAATATGAATAAACTCTACCTTTCTACCTGACTTTCCAAACACCTTAGCAAGACTTTGCCAGTTCTGCTTTGACCCCATTAAGCCATGCAGAATAATGACAGGCTGCTGCTCCAAGGCACCATCCACTTTCTTCTCATATGAGTAGTACGACAAATTTACAGCATTGCTGAAATCCAGGAAAGACACTTCAAGCTAATAATACATAAGTGTCATGATTACTGTATACCCCCATTTAAATGCTCCCGAGTAGTAAATGCCTCGTCACTCATCTTTTGGATAAAAAAATAAGTCATACCTTAATATCAGTGTAACAACTGTAATAAAACCAAGAAATTCAAACAAACATTAACTTAAAATTATTTTTATAAATACAACAAATTATTTCATAGTCAATCCAACATATTTTAATGGCTCTTTAAGACAAATCTCTAGTTCAAGGGTATGTGAAACAGATTTGGACATTTAAAAAGAGTAAGTTGGGAAGTAAACTGTTTTAAAGAGGCGTATAAATGAAAATTATATACAACTTCTTAACAAATCTCTTCTTTTCAAATGTACAAATAGATTAAAAATAGTCATATGTAACAAAAACATATCTACTGTTAGTTTAAACTTATTTATCTTACATTGATTGGGAAGCAAGTTCTTCCAACTTATATTAATCCCTCTCGATGACTGCTTCCTGGGTTCAAACCAGTACTTGCGCCAAAATTGAGGAATGATGGAAGTCACTGGAGACTCTCACCCCTGGAGGGATTCTAACCAGCAACTTCCGGATCAGGAGTCCAGCTCTCTAACCCCTCAACCACTGCTCCTCCTATTTACTATGTTAAAGGATACACTTTCACATTTTAATTTCAAACATATCCCAACCGCATCGCATTAAAGTAAAATGACACTTTTGGTTCTTAACTTTTCATCAACAAGAAATACAACTGAAATACAGTTTTATTGTGATCGAATCAGTTTGCCAGATAACAGTTCCATTCTTTAATGTGACGGTACCTTTCTGAAGACAACATTCTACTTTGTAAACATCTCATACAACACTGCAACAACTGAGGTCGCCGTAACATTTTCCCTGTGAACATTCTACAATGCTGAAATCAAACAAAAAAGCCATGCTATAAAACATGTTGAGTTGGTTTGTCTTGAGTTATCTATCACTCTTCTGTAATGTACAATGACTGCTTCTGCTGATAATTTTCTGTGATAATCATTATCTTGTGATAATCTTTGATATGAGATAATCAGTAAATCAGTGTTGGTTTTCTACCCTATTTTTTTTTTGTTAATATGTGTGTCAATAATCAACTATATCATTCAAGTATATACTTATATATTATTTCATCTGTAATATGTTGATAAACATTATCAAAATAAGTTAAGATGGTGTTTATAATTTGTTCTCAAAATTCCTTTTGTATTCAATTTTAATCATTTCTATAATATTGTTATTATTCATGGTATTTAACAAAAATAAAAGCCTTAAAGAATTTTTACTTTGTGTTTTTACTCATTCTTGAGTACAGATTTCTGTCCATTTTATTGTTTAATATGTTGTGCACAGTATATCAAAATCGTATTTTAATATATCCTGTATTAATATAGAGTATATTAAAATATGTTTTTCCCCCTTTGTATCAAACTTGTATTCTTCTTTTTTTTTTGACTTATGACAATGTATTTATTTCACTTTTGTAAATACACCATTTTTGCATGTGTTTGATCATACTTATGTCAGACATTCAACTGCAAAATCATACTATGATAGGTACACAATCAATTCGACGAAACTAGTTCTCACTCACTAAAATCAGTTTAATACAAAACATATCAACTGCTATATAAATTAAGTTTGATGAAACAACCGTCAGCCACCTATGCCTACAAATAAGCCATCACATTACTATTATCACCTACAATACTTTTCTGTTTGTGTAACATTACATGTAAAACAATTTTAACATAAGATATCATATTCATAAAAATGAATGCTGAAGTAGACAACAGTTACATGATGAAGTCGACACTTGACCAGAAATTAGTCCAACTAATTGTACGCGAGTCTAGATACTGTGTAAATTTTGTTTGGGTTAATATCGAGATTATACCTCAAAACAAAAGTAACTCAGACTATGCTCAAGATGTCACTTAAATTATTTTGAGTAGCAGAAGTATCAATATTAGAGAACAGGATGATACCCCTTGACCAATACACTAAAATTGTAATCATCATAATTCAATTAAACTTTCTAACTTAAAGCGTTTTAGCTGTAAAAACTTGTAAAAAGTCACAAAGCATTTTCACTAACAAAAAAATAATATCTTCCTGTATTTTATCCGAAATAGAACTATCCGAAATATTGAATACTAGCGATAATGATAAGCGAATGTTCCTTGACAAAAACTACTGGTTAACATAAACAAATTCAACGGACTTTAAAACTTTCTGTAATAAAAATATGAATAGTACAAGCAAAATTTTTTGTGATTTTTGTTGGTTGTTTACCAAACTTAACCTTCGCACGTACCTTCGCAGCTGTTTTTGTTTATCTCCCGACTTCTTATAAACTACGCCCCGTATTGCCCCGTCTATTTCGAACCTCAAACACAAGAATGGTACTTTTCTTGCATACAATGTTTTATATTTTCATTCAAATTAAGTTTAGAAACTAGCTTCAAAACATTTTTGGCAACTACATTCTATTCTTCAAAGAGCACTTATAATTCTACACATGTATTTCTCATACTTGAAAATCAGTTACAATATATTAAATTTATATTCTTTGTATCAAAATAAGGTTTTGTCCTCGTTAACTCTTATCAAGACGTGTATTATTAGACTGTAAAGTATTAATTATGATAATGTAGGCTACAGATTTTCATCTGACAGTAAATGTGACTTTTCTCCCATGATTAAGCGAAATAGCCTGAATTCTAAAGTGTATAGCATCCTTTGGTTTTTGATACGCTGACAAAATTGTGCCTGTTGGACGAATTTATTTATAGACAATATCTTAATGAAAAAGATATGTACTTTGAATTGAAAATGGTTTGTTTAGAAGTGTTTCCGACCTTTATAGCGCGCAGTTAGTCGTTTCGGATGTAGAACTTCAGTAGCTGGCCGTTTCACTGCGATGTTGCAAAAACAGTAGGGATAACAGTTACCATCTGTCTACTTATTTAGATGTACCATAGCAGAAAAATGAAGAAGCAAGTGTTTTTGTTTATTTGTTTTTTTTATAACTTTAGCTGTTTGATCGAAATTTAATTTCTAGCTACTTCTCTGTTTCATTAACTATATGCCATGGGTCAACAAGTGGTGCTTGGGTAAAGTTTCAGTCTTGCAAATGATGTTTCAATGGAAGTACTTCATCTGGAATCTATGATTTATTGTAGGATTTCTTCACTCTGGAAGAATAACTGTACTTCCGTTTTTTTTCAGGTTATGTGTACTATCATTGTTAGAGAGGCGGTGTCAGTCCGAGTTGACGTCGGCCGCTAAATATCTGTTGCCACCTTAGAAAAGCCACGTTTGAATGGATGTGTATATTCCATTTTGAGGACAGTACAACCAATAAGGAACCGTGTGTGTGGCACAAACTATAACAGAGCGTGAATATTTAGTGCCATGATATTTTGTTATATAAACATACACGTATGCCATTGAAAGCTGAATGTTAGGCCATCAGTATTTATCGTAATATTTTATTTGGGTAAGTATTTTTAAACCTTTGTTGCCAAGAATTGCTGATTTAATGACATCATTTATTCATTCGTTAGTTGGTTGGTTTGTTCGCTCACTCTATCGCTCGATCATTCACTCACTGAGTCGCACACTAACTTGCACACTTACTCTGTAAATCATTGATTTGAATTATTATACGCCCGTTTGAAAAACGGGACGTATTTTGGGAACGCCCCTGGCGGGCGGGCGGCGTCCAATTTTGTCCGGAGCATATCTTCTACACGCATGGAGGGATTTTAATGAAACCTCATAGAAATGTTCATCACTATGAGAAGCCGTGTCGCGCAAATGAACCGGGTCTCTAGGTCAAAGGTCAAGGTCACACTTAGAGCTCATTGAAAAACGCTTTTCCGGAGCAAAACCTCTACGTGCATAGAGGGATTTCAATATAACTTGGCACAAACAAATGTTTATCATTGTAAGGCGGAGTGTCGCGCACAAAATTCAGGTCCCTGCACGCTTGTCCGGAGCAAAACTTCTAAATGCATCGAGGGATTTCAATGTAACTTGGCACAAATGTTCATTATTGTGTATCGGAGTGTCGCGCGAAAAATTCAGATCGTGCAACCAAGGTCAAGGTCACACACTAGAGGTCAAATTTTAGATAAAAATATGAAGATGTCTATAGGGACCATTTAGTCATCATTTATTGAGGGATTGTAACACAAATGGTAACTATCATAACTACAGGTGTGACACATGTAATTTAGGTTAATATTTGCAAGATCAAGGTCACTATAGATGATTAAATATCCAAATAATGTCCGGAGCATATCTCCTACATGCTTGAAGGAATTTTAATATTACTTTATAGAATTGTTCACCGCCATTAGACGTAATGCTCGGCGCATGAACCAGATTTCTAGGTCAAAGATCAAGGCCACACTTAGATCTCTTTGAAAAACGCTTGTCCGGAGCAAAACCTCTACATGCATTGAGGGATTTTAATATAACTTGGCACTAATGTTCATCATTGTGAGGCTGAGTGTCGCGCATAAAATTCAGGTCCTGCAACCAAGGTCAAGGTCACACATAGAGGTTAAATTTCAGATAAAAATACGAACATATGTATAGGGACCATTTAGTCATCATTTATTAAGAGATTGTTATATAAATGGTCACTATCATGACACTGTGTGTGACACATGTAATTTAGGTCAATATGCAAAGACAAGGTCACTGCAGATGATGAAATATCCATATTTTTTCTGGAGCATATTTTGTACGTGCATAGACAGAATTAACTATTACTTCATAGAAATATCACCATCAAGTGACCATACACTTCAAATATTTATGGTATATGAAATAATTACTTCAGTAGATATATATACATTGTACTTGTTCTTGAATTATAACCTGCTTTTCAACAAAATGTCACATTCATTGCCTGCATTGTTTAATTTGGGCTTGTTACATCTTGGTACTGAATCTTTATTTATATCAGTTAGGGTCCTGTGCATGTCTTCTCTACTAATGTGTTTTAAGGTTCATTTAACAACACAGTGCCAAGAATAGAAACTTGCTTGCTAGCTAACACTTCCTATCCATAATGCCCACATCTCCACCGAAAGCTTTTGTGGCGAGCGTATTTTGTGACAATGTCACCCTTGTTACTTCTTACAAACTGCACGGTAAACCTTTCTGAGATATTGCCTTACCCAGTACATAATAAAATTGAACTGAAAATTATTACAGCAAAATTTAGAACCTCGTTTATATATGTAGTTTGTTTGTTATTCAAGTTTGCTTTGGTATCTTCCCTTATCATGACGTGAGTACACAGAAAATTAATATATTTCTCAGTGAATAATGACAGACAGCATTGGTGTTGTTTTTATGATGAGGTTAAGAACCATGATTCAAGAATGTGTGCCTCTTTGCTTTAAGGATCCATTAATTGCGACATGGTTTAAAGTTAATGCTTTTCATACCTACTAAATCTTCTGGCAAAGGAATCATATATTGTATACATATGATAACATGTTTTTTTAAAAATCATCAAATCAACGAGTGTTAAAATCGTGCACTTCGGCCCCACTTTCTAAACAGTCTGAATTAAACAAGAAAAGGGCATAGGAAAAATTTCAGCTAAATAAAGTTCAAGTTTTGTTACGGATACACTTCAAAGCTCTCCAATAATGTGGTAGTTTCAGTATAATAACTCTACACTACATCGTTTTACATTTGTAAATATAAAGTAGTTTAGAAGAATAGTTGCGGCTATTTGTAAACCAGTGGTCAAAGTTTAAGGAAGACAGCATGGGGAAGAGGTGTGTAGACATATTTTTTGTTTCAGCATTTTTTGTTGTTGGTTTTTTTTTTTGTATATTTTTGTAGGCGATTGCCGTTAGAATTTTACTCTTTGCCTTTTCTCATATTTGAAGGAAGTTTACTTTTCTACAGTAACTTTTTAGTCTCATCTTTTTCCTAATTCTTGTCGTTCGATATAAAATGTACAGTCCACAGCTTTAAAAGTTTCTAAAATGCGAGAATATATACACATAATGCTGGGAAAAGGTTATCAATTTGTTGTGGTTTAGAAATATAAAAAGTATTTTCTTATTCAAAGTTGTTGCATTTATGTGAAGACGTTCGCAGCTTCTTTTGAGAACGGGGTCTAGAACTGATCTAACGATGGTTAAGCAATCTGCATGCAGAATATTACGTGGACTGTTAGAAAGCGTCACTTAATGTATCGATGGTAAAAGTTTTATCAACCATGAAAGTTACCATGATAAACTCTAAGCAGCCCTTCAAACATCATACAGTTTCAATTTTGTTTACTTATGCCTTACCCTGTAAAATTTCTATTGTCCATCGTTCGGGTAGGACAAGGTCATTTTCATTTATTGGGGTGTTATAGAAACTTATTGTCACACTCCTAATTGTCTGCACTGCTCACAAAGGAAAAAATGTTTCTTACAGCTATACACACGATTCATCTTTTTATTGTTGTGATTGCCAGTTTTGACTCAGTTTTCAGTTTTGACTCAATTTTCTCTGTTGAGCTTCTTTTAATCACAAGGGAGCTGAAACGTGGTCAGGTGGTTACATTATAATGGAACGTATTGTAATTTTTAGATCGCAGGTTCGATCCCAAGCAATTCTTATCAAATTAACAAATGTATTTCGGATAAGATGACAAAACGAGGTAACATGTAATTACACATATATATTTACTCTGCTAATACAAGAACCTTGGTTGTATCTGTAACAGGGGAATTATTTGTACCGCATAGCCACGGGGCAGTTTGTGAGGTAGTCAAGCGGAACCAAAGATAAATGAATGCAAACACGGTGTTAAAAATTAAGTTCGTCGTTTATGTATCTAAACCGAATCTACATAGAACGAAAGGTGAAAAATTTTGTTCTCACTATGAAATGTATATTCATCTTTTCTTAATGTATTTACGCCTGTTACCACAGTGGGTACACTGTACAGTCGAATATTTCTATCTATGAAAGATCACAATCTTTACATTGATTGTATGTATGGACATATGGCATACATTTGATATGCAAAGCTAAAGGCAATGAGCTACAGAATACGAGATTTCAGGCAAATACGCTACTCAAACTAGTTTAGTTAGCCGAGAGTTAAACGTTTTTTTCCCAAATATACCAATTACACACGCTTTGAAGCCGCCGACTTTTATATGTTATTTTTTGAACTTGCTATTTATTTTCCAAAACAATGTCTAATTAAATATTTTAGTCTCATTTTTGCACATTCTATGATAATAGAAATCACAGTTATAAGATCATTAAACAGAATTATAATTATGAGACTAACAGAGATTCAAATAACAAAAAGGTTAAAATTCCAGCATTCTGTTACTAACAAGATGAGTTTATACCAATAAAACTAAAATCGATAATTGAAAGTTAAGAAGGTGGCATTAATCTGGGCTTGTTAATGGCCTAGGCACCGTGGTCCAGGGGTAGAGCGCAGGGCTCCGGATCCGAAGGCCGTGGGTTCGAATCCCGTCAGAAGCGAGATTCGCTCACGATCTACACATTCATCCACGCTGCGCGAATACTGGTATGGAATCCAGGAAGCAGTCATCGAGCGTGATGAATCTAAGTTGTAAGAACTTGCATCGCAATCGATGTAGAATAATTTAAATGAGTCTAAACTAAAACAATATTTAATCTGCAAGTCAATATTAGTCCTATATATATATACAGATGCAGGATTGGTTTATATTAAAAAGAATATTACTGAAACATTTTGCAGAACAAAGCAAGCCTGGTTTTGATTTTACTAAGCCAATGAAATGTTACAGAATGGGTAAATATCATGGCTTACAGTTTTGAAGAAAAAATAGCTGCAAAAGAGACATTTATTAACTTCCTTTATCCTGATGTTAAAATGAATACTATTTATACATACTATACTATACTTATTCTACTAACGTTTTTGTTTTGGTGCATTAAGTGTGCAAGAAATTAGAACTATTGCCTTGTGTGATTTGGAGCAACTTTTAAAAGAAATGCGAATCAGTTTTCTGGCGCAACACAAAGCTATTTGCCATCCAAAGTTGTGATGTCACTTGTAAAATTTGAACTGGTTAAACTGCCATGGGAATCCTATTTTGGAAGAACATCTACAAAGAAATTTTTGAGGGATTCAGAACGGACAATTAGTGAGTTATAGCGTACCTTCCATGCCCCACATGTGTGAGACACCGTTAAATCCAGACGATATGCCAGTTTGTTGATAGGCTGTTTTAAATCAAACTAATTCATAATTGAAGTAATCAGCTTGCTTGCGATTTTTTAAAGCGAAACTCCCGCTCACATTCTAATGCTTCGTGGGATGTATTGTTAGTCCAATATACCATGTGTTTCTCCTTATAAAATATCAAGGAATTTGACCGGAAGTTCGAGTGCACTATCTTTAAAAATTTTTCTGCGTATCTTGTTTGTCTTGATCACGTGTATCAAAAGATCAAACTCAACCAGAAATGCAATTAATCAGATATTTCTTCTTTTCAGCATCTCGGCGTCAAGAGTTTGGATCATTGCCACAATCATCGTGGTTGCCTGTATAGTGGCATTAGCTATCGGGCTTGGAATTGGTCTGCAACCTAAAGATGATGTTGACTGCCCGGAAAAAGAGAAGCCGGAAGTACTGGAAACGGAAACGCCACCATCTTCCTCAAGACTGACTAAGGATTCGCCGATATATGTTACGCCTACCGACAACAAAGAAGGTTACTACCGGTTCGCTACCGTGGCAACGGATACACCAATCTGCGCTTCCTACGGAACGTATGTTTTAGCTAGACTTTTCGAAGAATAAGACAGATTCATCCATTGCATTCACCTTTGCAGCAGCGTTTAGATTGTCTTTTGCTGAAACCTTTTACATACCAGACAGTTAAGTTTAAACATATTTATTTCACATCGACTGAGTAACAAGTTCTTGCAACCTTTACAACATCTTAATGTGCCTGTTTCAGAAGCCGCTTATGATATCATTTTAACATTAAGTGAGTCAAAGATGCATTCTTGCAAATGACTGCTCTTGTATTCCAAGAAAAAGAGATGGAAATGACTTGAAACTGATATTGAGTTCTCATTGTCTTCAACCCCTTTTTGAATGTAATAAATATTTTAAGCCTTGATCAACTTAAACTGTGCTGAACTTTACTTGCGGCAAAGTTTCGTTAAGTCTTTATATGGAAGAAACGCGTGTTGCGCATTTCAAAATGACAATCCATGTGATTTATTTTGAACAAAAACAGAATTATTAGAGATGTCATTCAGTCAAAAGATATATCTTTCTACTGAGTTTTCCAAGGAATTTTTTTCAATTTTTCAAGGGTAGGCTGAGAGACTATTAAATAAACTAGCCTTGGCTTATACAGTAATGTTTTGATTTATATCTTTATGTTCATTAAGAGGGGAGTTTTGAAACTTCAGTATATGTTGTCTAATCGAAAAATGTTTCATTTTTTTTTAATTGTCATCAAATATTAACATTTTCTTAACAAAGACCTTTTCAAGAAAATGGAGCAAGTACATATAGGGGATATAACTGGTCTTATTTGTTTTGTGTTTGTGCATCCCCTGAGCTGTTAGATGAGTTTTTAGCAAAGGCATAGGTTTATCTTGTATTTCAGGGAAACTATCGTTCGCCATGGTGGTTCGGCTGTGGATGCGGCCATAGTTGCGATACTGTGTAATGGCATTTATAACCCACAGAGCTGTGGTATCGGAGGAGGGTTTTTCATGAACTATTATAAAAGGTTTTATTAAATAAAGTTCAAATTATTATTCTTTTGAATTAGGCGTCAACTTACAGTGTTTCCGGATGACTTTACTCGTTTTCCTACAAGGTGTTTAAAGGTCAAGTTTAACTAAAACGAGTATATTAGAACAACATGACTTACCTAGGTGCTAGGACTCTGCTTCTAATGAACATTACTATAATTCAAACAGCTAAAAATCCCCATTTCTAAGAACCGGTGGCTTCACTAGCTGGGTGATAATCATCTAAATACAAATTAGTTGTCGTCACATGGGTAGTGGACCCAAGGCAGATCCAAATTCATTACACACATGTCGAATGTCTGTTGACAATTCAGACGCTCGATAGAAGAACAGTTGTAGCACATTTGTTAATCCTGTTATTTTGAAATATTTTATCTTTTCAACTAGATCTTCAGTTTTACAACTATTTTACCATTCTCCCAGGTCTTGCAAAAAAAGCCATTGCAGCTTACATTGCAGAAAAAAATACTACAAGCTAATTATAACATATAATAATAAATCTAAATAATAGACGTGATTTATACAATTTGCATTTATTCCTTTATAGCTATTCAATAGTTTCACTTAGTTTCGACAGTTTAAGAAATGATTTTATACATTTTACCCAAAACGTTTTATGAATTAGCTTCACAGTGACACTATTTTAACAATTAGAAATTCAATGAACAATTGCGTTGTCTTTTTTACATATATGCACTTATATATGTGTGGCGAAAAAATAATTCATTTTGTAAGTCTTTCAAAAGGTCGGAAAAGAAAGGATATGCAATAATGTCACGAGAAATGGCTCCCGGCGCGGCCGCAGAGGACATGTTCACAAAAGGAACCAGCTCCAGAGAAAGTAATGTTTTAATGTTTACTTCAGCTTTTTATTTTGCGCCATTTAATAACTTGAATATATAAACATGAATATATTTCAACATCATGAATATATTTTTACGGACACTAATAGTGTCTTGAAAAAGTGTCTTCTCTTTGTTAAAAATTGTGTTAATTTATGCATGTATAAATTGTTCTTTTATTACTTTATAATCAAGTGATGTCCGTCTAACATTATTTTATCATTTTTGACCATGCCTCAAGAAAACGTTCCCAATTCTTATTATAGCTGGACATTTTCACTTTTATAACCATCTTAAAATGCTTACATTTTTGTGTTTGTTCAGTGTACACGGTAGGATCATGTATAATTTGACAGAGGAGTATTGCAGTAAAAGAAATAGGATGACTTTTATCATTCAAGTGAAAAGACAAATGAGGAATATTTCTGTAATTCTGTCAACTTTCTATCGCTTTAATGTTTGAAAAAGGCTGTCAAAGAGTTATATGCTTTTGTTATATAAATAATCTATAGTTTGAAGTTATTTTTCAATAAACTCTTGACAACAAATTTACTACCATCGATGTATCTATTCGTACTTTCGTCCGCTTCTTGAACAAAATCTCGATTTCTATTTTAGGCGGTTCGGCAATAGGCATACCCGGAGAGGTCAAAGGTCTTTATGAAGCGTGGAAATTGGGCGGGAAACTACCATGGGCAAGCCTTTTCAAACCCGCTATACAGATGTGCATAGAGGGGTTTCCAGTCGGCAAACTACAAGATAAAGATATACATGACAATGCAGAAATCATAAATCGTTATGGAGAGTTGAAGTAAACACGGGAGATCTTTAATTCTATGAAATCGTTGTCCAAGAGTTAAACCATCTTATATTCTAAACTGAAGAATTTTTATGCTTCCCGAAGGGCGAGCATAAACTTGCCGCTTTGTCCGTCCGTTTGCCCGTTCGTCCGTCCGTCCGTCATAATTTTGTCCGGAGCATAACACAAAAACTATGAGAGACATCAAGGCCAAACTTCATAGAAAGTTAGATCTCATTAAGGAGCAGTGCAGTGCACAAGAACCATAACTTTTGCTTTATTAATTTTTGAGTTATTGCCCTTTGAAATTTCTCATACTTATTTTTGTCCGGGGCATATCTCACAAAGTATGAGAGATGTTAACATGAAACTTTATTGGTAGATAGATCTCTATGAGAAGTGCAGCGTGCAAGAACCGTAACTCTATTTTGCATAATTTAGGAGTTATTGCCCTTTGTTATTTTTCATACTTTAAAAAAATACATATTAAACAATAGCCCTTTTGGAATTGGCATTTATTCGGGGAGCATCCATCAGTTCTACCGATTTCTTGTTTGAAATTGAATTTAAAACAGAAGCCTCACAAGGCTTTGTTAGAGCTGGCAGCCTTTTTGGCTGATATTTTAATTGTTATGTATGTAAAAAAAAACCTTTAACTTTGCTTTTAAAATAAACGTTTGTTGATGATGTAACATAAAAATGATTATCTAACAGTGTTAAGCGGTTCGTCCACACTCTATAACTTTTTCAGCTACGTACTCATCGAAATATAATTGTATTGTATAGAAATAAGCTAAGCTGAATAACTGCCTATCGTGTTCAAGAAAATTAATTCAAAATGATAAAACTGTAAAAATGCACCCAAGAAAGCTTAATTTTCTATTTGAATATTATGTAAAAGCGTAGTTATTTTTGTAGGAAAATGGTGACCAATGCAAACACAGGCGAACTTTTGAAAGAAGGGGACATTCTGAAACTACCCAAACTAGCAGCAACACTACAGAAGATAGCAGACGACCCGCATACGTTCTATAATGGTTCACTAGCTAACGATATAGTTATGGATATTCAAGATGGCGGTAATTCTTTTCACGTCATATATAGACAAAACAAATAACAAGCTGAACTTTAAATAAGTAGCTTTTGGTTATGCAATTTTGTTTTGTCAAACTCTTACTTCAAGGGCTCAATAAAGGGGCCTGTATATTGTTGTGTGTGCAGACCAGCAGCAGTTTATGTTACCTAAAGAGTTCAAAAAGGTTCAGAAACTGATTTTTTTCTCGAACTCAATTTCTTTTGCTTAAACTATATAGGTTTACTGTACCTTTGTTAAATTCAAAATGCGTTTCAACTAGAAAATACAAATAAATTGGCTCTGACTTTACTGTTTTTTTTAGGGATCTCACGATTGCCCACGTTTCAAAATGATCACAACCCATAAGAATATCCTTCAAGAAACATCCTTTAACTCTATTCTTTTGAGCAAGTCCAAAACAGTTGAGCTTGCAGGAGGTCGAGTCTGTGGCAAACTGTAAAACTGCATTTCAAAGTTTGATGTAAATATATCATACTTGACATCATGTTTCCTGATTTAAAGGTTACAATGAGGTCCCCGAATTGGTCAAAGTTTCTAAATATTCTCCATCCTTTTATAATCCTTTTAATTAAGTTTGCTATATGTGACAAATTAATGTCCTAAATATTTTACAGCTGGAATTATAACCTTGGACGATTTGAAGAAATACAAAGCCGTTGTAAAGGATCCTTTGGCATTAGATATGGGAAAATACAAGGCGTTTTCCCCACCACCCCCATCAAGCGGAGCTGTAGTACTGCTAATATTAAATATACTAAACGGTACTGTAATAGTGCCTTTTATTCATTACTTCTAAATGAAGCATTACAATCATAATTCTTATTTGATAAGTTTTTCCCACGTTTGTACAGATATTTTTTTCTATTCAAATCTTCGAGTCAAAGCATGTAATTTATTCTTGCAATAAGTTTCATTTTGTAATGTTTAAAATTAACTACCCACGAAAGTCTTTAAAAGAAGTATATACCCGCCAAATCATTGACTAAAATGATCCAACATTTTACAGGTTTCAATATGAACGCTGACAGCGTGTCTACTGGAGGGAAGGCGGTAGAGACGTTCCATAGAATTGCTGAAGCTTTCAAACATGGGTTTTCCGTGCGCACGAACTTAGGAGATATGGATCAAGAAAGTCAACAGTTTAAAGACACAATCAATGAGGTTTGTTGTTAAATAATAATAATTTCACCAGTAACGGTTTGGACTTCGCGAAAACTACATAACTGGAGAGGTCATCAGACCACTCCACAGTGTTATTATTTGCTGATGATACCGCTTTATTTTCATACAGTGAAGGTGGTTTACAATCTTTATTAGATAAGTTACTTGATTATTGTAATAAATGGGGAATTGAAGTTAATGTAAATAAAACTGTTATTATGGTATTCAAGACAGGCAATCGACCGCAAAATGTACATATAAAATATAATGGAACTCTACTTAAACAAGTTCGGAATTTTACTTATCTAGGTATAAACCTTTCTGCAAATGGTTGCTTTTATCAAACGCAGAAGGCGTTAGCAAATCAGGCCATTAGAGCGCTATTCTCATTGAACACTTTATTTGAAAATGTTAGACTAAATGTGTCGGATAAACTTAGACTTTTTAACTCTATGGTATCACCTATATTATTTTATGGATCAGAAGTGTGGGGTTTCCATTGTTCACCGGATATTGAAAAAGTATATTTGAAATTTTTGAAACAAGTATTATCTGTTAAACAGCAAACATCTAGTTTTGCCATTTATGGTGAATTTGGTGTTTTTCCATTAAGTGTTGTACGAAAAACTAGAATAATCAAGTACTGGTATAAGTTACGTAAAAATCCCGATAGTATACAATACAAATTATTAATGTTAAGAAATACAAACAATTCATTGTTAAACAAATGGGCTATTAATGTAAAAAATCTGTTAGCTGAGCTTGGATTTTCTAATTTATGGAATTGTGTTAATTTAACAAATGTACATATTAAAGCTATTGAACAGAGAATATATGATCAATATTTGCAACAGTGGTGTTCTAATATAGAAGATTCTAGGAAACTTGAATGTTATAAACGCTTCAAAACTAATTTTAATTTTGAACCCTATCTTGTTGCTGTAGAAAATGATAGTCATAGAATAACTTTAAGTAGATTACGATGTTCTTCACATAAATTACAAATAGAGGAAGGTCGATATAGAAATGTTCCTAGAGCAAATAGACTATGTAGAAAATGTAATTCGAACCATATAGAATCAGAGTATCATTTTGTACTTGTATGTCCATATTACACGGAACTCAGACGAAGCTTTATTCATATACAATATTACACATGGCCAAATGTTAATAAATTTAATGCTTTAATGTCTTCAACACACAAAAAAACTGTTGTCAATCTAGCGAAATTTGTATTTTTAGCTTTTAAGAGGAGAAATGACTAGCTTTGTATTAAACTTTATTCTTAATTGTGTACATGTATAATAATTTATTCATACTTTTCTGTAAATTTTGACTTGCCATTGTAAATATGTTGTTTTGCAAAAAACATGTAAATGTTTATGCAATAAACTTAAATTGTAATTGTAGTGGTGCGGCATCCATTTTTGCGTATCGAACTGAAGTTAAAACTCTAAATTTGAAGCCAATATCTTTAGAACCAGTCTCCAATAATCTTTGTGCACCTGCTCTGCTTGATAATGCGAATTAAGGAAAACGAAAAAATAATCATTACAGGTTTTCATTTTTAATGACCTTTCACCAGTTTTACCTGTGTAATTTGCGTATTAAAGTAACTGCAATTGGAGCAAACCATTCCAAATATTTCGGAGGCATGTCAGAACTGCTTGAGTTAGTGCCGTGTTTTCATTCATGAAAGGGGCAAAATAACTGATATACTGAATAAGGAAGAAAACAATTGTGCACTGATGTTCGTCTCTGAAGCCTCTTTTTGAACAAGCTAACCTGTATGATTAGATTTCAATGTTCTTTTCGCTCGACAGTTTAATTTATTTCTGTGAAATCCTCTGTAAATTATATCATTTCCAGTTACTCCAAAATATGACGTCATTATCATGGGGTGCAGAGAAGAGAGCAAAAATCACGCGTAATACTCATGACACAGCATATTACGAGCCTACATATAATTTCACGATTCCTGATGCGGGCACAACTCACATATCAGTTTTGGGACCGGAAGGGGATGCAGTCTCTATTACCAGCACAATAAATCTCCAGTATGATTTTCTTTTGTACCTTATACTCCTTTTTGCCCGTCAAAGCCGTAACATATTTCTAGTTTAGTATAAGTTATTTTTATCGATCAGGTAACATAATTAATTCCACTCGAATGGCTTCTTTCTGGATTCAAAAATCCGATTGTCGGAAGTCATGAGAACTTCCAATTCCTATGGATTCGAACCAACGACATCCGGGTTGCCTTGGCAAATGTTGATGTCTACATCTGTATTTACTTACGTTATTAATAAGTTGATTCAGAAAGCCAACTGTTCATATTTTTAAAAATCTCTTTGCATGAATTGCTTCTTAAGAAGCTTTATAAATTAACAAAAAATATATAAGAGAATGGGAACAACATAAATCGCTTCTTCAAAATAGATGTTTGTCATATCTTAAAGTAGTATAGCACAGTGTAATTCAGACGAATATGAGCTCTTTCTGCTTTTTTTTTCCCCAATTAGCAATTTCAATTTTTGCTGATAAACAATAGAAATAATTGGGGACGTCTTTTAAGTTCAACGACAAAGTGTTATTGATTCATATGCATGGAAAATGTACATGTTACATGTATATTTTAATTTAGTTTTGGATCAAAGGTTGTTGGAAGTCGTACAGGGATCGTATTTAACAATAACATGGACGACTTTTCTACTCCAAATACGAAAAATTACTTCGGGGTGCCAGCATCTCCTGCGAACTTCATCAAGCCATTCAAGCGTCCTCTGTCGTCAATGTCTCCGACAATAGTAATAGATAATGACGGCGACGTAAAACTAGTGACAGGGGCATCAGGTGGAACACGTATAATAACGTCCACAGCATTGGTAATATGTCTTTTTTATATTTTGATACATTGGCCAGAGTTGTTCAAAAAATCTTAGCTACTAAAGCAAGCCATTTGAACCATGGTGAAACGGCATTTAAAGATGTAACTTATTAACCTTTCTTTACCTATCAAATCACGCTTAACACCAATTCAGTAATTTTAACATTCAGTTTGGATACAAAATGCTAAGAGCGGCATTATGAACTCATACAAACCAGACGCTTGGATTTTCACCACACTTGAGCGCAAAGTACTAATATAAGCTTCGTGATTAGCCTAAGTCCGTCGTCTGCCAACAATTTGCTTCAAATGGCATATCCAATGCCTTCTGATGGATTTGGCCAGATATTTCTAGCAATCAGCTTATATTTCTTTCTCAAAGAATTCCATTCTATATAAAACAATGGATGCTATGACAACTAAAAGGATAAATCTTAAAATCCTCTCAGCTAAAAATGCGTAAGTGCTGAAATATGATGTGGAGCTCAGATTATCATTAGTCACGCGAGAGAGGTCACATATTTAACACAGAAGAATGTAGGAACTTCTCTGAAAATATGCTTACATAAATCCACAGGGTGTTTAGCATTGTCTGGTAAACATCTTCAAACTTTGCCTCGTGTTAAGTTGTCGATTGCCCTGGTGTAAGGATAACGTGTTTTACAAGCACTCCATAGAGAAAATATATAACATATTCTATTCTGACACTACAAAGACCTACGTTCAGAAACTGCACGTTTCTATATATATATATACGAGTATATAGCAAAACCTTTGATAATCTTTTTTTCATACACAAAGTAACCTTATGATTGACAGCAGATATTTATGTTTGTTTCGGGTTTGATTTTAAGGACGTTTGACTCGCTGTTTTTGAACAGCAGGAGAGGCATTTAGTATCTTGACCTTTTTGTTGTGATTTTCCTGTCAGTAACAAAAAAAAACAACAAACAAAACAAACTGTTATATATTTAATCATGTTTTTAAACAGATTAATTATTATTAGATAAGAGCAACACTTATACATTGAAAAGTAACCTTTCGACTAGGTGTAAACAATATGAAAAAGGGACCATAACTGTGATACAGTTTTCTTTAAATTAAAAAAAGATCAAACTTTCTAAATAATTGTAATGAAACCAAAATACAGTCTTAGATAGGCAGATTAGTAGACAGATTAATCCGAGACTTCTGAAAAGGACTATGAGACAAAGATTCATACATGCTTCTTGGTCATAAAGCTCTTTCTATAAATATCATATGCATATACATTATGTTGTTGAAAAGCACACACATTATATATTACAGAGCATCATTGAAATTCTTATGTTGAATTTTGGTTTAAAAGAGTCAACAGAATTTCCCAGAATGCATCACCAGCTGCTTCCGCCAGAACTGAGAATCGAAAAAAGCATGCCACAGGTATCAGTTATATTGTCGCCCTAATCTTTTCATGACGTGAAGACATGATGACGTCATATATAGGACAGTTCTTTTATGAGTACTTGTTAATATTTAAACTTTACAGCTTATCATTAATTGTCAACAATTCTGATAGAAATTCATCAGCAAAGTTCCCTCTCTAAAGCGATGCTAAGTAATGACTTCTATGTGTGCAAATATTTTTTTTCCAAGTTTGAATACAGTTTTGGTTGTCGTTTGCTCTAATGTGCAGATCTTAAAATTTCTGGTAGCAGATAGCTTTTAACATTTTAGTACAACCTAGACAACTTGACACGTACGTGCTAAATCCATTTAAACATACTGGTACATTCTTCAACAGAATAACTTCAATTTCTTTGTCTCACAACTCGTTTCTGGTCTCCAGGATATGACTTAAGCCCTCTAGAATATTTAAATGAAGTCAATAAATGTTCTCATCGTTATCTGTCAGTCTTTAATTCTATTCTGTTTAGGTCATTCTTGATGGTCTGAGAGAACGTGGTCACGTGTTTGATTTGAGAGACAAGCTAGGATCATCAGTACAGGCCGTGCTTACGAGGAATAAACAAAAAGGAACGGTCGACAATATACTGAACAAGAAATATACAGAGATCTTTTCATACAGTGACCCAATCAGAGATGGAGAAACAGACGGTATTTAGGGCTAGGGCTGGAACAAAATGCAGTGACATCCGGCTATTGAAACTATTTTGATTATTTCAAAATCACGCGAAAACCAGCAGTTTAAAAGAACCAAATTTTAAAATTCTAAAATTATCGAAACTGGTTCGTTATTACGGCCACTTTTTGACCGGTCATTTTTGTGGAACTTAACAGTATCATTTTAGGTTTCTCTGACCAGAAAGACCGACGTTCTGATGTCAAGGCTTTAAACAGCTTATTTTAGAGATATGGAATAGGAAATTCTTTTACGAGTTGATATGGCTCATTATTTCAAATGTCTACCTTGACATTTACAGGGCGTTTAAAGGAATTAAACTTATATGCATACGTCGAAAGTAACTTATGTTGATCAAAGTAATAAATGTCTTTTGCAGAGGAAACAAATTATGACGCTATGACATGTTGGACAAAATAAATGAGCAGATTAACACAAATTCGGAATACGGTATTTTTTTTTGGCAATATTTTTCTAGTAATCCCCTTTGGCTTAATGGACACGAGAGGCTATGCCACGTATCTTAAGTATATAGAATATACAAACACGAATTAAAAAAAAAGATATTATTTTTTATACATTTATTCTGTATATGTACCTGTGCTGCGGATTAATTGTGCGAGTATTATGTAAATATTTTACTTCAGCTGACATCTTGTAATTGTCATTTTACAACAGTTGTTACAAATAAAAACAGTCTTCTATTATCTCGAGTTGTGTTACTGAATTTACATGAACCGCCCTCTGTTTACACAAAAATTATAAAGCGGGCACTTTGTGTGCATACCATTATCCCAGGAAAGAAGCAGTAATATACTTTTTATTGTAAAAACCGTACTGCCAAGTTTGTCCTGATGTGAGGTCCTTGGTTGCAAACGTAAGGAACTTATTTAGCACTCGGATTGTCACGAGTTACATTGTTGCCGTGTATCCAGAGCCTCTACATTTCAAATCTTAGGTTAAAATACTTAAATTAAGATGAGTCAAGCTCTCAAATTCAGTAATTAACTTTTTATATCCAACACAAACAAAGTGGGGAGTGGCGTGGGCACACTTTGTGTCCGGTCTATACCTTTCTCATTCACGGGGGAATTTCAAAATAAGTTGGCACAAATGTTTTCCACATTGAGACAGTAAGTCGCTTATCATTCCCAGGTGCTTAACTCATATGTCAATGTCATCCTTCATATTTTGTGTCAACTCTATATCTTTATTAAAGATAAGGGAATTTTTCACTAATTTGGCACAAATGTTGCCCACTTTATATTAACGTGTTATATCAAACGTCAGAAGCCAGTCTCAAAGGTTAAGGTCAAACTGGGAAATCGTCCTTAATTTCGAGTCCGCCCTGTAACTTAATCAAGCACCAAGAGCTTTTGAAATTATTTGGCACATTTATTGTCCATATGATTACGATTTGTTATGCATAAACTCCAGGTCCCTGTCTCAAAGATCAAGATCTAACTTGCAGTCAAAAAGTTATACATTACCTTTACATGTATGTGTATACTATGCACTCATGGTCGTTGGCAGAAGTCTATAAAAGACATGCTCTCCGAGTGAAAAAGATAATCAAAATGAGCATACACGGGCTTTTTGACCGCCATTTGGAACCTTTCAACCCTTAATGAACGTTTATACACTAAGGTGCCCTCTTTACCAACTAATATTTGTATATATATGTCACTGAAAGAGCGTTAATAATAGAAAAATATTATATGAATTAGAAAGTAAATCCCAACAGATGGTAGCAGTGTATAAATTGTGCTGTACTTGAACGGTAGATTGACAGACTGACTATAATTATCAATATGGTTTTAAGGCTACACCAATTGTAAAATGTAGTTGCATTAGGATCTGATCAAACAATTCAAACATCAACAACATTTACGATACTCTTGCTTGTTCCCCGTGTATGTTCGTTGAATGTTTGTAACAAAAACTTTTGAATTATTCCATGTGCAAAGATTTGCTATCACCAAAGGTAAAAAAACTGCAAGAATTGCTTCAGAAATGTTCCCTTTGTTGAACTAGGATCAAACAGAAAAAGATACAAAAAAACTTTGAGTATAGTTTTCTTCGGCCATCATTTAAAAAAAATTATTTCAAATAAATCAGTCTTTAGAAAACTAATGGTCTTCATGTAGACCGTATATCAACTTGTCTGTTGAGGAAATATTAAAGTACCACATCGTGGACTACATATATTGCTGTGTCAAGACATTTATCAAAATTAGCCAAGTAAAGGATACTTTGTGCTAAAGTCTCACTCAGAAATTCCTATTTTACTCAATGTTTTTCTCCCTGAAAGGGTATCAATACCTCACCCCTCACCCACCCCAATCGCAGTGAGTCCATATAATAACAAAACTTGAAGTTGTGTTTAGAATTTCCCTGTCTTTCAATGATTCCAACATGGATGATGCTTCAGTTCCTGTGTCAACTGTGAGACGACACAATTATATGTCTCACAGCATAAGTTGTTAAATTGACATCAAAATACTTGTATAATGTTTAAGACTAGCTGTTGAAGAGAGAGAGGTGTGTTGAAAGAGTTATGACCATTAAGGTACATTAAATGGTTGTCTTGAGAGTACTGAAGGGGAAAGCAATTGATTTATCTAGATGCTTGTCACTAAAATTCATCAGAGGCAACGGTAAGATTTAACCGAAGTAGTACAGAAATCTGTATTAACAAGAGGAACCTGATTAGGCACGTTTAGTTGAAGATGCTTAGTTAGAATCTTTCAAGGTCTGTTCAGATAAGTTTAGGAGATGTTCAGTTTTAATCTTTCAACGTCTTTCCAGATAAGTTTTTGTAAAGATTTTCAGTAATCATCTTTAAACTACTGTTCAGATGAATTTAGGTGGAGATGTTCAACTTTAATCTTTCAGCAATTGTTCAGGTACGTTGAGGTGGGTATGTAACTTTTTAATCTTTTAGCATTTGTTCAGATAAGTTTAGTAAGACATGTTCAGCTATAATCTTTCAGCGTTTGTTCAGATAAGTTTAGTAAGAGATATGTTCAGGTAAAGTAAGGTGAAGATGTTCTGTAATTATCTATGAGCATCAGTTAAAGTATGTTCAGATGAAGATATTTTGATTACTTATTGTTCTTAGAATTAGAAATAATGCAGGTATTTATTGAAAATGCAGGCATTTATTGAAAATACTGTTTATCGTCGTGTTCCAGGTTGTATTGTTCAGAGAAAATGTTTATCATTTCATGATCAATGGTACACAGAAGCTAAGTTAGCTGAATATTTTGGTAGAGAAAACAACTCAATCCTTATAAAGATTTATATATTTTACCTTTCAGGGTGAGGTAATGAGGAGACTTTCTTCATTCAAACCATACAACCAAGGATAATAAAATAGCTTTGATGAGGAGCAGTATTATTGTCAATTTCTCTTTGTCCATGTATAGAGAGTACATGAATTGCAAAATAAAACAGGAAATTTTGCCTCATAAAAGTTTGAATTTTATAGCAATTCTTAAAGCTCATTGCCATTGTAATTCTGAACTAACACATTTCAAGACATGACGAGAACATGATTGTGTAGTGTGAAACTGAATGGTTTTCTGTGTGTTTTAATGTAATGTCTGCCATATTCATTTGTTTAGTATAATGGTAATGTTTCAAAGGTGGCGGCCATCTTGGACGCCATCTTGGATTTGTCGAAACGCCACCAGCTGCGGCAGAAGAGCCAGGCATTTTGAAAAACTACAGACCCTTACGAGTATTTTGGTATATAACATGCCTTGTTAACAGACGAGTCCCACCTACTCCAAAACTAGACTTATTATTAGATTGTCACCCTACCATTAGAAAAATGCTTACTTAAAGTTCATACCAACAACAGTTTCAATACAATGCATAGGAAAAGAACAATGTAGGTTTTGATCATGTGATTTAGCATTATAATGTTTGCTGATGGAAATTTTTGTCACAGGAATGATGTGTTTCCTCCTACAAGGTTAGAGCTTTTGTGTCATTCTTTTTATGTAATCGTTTTTATTCAGGGAATAACGAACAATTGTTATACCTTTAAAATATGCTTTCATTTTCAGAAGGGCACGGAAATAGATAACACTTTTAGATGTAATCTTCAGTATTTTCAGAAACCCACTGATCATGAGTTTAATTCCATTAGCCAGCATTCACCGGACGCAGATGGGTTCATTCTGCGAAACCAGAAACAGATTATACACGTTGTTATAATCAGATTATGATATTTTTTTAATATGTCAGGCTTTATTCTTATGTTTGTCAAGTTTTTATTCGATTCGATTCAGACTATGGCATCTCGAGGCTTTTGAGAGTTTGTGAAATTCAGTACTTAACACAGTTTAGCTGTGGTTCTTGTCATTTAAAGATTTTTTTTTTCAATAATCTTTTAGAAAGTTTTAAACATGTGCCCACATTGTTTAGGTAATTATCACGCAAATTCACCATTATCATCTGTTGAAGACTGACGAAATTGTGCAGCAATGTTGAAAATATGAGAATACGTTCTATCGCCCTAGTATAGCCCCAAGCAGTTCTCTCTCAATAGCGCAGCCGTTGCCCCTGTACATTAGTCATGGACGACGAAATTATTTTCTGGCATTTATCTCGGACAGTCGATGACAGGAAGATCGTTTAACACCCGACGTGTTTTTTTTTTGCAATAAAATTGTAAATTACATGTATTTACTAAAAAAAACAACAACAAAAAAACCAAACAAAAACAACAACAACAACAACAAAAAAAAAAACAAAAAAAACTGAAACTGGCTATTGGTCAAATTCACCAGATACTTTGAACTTCTTAACAGCATTTTTAAGGAAACAAACAAAACATTACTGACATCACGACAACACGAGTAAGCAGTTTAATATTATTCAGTTTTGAAATATTAAAAAATAGACTGAGATATATTAACACACAACTAGAGAAGATAAAAAGTCTGTCTACATGCTACGATAAACTACAAACGAGCAAACACGAAATCTGTTTAACAGAAGTAAAATATTTGAACAAAACGCAATGCAAAACAATCCATGAAAAGAGTCACCCTGCAAAAGTTAGTAAACCTAGATAAGTACATGTATATCATTACATATAAATTTCTTGTAATATGGAATTGATATTAAAATCCAAAAACAAAAATATATATATATTTATGCAAAAATACCCGAAATTACACTGAAATTGACTGAAATTGACTGAATCTTTTAGACTCACAGTAATACTTTTCCGGGGCGAAATGTCGATGTTTTCATCATGAACGGTGAGGAAGTTTACACTGCCCGTAACAAAAATATTTAGCCAAACTTATCAACATCCTTCGGTGTACGGAACGCAAAACATTGCCGATTACAGTTCAGTTTTGAAAGAAAACGGTTTGACTGTGTTATCTGGCAATATGATCAAAGTTAAAGTTACAGCATGCATTTGAAATCATTGTGAAAAGTCTTACAAACGGATAAACTAAAGCTTAACAACTTAGATTATCTACTGTTTATAGCTTCAATGTTAAGGCCTAAAAGACGTAAATAGTCCCGTTCTATAGTTTAAACACCATCTGTTTCTCCATCTCTGATTGGATCACTATATGAAAAGATCTCTGTATAGTTTCTTGTTCAGTATATTATCAACCGTTCCTTCTTGTTTATTCCTCGTAAGCACTGCCTGTACCGATGATCCTAGCTTGTCATTCAAATCAAACACGTGACCACGTTCTCTCAGACCATCAAGAATGACCTAGACAAAAGAGAAAACAGACTGTTTGTGAGGAAACCATACAAACATCTTTTGACTTTACCCTAAGCATATTCCACTACAAATTAACGTGATATTCAAGAGGTGAGTTTGGAATCAAATACATAAAAACTTCGTTCCGTTGAAGATGTGTTTGAATCAGATTCATGATGTGCCCAGCGTTAAAATGTCTATTGTTAATCATACGAAATGTAACATCTAAACTTAATTAAAATGTACTACAGTAGACACTACAAAAAGACAATGAATTCTGACAAAGAAATAATGTAATTGTGTCAATCAAAAGATTACTAGTACCTGTGGCATGCTTTTTTCGATTCTCAACTCCGGCGGAAGTAGTTGGTGATGCATTCTGGGGAATTCAATGGATTCTTTTAGACCAAAGTTCAACATGAGAATCTCAACGATGTTCTGTAAAACATTACGTGTAATTCATTCCTTCTGGGTGGTGAAAGTGTGTTCCTTTACAGCCCCTTTTCGGCTTTTTGGGTTACATCATTTTTCGTTTATTTTAAAAACGTTCATTACATTTCTAAGTAGTCTAATGAACGTTTTTAAAAGATAGGAAAATTAAGTATAAAAAATAATTAATGAAATTAATTAAAATCATTTTAATTAATCGTTTTTATATCACAACGAAAATGTTTTAAATGCTATTGTCCCATACTTATAATTTCTTACTCAGAACGGTTTCTACGCTTTGCAGATGAGTTTCTGAATGTAGACAAAAGGAATTTATAAAAATATTGTCAGGTGACAGAGAACGTGAGGAAAAGTTAAATCAAATAATCTTATAGCAGCTTTCGTTTTATATGAGGTCATAATACGACTACATTCAGTGATCTTTGCGAGGAGAGATCTGTCTTTTATAATTTTGTATTTGGTTTTGCCTGATATGGTACATAAAGAAAGCTAGTTAGATTTGAAACAATCTTTCAACATTCGAAGTTATGACAATCTTTGAAAACTATACAAAGCTTGCTCTATTTTAGTAACCTTGAACGATTTTGCATGGCTGTTTTCAATTTTTTGCCTAAATGGAAAACACGTACCAATACAGTAGACTGTTATTATACGTGTTCCCCCTGTTGCCCCTGTCACTAGTTTTACGTCGCCGTCATTATCTATTACTATTGTCGGAGACATTGACGATAGAGGGCGCTTGAATGGCTTGATGAAGTTCGCAGGAGATGCTGGCACCCCGAAGTAATTTTTCGTATTTGGAGTAGAAAAGTCGTCCATTTCATCGTTAAAAACGATCCCTGTACGATTTCCAACGATCTTTGACCCAAAACTAAAAAAAAAAACATATTTTTTTGTTGTGCATAAGAATGAACAACTGTTTGTCAGACGAAATGACGTACATATATCGACTTAATCTGGTCAACATGTGTGCTAAGGAAGAAGGCTGTATTCTGATTTATTAAGCAGTACAGATGACGGTCATATAGGAAATTTGTGACACATTGCTTTTTAAAGGTAACGAACATTTGCACTAAGAGTAGTTTTTTTTTAAATTATGTAAATTACAAAGAGGTACAGAGTTGACACAATAGCATAGATAGGTAGTATTCTATATCGCAGTAAAGACCCTCTATTAAGACCACTAATATCACCGCAAACGGTTCGAAAATTAGCAATTTTAAAATTCAGAACAAATGTGACCCTTCTTAAGTCCGGTTCATTAATAACAACACTTTTTGACTGGTCAGGGAGGTCTTGACTGTTATTTGGAGAAATACCTTAGGACACATTGTCTCCTCTTGGTTAACATTTAAAATCTCTTTATGTGCCAAATGAGTGACAGAGCGGAAGAACATATGGGTAGGCAATATTCTATATAATTTGGCGGTACAGACGAACAGACTGACGAACAGAGGTTTGGATTGTGACACGTTGCTTCTATTTGTGTAACCTTTGTGCCCAGTAAATTCAAAGTCCTTTGATAAACTACAGAGCTACAAAACGGTCAAACATATAAAAATTACAGTATAATATATTATTTGGGCAATGATTTGTGACAGCTGTGGCCTTTACTTTGGAAGACTTATTTGCGCCCGCAATGACAAAGTGATTAACATTTGTAATATACTAACTCCTAAAAAGATGGAACTATTTCAAGATCGACACGAACTGTACAAGTGGACGGACACTATGGACGGTGCGATATACTATCCTTCCTATGTTATAAACAGTCTTACTAGATATTTATAGTGCTGGTGATAGAAACTGCATCCCCTTCCGGTCCCAAAACAGATATGTGAGTGGTGCCTGCATCAGGGATCGTGAAATTATATGTCGGCTCGTAATATGCTGTGTCATGAGTATTCCGCGTGATTTTTGCTCTCTTTCCCGAGCCCCATGGTAATGACGTCATATTTTGAAGTAACTGAAACAAGAACAAGAAAGCTACTTACTGTGAGAATTCCTAGGATAACAATTATAAATAGTTCTTATTTTACCCAGAAAAATGTCTTACCGGTAGAAACTGATCTTCCTTTGTACCAAATTCATTCCTCACTGTACTTAATGAATATGTTAGCATTTATAGTGCCGTAATGTTTTCAATGGTATTGCGAAAAACACACGCACGCACGCACGCACGCACGCACACACACACACACACACACACACACACACACACACACACACACACACAAATAACAACAATAAAAGAAAAAGAAAAGCTTTTACAAGAAGAAATGACTTAATTACAAAAGAAAGACAAAAGTCAACATTGTTTTAGAGTGAACAGAACATGGTTAGATCATTATCCTATCGTACTACATTTATTTTGCTATATCAATAAAATCAATACGATACTTGGGACTTTTTTTAAAAGGGTTATAAAACATTATTAACTTAAATGAGAAAGGTACTAGCAGTCCGACCATATTCTATGGTGTTCGTAATGGCCAAAAATCTTGCCGCAAGAAGAGACAGAATTATGATAAAGACATGAACCTCATTGACATTGTCTTTGATTTCTTGACTGTCTTGATCCGTATCTCCTAAGTTCGTACGCACGGAAAACCCATGTTTGAATGCTTCAGCAATTCTATGGAACGTCTCTACCGCCATTCTCTCCTGTAGAAACGCTGTCAGCGTTCAAGTTATAACCTTCAAAATATAAGACATCTAACATTTAATTCAGTACATGTATGTATGTATTTCCTTTTATTGCAATCGAAGTTAGTATGAACAAGAAAAGTGAACATAACTAAGAATATAAATTGAAATAGCTATCAAGTACAGATATAACAAAAACAAATTCTAAAAACGCATGATTCATACGCTCATGATCAGGCTTAAAATACTGAGTAAAAGGTAATTTAAGTACCGTTAAGTATATTTAGTATTAGCAGTATTAACAGCTCCGCTTGATGGGGGTGGTGGGGAAAGCGCCTTGTATTTCCCCATCATATCTAATACCAAAGGATCCTTAACAACAGCCGTGTACATCTTCAAATCATCCACGGTTATAATTCCAGCTGCAAGATCAGAAGGATATTGATTTATCTAATCAGGTTTAATTGAACTGAAGTAGAAAGGGAAAAGATATATGCCCGTGGTTACAATTTCCAATGTAAAATATTAAAAGTATTGATTCATCAAGCATGTAAAAAATTTATTTGTTCCTTACCGTCTTTGTAAAAGTACTAAACGAAGGAGAAAAGATAAAAAAAAGGTGTGTACTGGATGTAGATCTGAACAATTCTTAGTCATTACTTTATCTTATAGAACAAGAAGCATGTGGTCAAATGAAATAATAACAAATGAAATTATACTTAACCGCATAGTCTGAACTTTTTTATGCAGCACAAATTGTTCATAAAAAATACTAAATTAAAGTGGTTAATTCGCGGACATTTTAAGTGTTATGGGTCATTTTGGAAACTTTAGAAATTGTGGAGGCCTCTGAATAAAGAAGTGCAACGATTAACTTAAGAAACGTCAGAGTCTGCTTATATGCATATATTGCTTTTATGACGTGAAAGGAAATACCGCCATCTTGAATATCCATGTGCTATATCGTCTGCTAGTGAACCATTATAGAACGTATGCGGGTCATCTGCTATCTTCTGTAGTGTTGCTGCTAGTTTTGGTAGTTTCAGAATGTCCCCTTCTTTCAACAGTTCGCCTGTGTCTGTCATTGGTCATCATCTTTCTGGAAAAACAAATATACTTTTGAAATCAATTCTCTCAAAATCTGATGTTTTGCCCTTTTATCGTTCGTAGGTATTTTTTTTTATAATTAATAGAAGTTTATAACAAGAAAAACATTGATGCGAGTCATCAAAGACGATGCCAAATGGTTGCCAAAGGAAATGATAACAAAGAGAGACGTAAAAACATAAACTAACATTTTTATTGAAAAATAAAGTAAAACAACATGTTAGTCATATGCTAAAATAATAAATACATGTATATATTATGCAAAAAGCATGCATACTGTAATATACATTGAGCAATCTGCATGTTGTAAGAAGCAAAAGACCAATGTAACTGTAATGACTGAAACCAATGCCTTAATTGAGAATTTACCTGCTGAAACAGACACTTGACAAATGTATAGCTTTATAACATGGAAAGGCTACCACTTGGACTTATTTTTAAATAATAGATCAAACTGATGTTATAATTTTTTTCGTGCTCAACCCAGTTACAGAATGAAATTTAATTCACCTATTTTATACAGACCAATAGATAGGGAATAATACAGTGAAATTAAACAAGTTTAGAAGTAAACAAGTGGTAGAGCTAGTACACTGCATGCCGTTATAAGGAGAAAACATGGAAAAAAAACTTTGATGCTATAACATCTTTTCCTGTTTATCCAAGATTATGCGTAATGATACACACGAGATTACTGCAGCGATACTGGTCTCAAATAAAAATGTATAAAAACGAGTACTGAAGACATAGAATAATCAACCAAGGAACTACATAATTAAGCAAAGGAACAGCATAATTTACCAAAGGAACTACATAATTAAGCAAAGGAACAGCATAATTTACCAAAGGAACTACATAATTAAGCAAAGGAACAGCATAATTTAGCAAAGGAACTACACAATTAAGCAAAGGAACTACATAATTAAGCAAAGGAACTACATAATTAAGCAAAGGAACAGCATAATTTAGCAAGGAACTACATAATTTAGCAAAGGAACAGCATAATTTAGCAAAGGAACTACATAATTAAGCAAAGGAACAGCATAATTTAGCAAAGGAACTACATAATTAAGCAAAGGAACTACAAAATTAAGCAAAGGAACAGCATAATTTAGCAAAGGAACTACATAATTAAGCAAAGGAACAGCATAATTTAGCAAAGAACTACATAATTAAGCAAAGGAACTACATAATTTAGGAAAGGAACTACATAATTAAGCAAAGGAACAGCATAATTAAGCAAAGGAACTACATAATTAAGCAAAGGAACAGCATAATTAAGCAAAGGAACTACATAATTAAGCAAAGGAACTACATAATTAAGCAAAGGAACAGCATCATGTAGCAAAGGAATAGCATAATTAAGCAAAGGAACAGCATAATTTAGCAAGGAACTACATAATTAAGCAAAGGAACTACATAATTAAGCAAAGGAACTACATAATTAAGGAAAGGAACAGCATAATTTAGCAAAGAAATTACATCATTAAGCAAAGGAACTACATTATTAAACAAAGGAACTACATAATCAACCAAAGGAACTACATAATTAAGCAAAGGAACAGCATAATTTAGCAAAGGAACTACATAATTTCGCAAAGGAACTACATAATTAAGCAAAAGAACTACATAATTTAGCAAAGGAACTACATAATTAAACAAAGGAACTACATAATTAAGCAAAGGAACTACATAATTAAGCAAAGGAACAACATAATTAAGCAAAAGAACTACATAATTAAGCAAAAGAACTACATAATTTAGCAAAGGAACTACATAATTAAACAAAGGAACTACATAATTAAGCAAAGGAACAGCATCATGTAGCAAAGGAATAGCATAATTAAGCAAAGGAACTACATAATTAAACAAAGGAACTACATAATTAAGCAAAGGAACAGCAAAATGTAGCAAAGGAATAGCATAATTAAGCAAAGGAACTACACAATTTAGCAAAGGAACAACATAATTTAGCAAAGGAACTACATAATTAAGCAAAGGAACTACATAATTAAGCAAAAGAACTACATAATTAAGCAAAGGAACAGCATAATTTAGCAAAGGAACTACATAATTAAGCAAAGGAACAGCATAATTTAGCAAAGGAACTACATGATTAAGCAAAGGAACTACATAATTAAGCAAAGTAACAGCAAAATTTAGCAAAGGAACTACATAATTAAGCAAAGGAACTACATAATTAAGCAAAGGAACAGCATAATTTAGCAAAGGAACTACATAATTAAGCAAAGGAACTACATAATTAAGCAAAGGAACTACATAATTAAGCAAAGGAACAGCATAATTATGCAAAGGAACAGCATATTTTAGGAAAGGAACTACACAATTAAGCAAAGGAACTACACAATTAAGCAAAGGAACTACATAATTAAGCAAAGGAACTACATAATTAAGCAAAGAAACTACATAATTCAGCAAAGGAACAGCATAATTTAGCAAAGGAACTACATAATTAAGCAAAGGAACTACATAATTAAGCAAAGGAACAGCATAATTTAGCAAAGGAACTACATAATTAAGCAAAGGAACTACATAATTAAGCAAAGGAACTACATAATTAAGCAAAGGAACTACATGAATAAGCAAAGAAACTACATAATTCAGCAAAGGAACAGCATAATTTAGCAAAGGAACTACATAATTAAGCAAAGGATCTACATAATTAAGCAAAGGAACAGCATAATTTAGCAAAGGAACTACATAATTAAGCAAAGGAACTACATAATTAAGCAAAGGAACAGCATAATTATGCAAAGGAACAGCATAATTTAGGAAAGGAACTACACAATTAAGCAAAGGAACTACACAATTAAAGGAACTACACAATTAAGCAAAGGAACTACATAATTAAGCAAAAGAACTACATAATAAGTTCGTGTTGAACGCTCTTCAATGATTCAATATTGAATAAACTTGTATCTTTCTTCAGAAAAAAAATGTAGATAAATATCAAAATACACCCGGCACCATGCACCAAATATCTGGTGCTTAAAATACTCTTTGAGTAAATTTGTTACATATGTGCATAAACGGATATTACATTCAGTAGTAAGCATTTTAAATTTTTAATACATATGCAAATACATAAGAAAGCAACTAATGTTTTCGTCAAACAAAATCGAACCCGTAGAATTTATCGTTGTAAAAATGTATTTTGGGATAAAGAATGGTACCGTTTATTGTAAAGAAATGTATTTTGTATAAGGAATGGTACCATTTATTGTAAAGAAGTGTATATTGGTATAAGGAATGGTACCATTTATTGTAAAGAAGTGTATATTGGTATAAGGAATGGTACCATTTATTGTAAAGAAGTGTATATTGGTATAAGGAATGGTACCATTTATTGTAAAGAAGTGTAATAGGAATCTATCTCCCAAAAAGGATATTTTTAGATGCATTCTTTTAGTTCTTTAACTTTATAATTCGAGACGACTGAAAATAGAATTATTTTATTATATATAATCATGATGGCTACCTCTAGATAACTTGAAAATACTTGCACAGAAATGTGGGAGTACAGAAAAAATTACCACGATGTGACCTATGTCATTCTTCTTCCACACTCGTCATCTTTTTGCAAATAATTTAAAAGTAGTTTTAATTTAACGGTACAAAAACTCTTTACGGCTTACTTCAGTTCCCCATAGCGATTGATGTATTCGGCTTGGGCTTTTATATCATGATCAAGAAGCTTGCCGACTGGAAACCCCTCATTGCACATCTGTATAGCGGGTTTGAACAGGCTTGCCCACGGTAGTTTCCCGCCCAATTTCCACGCCTCATATAGACCTTTGACCTCTCCTGGTATGCCTATTGCCGCACCGCCTAAAATTGAACGTTTTCTTATAGTTAATTAAAATGAAAGCCAATGCAAGCTTTTGTCGACCAAGAAGATGTCTTGCCCTGAAGTATTTAAACCTCAATTTAGACAACATTTTAAAGGCGAACGAACTCACGAAGCATCAAAACATAGATGAAATTATATCCGAAGTTAAAAGCTTTTGAATCCCTTACGGTTACAAAAAGAATTTAACCCTTGAATATCCTTCTTAAAAAGCTAAACCATAGATCGACATGCATGTTTCATGGTAATGTGTCTAACTTGTACTTCACTTCATTTAACGAAAATAAATGCTTGACTATTTCTAAATTCCCGGATGAAATAGTGATGGAAGTCAATCTTCTGACAATATGTTGAGGGTGGAAGTCTCTATTTAACGCCTGACAATTTCACAATTACGGCAGACGGGCAATATAATCATTCTAGAAACAATACTGCTTTCACAGGATGCTAGCAAATCAGCATGATAATGCTTACTTCCTTACAGAAACATATGAATCTTTTCCTAATTTTACCTTCCCTTGAGCTGGTTCCGTTCGTGTACATGTCCTCAGTCGCTGCGCCGGGAGCCATTTCTCTTGCCATTATTGCATATCCTTTCTTTTCAGACCTGTGAAAGTGTTACAAAGAATGCGATTCATGCTTTCCGAAGTACATGCTGTTTTATGACATGGTCCACTCAGTAAATCGAGAAAACGCGTCTTTAAATGCTTCTTTAAATGGTCATTGAATCTACATTCCAATTTTCAGAGAAATCTCCTAGCCTAACCTTGACCTCAAATAATGCTCATGATATACGCGTCTCCTCCTTTTACTGAAACTTCCCATACATTTCCACTGAGTTTCAGCAACTGGTTGCTGGTAAATAGCTAGATAGGAGTAATACTTAAGTTTTCTATATGTAGCAAAATCAAAGGGACCAGATATAGCCCTTACAAGAATAGTGAATATCGGTAGAAAACGAAAAGGCCAGTCACTACAAAAAATAATCAGTTTTGATTATGCTGTTAATATGCGCTTCTCCTCTTGGTACTAAGGATTTTTGTAAAGTTTAATTTAATTTCAACCAGGGATGTTGAGAAGTAGTCCTGCCACGGATGGTGCTGCCAAGGGGCCATAACTCTATGAAAAATAATCTGTCTGGATTGAGCTAGTAATATGCGCACATCCTCATGGTGCTTACAATAATGTTTGATTTTATTCCATACAGCCGTTGCTGCTAAATATCCCGGACACGAGATATCCCGGAATCAACAATACTAAACTGATAATATTTAAAAGGGCATACTTTAACATTTACAAATAATATGTTACTTATTCATATTATTAATAGTTCCTTCTCTTTAATGCAAAAAATATTTCATTCTGCCAAAAAGAACATGTTCAAAAATGCTTTCTCGGGAGCATACAGTTAATTATCCGCCTAAAAGTTGATCACAAACTTTCTATATAGAGATATATTATTACTTATATTCAGATTAACTGTACTTTGAATTTTTGACCGACTCTTAACATTAGGTAATGATTCTGTCAGTATCATTTTCACCTTTATTTCATCTTGAAAGATTCTAAATTTTAGGATATGTTTGTTAAACGTCACGCCTAATTCACCGTTCCTTGATAGATTACCTTTTATAATAGTTCATGAAAAACCCTCCTCCAATACCACAGCTCTGTGGGTTATAAATGCCGTTACACAGTATCGCAACTATGGCCGCATCCACAGCCGAACCACCATGGCGAACGATAGTTTCCCTGAAATGATCAAGCCTATTTGTTGACAAGAGTATTTCATATTTTTATAAAACATTGAAAAATATCTCTCTACTACTTTGTCATAAAATCAAAGTCGTCATCTGATGCAGGGTATAAAATGACGTCAGTTTTACTTTTCTTAAAGCGACTTCATGCCCTAATATTTGCAACATTGTATTATTTATAGCTAAAACGGAGTACAAGTTTTGCTACAATTTATGTCATTCAAAATTTTAAGTTTTAGCTTTAATATCAATTTTCAGATCGCTTTTCCATAACCACTTAGAAATAAATAATGTACACACTAAACGAGGATCGATAAATAAATTTTATGTATGTTTATGTGCTTTGTTTATTTTTATTAGTAAACGGTCTTCAATTTTACAGGAGGAAGAAAATTTAACGTTTAATTATTCTAAACTTAACTATAAATATCAACAAAATACGTATGCACCGACTCCTGAATTCTGAAAAAGTCCTTTTGGACTGGTCAGTTAGAAAGTCTACCCGCTGATTTTTTCGTCCATACAGCTGTTAACAAACCAGCTCGAGGAAACTTTCTTTTAACCCTGAACATGCTGAAATTTTGTAATGGATTTGCCCAGCTTTGAATTTGGAACAGTCCATTCAAAGTTTAAGGGATTTCAATATCAAAATACAAAAATGGAGCTACCAACAGTATAGAGCCTGGTCAGACTGCACGGATGTGCAGGCTGGCCTGGCTCTATACTGGTGGCAAAGGCTAATCACTTTCGGTTCCAGCAAGTTAAGGGTTAAAGTAAAAAGTGAAGAAGATAAGTCGTAAGAGTCAAGCCCACTATTTGATACCGCCACTCTTTTATTCGTGAAGATTTTGATGTTAATATCATGTGCAGAGTCTGAGATAGGTACATGAGACGGCTCTGAATTTAAATGTTTCACCAAAAGGCAATAAAAACGCTAACGAAATACAAGCTACGGTAAACCCCTTTTTTCAAATATCTTACGTTCCGTAGAAAGAGCAGATGGGTGTGTCCGTTGCCACGGTAGCGAACCGGTAGTAACCTTCTTTGTTTTCGGTAGGCTTAATATATATAGGCGAGTCCTTAGTCAGTCTTGAGGAAGATGGTGGCGTTTCCGCTTCCGGTGATTCCGACTTTTCTTTTTCCGGACACTCATCTTTATCTTTAGGTTGCAGACCAATTCCAAGCCCAATAGCTACTGCCACTATACAGGCGATTAGGATGATTGTGGCAATGATCCAAACTCTTGACGACGGTTTCCTGAAAAGAAGAAAATGTTTTTTTTTCATCATTTTTATGTTCTTTGGTACCAAGGGTACAAATAACTTAAGCTTGCAGAATAGTATAGTAATTTTAAAATTTGTAGGAGACTGCTAGATACTTCCACAGAATATCCGATTCTTTCTCTGCTACTGAATTAATGGTTCTGATACATGGAACCTTGTCTGACCACTAAAAAAGAACCATTATTGCTGTAAGTAGGTGAGCGGTAAGACGATAAATAAAACTTTATTAATTTCACGTTTAGCTAAAACATTTAGACTAAAGCGACAACAAAAGTTTTACGCATGTCGTGTATTAAGACAATTTAATGAACACACTCTAGTCAACTGAGAACCAGTATAATCTGCAAACCAGAATTTTCTACCAGTACCGAACTTTTCCTTTATTTCTACAGCATTTAAGCACTCTATAAAACATCTGAAGTCCGACAACCAAAAAAAAAAAAAAACGAGAAAATGTCATCACTTCAACTTTAACTTATTACTGCCAAAAGTCAATACTGAGGATATTAGGCAGACGCGTGTCAGGAACATTAAAATTATAAAAGATAATAACAAAGAAAACAAGATTTAACTGAAGATCTTACTTAAACATTTATTTTGAATACTTAAAATCTATAAAACCTGTTTAGTCCACTGACAAAAGCTGGCACAGTTGGGGTAGCCTTAAGCTCGGTCGGTAATTCGCTCCAGAGTCGTATAGTCTTTGGGAAGAATGAGTTCATGTGATGTTGTGTTTTTGATTGTGGGAAGAGGAATTTGTTTTTTCTTGTGTTTGTAAGGTGATTGTGATCAACATTGACCTGATTGTTTTTTATTTTGTGTAGCAGGACCAGGCTGGCATCCTTAGTCATGTTTGTTACACTGCTTGTATAGTGGTAATCATTATGAACGTACCTTGCAGCTTCTAAACACAGACTTCTGTTTCGTAATCCGAGCCATGGCATGGCATGGCATGGCATGGTATGGCATAACATAGCATAGCATAGAATATGTTCAGCACGGAGGCCTGCTAAGACTTTTTTGAAGTTTTGGCCGTCGATAAATTCTCGCAATTAAATAATTTCTCAAACTTAAGACAATATTAGTAATGTTAGTGAAGGAATGGGGGATCGAACTCGCAACCTCTGGATTACAATTTCAACGCTTTACCACTGGTTTACTGATCCGCCCCATCTGCGGCATAATACATGAAGCAAAAAACTGTAAAAGAGAGAGACTGTGGCACTGCCAAATAATGAATTTACTCAGTTTTGTTTAGTTTTAGACTCATTTATTTGTATATCGATGTAAATACGTTTATTTCTACAATTTTGTTCATTTTTTATTTCTTTTTTCCATGCTATATTGTCAATGGCAACTGTAATGTCCATAAAAGATAACTGATTAACAAAACCCTCTGAAAATCAGAAACTTCTTAAACGGAAAATTTCTTCCAGTCCTGAGCTAGTCCAGTTTAGACGGGTTGTATTTTATTTCCGTTGCGTTTTGCATTGTCATCTCAGTCATGCGTTTTAAGACCATGAAGCTTAATCGGAAATTTGAGACCACAAAATGTCGCACCAAAACAAACTTTGGCACATTCTTTCTTATCTGAACTAAATGACACAAAATAAAAAAATAAAAGAATCCATATTTCTTACAAATTTGCCTTTTATCTACATTATCATATTGACGTGAAATAAAATTTGAGCGCCTTGAAGTTAGGAAAATGCACAATCCTTCGTTATGTTTTAAGGTTTGTTTACATGTAATAGTTTGTGTCACAGAATAATACTACAACTCCTGGCGTAGGTTCGTCAATTTAACATAATATATATTTTCGAAGAAAAAGCCTAAAAACATAAATACATAATTATAATGCAAGTTAATTAAAAATATACAAATACCCAACATTTCAACAATTGAGATATGCGAATAAGAACCATTTCAAATAAATTAATGAAATAAAAAGAATCTTACCACAACGTCTCAATAATCCATGAAAATGACTTAATAATAAGTTATATTTCTAATTGAAAATTCTATAAGTAAACGTATATAATTTAATGCAACTATCAGAGATCTAAACCCGTAAGAGAATAAAGACAAATGATATTCAGCAGGATAGTTCGTGGGAATTTATCAAAAACCAATCTAAAACATTCTCTCAAATCTCTCTCATACAACGTACAAAACGATTGGACGTACAGAAACAGCTCACATAAATGCACGAGATACAAACACAGTGAATTGTCTCGGACGTATCCGGGAATTTCCGCTAAAAAGCCTAAGTAACGGAACAATCCGATACAATAACAAAGCAAACGATAACAGACGCCACGTAAACAAACGACAATTAATGCATGCGCGAATATTTATTTTCTTTTCCCGCGTCTTATACATAGACTGCGCACGCTAAAACGAAGATTAAAAGTAACAAATAAACGACCCGTGACATTCTCCCCTGCTAGGAGAAAAAATGGCTCCTGACATTTATTAACTTATAAAACAGCTGGCTCAGAACTGCAGTACCCATTTAGTTACAAACAGAACAAAAATTCATTTCAAATTATAAAGTCAGGTCTGCATTTGAAAATGACTCGGTTCTATAATATGTGTATCTTGTTGGATTTATAAAACTGTAATTCCTACAGTAGAAATGTGTCTTCCAATATCATTGCTGAAACTGAAATCAGTTTTATATCGAAACATTACTGATACATATTTAAAGGTATATGTTCAGTTAGCAATTAAAGAGGCTGTACTCCAGATTTGACATACAATTTTTTTTCTCATAAATTATATATTTAGATGTCGTGAGATTATAACAACATAATATTTTACTTCAGAACTGATTATAAAAGTCAAAATAGAATAAAAAAAAATATTTTCGCTCCAGCCTGATTTGAACTCTGGACCCTCGTGTTAGCAAAATATTTCCAATGCTTTTACTGTCACCACCATCGCCGCATGTGATATTACATATATTTACTTTAAATCTTATACGATATAGTTATACCGTCGCGTTACGGTATAGCACTTTGAAAGGGAAAAAAAACAATTTATAATGTAATTATTTGACTTATTTTTTTTTCAGTAAGTTAATTTTAAGCATTAGTCATAAATATTACAAGAAATTTATAATACAAGAAAACTTTCTTTTTTTGTCATCTGGAGCACAGCCCCTTTAAAGGTAGGTAACTGCTTCATCTGAAAATAAAGGTATATTTTCAATGCAATCAATTTAAAGGTTTAAGCTCATTATTGATGAAAATAAAGGTAAGAGCTCAATATTACTGAATTAAAGGTAAAGTAATAACTGAAATATAATGGCATTAAAAACAAAACACTTTGAAAATAAAACTTAATCAACAATAATAAATGTTTGCACATTTGAATTAAGTCATTGTTCAGAATAAATGTTAATTTATGCTGAAAATGAGAGAAATTCACAGAAAATTTATTACATTAATAACCAATGATATTCTCCCATGCTAGACAAATGAATTTCACCCTCTTGTGGAATATTTCTAACAACAGCCGAGACTGGTGTTACCCATTCTCCATACCTAACTGGTGCTCTCACGACTCTTTGAGGTTTCTGAGTGTCAGCTGTAGACAGGCGCTGAGCCTGATGACTGGCAAAAGGAGGCTCAGACCCATGACCTAAAGAAAAAATATTGTTATCATTAACACCTGAAACGTAAGATTCAGAATTAACATGAGAGTTTGACCTAGAAAAAATGCAATTTTTCTGAACTAAGTGTAACCATCTGACAAGAAGGCCTACTAGTAAAATTACTCATAGGTGTACCCTCACAAATAACATGGGAAATGTTAGATGGCTGCCCAGGTCTGGCCAACGTGACATGGGGCTTTGGTACAGGACTCCCCCTATGGGAGATAATATATTTCTCTATGGTATCTGAGACACTGTTAGAATCGGACTATGACTAACTGTCCGGTTCATTGGGCTTCACAGACTTATCTGGTGTTTATGCTGGTATTCGAACTGGTTGCCTGGTCTTTGGCGAGTTCAAATTGATATCCTCATATGGTATATAGTTGAGAGGAAGTAAACGATTCCAGTGAAGGGTGTTAACTTGTCCTGTGCCGTTTTCCTTCTTGACTCTATAGACTGGAACATTCTGGACTGGGATGCCTGTTACTAGATATGGTTTCTTTTGCCACTTGTCGTCCAGCTTTCTTTTTGTCGGCACATTTTTGACTAGGACTCTGTCTCCTACTTGTAGAGTTGAATGGCGCACCTTAATGTCATAGATCTTCTTGTGACGACCAGACTGCTTGGCTGAATTCTTCCTGGAAACTTGGTAGGCAAAGTCCAATCGCTTCCTGAGTTTGGCGGCATAGTTGTCTCTGCTACTGACTTGTGGCGTGGCGTCCTTGACCCCAAAAAAGCATCAACAGCTAGTCGTGGATGCCATCCAAACAGAAGGTAATGGGGTGAGAATCCAATGGCCTCATGTCGAGTAGAGTTGTAGGCGTGAACTAGTGGTTTCACATAGTCCTTCCAATTCGCTTTCTCGGCAGAGTCCAAAGTCTCAAGCATGTTGAGGATAATGGCATTAAATCGCTCTGTGACCGCATTGTCCATGGGGTAGTAAGGGGTAGTCCTGGTCTTCTGGACTCCAGCAATACTCCGTAGCTCCTTGATGACCTTACTCTCAAAATTCCTTCCCTGGTCAGAGTAATGCGAGACGAAGCTGTCAAAGAGGTCTCTTGTAGTGGTCTGTGCCGTCTGGTTGCGTTGAATTAAAATCTTTAGAGCGAACAGATATAGCGGCCAATCTTTGTTGAAGTTTCGATATGAATTTAAATAAGTGAGCAAAATAACACAAGAAAAAAGTTTTAGGTTTTTGTAACGTTTAGTTTAGACATTTTAGCGTATATTAACTGGGGACGCAATGTCCATGTCCCTTTTATCAAATAGCGCTGGGGACATTTCTTTCGAAGTATAAAATCAAGTCTTGGTAGCGGAAGTTCGGGGCGAAAAGGCGGATGGTAGAAAACAAGAAAACAAAAAATTGACCTTGTCAAGACACGGCAGATTTATGGCGAAAACACGACACTTTTAAGATGACTTTTTCGTGTTTTCGACCTTTAGCATTTTCACCCTGCTCCACAAAAACTGCACCTTTCGTGTCTTTGTATGGGTGGGGGATAGGGAAAAACGTTTTCACCATAAGTCGTGTCTTCATCTTTAAGCCTTGGCGGGGCAAACGTTGCCTTTGTCGTATTTTGTCGTATCTTTTTGCCCCGAAAACGCGCTAATACAACATGGCACATATCATCCACCATACAAAACCAACAGTTAAACTGAAACAAAGAAAAATAGAACGCTTTCTTCTGGTCCTTAAGGTCCTTTTGAAACGAAAACAATTGAGCTTAAGCATTTATCTGTCTGATTTTTTTTTTTATTTTTCTTCTTTGCCGACCTGGCTAGCTAAGTTGGTACAACATCGGGTTGTCAATCCAGGGGTTCTCGGTTCACATCCCATCAGGAGAGGCTAAAATTCTCCTTGATAATTGATCTTAGACAATGCGGCTAAGCCCTCTGATTTAAATGAGCAAGATCCGGTAATACTCGTTAGGTGGACTGACCACCACGATAGACCGACAAAAAACAAAAACAAAACAAAAACAACGACAAAACGAAGAAACAAGAGAACATGAATGAACGTGAAAAAAAGTCTTGATCCGATAAATCATACTTGATGTCGAGTTAAAAGAAACTGTTTCTTCTCAAGCTAAAAAGCCACTTCAGATACGATGATCTTACAGTAGTGAAGATACGAACCTCAAAACAAATAAAATAACACCAGATTAGTAGAATAAGTTAAACAGCCAATACATGAAGACAACGTGTACATCATTGTGCGTTAAGTACTTAATTGTTAGCATTCAAGGCCAAACTGTCCCAGTTTTATTGAAACAGCGTGCAAAATCGTATCAAATTTCAACTGAGTGTTAGAGAAATAATAGCAAAAAAAAATATGAAAGAAAAAGATAAAATTACGTATTAAAATACTGGTTGTGGGTATTTCGTGCCAAGCTCTAAATGTTAACAAAGACATTTAAAAAAAAATACTGTGGAATGATTTTCGGACTGAAGACATTACTTGGGATTTTTATATATCCAGTTTTGTAACTGATACTTGAAATACCTACTTTATGAAATATAAACTTATCTTTTTGAAAAGGTATGCCTTGAATTTTGCCTTATTTACAACGACCTTTCAACAAATTGGCACGTCGTTTGGTTTTTACGGTAAATCGGTATGAGCCAGAGACAGTATTGCCCTGTACATTTATACAAAAATCTTGAATGCGAATTCTTCCAGCATTCCGCCATTACACGGGTTTTCCTGTTTGAAAGAATATCTTTTACAGAATAAGATTGAGACCCAAATCTAAACTTTCAACACACTTTATTTATTAAATGGTCCAACGTTCAATTTAGTCATAGCCATTTTTTATATATAGGGGTAATATAAACTTATTGACTAGCGAATAGAGCAAAGGTCATGGTCAGACCGCACATCTCGGACACGCAGCTTGATAATGGTCTGAGCTAGTCGAGCTAGTTACAAAGCCGTCGCCATGGTAAAATGATAAAGTGTATAAACAAATTTTTGCAACATTCATTCGGAACGCTCGGACCATGCTTCGCATCTTCTAAACATCTCACACAGCGATAGATCAACCAATAATGCATTATTTTTAACTGACTGCCGATTTTCTAACACATTTGCTCGAATTAAAGAAATGCGTAAACAAAACGTATATGCAAACGTGTATTTTCTTGTACTTATCTTTTCAAAAGTCATATAAGCACCGCTTCATTTATGTTTAATGCATTTTGTGAAATACGAGGTATTAAATGAATAGAACAGCTAGATAGAATGCATAGTAAATTATGCGCTAAAATATGTATACAGTGAAATGAGAACACAAATTTATGAAATAAAAACAACAAAGGGAAAACCGTTTAACATCAGGTTTATGTAAATTGAAAACTGCATGAATAATGAATACATGAATGACGAACTATTTTTTTTTTATTGACGTTTGTTCCAGCCTTTGAGACATTGTGGTAAGACGTATAATCCCAAATAGTGTCCTACTTATTCAAACAACCATGTTTCATATATATACCCGGTGACACAACTACATGGTACCTCGTTTTTTTGTAGTATAGTGAATGAGCGTGGGATGGAACCTTCGATAAATTTATCATATTATGTTCTCGTCTAGTGTTACCACTAAAACTAGGACAAAAATGACCATCACATAAAGTAATAGTTTATGAATGTCTGTAAGAAATCTCTTCTCTGATGTAGGAAAATGTTTTCTCCTCTGCGACCTGTGCATACCATGATCACACGTACTAGGAACATAACGGCTTAAACACGCTTGTGAGAGAAAATTGCAAGTTTTAATAATCGACACACCTTATGACTGTATATCCGTATATGTGTCAAGTAGTTAAAATGTGTGATTTTCATTCACACACTTGTTTAGAGTCTATGTTATGTTCCTAGAATCTGTGACCACAATAAGCCTTCACCTTCGTCGACATAGGTCTTCAAAAAGATGACGAGTCTCTCGTTCTTGAAGGCTTAGGCAGGGACAATGTAGTCGGACTATGATGGGTTGATTTGAACTTATCAGCAGATTTTAGCTGTGAATATTTAGTTGGCCTTTGAAAGTAGGGGTGCTTTTTTGTAAGCCTGACCATCGAAAAATACTGGTATTTTTTGAAGAAAGTATTTGGGAGGATGTGTACGAGGAAAATCATACATTTAACTAATATATGTACCATACACTCTGACAGACAAATGTGTTAACATTTTGCACGACAAAACCATCCATGCGAAACCTTTACTGTTACCGCATTATATACATGTTAACAGAAATGTTAAACAAATTTTCAACTTGCGTTGGTTTTAATATTCAGTTAATATTTACTTTTCGTAAAGTTGTTGGACAGCCTTAGTGGTAAAATCTCTTAACGTCTTTGAGTTTTAACTTTGAGTTTTGAGTTTTAACGATTACTGCAAATCATTAAACTCTCTCTTTCTCTCAATAAATTTTCAATTAATTCCAAAACAAAATAAAAACAAACAAAAAACCGACAACAAAAAAAAACAAAACAAAATACAACCGCCCAAACAAAACAACAAAAACAAAAACAACAACAACAAAGCAAAAAATAAAGAAAAATATATTTACGCACCTTTCCCCCATGGTAGCTTCCTGAACTTCAATCCCTGATAGTCACAACTATTTTACCATTATCAAAACGAATTACGTGGTATGCTTAGGAAAAGCTTCCATGCATATCCAAAATGAAACGGGCTTTCAGCACATATTTATGCGTCTATTGCGGGTTTAAAAAGCCCGTTTAAATAGAAGGGTGCATAAAAGAACATTCAAAATCAAGCAATTTTGTGTACAAATATGAACATGACACGTGCAATCAAGTATAAATTTTTAACTAGGATATTGTTGGAAATGATTAACTTTTTCCATGGCGCACCATGTTTGATTTAAGTATAGGATATCTATCTCTTTGAGTTTATTTATCGTCGGTACCTGTTGCCCATATGACCGACGCCCCCCCCCCCACCCCCAGAGATTAGTTATTTTATGTTGTGGGGGATAGTGAAAGAAACAGAAAGCATCCCATTCCAGAGACACCCCTGTTTTTTTTTGCATGCCCAGTTTATAGCACTGATACAAGGGATCTCGGTTTAACGTCTCATCCGAAAGACAATAATGTTATTGGAGGAGCGCGGGATCGATCTCGGGACCCCTGGGTTACCAGTCCAGCGCGTTACCACTGGACCACTGATCCGCTCCAGTATAGGATACGTCAATCTATATACTTTTAAGTAAATAAAAAAAGACTTACAATGTAGAAATTTTTCGATATGACAAACAATTTAACAACATACATGATAAAAAGAATCTTCATGATATTCATCAATAAAGGATTTTCTTCTTTGTATAAAAAGACCTTATTACACACAAAGCACATTTTTTCTGGGATAGGTATTCATCAGTAGATATAGATTTTCAGTATCTGACAGATTTAATAATTGTGTAGATATGTCTCCATACATGTTCTGTCTTTTTTCAGGCCACACTCAAATTTGAGACGCACTTCATTTTCTATGGAACTTCTGTTGCAAAAATAAAAAAAAAGTCTTTCTTCTACTGGTTCTCGAGTGCAACGTCAAGATTTTAATGGTATTGGAACAACATCAAAACGAAAATGACACTAGGAACGTTCATTTTTTGTGTGAATTGTTACATATTTATTTGAGCTTGAATTGAAGTGTCTGTAAGTCATTAACTTTTGTACCTTTTGAATAACCTGAGGCCATTTATTAGCGAAAAACTTCCACATTGCTTCATTTAAGATTTGTATTAAGATCTACCCAGTATTTTAATTCAAACTGTCGTGGAAGCCCCACGTCATAGAAAAATATGCATGACATAACTGACCCATTTGTGTGAAGTAGTATCTTAGTCACACGGAAATACGTTATTGATAATTGATAATGGAAACAAGACGGTTCTAGTTTCTGAGTTGGATATTTCACGTTTGTACAATGTACGTGTTCAGTAAATGTAAAAAGGCAGTGAACCTATGCCCGTACAAATTTAAAAAGGGAGTGAACCTATGCATATACAAATTTAAAAGGGAGTGAACCTATGCCCGTACAAATTTAAAAAGGGAGTGAACCTATGCCCGTACAAATTTAAAAGGGAGTGAACCTATGCCCGTACAAATTTAAAAGGGGAGTGAACCTATGCACATACAAATTTAAAAGGGGAGTGAACCTATGCCCGTACAAATTTAAAAGGATGTGAACCTAAGCCCGTACAAATTTAAAAGGGGAGTGAACCTATGCCCGTACAAATTTAAAAGGGGAGTGAACCTATGCCCGTTCAAATTTAAAAGGGAGTGAACCTTTGCCCGTACAAATTCAAAAGGGAGTGAACCTATGCGCGTACAAATTCAAAAGGGAGTGAACCTATGCCCGTACAAATTTAAAAGAGAGTGAACCTATGCCCGTACAAATTTAAAAGGGGAGTGAACCTATGCACATACAAATTTAAAAGGGAATGAACCTATGCCCGTACAAATTTAAAAGGGAGTGAACCTATGCCCGTACAAATTTAAAAGGGGAGTGAACCTATGCACATACAAATTTAAAAGGGAGTGAACCTATGCCCGTACAAATTTAAAAGGGAGTGAACCTATGCCCGTACAAATTTAAAAGGGAGTGAACCTTTGCCCGTACAAATTTAAAAGGGGAGTGAACCTATGCACATACAAATTTAAAAGGGAGTGAGCCTATGCCCGTAAAAATTTTAAAGGGAGTGAACCTATGCCCGTACAAATTTAAAAGGGGAGTGAACCTATGCCCGTACAAATTTAAAAGGGGATTGAACCTATGCCCGTACAAATTTAAAAGGGGAGTGAACCTATGCCCGTACAAATTTAAAAGGGGAGTGAACCTATGCCCGTACAAATTTAAAAGGGGAGTGAACCTATGCCCGTACAAATTTAAAAGGGGAGTGAACCTATGCCCGTACAAATTTAAAAGGGAGTGAACCTATGCCCGTACAAATTTAAAAGGGGAGTGAACCTATGCACATACAAATTTAAAAGGGAGTGAACCTATGACCGTACAAATTTAAAAGGGAATGAACCTAAGTACACCGAACACGAACCTGGAGGCACCGAGATGAATATTGTCTACACACTGGAATTATTCAAATCCCCAAGTTTAAGCTTGGTGTTGCAGAACTGGCACTACACTGTTGTATATTAGGTAGTACAGCGAATGAGTTATGTCTGATCTTCAGGGGAGGTAATGCTGTCATTGGTTAATTTTGGAGAACATTATTCTGAATGTGTAAAATGTAAATCGAGAGGAGGGGAAGAGAAAAACAGTATGGCGCTAAATAAAAGCAAGAACAGGAAAAGTGGTTCTTCGTCTTTTATCCACTCATACCATCCACAGACACCAAATTCCCCAAATTACTACTACATATGATAAAACTCGTTCAAATTACACGTAACTTAATTCATTGGAAATACGAAAAATAGTGAATTAGCTCTTAAACTAGCAAATGAAGAATTATTATTCTTAACCCTTTCATTATGGGACCTGTCCACGCACGAAGCTCTAAGTCTGTTGAAAAAAAAGTACTAGAATCAACAAAAGCAAATACCTAAAATGTAAAGAGAAAGTTACTGTTCTTGTGCATCGCACTCCTTATCACGAGATCTATCTGTATTTTCAAGGATTTTGGAGAAATATAACTGTCTGGACACAAATAAAAAAAGAAAATCCACAAATTAAAGTACACAAACTAGAAATACAGACAGGATTTCAGGCCATTATGCTTTGCAAACCTCCTGTAAGTTCTACCCAGATATTAAGTTTCAGATTTATATCTTCAAGGGCATTGGTGATATGATCCTGGCAAAAAGCAGGTATAAAATTAAGTAAAGGCAATAGTCAACAAAAAGTAAATGAAATGTTGAATGTTATTTTGAAATTAATTTTTTGCCATACAATTATACCAAATTAAGCAAACGTTCGGTTTTATTCTCGTGTTGTGGTATTATCCAGGCGTGTCGTTATATAATCTTGTATTGTTGTGGTTTAATCCTAGTGCGTTGTGGTATAATTTTGGTTTGTTAAGTTCAAACACTCATGTGTTGTTTTAAAATTCTGTATTGTTGAGGTTTGTCCTGGGTGTGTTGTGGTATAATCCTGTTGTTTTTTGTGGTATATTGCGCTACTGTTGTGGTATGACCCTGATGCGGTACTATCCTAGCGAATTATAGCTCAATTATGCTATTTTGAGATATAATCCTGTATTGTTGTAGTTTAATCAATGGGTTAGTTTATGGTCTAATCCTGGTGTATTGTGGTTTAAATCTAGTGTGTTATGGTTCACACATGTTAGATAGGGTCATTTGAAAATGCATACGGTGTAATAAGTTGTTTATCCTGTTGAGATATGGTATAATCATGGTGTGTTGTTGTTTATCCTGATTAGATATGGTGTAATCAAGGTGTGTCATGTTTATCCTGTAGTGATATGGAAAAATCATGGTGTGTTGTTTTTATCCTGTAGTGGTATAGTATAGTCATGGTGTGTAGTGTTTTATCTGGGAGTGATACGGTACAATCATGGTGTGTTGTGGTTTATCATATTGTGATATGGTATCATGGTGTGTTCTGTTATGATATGATATAATCATGTTGTGTTGTTTTTATCCTGTTGAGATATGGTATAATCATGGTGTGTTGTGGTTTATCCTGTAGAAATATGGTATAATCATGGTTTGTTCTGTTGTGATATGGTATAATCATAGTGTATTGTAGTTTATCCTGTAGAGATATGGTATAATCATGGTGTGTTGTGGTTTATCCTGTTTAGATATGGTATAATCATGGTGTGTCATGTTTATCCTGTAATGATATAGTATAATCATGGTGTGTTGTGTTTTATCCTGTAATGATAAGTATAATCAAAGTGTGTAGTTGTTTATCCGATTGTGATATGGTAAAATCATGGTGTGTTGTGGTTTATTCTGTAGTAATATGTTGTAGTTTATCCTGTAGAGATATGGTATAATCATGGTTGGGTTTGTTGTAATATGGTATAATCATGGTGTGTTGTGGTTTAACCTGTAGAGATATGGTATAATCATCGTGTGTCATGTTTATCCTATAGTGATATGGTATAATCATGATGTGTTGTGGTTTTATTCTGTTGTGATATGGTATAATCGTGGTGTGTTGTGGTTTATCATGTAGTGGTATGGTATAATCATGGTGTATTGTGGTTTATTCTGTAGTGATATGGTATAATCATGGTATGTTGTAGTTTATCCTATAGAAATATGGTATAATCATGTTTTGTTCTGTTGTGATATGGTATAATCATTGTGTGTTGTGGTTTATCCTGTAGTGATATGGTATAATCATGGTTTGTTTTTGTTTATCCTGCAGTGATATGGTATAATCTTGGTGTGTTATGGTTTATCCTGTAAAGATATGGAATAATCAAGATTTGTTGTGGTTTATCCTGTAATGATATGGTATAATTGTTGTGTGTTGTGATTTATCCTGTAATGATATGGTATAATCATAGTAATGGTTTTTCCTGTAATAATATGGTATGATCCCGATTTGTTGTGGTTTATCCTATAATGATATGGTATAATTGTTGTTTGTTGTGGTTTATCCTGTAATGATATGGTATAATCACAGTTGTGGGTTATCCTGTAATGATATGGAATAATCATGGTTTGTTGTGATGTATCCTGTAGTGATATGGTATAATCCTAGTGTGTTGTGGTTTATCCTGTAGAGATATGGTATAATCATGGTTTGTTGTGGTTTATACTGTAATGATATGGTATAATCCTGGTGTGTTGTGGTTTATCCTGTAGAGATATTGTATAATCATGGTTTGTTATGGTTTATCCCGTAATGATATGGTATAATCATAGTTGTGGTTTAACCTGTAATGATATGGTATAATCCTGGTTTGTTGTGGTTTATCCTATAATGATATGGTATGATCATTGTTTGTTGTGGTTTATCCTAAATAATATTGTATAACATTGTTTGTTGTGGTTTATCCTATAATGATATGGTATAATCATTGTTTGTTGTGGTTTATCCTGTAATGATATGGTATAATCCTGGTTTGCTGTGGTTTATCCTATAATGATATGGTATAATTGTTGTTTGTTGTGGTTTATCCTGTAATGATATGGTATAATCATAGTTGTGGGTTATCCTGTAATGATATGGAATAATCATGGTTTGTTGTGATTTATCCTGTAGTGATATGGTATAATCCTGGTGTGTTGTGGTTTATCCTGTAGAGATATGGTCTAATCATGGTTTGTTGTGATTTATCCTGTTATGATATGGTATAATCATAGTTGTGGTTTATCCTGTAATGATATGGTATAATCCTGGTTTGTTGTGGTTTATCCTATAATGATATGGTATAATCATTGTTTGTTATGGTTTATCCTATAATTATATGGTATAATCATTGTTTGTTGTTTTTATCCTGCTGTGATATGGTATAATCCTGGTTTGTTGGGTGTGCTGTGAAGAAAGTACTTGTGTATGGTGGTTTTATCCTGTTGTCTTATTTGATAGGTAAGCCTGTGTAGTTGACTCAGTTGGTGTCCAGTGGTAATACCTTGGTAAATGATGTTACAACTCTGATGTAAACTGTCCATTGGTTTTGATCAGGTGTCAAGTGAGTGTATGGAGTTTTTGGTTTATTTAGAAGTATTGAATGAATAAGTGCTGATCTACATGTATTTAGGTCAATCATATGGATAAGAAACACTTTGTGAAACAAAAAAACAACAACACCTTTTCTTTTCTTCTATACTTTCTTATTCAATATCTTTATTACAAAAAAAATTCTTCTTAAAATAATTAGGCTGTTATCAGGGTGCTGATGTAAAAGTTTATACATCAGAGTTAACACCTTGTTTCAGGCACATTTTTCTTTCTGTGTCAGTAGGATGTATTAAATATAGGGACTTTGATCTTGTTTAAAAATAACTTGAATCTAGAACATGTCATACTTCAGGTAAAGTTATGGTTAGAATTATAAAGCATCAGTATTTCTAAATGTACATCTATTATGGATATGTATGATAGACATTGACTTGTAACCTAAAATGTTTTACACAGACCTTATTTTACAATTGCAAGTAACTTTAATTTCTGTGTGTTTCAAACTAGTATGAGTCAAAAAAAAACATCACATGACAAATCTCAAAGTTTGTATCCTGCAAGGAATAATTCTGTTGACAATATGGTGTAACAAAAAAATGAAAAACTGTAGATCCTTCAGAATGTTTCTTTTTTTTTGACAATCAGATCTCAAGGTTATTTGTTTTTCTATTATTTTATTTCAACATTGAGTCATTTAATGGTCAATGTGAAAAAAGTATAAGTCATTTGGAAGATTTCTCCAAAAGGGTTCTTGTGTGGAAACATGAACTAAATCTTTTTAGTAATAGGGGAGTTATGGCTGATATTAAGTACTTTTAGACCTTACAGGTTAAGGTCATGCAGAGATCAAGGTCAAATAAATATATGTCAGTAGAAGATCTTGTTCCAAGGGGTGTTGTGTTCAAATATGAAGTAAATCCATTTATCAATAAGAAAGTTATGGGCAATTTTTTGGACTGACTGACTGACGGATGGTTGGGCAGACTGATAGTTCAAAAACTGTATACCCTACTGCAAATCTGTCCTATGCATGCAATTCTGTCAACAAATCATGAACAATAGGAAGCCATACATGTCTTAATGAACTACATGTACCTTTCAATTTATCCAATGTCTGTTGGACTAAAGGAGAAATTTCACAATTACTTTCAGGAACAAACAGCTTTCCATACTTGCACATTATCAATGTTTTATAAGTTGTTAACACACTTTCTTGATAGGCAGAGGTATTGAAGAACACATTCTTTAGTGTAAGTGCATCTGTACTGGAATCCTGCCTCTCTTCATTAATGTGGAGGAGAAAATCTTCTACAACTGTCTTTATATGTGACAAATATGGTGATTTACTGTTATCATATACAGGTGCAATCTCGTTCCTCTCTGTTTCTTTTGATGTAGTCTGTAAACAGATACACAATGTATACTCTCTGATCAGCATACAATCAACTTTGATTAAGAAACCATACACTGAATCAAATAATAAATAATACAGGTATTACACGTTTTACTTGCTATGTATATTAAACCTGGTTGTTCTGCATCATCAATATGTTACCATTATAAAGGAAGACTATACATCTGAACACTATTTCTGAGTATGGATAAGTATGGACAATTTTTTTTTTACCATTAACATGATAAATACAAACACATTATAAAATATCCTCCAGCAACTCACCTTTGCAGATGTTTTCTGCATGCATCCTTTACTCTGAATATACTTTGAAAATGCAGAATCCAGTGTCTGAAAAAGAGAAAAAAACAAAGACATTTATTTTCATAATCCACAGTACATTTTCACAAGCAAGCCTTGAACTTAGATAAGGTATGAAAACTGTAGAAGTTAACACGTTCATCTAACAAAGTAAGCAAAACTCAAAACAAGGCAAGCAAAACCCATCAAGAGGCAAGCAAAACTAATAATAGGAAATTTAAACCTAAAAGGCAAGTAAAACACATGCCAATGCATTCCACACGTAAAACAAGATAAGTAAAAGACTGACCTGTACAAAGTCCAGTTCATCCCAGTAAGTGTTCATCTCACCTCTGTCAAACAGCCTCTCCTCATGGTCCTATAAACAAACCAGGTCATTTACATACATTAACCCTGACCATACTAAATCTCTTAAATGAACATGTCTATCTTTCAATCTGGACAGTATCGTTTACAGTTCAAATGGGCTTTAACTGAGGTTTCTTCACCAAAAGACAATTGGTGAAAACTGTTTGTAGCCATAACCAGCAATGTTTAAAAGGCAGTCATTTTTCTTAACTACGCTTAATTCATTTTTGAAAGCTCTAAGTTTAGTTCATTTTTCAAAGCTCCACATAGATGCAATCTAAATAAGCTTATATCAATTGGCATTATGCTCTGGTGACACATAACTTGATTAAACATTCACTTGGGATAAGTCAGATATATTAATTATTAGTACCTTCACACTTAGGTCATTCACAATACAGCTTTCAACCCATCATTTAATGCAATACAAATAGTAGGTATCATGTAATCTTAAAATCTTGAAAAAACAACAATTAAACAAGAGGGCCATGATGGCCCTGGATCACTCACCTGATTACTTTGGCTGTAGGTTTGCTGTTAAGCAGTATTTCATGTTTTAATTGAAAGTATATAAGTGCCTACAAACCAAATATGTAAAATATCAGTCAATAAATAAAGGCTCTATGACAGAAAGTAGAAATATCTATTATAAGCTATGGTGACCTTGACCCAGTGATCTCAAACCCTACCCATGGGTAGAGGTCCTTGCAAGGAACCTATATACTGAATATCAAAGATATTGGTCTATAAATGAAGGCTCTATGAGGTACAGTAGATAAATCTATTTTCAGCCTCCGCGACCTTTAACCTAATCTAATAATTTGAAAAAGGTTGATAAAGCTTGCTTCATGCCAAATTTTAAAATTCTAGGCCTTGTGGTTTCAGACAAGAAGATTTTAAAGATTTCCTTTTTTACATATTAAGGGCCCCCGGGGTGGGGCAAATTTTGACCCCAGGGCCAACATTTAAACTAGAACTATCGCTGAATGCGATTCATACCCCCACCAATGTCCTTGACAGAAGACAACATGGAAAGGTGGTTAAGGGAATAACTTTAGTGGCACATTGAATACATATACATAAAAAGAAATTATCTCTGGTGAAAAAAACAAACAAATTGTACAGGTAATAGTATAAATATATATTGTCAAATCATGTTCAAAACAGTTACAAATAACCTTTCATTTTCCCAATGTACTAAAACAAACAAAAGCAGTGAAGTTAAGAAAATAGCATAATTATGTCAAAATGTAATTAAGGGTGAAAAACTTTGCATACTGAGCTTACTTGTTCTAGTTTTAGAAATATTCAAGTACATGTTAAAATTTCAGAACATTTTCTAAGTCAATTTTTGACCTTCAAGTGTGGCCTTGACCTTAAGCTGGCACAAGGGTAAGATGGGTTCTGCACATTGCCCAGTTGGGGTGAATATTTGAGTCAAGTTTGAAGAAAATCCTTCCATTAGTATAGAATTTATAGAGCGGACACAACATATTGTCTAGTATTGACTGTAAGTAAATTAAAAGACTTAAAAAGGGGCATAACTTTGTCAAAATGCAATACAGAGTTATGAACTTGACCTGCATATCTTACTTGTGATACCTCATATATCTTTTAAGTTTTAAGCAAATACCTAAGCTAGTTTCAGAAATATTCAAGTACATGTTAAAATTTAAGAACATTTTCTAAGTCAATTTTGACCTTCAAGTGTGACCTTGACCTTAAGCCGGCACAAAGGTAACATGGGTTCTGCACATCCCCTTGTTGAGGTGAACATTTGAGCCAAGATTAAAGAAAATCTTTCAATTAGTGTAGGACTTACAGAGCGGACACGACATAATGTCTAATATTTGATTGTTTGATATTTGACCTTCAATTGTGACCTTGACCTTGAGCTGACACATGGGCAACATGGGTTCTGCACATTCCCTTGTTGAGGTGAACATTTCAGCCAAGTTTGAAGAAAATCCTTCAATTGGTATAGGATTTATAGAGCGGACACGATAATGGAGACGGACGGACGCGACAAAGCGAATCCATTATAGCCCCCCCCCCCCCCCCACCCCACATTTTGTGGTGGGGGTATAACAATATTGGTAAAGGTTCTTTACACAATACTCAACACCAAATATCTCAGGTCCAGACCTATTTGTTTTGGAGAAAAATTATTTTTCATGTTTTTCCTATATAAATCTATGTAAACCAAGAGAACCCTGAGGCGTGGCCAATTTTGACCCAGGAAACATAATTTGAACAAACATGGTAGACATCCATTAGACAATGCTACATATAAAATATCTAAGCTGTAGGAATTGAGGTTTCCAGTAAGAAGATTTTTAGAGATTGCCTTTTTTACATATTAAGGGCCCCCGGGGCAGGGCCAATTTTGACCCCAGGGCCAACATATAAACAATACTGGTAAAGGTTCTCTACACAATACTCCACACCAAATATCTAAGGTCTAGTCCTATTAGTTTCGGAGAAAATGGTTTTTCATGTTTTTCCTATATAACTATATGTAAACCAAGAGAACCTTGGGGCGTGCCCAATTTTGACCCGGGGAACAAACTTGGTAGACATCCACTAGACAATGCTGCATATCAAATATCTAAGCTGTAGGCACTGTGGTTTCCAGTAAGAAGATTTTTAAAGATTTCCTATATAAGTCTATGTAAAATAAAGTGACCCCGTGGGCGAGGCCAATTTTGACCCCAGGGAAATAATTTGAACAATTTTTGTAGAGTTCCATTAGAGGGTGCTAAATGCCAAATATCTAAGCTCTAGGCCTTGTGGTTTCAGACTAGAAGATTTTTAAAGCTTTTCCTTTAGGTTGGTATGGCAACCAGAGTTCTGCATGGAACTGATTTCTTTGAACAACTTTGGAAAAGCTTCATGCAAGGAACATCCATGGTAAGTTTCATCAACTTTGGCCCAGTGGTTTAGGAGAAAATGTTGTTTAAAGCAAAAGTTGACGATGCACGATGCACTGACGCATGACGGACACAGGGCGATCCTAAAAGCTCACCATGAGCACAAAGTGCTCAGGTGAGCTAAAAACATTAAAATCATTGCATTAATAATATCATGATTACATTATCCTCTCCCCTCCTTTCAACCATTAGTTCTAGAAGTACTGGTACAGTAAGGCCAGTGTTGTTCTCAGGTCCCCCAGCACACACCACATGGTCTAAAAGTTGTGCCATGGCAACATATGGATGAGGTAGAACTGAAAATGAACATAGTTTCTTAGCTATAGGATATGACCCCTTACCCTGTTATACTTCATACATTTTACTACTTATTTCTAGGCATGGCAAATTATTTTATAACCATTTTATGAGTCTTTAAATTCAACTTAAAAACATCTACCATAATCAGTACATCAGTACACCTACAGATTTATAATAAATATCTCTGAGTGTTTTAGACGAATATCCTCTTAACCAAAATGATTTTTTGGGAGGGTAGTGGGGGGGTCATTTTGTCAAACTTTATATTTTCTTTTCTTTTATTCTTAATGAACAGTGAAAATCTCTCATTACAACACCTTGAGTTTACCTTTAGCTTTTCCTGACGATAGACCTGTCACTATGGAAATAGCTGTTTCTCTGACCTCAAGGTCATCTGCTTGTAAGAGGTCAAGTACACATCTGACAGTATCAACATACAGATGTTGATCTAAAAGTAATAATATGCTATCAGAATTTATAAAAGTTAAAAACATTGTAAAATATGAGCAAAACTCTTCTACTATGGCTAGAGTTCCAATTGATTTAACTAACTGGACTGCTTAAACATTTTTAACTTTGTATGTGTGGAGTGAGATGCTTCAGCTGGTTCCCAACAAAATATATACATCACAGTTACAAGTATAAGAGTGAACATCACAGTTACAAGTTTAAGAGTGAACATCACAGTTACAAGTATAAGAGTGAACATCACAGTTACAAGTATAAGAGTGAACATCACAGTTACAAGTATAAGAGTGAACATCACAGTTACAAGTATAAGAGTGAACATCACAGTTACAAGTATAAGAGTGAACATCACAGTTACAAGTATAAGAGTGAACATCACAGTTACAAGTTTAAGAGTGAACATCACAGTTACAAGTATAAGAGTGAACATCACAGTTACAAGTATAAAAGTGAACATCACAGTTACAAGTATAAGAGTGAACATCACAGTTACAAGTTTAAGAGTGAACATCACAGTTACAAGTTTAAGAGTGAACATCACAGTTACAAGTATAAGAGTGAACAAATTTGTCATTTGACTGATATGGTGTAATTTTTATTTGTATTTAAGGTTTGCTCTGTTTAGCAAACTTATATATTTTGAGTATTGAGGAATTGACTTTTTAGAATTGACTTTTTCGAATGCTTACAGAAATAAATGAATGATATAAATGTGACATTTAACGTATGTCTGGTCAGGAATTTACAAGACTTTTTATCATCAAATACTTGAATATAACTTAGATCTGCATTTAAACAACTCAAACAATAACTGCTCTTCCTAAAAGTAAATATGACATATAAATCATTAGGAGTCTTCAAATTCAACTTAAAATTTTTACCATAATCAGTACATCTCGGTAAAAAGCTATACAAAGCTTATGTTTATCTACATGTTGTACATTGAACCAACAATAAATAAATATTGTGTTATTGTTTTGTATTATATAGACTATGGAGTATTGGTCATGCAAGCATGTAAAAAAATAAGCATTTTGATATTACCTGTACTTATACAGTGAGATTTTTCTCCTGCTAATAAATCACTGTTCAATACAAGAGCCTGGGCACAAGCCAGCAGTACTTCTGAACTGGTCTCCATATGTTCTGTGTACCCTCTTATTGTACTAATGAACTTAGTAACAATGGTTGCTATGGTAACCATGTCTTTGCCAGCATCAACCTCACTTTGCTTCGATGACAGTGGTTTGCTTTGAGTTTGGGACAATTCTCTTTCAAGCAAGTGATATAAAGTAACACCAGTGAATGTAATAATTGAAGCCATTAATGTGTCACTGAAATTTGAAAAAAAAAAAAACTTGCTTAAGTACAGTGCACACTTCACTTTAGTAGATATTATCAAATGCCAATACAGGGTTCAAAGGTGAAAATATACAGCTATCCATTCAAATATTGAACAAAAATAGCATTATCAACAGTAAGTATCCCACCAGATCATAAGTTGTTCATAGTTAAAAGTGTATGCTACAAACTTCTATCTGTAATACAAAGATGAAAAGCAACAGAAAAATCCTAGAGCCTGTAGGATTCAAACTTAAGGGTGTTCAGGCAAGTTGTCGATGATAAACCAGTAATTAAAACCAATGAGCCTAAGAATTGATGCTCTGATGCAGATTCTGAATTTATAGCAAATACAGCAGAAGTGCATATGAGTGTAACAAATAACTTAGCATATCTTTAAAAAAAAAATTTCAGATACCTGCATGTATGTGCAGTTAACTCCATCACCATCTCGTGAAGAACTTGCAACAAAGTTGACACTTCCACATTAAACATTGCTGACTGAACCATTCTTGTTTCCAGCAATCTATAATGTATAATTGATGTTACCTACTCTTTTATGTGCTATCTAAAATTTGATTCACAACAGTTCAAATCGTTTTTACTTGGTAGAGGCTGTATATACAAATGTAAATCAAACAGTTCTAACAGATGTGAAATTCTAACAATAATTCTATTATTTTTAGGGCTTGGTGCAAAACAACTGTATTCTCTTCTATTTCATATGTAGACATAATAGTTTTGCACTAAGCCTTTGATCTATTTATTCACCTTTTTCTAGTCAATATTTTCCAGCATGATATGTAGTCTTGTCTGTTAACTAATTCTTTTTATCAGTCTATTATTAATATAAGATTTTGAGCATTCCTCAGAGTCAACTTCACCAAAAAAGTGTTTTCTAACCCTTTCATTTAATTCATTTCTAAGTCTTACAGATTTGAACATTTTAAACTGTACAAGTATTTTTTTATAGAACTTACCTGAGCAACTGTATTTTACATTCTTCATGTTTCTCTACACGCAATCTTGCTAGTAAAGGTGTGAGCAATGCAGATGACAATCTTACATCAAATTTGGTTTCCCCTTTAGATTTCCCATAATCCCCTTTGGCACAACATGAGGCAGCATCATCTGACCTTTCACTACATGAAAACATCTCTGTCAACTTCTCCATGACAGTTTGCCTTACTTCATATGATTTAGAATTCAAACATTTAACAATAACATCTTCAATATTCCCTGTGTTGTCCTTTATCACAGATTAGATTATCACTTAGTTGATCACAGCTTGAACTAGATTTATCCAGACTTCTTACAGGAGAGCTTGTCTGTTGGCTGGATTCTTCAGTCTCACACTGCAAAAGTTCTGGAGAAGGTCTCACACAACTATCACTATGTGGTGGTCTCACACAGCTATCATCTGATAAAGAATTAATTAAAAACAAGTTACAGTAGAGTGTACATACTGTAGTTTGAAATTCTGACAAGGTAGGGGTGCACTGGTCATATACAGTGTCAAAACTCTCTATCTCTGAACCAATAATCCTGGAAAGAGTATGGATAAAGTCTTGACAGTGGAACTGTTGCATAAAACTATGCATAAACTATGAGTAACTTCTAGACCAAGTGTCCTGGTGGCTAGACATCTGTTGTGCCTGAAAATTCAAATAATATTTTGTAAATTGTGACTGTTTTCTTTTGTTATAAAACTGAATGCACTACTAAAGCAAAGTATGTCACAAATATTGAATGACACAGCACAAAATTCATATCCCTATTGAATCCCTTATGATTGTGGTTGCAGGCAGCTCTTTATGATTCTAATGACGAACTTAGTTATCAATCCTCAGTAAGCACTATACAGTTAATTTTGACAGATTAATTTTATCTTAATTTTAAACCACAACACACATGTTTCATTTCTATAACAAGATATACACTTATTTTACAAAGGCATAATAATTTATTAAAACAATTATATCTCTTTTTTGTTTTGTACGTTACAATAGACTAGCACTAACTGTGCATGATATATAACAAATTCAGACAGATTGTATAAAACTGCATGCAGATAACTCTTACACAGATAAAAGTACAGGAAACTGACCTTATTGTAACAATGTGATCTATTTGTTACATTACCTTGAAATGAGGACAAGCATTCTCTCCTTCCACATCTGACCTATCATGACCTCTAACCTTGACTGTACTGATGACTGGTAACAAGGGGATTGTTTTACACAGCTTGTAATACCTAAAACAGCAATATAAATTCAGTTTCTTAACTACAATGAAGTTCCACTAAATGAAGACCACTTAATTTCAAAAGTGTGCAAAATTCAAGTGAGTTTTAAGAACCAAAGTCTGAACTTTAGAACAAAAACGAACCACTGTTAAAGTCAATTTATTTTTAGGCTCGCTTATTTGACTGGTCTTATTACCGGTAGTAGAGCATTTTCAGGTATCTACCGGTAATTATTCAGAATATAATTACAATTAAAACCTGAGTGATGAAGACATTTAAAGGTTAAACATTCTGTGCATTATACATGTGTGTATTTTTGTACCACATGATATTTATTCAAAAGGTATTTTCACCACCGACTATGAGAAAACCATAGTATGAATACTATAAACCTTCACCTGAGGCAGTTATACTCTTTCTTAGATTTATGTTTTAATGCTTCATTATGAAAAAGGATGAAGTTAAAGATAACGAAAGCTGATAAATTTTGTTCATACTTGCAAGAGAACTCCATGAATCTGATTCTGTCTCATAACATCAGTTGGTTGACATGGCAACAAGGTCAAAAGGATCACGAAACACTGACATCACATGATCCTTTTCAACCAATGGCTTGAAGGGCTTTTGCTGCCATTAACTCTGGTCTTTAGAACAGGATTAGCACTGCATCTGGAAGAAAATCAGACTGATGCAAAAATATGTCATGACCTTGACCCCTGACCTATATATTTTAACACACTATTTATAGTATAACTTTCAAGACCAATTGGTTTATTCATCAGCTTGCTGAATTATACATGGCAAACAGTTTCAGCAATCTTTAATGTTGTATCAATGTGTGTAGCATACTAGTACCTTTCATCAGAACAATGAAATCACAGTGTTGGCAAATCTTAAATGTTTACAAACACATTTACAATAACCAGCTACTTTACTTTGTATTACTTCAGCTAGCTTTCTGTCAACTTGCAATCAAGACTTTTGGAATCCAACATGATGAGATTTTACCATCAATTACTGCTGAAATAATTAGTATTTAGAAAAACTTCTACAAAATACACTTACTTGATGACATAAGGTATAAATGCAGCTAAATTCAGACTGGTATCAGTTCCTTCCATTGCAGAGGGAAAAAGCCTCCCTAACACCATGAGTATAGGGAACAGTCCTGGGTGCAGCTGACTGGTTACATTCTCTGTTGCCATAGCAACTTGCTCTAACAGGAACTGGTACAATGAGGGATAGTTGTAGAAAAATGTTCGACCTGTCTGACTGAAAATGGAACATTAATTGGTCTTCCTCGGTGAAACTATAAATAAAATGCTGCTTTTGTTGGAAATGATACTGCTATCAGAACATTTATTCAAGTTTTCCTATAACTCCTCAGTCATACAATAAGCCGAAAAAGGTGATTTTTTTCTCCTTGCTTCAAACAAGCATTTGCAATTCCAGTTTATAATATTCCATGCTAAACAAATCTGAACAAAAAATACCAGTTTTTCCTCGAGAAAGTTGTTTCATCTTTACTTCTCTTCACACCAAATATCCTTGTCATCATGGCAGTCATCAGTAAGGTTGCTGAATTCCGCACCTACAGAACAAGACACTAACATAATCTACAAGTAGATCAGTAACTGATATTTTGGGGTTTAAAAAGACATTATCTACATGAGAGATCATTAATATCACATACTGATATTTTGAGGTTTAAAGAGACATTATTTACATTAAGATCATGAATGTCACATACTGATATTTTGGGGTTTAAAGATACATTAAATTTCTTACAGACTATTCGATTCATCACTCACAAGGCCTTGTAAGTGGGTACGATTTCATGATCTTGCTGCAGTATAGATGACTGTATATGTTTCATACAGCTTTGGTTAAGGATATTAAAGAAATATTTTTCTGATGAATATTATGCTACATACTGCCCAGAGGGGAGACTTGAACCCGAGTATAGCCACCTTCAAGCCATAGGCAACAAATGGTGCAACATCATCTTTTAGTCTTGAGTCCTTATACAGGGCTCTGAGAATGTTCAGTGCATGGACCTGAAATACATAAATATTCTTATCTAAATTCTCCAAAGAAGTACTTTTTATGTAAGAACAGTTAAAACAATAATCCTTGGATATCAAACTTCCTGAACTTTAGTTTAATAAAATTCTACTTTTTAGATTAAACAATGAGGTGGATATCACATCTGCCAATAATGGATAACACATCTGCCAATAATGGATATCACATCTGCAAATAATGGATATCATATCTGCCAATAATGGATATCATATCTGCCAATAATGGATATCACATCTGCCAATAATGGATATCACATCTGCAAAAAATGGATATCACATCTGCAAATAAAGACAGAGAAAGACTTTTTTCCTGGTTGGGAGTTCAGTAACAAAGTTTTACACATCTGAATGACTGTTTCCTGTGGCAAAAGTTCAGTAATAAGTATTTACATGACTGTTTCCTGTGGCCTGAGTTCAGTAATAAGTATTTACATGACTGTTTCATGGGACATGAGTTCAAAACCTAGTACTTACATATTTACATGACTGTTTCATGGGACACGATGTTCAGTACCTAGTATTTACATATTTACATGACTGTTTCATGGGACATGAGTTCAAAACCTAGTACTTACATATTTACATGACTGTTTCATGGGACATGAGTTCAGAACCTAGTATTTACATGACTGTTTCATGGGACATGAGTTCAGTACCTAGTATTTACATATTTACATGACTGTTTCATGGGACATGAGGTCAGTACCTAGTACTTACATATTTACATGACTGTTTCATGGGACATGAGTTCAGTACCTAGTATTTACATGACTGTTTCATGGGACATGAGTTCAGTACCTAGTATTTACATGACTGTTTCATGGGACATGAGGGCAGTACCTAGTACTTACATATTTACATGACTGTTTCATGGGACATGAGTTCAGTACCTAGTATTTACATATTTACATGACTGTCTCATGGGACATGAGTTCAGTACCTAGTACTTACATATTTACATGACTGTTTCATGGGACATGAGTTCAGTACCTAGTATTTACATATTTACATGACTGTCTCATGGGACATGAGTTCAGTACCTAGTACTTACATATTTACATGACTGTCTCATGGGACATGAGTTTAGTACCTAGTACTTACATATTTACATGACTGTTTCATGGGACATGAGTTCAGTACCTAGTATTTACATGACTGTCTCATGAGACATGAGGTCAGTACCTAGTACTTACATATTTACATGACTGTTTCATGGGACATGAGTTCAGTACCTTGTATTTACATATTTGCATGACTGTCTCATGAGACATGAGGTCAGTACCTAGTACTTACATATTTACATGACTGTTTCATGGGACATGAGTTCAGTACCTAGTATTTACATATTTACATGACTGTCTCATGAGACATGAGGTCAGTACCTAGTATTTACATATTTACATGACTGTTTCATGGGACATGAGTTCAGTACCTAGTATTTACATATTTACATGACTGTCTCACGAGACATGAGGTCAGTACCTAGTACTTACATATTTACATGACTGTTTCATGGGACATGAGTTCAGTACCTAGTATTTACATATTTACATGACTGTCTCATGAGACATGAGGTCAGTACCTAGTACTTACATATTTACATGACTGTTTCATGGGACATGAGTTCAGTACCTAGTATTTACATATTTACATGACTGGTGCTCTGATGTGCTGACAATGGTTCACTTCTGCTGACTCTAGTTAAACCTGTGACCTCTAGGTAAAAATATATATCTCTGCACCATTGAATCTCCATTTATGTGTTAAATAAAAACATTATGTTGATAGGACATGTGACAAGTAGATAGGACAAATGAAAATATCTGTACCTTAGCTGTAGATTTTTCTTGTAAGACAACTGTTTCATCGGCAGCCAGTGTCAGTAGCTCCTGCATAGTCTGTCTAAAGCACTGCCTCCCTGTAGATGAAGGTTCAGTAGTCACCAGTGCCTGAAAAAACATTTAACAAATGGTTGAGGAGCCATTTAGGTTTTCTTGTTCATTTTGTTTATAGCAGACAAGGTATCAGTTAACATCACACATAATGTACCGTATCAATGAAAAATGGTGGAACAACAGTTAACATGGTTTAAGTATATGAGTGGACATACAGAAAAGTCTTTCTTTAACTGAAAATGGAATATAAACTAAATGTATACCTGTATATAGAATGGTACACCTGCACTTCTCCTTGTAGCACAGAGACGGGACTCTGGGTTACCAGACCGGATATCCACCATCACTTCAGACAACCATTTACTCGGCAGCTGGTGAAGCTCCGATATGCTACTCCTGTAACAATAACAACAATGAAGTGTTCCTCACTTTTTGTTTGTCCTTTGATGAAATTTTAGTCTATACAAAGTTCCAATTAGTTTAGGGCAGTGAAAAGTAAGGGTCACAAGAATTTCCCAGGATACATGATGATTCTATACAAAATTAAAACCATTTTAGGGTTGGAAAAAAAAATGTATCCAATATCGGCTTTTTGGGAACATTGTCTATACATGTAAAAGTATTCCTGGAAAGTGTAAGTATTGGGGATTATGGAAACATTTTTACAAGACTGTGGGCAGTTACAGTGCTAAACAAATACTATGGAGTCATTCAGTGGTTTACAATTAAGCACTTCAGAGGAAGATAGCATAAATGTAAACCTTGCATAATTCTTGTAAGACTGCAAAGATAGCATAAATGTAAACTTTGCATAATTCTTGTAAGACTGCAAACCTAACCTTTACTTAAGAATTGCTGAACATGAAAGTTTACCTCCACAGCATATCTGTGACCTTGACAAAGCCAGCATAAGCCAATTCAAAGGCTCCTCTGTGTTTTGATTCTAGAAGAAGTGTTGTAAAAAAATCTCCAACTTGTAAAATCTGAAAATACAACACAATCTATAAGAAAAACAATGAATTAACATCTTTCTTTTTGTGTGTGCCTTTTTCACCTTTTAAAGATGTCATACATGATACATGAAACACTGTAACAAGTATATTTCAAATTGGGTTAATGTACCAACAAGTGTACTTAACAACCAGTAAACATTTAATATCCAAAATTGTCTATGAGCATTTTAATCTGCCGAACCAGAACACTGCCCAACAACACTTCATACACAAATCAACATAAAATAATGTATGAGCTGGTAGATATGGTCATTCAGATGACTGAATTTGGCAGCACAGGCTATCCAATAAACCAAATAGAACTACTGCGACCTTTTTTTTTATTCTTTTGAGTTTCCCACACAAATAAATGACAGCATGTAGCCACTTCTGAAATTCAAGAAGTTACAACAATCACAGGTACAAAATTACACAAAATATAAATTTCAAGACACTACCTGGTTATAGGTTAGTAATCCATGACTTGTATCCATGCTAACATTTGGCAAACTGGATTGTGAGCTGTCCCAGAAGCAGAGATATCTCTTTAACACTTCTCCAACAACAGACAATCAGGTATTCTGGCATTAGCATCACAGTTTCCTTACTCTTGGTCAGGTTTTCACTGTCTCCAAGGTCAAGGTTATCAAAACCTGTTAAAAATATAGGACACATATAAAACTTGAACACTGCAAGTGCTGTTACATTTTTTCATAAGGTACATGAAAACTGATGAAGGAGTTGTGGTACAGCATCAGACTCCCCATCTATACGTGGCTGGTTAAAACCCCAAAAGGTTAAAATTCACTGGTGCTTCTCAGCATTCCATACTTTTATTCAGAGTTCTGGTTTAAAAAACAGTTACAAGTCTGTAAGTGGATTCAAAATTGCAACAGATGCAATATGAATATATTAAACTAAGAGCATTGAATGTTGGAGAACTAATTCTTTCGATAACTAAAACTGTAAAATGAAACATTTCTTATATACATTTATCAGCTAGAACTCTTCCCTTGGCTATAAACAATACATATTCCTCATCTCTGTATTTAATATGAACAACAAAACAACAAAAACAAAAATTAAGGACATCCACAGGATAAAATTCTTTGTTGCTTGAAAGATAAGTGGACAAATGAGATTAACTTAAAACAAAATTTCTATTCAAAACATAACCTACCTGTAAGGGCATCAACTGGTACATTTCCTTCTGGTGAAGAGTTACATACAACAGGGGATACAACTCCTGATATCTCAAAACAAAGGGACATCAATCTGGCAACTAGTCCTTTCCAGTACTGAATGGAATCTTCAGGTATTTTCCTAGCAAAAAGATTAGAACAACCCTACATCAAATATAGCCCTTCTTGCCAGTTCTTGAGCTTGGATATAGATTTATCTTCTAAAACAGGACAGAATCACAACACTGTGGTTGGCAGTAAGAGGTGATTGTTGGTAGCCAAACATTCCCTTTAGTCCAAAATACAGGTCATTTAAAGAACTAATTTTGCCAAAATTTGTGAAAATAGGTGTCAAAATTCAAACATTCTCAAAATTTTATCAGCTGTTGGCTATTAAGGCAACTGGTAATACCAACATGGACTGCAGTGCATATTGGGGTACAAAAGCACCCAATTCAAAGTGTATCAATACAAGTACCTTTTTTTTTCATTCTTAGTTCTCTGTACCCAATATGTACTGATACCTATCACAATACAATGGGAAGCAAATTGTGATGTATCTAAATATACATGTAGCCTGGGGAATTCACAACTAATAAAGAAAAGGTTATATCAAGAGAAGTTATCCTTTGATGTCATTTTCAGGCCCAAAATCTCTGTGGTTACATATCATGTTGTGATATAATTCTCTTCAGGGTCTAGAAATTTGCTCCAGGAGAAAAAAAAATCAAGGGAGATTATGTTTACATAGTACATGCAATAGTTACCTGAAGTCAATGTCAGCACAGCAGTATCTCATACACTGTATGGTAGGGTACAGTGGTCTGTTTGCTGCGGCTAGGATCAGGCTTGTCTTAGCTACCTCTGCCTGGCTTTCCAAACTTCTCATCAGGATAGACAACAAAATGTACCTTTTTGACAGGTCACTATCTTCTATTATATATCTCCTGGCTAAGCTATATTCACTTTCTATCCCTACCTTCCCTTTGTCTGATCCACTTTCAGCCTTTTCAGCATTTAAGTCTTTTTCTCTTTTAAACTCCTTTGACTGACTTTGTTCTGAATATCTGGTTCCATCTGGCTCACTACAAATATCTACATTTGTATTCTGTGTAACATTTTCTTCAGACTTTACATTTTGTGCACACTGATCTATTTCAATGTGTTGAGTAAGAATTCTATGTAGGTTATGCTGGTGTGTTAACACAGAGAACAGATATGCAGCAGTTGTGCTGTCCTGGGGACGTGTACTTTGTGAGAGAGACAAACCAATGTCAAACAGTTCTTTTACAATATGTTCCTTCTGTAAGGTAAAATTGTATAACAGTCAGCATAACAGGAAATGCAACATTGCTATGAAACAAGGCAGTAAATAACATTCCTCATAAAATAAAGTACCAGTTATCCATAAATGATTTTGTGCACAACACATATTCAGATAATGGTAGGATAAATGATTTTGTGCACAACACATATTCAGATAATGGTAGGATAAATGATTTTGTGCACAACACATATTCAGATAATGGTAGGATAAATGATTTTGTGCACAACACATATTCAGATAATGGTAGGATAAATGATTTTGTGTACAACACATATTCAGATAATGGTATCAATTAGTGATTCCTAAGTAAAAACCTATATATGGATACTGGTGTTCTAAAAATGTTTTCTTAGTAAAGGTCTCTGAATAACCATATTACAAACTCATATTTTCATGTTCTCACAAGAATATCTTTGAACTCAATAACTTAAATTACAATGTACACTCTTAAATCATTCTTGATGAAAGTCAGCATTACACTAAAGCTGGTAAAATATGCACACTGAAATAAGTTGTCAGCCAGCTCAACAGTTTTTGTAAGTGAAGAGCCGTGTCATTAATTGAATACCTATTTATTGAAACTACTCGTATTTGCACATGTTTTTCGTCTTGAACTGAATTAATTGTACCTAATTTTCTTATATCTGTATTCTCTGTAAGTTTCATTTATTATCAACTTATTGTTTTTATGGTTCACTATTTCTTTGATTATTTTTATTTCATGCACAATTGTTAATGTTATCTTGCTATCCTTGTACATATGTTTTACAATGTCGACCATATTGAAAATTGGCTTTATGCTAAATATGTTATCGACTATAAATAAAGTGTTTACTTACTTACTTACTTACTTACTAAAGTCTCTATGTAAATATGTATAAGAACCCATATGTTAAATACAGGCAGAAAGAATTTTAAATACTTTTGCTTACCAAGACTGGAGATTTTTTGCTAACTGCACATGCTATGAGCAGGGAGGCAGAATCTCTCTTGTTGTCTTCAAATGTATCGGTCAAACAGAAGAGTAATGTGTTTAAATCACACTCTCTTACTGATGTAAAGAAGTCATACGTGTCTTCAGAACCTGTAATATATTGAGTAATTAAGAACTTCTGAAATCATGTTCAATTTTGACTGTATATGTAAAAAAACTATTCACTAAGCACTTTATGTCTGCATGTCACACACAGAGCACATATGTGGCCCTTTGTTATGTGTTGTTCTGGTGAAATCAAATATGAGCTATATTTACATGAACATAAAACCTAGCTTGACAAACTTGTGACAATGAAAAAGATACACAACTGCGTTTATTGAAACTGACAGTTACTGATACTAGAAAGCTATTGATGAAATAGCAACAATCCGGCCTATCAATCACGAAGCTCTTGTTGTTATGACCCTCTGTGATTTTTTTAATTGTTTTAATGTTTCCAAAATGCAAAAATTCAAAGACCTGAATGAAATGTTGCGCCATGTCAATTAAGCAAAAATTATTTATCCCCTCCATACTCCCATCACACAGAGGCAGAGATATATCATTACAAGATCTCAGAATAAAGAACAGACTACCTTTAAACTGTTCTCCAAATGTGTCTTTGAGAAGTACCAAGGCACTGAGACAAGTAGTTCTTCGTGCAAACACTGAGCCAGGGTACAACTTACTGAACAAACATCTTGTTAACCAGCACAGAAAAACCTGTAATAGAACGTTTTTCACAAATGTTACAAATTAAGTAATAAAATAGATAAATATAAACGTGTGTATATTTATACAGATTGTGAATTCTTGAACAGAAGTGAACAGAACAGAACATAAAGGATTATTCTCTTCTGAATCTTTCTTAATCTTGACTGCAAACCTTCTTTTTTTGGAAAATGATTTATAAAAGGGCTATACAACTGCAGTATGAAGACACAATAATTAAACAACATGTTCAAAACTGTAAAAGTTTATAAAGCAAAATATACATGTACTGTAATTATTAGCTTACATTCTTCATGTTCATTCAACTTTAGCTTTACCAAATAAAAGCTTTTTTATCAAGTCATATACACTTTTAACTCCAAATATTATCCTTAAAACTTGAAGTTTACACATGCCTATTTATCTGAGTACCTTGTATTGTTTCATGTTTTCAGCAACTGCCTTTTCTTTGCCAGATCTCCTTTTCAAAGCTGTATGGCTTTCCTTCATTCTTGATAAAAACTGGGAGAAAAAAAGACATAAGATAGAAGCCTTGTACATGGCAACCTAGTTTATATCGAAGACATACATATATTTTTCCCAACACTCAACTGTCCATTGATTCTGACTTACTAAATACTCTTCCAAACTATCAACCCTATTCACTTTATAATCCATTTTAACAATTATCAGCCAATGTCGAATTTTTGCTTTCCATTTTTCTAAGCATTATCATTCTCAGACTTATCTGTTCATAACTAGAAGACTTAACTTTTTACACTAGTATCATTTCATTGATTATCAAACATTTTCTATCATTCCATTATCATTTAACTGATTACCATTTTCGGTAATTACCTTTTCATGAATTATCATTTCATTGATTATCAAACATATTCTATCATTTCATTGATTACCATTTCAGTAATAACGTTGTCGTGAATTATCATTTCATTGATTATCAAACATTTTCTATCATTCCATTATCATTTAACTGATTACCATTTTCGGTAATTACCTTTTCATGAATTATCATTTCATTGATTATCAAACATATTCTATCATTTCATTGATTACCATTTCAGTAATAACGTTGTCGTGAATTATCATTTCATTGATTATCAAACATTTTCTATCATTCCATTATCATTTGATTACCATTTCGGTAATAACCTTTTCATGAATTATCATTTCATTGATTATCAAACACTTTTTTCTATTTGTTACAACTTTACTTTCCATTAAATATTTTTACAGCATCATGCAAGTTCTTCATTTATACATTCTAACCATAGATCACAAATAGGCCAGGTTACAATTTTGCAACCAAATCATAATTGTTTTTGGTTTATATAATACCAGACTTCTGTACCTATTAACAAACCAGGTAACTGGTTATCATAATATATTATTCACCAACACTGGTGAATAACTGGTGACACTTGTGACTTTTAATCCCTTACCTTTTTCAAGTGAGACAGAAAGTGTTGTCTGAATGCAGGATTTTGGTTATTCAAGTTCTGTGGTATAAAACATCTAATCAGTCTTATCTCTGTCTCACTGACTGTTTCTGATGTTTTCTGGTTTTCACAAAGAAGAGCAAAGGCATCTAGGCGTGTCTGAAATGAAACAACTTCTCAATACAATATTCATGCTAGCTAACATAATAACTAATATTGAAGTCTAATAATCTAATGTGCTCTTTATTTATAAATTTCAAAAGTTTATAATGCACTTCTTTGAAATTAACTGTACTACTAACATTTGAAGAGGTTATTTCACAATGGCTTAATAATTTCACAATGGCTTTTCTTCAGATAATAGCATCACTTCAAGTTGAAGAAAACCAACCAGCTGTACCCATTTTTATCAAACTTCAATCTGTGTTGATTTCATAAAAAAGAAACAGCAATAATGATTAACTTGATTTGCAATAAATAAATAAATCTATTTATTTGGTAAAAACTTCAGTAAACATGTAAAAGTTTTACAGTGGCTTGCTATGAACTGAAGATTACCTGGTCATCTTTGCAAATAAGAGCTTGCTGCAGTAAATGTATCTCTACAACTCCACACCAAGAATCATTTTCCCCACCACCACCGTGTGACTGGCTCTTCAGCAGACCTAAGGCACGGGCTCTTCGTAGACAGATAATCAATGCTCCAAGTTTGCCTCCTTAAAATAGCAACATCTACTATTAGATTTTCAATAAAACTGCTGCATAACCCCCATTTTCCCAACTTTCATCTGCTTAAAAAGCAACTGCAACAACAAAAGTATTGCCCATTTAAGAAATACAACATAAATTCAGGCTATTTCAGATTACCCCATGATGAAAAACACTGGAATGACATTTTGATGCTAAGAATGTCTTGTTTTCAAACAAAAAGATGGCTGCATTGTACACTACTAGTTTTCTTTCTGCATTTTCTGAAGTACTAAATGTGAAAAGATAAAGCAATGAAATTTACTTAAGTTTACTTGTAAACTTATCTTTATACTTTGGCCAGGTAGATGATCAAATGAACTTAATTCTACCATACAAGTTCTCATGACTTTGCAATTTACAAAAGTTTACATGAAAATGACCTAACCTAGTTGCCCATGCAGATAATGAAGAACTTAATTCCAATATACAATTTTCGTATTATTTTAAGTTTACATAATTTTTTTTCCGGTGCTATAGTACAGTGGAACTTCCGAAAACCGGACCTTCTAAAAACCGGAAACTTCTGAAAACTGAACGATTTTCTCAGTCCCGAAATTTCTCCTTCTGTTTTCTATGTAAATCATACTTCTGAAATCCGGAACTTCCGAATTCTGAATTCCGGACGATTTTTCCATAAAATTTAGTTTAAATCAATGCAATTTTACTTCCAAATACCGGAAAAATAAAAAAGTGCAAAAAGACAGACCTAAGATCGCAAACCGTGTGGCAAAAATTTCACGTATCTATTGTTTACCAATTAGCGGTGATCGTTTATTTTGACACGCGTTAGAAAAACAAGCTGTCAATTTGAAATTGACATGCAGCCGAATATATCGATAGTTAGACAGCGGTAAATAAAACAGAGCGCTGATTAGTGGATTAATAACAGGTGTTTGCTACAAGCAACTTTAAGGATTAAATTGTTATTGTGGTGTTAAAAAAAAGGGTAATTAGTTAGCCAACGCCAGCTAATGTGTTGGTTATTCTAATTGGCGATTTTTTTTCAAACTGTTTTAATGGTATGCAATATGTAGCTTTGTTCTGACATATAGAAACGTGTTTGCACATAATACAGTATACATGTATATGTATTTGAAAACATATGACATTTTTATAATAAAATATACGTGTAGAATGTTTTCATTAATTTTAATTTTGCATTATGTTTCACATGTTACAAACGCGTCGCTCACATACTGATATTTATCTAAGAACCACTGGTGTTTGTCACCTGTACTTCTCCGGATCATTCGTACTTCGAAGTCCGGATAACTTCCAAAATCCGAACTTTTTTTGTCCCGGTCCCATTGGTGTTCGGTTTTCGGAAGTTCCACTGTATGGTATATCTCATATCCTGTAATACTCTCACTTGTCAAGTGTTCATTCTGCTGCGATTCACTCAAACCTGACGGTCCACTCAGCCGCTGTATAATATACTGCAGCGTGTCTGTGCCAGTTTTCAGTAACTTCGGTAAAACATACTGTAAAATGGTTATATATAATAAGTGTCTACATATGAGTAAAATATGACACATATAAGAAATTATCTGAACAGAACAGTGTAAAGTGTAATGTCAAACGGAATGCTACAGCTTGAGTGCGCAGAGCGACACATGAATACGACCATTGCTACAACATATCTCCTTTCCATATGTTCAGAATGCAAGAAAAGAGAGAACAGTTCAAATAAGCTAGATGTACATCTGGTTACAACTTGTGATACATGTAAATGAACAAATTCTAATGCAAGCACATGAAAATGTATTTTAAAATTAATTCAAAATGTAAAATGCAAGCTTTTCTACCTTTATATAATTAAATTTTCAGTTTCAGTATTTTGACATAACTATGTAAACACTTCCACATTGTGTGCTTTTCAAATTAAAATGTTTCAACTTCAAGTTCAGTGACCTTCTGTGAAAATTTTAATGTCACAGATTTCAGTAGTTTACCAGTAACATTACATTCTTACTTTAAATGCAAAATTCTTTGTTCAGAATGCTACATTCTTTAACAAAAATATTCAATACCTCAATTATGTGTTTCTTTTGTAAATCATTATTTCCACATACAATTGCAAGAACGGGCTCAAGCCATTGGTGGAACCAGGCAGAGCTCTCTGATTGGCTAGCTGTAAGTTCTTCCTGGTGAGACTTGAACAATTTTTCATACAATTCACAAGCCTGCAACATTAAAGTAAAGAAAGATCAAAGTATAAAGAGTACAACTGAAGTTTTACAGAAGAACAGGTAAACAAAAAAACAAAAACAAAAAACAAACAAGCAATGAAAATGAAAGAAACAAGAACTATGATTGTATAGACATAATTGAGGGAGATATATTTTTTTCAGCAATATCATACACAAAATCTTACTAATATTGCTTATCAGAGAGGGTGTTAATAGATTAAGTGATTATTTAAAAGACACTAAAAATGAGTCTATAAATTTTGAAGAGATTTAAAAAAAAGTGTCTGTTTAGTTAAATCTTTAAGCAAACAGATTTTGTTCCAACTCTTTCTTAGTTACAATTATTAATTGAAAAATACTAGAACTATCGCTGAATGCGATTCATACCCCCACCAATGTCCTTGACAGAAGACGACATGGAAAGGTGGTTAAGGGAATAACTTTAGTGGCACAAATACATATACATAAAAAGAAATTATCTCTGGTGAAAAAAACAAACAAATTGTACAGGTAATAGTATAAATATATATTGTCAAATCATGTTGGAAACAGTTACAAATAACCTTTCATTTTCCCAATGTACTAAAACAAACAAAAGCAGTTGAGTTAAGAAAATAGCATAATTATGTCAAAATGTAATTAAGAGTGGAAAAACTTTGCATACTGAGCTTACTTGTTCTAGTTTTAGAAATATTCAAGTACATGTTAAAATTTCAGAACATTTTCTAAGTCAATTTTTGACCTTCCAGTGTGGCCTTGACCTTAAGCTGGCACAAGGGTAAGATGGGTGCTGCACATTGCCCAGTTGGGGTGAACATTTGAGTCAAGTTTGAAGAAAATCCTTCCATTAGTATAGAATTTATAGAGCGGAAAAGACATATTGTCTAGCATTGATTGTAAGTAAATTAAAAGACTTAAAAAGGGGCATAACTTTGTCAAAATGCAATACAGTTATGAAACTTGGCCTGCATATCCTAATTGTGACACTTCATATATATTTTAAGTTTCAAGCAAATACGTTTTCTAGTTTCAGAAATATTCAAATACATGTTAAAATTTAAGAATATTTTCTAAGTCAATTTTTGACCTTCAAGTGTGACCTTGACCTTAAGCCCGCAAAAGGGTGACATGGGTTCTGCACATAACTTTGTTGAGTTGAACATTTGAGTAAAATTTGAAGAAATTTCTTCCATTAGTATAGGATTTATAGAGCGGACACGACATATTGTCTAATATTTGATTGTATGTAAATTTGAAGACTTAAAAAGGGGCATAACTTTGTCAAAATGCAATACAGAGTTATGAAACTTGACCTGCATATCCTAATTGTGACACTTCATATATATTTTAAGTTTCAAGCAAATACGTTTTCTAGTTTCAGAAATATTCAAATACATGTTAAAATTTAAGAATATTTTCTAAGTCAATTTTTGACCTTCAAGTGTGACCTTGACCTTAAGCCGGCAAAAGGGTGACATGGGTTCTGCACATCCCCTTGTTGAGGTGAACATTTGAGCCAAGATTAAAGGAAATCTTTGAATTAGTGTAGGACTTACAGAGCGGACACGACATAATGTCTAATATTTGATTGTTTGATATTTGACCTTCAATTGTGACCTTGACCTTGAGCTGACACATAAGCAACATGGGTTCTGCACATCCCCTTGTTGAGGTAAACATTTCAGCCAAGTTTGAAGAAAATCCTTCAATTGGTATAGGATTTATAGAGCGGACATGATAATGGAGACGGATGGACGGACCGACCAACGGACGCGACAAAGCGAATCCATTATAGCCCCCCCACATTTTGTGGTGGGGGTATAATAAACCTACATAACAAGCCAGTGTCTGTTCTTGCATCTGTTGGAGAATTTCTTCTGCAATCCCAGGATGCAATTCTAACATCCTGGTACTTCCAACATGGCTAATGAGTACTGACAGGGTGGGGTATTTGCCTTTACATGACCAACTGACATCATTTAAAATGGACTCTGCAAGCTTATGAAGCAGAGAGTCATCTTTCACTGAATTTCCTCGATCTGGAAGTTAAAAGTTCTTATTTTCCTGTACTGTTCTACCGTATTTTAGTTGAGTCTCTTTTTTTCTGTTAAACACGCAGTAACTAAGTTATGTATCCAGGTATTTAATCTGACATTTGGTCTAGGAAAGTACATTTTAGTGGAACACACTTTTTCTAAAAAATAAACACTAGGTATAAGGGACCTAGTTTTAGTACTTTAAATTCACAATGATAACTCCTGTCATGAAATTAATTATTAAGGATGACATTATATAAATAACACACATCAGCGACGGTGATAGAGGATATTGACAACCCGAAAAAACTATAACACCCGAGGCGACAGCCGAGGGTGTTATTGTTTTTTGAGGGTTGTCAATATCCTCTATCACTCTCGCTGATGTGTGTTATTTATTTTATTATACCGAACCATACATGTGATCATGTTATATATACCTTAGGACTGTTTTCGTTTGGTAACGAGTCGAATCAAACTCAGCTAAACGCTTCGACGTCATCAGACGCTTGAATTTTCTGCAGGGTGTGCAAAAAAAAACAATAACACCCGGAGGGTTTTTGAAAAAAAAATGTTACCCTCTTAGCTGATGCAAAATGTAACATTAGTTTTAAAAGCCCGATCGCCTTGGGAATTTAGTATTGGCAGTTTACGTGAGGTATAATAATATAGATAAGTTAATCATTTACCATGATGCTGAAATCACATATGGCATAAACTGTTAAAAGTATTTCACTCACCTGCACTGCTTTGTAGGTGTACTGCTACCACATTTTCAAATATGTCCTTTACAGTGAACCTGACTGCCTGGTGGAATTAGAATTAAGATATCAGCTCACAAAAAAACAAAACAAAAACATGCACAGACTTATCTATACTGGTCTTATTCAATTAAATGACAATTATGGTATATAACTGATATGTCAAAATGATGTATGGAACAACAGTAACAACACGCCAGATACATACAGTTTTAGAATTTATCTCCATTCTTATGTCTGTTTCAAAGTAAGACAAAATATATTAGGACTCAACATCAACACATATAGTTTTTCAAAGCTTCTTAGTTACAGGAAATTTTTGTTAAACAATATTCTTAAAAAGTATAAAGGACTATTTAAATCTATGTTATTTGCTACACCATAGACGAGCAAAACTTACATCAACAGAATCCTCCCAAGATGTCCACACAAAGTCCAGGATAGCCTTCATGTCACTGCTATCTCCATGTAATCTTTCCTGTATCTCTGGTGATATAGTGCCCTCCTGATTCAGATGATCTCTGTAAAAACACTCAACAATTATACAAGCACTTATCTTTGCTGTGTGGAGCATGAATTTATGGATCTTTCTGAAGCAATCTTTAAACTCAAATTGATAGAACATTTTATTATATAACCTGCCAAATTTCATTACACGTATTTGTGTTTTTTTCAAAAAGGATGCAAAATATACTCTATTTACATGTAGGTAAAATCATACAACTCTTGATTTTTATAACATATAATTATTATAAAGATGAAAATATTTTTTTTTGGCAATCAAAACTTTTACATGCATTTAGAATTACTCAATGGGTTTGTCAAAAGCACACATTCATACCATAGCTTAAAAGTGAGAAATTCTATCTGCTTCCAAATTTAACAGCTCTTACAATCTTTTTGCTTTTACTCTGTGATACATACCTTATCTTTTGTGTGAGGAAACAGACTGACTTTGATGCAAGAAGTTTGCCTCCAATATCACTGCAACTGTAAAAGTAATGAATAAATCTATACATATCTGTGGCTTTCCATTATTGAACAAAAGAAAACAAAAATTTAAAACCTTAATGATTATGTTTGTTACATCCCCTTGGACCTAAGAGCATTGCTAAAAATCTGTAGTTGATTTAATCATGGCATTAAATTTAAACACCAATTCTAATAGTCAAAGTGCAATCCTCTTATCAGTTCAGGACAATACCATTTTTTGTAAAACTGCATATTTCTCTCAACAACATCTTTCAATCCTCAAAGAAAATACCAAGGGGGACAAAAAATTTCTAACAGTGATTTGTATAATCCTGTTTCAATTGTGCAGAACCTTTTTCCACTAATTATTAACAAGCTAAGCTTTTTGCATATTTATACCTACTGACCTTTTACTTAAATCTAGAAACTCATGGAGAAGAATATCCAATAACAGACATTTCCCATCAATGGATAGCAGGAGAGTCTCCATGGCAACCATGGCTAAAAACCCGTAACAACCACACAGGAATGCTGAAGTTATCAAATTGCTTCTTGTCAGGTGACTGAAGTTCAAATCCTCTAACCAATCTGGAAGCTTGTTTGAATCACGTGATTTCACCAACCAATCAACATGCTTGAACATTGACTTTGAGGCCTGTATTGCACAATATAAAAACCGGTTTAAGTTAAATTTACTGGTATAACAAAATAAGTTGAGAAGAATACTAATCAAATACTGGTTTTGTACCAGCTGATTCACTGACTATTAACCAACATACTTATAAAATGAAACACATCAAAGGATATATTCCAGACAGCCATAGTCAAAAGACAAATCAAAATAAAACACCCTGAGCCTAATACATAAATATTATTTTTTTTTGTATTTTTCCCCAATCTGCTAATACATGTATTATTGTTTTATTTCAGCAGACAATGGATCTCCTTTAAAATCATAAATTCCAATCCCATTCTTAAGCACCTCTCTTATCTAAAAACTTCTTGTTCTCACAGGATTCACACTCAAGTCATATCAGGCAACTGTCAATGAAAAATCACTGGGCCGAAGAACTTATTACTAGACACAGCTGTTGGGGGATGATTTTATACATCTGTATCAGGTTATATTTCATATTTTCATTATAATCCAATTGATGTAGTGCCATTAGAACAGTTCTTGTTCCTTCTGTCTGTTTTGTTAATGCCTTTCTACAGCATTCAGTTCCAAGTATGTTAAAAGGCAGTTTATCTAATGTCACTCCATGAATCGAGAACACCACACTTGAATAAAATGCGAACTTTTCCATAAAGTACCATTAGTCTATTAGGGGATTAAATCTCTAACCCACATTAATCAAAGGTCATGATGGCTTAGAAGTATGTGACTTCAAAGACTTAAAAAGGAGGAATTATTTTCTTCTACCAGTAGTTATATATTTTTAAACCAATAAAACCATATATACCAAATAAATCAAACAATCCCTGTTAATACAGTGTTTCAGGAAAAGCCAGATGTTCATGGCACTTGTGGTTTTACAGTCCAGGAGAAAGTCATCTGAAATGTTAAAATGAAATGAAATAAACATTTTCTTTATTTTCTTGTTTTACTTTTTTGTTTATTTTTGCATATAAAGTAGATATACTGGCAAAAGTGTAACTGAACACAGTCAATCATGATTATTTTAAACAGTGATAACAATTAACCAAACCCTCTGATGATAACTAATTACTTTTGATAGGCTGAACATACTCTCTCAAATAACAAGCCAATCATAAACACTGATATCAGAAAACACATCCTACACACAAGGTAGATCAAGTCATTTGAAAATGAACAAGTCTCGTAATCCAATGTCACAAGTTTGATACCCTGCTTCATCAACAACACCACTGAACATCTTTCAGACGGGACACTGCAACATGTAAAGTTGTATATTAAAAAAACTGGGGTATCTCTGGAATAAAGGCTTTCTGTAACTTGTGCTATCCACTACCGAAAATAATTAAACTTTTCAGGAAGTGTTGGTCAAATGGGCACCGAAAATAACCTAAAACAGATAAATCCTATATGAAAAGTGCAATCTATATTTGTTTTCTTACCCGTTTCTAACACTCTTATATCAACAGTGATGAATCTGGTTACAACTTGTCTGTACAAGTCAGTTGCATTCACTTCTTTTAGTTTAGTTTCCAAGGTAACGGAAGACTTCTGGCAGATTCTATTGGTCAGTTTAACAGTCTCTAAACAATGATGCATCATCTCATTCTGATGTACTGGAGACAACCATGATCTGTATCACAGTACAACAATATTTCTGAACTTTATAGCCATTTTGGTATCACTTATTTCCTGTTAAATCTTGAAGGAACTTCGAGGTTATCTTCAAGTTTTAACTTCACAATTACATATTCACTTCATTCTTTATACAACCCATTCTACTAGTAAAATTAAATATATGTACTCTGTATGCAACAACTATTAGTACTGGTATCTACTCCATTATTACACTGTATTATCAATCTTTACTTTTATGGTTCTATCTACAGCATTTATGACTAAAGCAGGTCAAGGTTAACCTGCACATCCAGGCAGTCTGATCCTGGTCTCTTTTGTTAGCTTTTCAATTAGTAAGTTTTCAAATAATACCCCTATAAAATATCAATGGCTCAGCCTAAACTGCATAATGGACAAGTTCATTATACAAAGAAATACAGAAAGGTAAGTGTGTAGCCAATATTTCAAAATCATTCAAATTTCTGATAAGCATTTATCAATACATCTTTAGGCTTAAAATGTTGAGTTTGAAGATGAAACTTTCCTTATACTTTAAGCTAATCAACTTACCCATAGCAGTTAAACAAACAGTCCTGAACTTTCCCAAGGTAGATTAAAATTTCTAAACATATTTCTCGCACACAATCTTCCCCTGTAAATGATCGATGTGACGCAATTAAATAATTCCCATAAATACTGCTTTAAGACTTGTAAATGGATATATGATAGAATCAAATGTTTTCTATAAAAATTACAATGCAATATGTCTGGAAGTTTAAACTTCACCTAATACTTAGTGAATTTCATGACTAATACACATGGATACACAAAATACATTTTACAGATGAGACAAATTACAAATAAAGTCTGACTTACTTATATCTAAGTTTATTTAAAATTGATACCTTATCTATATTTTATTGACCGAGTAACAAGTTCTTGAATCTTATATATAACCACTAACAGTTTATTCCTGGAATTAAACCAGATCTCGCACCAAGTGTGAAAAAAATGAGTCACTGGTTAATCTTACCAGTGCTCTTAAACCTTGGATGATATATATAATATGACAATGATGTTGAAAATTTACTCGATCTACATGTATCTCCAGATATAATAACTTACATGTCAATATAAAATATTCATATATTTCATCAGTTAGACAGTGATCAGATTTTTACTGACCTCTTAACTTGAACAACATTAACACACTTATCTATTTATAAAAAAAACAACAACTGAATATTTAAAATAAATAACAAAGCTGTCAAAGTCCTACCAAAGGGAAAATTTTCAATCAGAGCAGAGATGGCATCAACATTATGTCTCAGCTGAAAAAAACTGCTTAAATCCTGTGTACTATTGGCTTCTCTGATTGGCTGATTACATAGATTCTGCAGCCCATCCTTTATTGCTGGACCAATAACTGTCTCTTTCACATTTTCTGGTAGTCCTTGAAAATGGCTTAAAGAAAACATTGCCCTAATTAGATGGGCTACTAAACACAAACAATGAATGATATCATTCCACTAAATGTCAAACACAAGCTTCTTTTTGAAGAAGGTTGTTACAGTAATTTTTAAGTCAGATATCATAATTCAAACAAGAAGGCAATCTATATTTTACTGTTGTGATTATTTTTCATTACGTGGCAATATTTGCATCTTTTTGAATGATTCTGTTTTATGCCAAATATTATACTCCAATAAATACTTTTAGGTATTAATTTCAGACAATCCACAATCCACCAACATTTTCCAAAATCAGATGTACGGAACCTAAGATTCATTAGTATTTCAATACATGCCGATATTCAGTTAAACAGAAGACAAACAAATATTATTTGAACATATGTTTATCATAGAAACATTTTTTCTTTATTTCTCGTATTACCTGATCAAGACTCGTCTGCTTGGGTTTTTACTTGTGCTAATGAAGAAAATATGAACAAGAAATCTCAGTGGCACCTCAATACTGTCTAAATCTGGCTTGCTTTTCACTCTTTGAATGATTTCTTTTGTTACCTGAAATTATGATTATATAAAAGCATATTATTTAACTGTGGGTACAAAGGAGCGGATCAGTGGTCCAGTGGTAACGTGCCAGCCTGGTAACCCAGGGATCCCGAGATCGATCCCCCACTCCACGACTAACATTACTAATTGTCTTTCGGATGAGATGTTAAACCGAGGTCCCATGTATCAGTGCTATACATTGAGCATGCAAAAGAACCAGGGGTGTCTCTGGAATGGGATGCTTTCTGTATCTTGCACTATCCCCCACAACATAAAATAACTAATCTCTGCAGGGGGCATCTGTCATATGGGCAACCGTTACAGACAATAAATAAACTCAAAGACAGACAAAGTGGGTACAAAAAAATGTCTTCACCTACAGCACAACAGGGCCGGATCCAGAAATTTCTGACTGGGGGAGCTTGGGGGAAGGTACGGATGGGGGTGACCCCCTTCTGTAGGGGGGCTTTGGGGGGCCTCCCCCAAGAAAATTTTCTAAAAAGGTGGAGTAAATGGCTCATTTTGAAGCATTTTAGGCATAAAAATATAATGTAATTTGTGTGAAAATTTAAAAGAAGTATACTGGTATTCTTTGAAATGTTCAACTAAATGTCTACAAGGGGTTTTCACACCTTTTTCACCTCTCAAGGCTGATCACGGTCAGCAGACGCTCTTAGCAACTTTATCAAATAAGTCAAAGTTAATAGATGCTTGAAAGCTATACTTCATGATCAGCCTACTCGGATAATATGTGAACCGAATATATGGTACATTGTATAATATACATGGTTATAAAGTTGCGAACACATTATCAGTTGTTACACAATACTGCATGACTGTTGCAAATTGAAAGGTTGATTGTGTTTCTGGTGTTACAAGGGGAAAAGAGCTGAAAAGATGTTTTAGAGTCTTTAAAAATGAGCCCTTTTATTTGTTTTACAAACGGGCCACCTGGGGGGGGGGGGGGGGGGGCTTGGGCCCCATAAGCCCCCCCGTTAATCCGTGCCTGGCACAACAGTTACTTTCACTGAAAGCATTGGTTAGATCTAGCCATTGCAGTCTACTTAAATAACCTGCATAATTTTATGATTTTGACCAGTTAAGAATAACATTTAGAGTATCAGAAACTAGGACAGGTAAAATATCTGCACTCTTCTAAACAAGATCTTGCAATGCATGATGTAACTTACTTTCATATACTTTTTCTATGATGTTTCTTTTCTTACAAATTTTTGCATGGTCTTACTGAAGATGCATCCCAAAAATTCAACACTTTTTCTGCCTGTTTCAAAGTAATTTCAATCACCACAATTGGCCATGACTCAAAGTGTTTTATATCACTTTTGGAAGTTACCCTAAATTTCTACCACAGAGAAAGAAATAGTTCATATCTTGATTAATGAATAGAAAGAGAGAGAAAGACTTCAATTCATTTTTTAAATTCATTCAACCTACAAAAGTCTTCCTGTTTTTGAAGGCCAATGAACAAATCTGTCCTGGATTATTTCCTTGATGTGAGCACCTACTGATATAAAGGCAGACTGATGTCAACAACTAACATGATGTCAACAACTACATGTAACATGATGTCATAAAACTAGCATGATGTCATAAAACTAACATGTCATAAAACTAAAAGACAGTCAGTGGCATAGCACATAAATCTGAATTACAAACTTCCAAAGCAATGCTTTATGGAATGATTTAACATAATGCTGTCTTACCTTTTTCAGGATTTCAATTTGTTCCTTTGCATTTTCAACCTTAAAAAGCTGTAGCAGATCGTTATTCAAATGGTCCTTTTCAGCATTTTCTGGAAAAGAAATTTAAGCACATTAAACTCAGCACTAATTTTACATTAAAACCAGCATTCATTTTGGGTCAACAGTGTATTTACCTTCAACAAAATAAGATCAAAATAAGTAGCTTTCAAAAGCAGACTTTTTGTTTTTATAGACCAGGTACTTCTTTATATATAGACCAGGTTTTCTATATATATAAAAAAAATCTTTAAAAATGCAGCAATGCATTAAACACCATAAAAAATTCTGTGACAAAAGCATAATTTTTATATGTGGCTGGAAACTGATATTGATGATAGAGTACTTTTATTTAAGTTTGTTTTTAACTGTATGTTTTGGGCACTATTCCTATCATAAATCAAAGCATTTTAAGCACTGAAGGACTGTCTGCAAAGGTTCATGCCAAGGCACATATTTTGCTTTCATAATCATCCCTCTATTTGGAATCAAGAGTCTTCAATGCAGCGAAATGTTAAATTCTGATGTACATGTTAGTATTAATACTAATAGTATGAAACTAATTCAATCATTCATATATTTTGTCTTTTTGCTCGCTCACTAGTATATTTATACTGATACAATAATATAAGGATAAATTATTGAAGACTTTAAGACAGAAAATCACCACGAAAGAAAAAAGTAACAAACGAACAAGATAAACTTTTGTTCATTGCTTTCTGTCATTTACTTCATAGCTGCTAAAGAAATCTATGAAGAGAGATTAAGTTTGCAATGACCTGTCTTAACCGTCACATTACATCACAGTGTTCGAGTCAGTCTGTTACTTTAGAAGTACAATTTAGATTGTTTAATGACTGTACTGATTTTGCTGCCCAACACAGTTTATCTTTGTTACTCGTTTCATAAACTCAGAAAAAGGAGGTGTATCTATTATTTCTATTAAACTAAATTTTTGGCCACTGTGCTCAGTATCTCAGAATCTAAATGTATTTTTCCTCTTAACAAAAAGTCAGTGTATGAAGGAAGTCATGACGAAGCGAAAAAATACCACAACATATCTACTTTCAGAGAGCATGTGTGACTATTTATAAATTACTAAATCATCCCTGTATATCTATATGACCTGAATATGTAGGCATGCCAGTGTGGACAGATTAATATATATAATTTAGAGTGGACATGTCCTTCAATGCCTGATTTTGTATTGTGGTTCTAAGACTGTTGGCTGTTGCTGACAGTCTAAAAAATAAGAGGATCTACCTGCATTTTTCAATGCCCAAAGACAGTTAGTTTGGATTACATAACAGTTAATATGAAGAATTATCTGTAAGACATACCCACATAAAAGCAGACTTCCTGAAAGTTTGAAAAAAATGTCAGACAGTCGGTCTGACTAGCCCCGGAGTTTTGTCAGACCAACAGAAAATCTGTCAGACCGACACATATATAATAAATCAAGGTATACATGTAAATCAACATTTCAAGGTACTAAGCAACAGTATCTTTTATTTCAACATATTACATTCCAACTCAGTCTCTGGTAAACAGCACTATTTTCTCAAAGTTCAACATTTCATCCTGAAAGTCTAAACATTCATCCTCCTGGTCTGGATCTACATCCTTATCGCACAGGATACTGACTTCAGTGTCAAATGAAACATAGGAAAATTCACTGACAGTTTGTGGCTCTTCGGTGTCAGAAGCAGAGTCCTCTGCGTCAGATCCTTGCGGGGTTAATGTTGTTAGATCACTTTCGCAAGTTTCTGATTCTTGAATGCCCTCTGTTTGCAAGTTTTCTTGATCATCTTCTAATACAATGACTTCTTGTGATGCTGCCTTGGTCTTGGACCTTCTCTTATATGTTGGTCTCCTTTCCATCAATGAGTCAGCCTTGAATGTAAATAAAAAGTAATACAAAGTTTGCTTAGAGTAACCAATAAAATGTCTCTTGTCTCTGGTTTAATCAGAAAGAAAATGTGTTGAGTTGAATAGTATCAACTGTCAGTGATTGAAATACATTTTTACTAGACTTACAGATGTCTAATGACTAAATATGTTTCAGACTTTCTAGGATTAGATATAATGCCTACCAGCCAGGTATCAATAGCAATATCAGGATTGAATGCTGCAATTTCTGGGGATTCAAGCTTCACCGTCATCAGATCATTCAGCAATTTAGTTCCCATTCGAGATCGTCTGCATGTTTTCAATAGTTTAAGCTGAGAAAATGCTGTCTCGCATGTTACACTGGTAGAAGGTACAGTCAGCATTAGGTCAATAAGCAGCATTATCTGACCAAGGTCTGTAGTCTCTTTGAACACAGTATCCCAGGAAAGAGCTGTCATATCACCAAACCTAAACACAAATAAAAATCAGACAATAACACAAGATTGTAAGTTATAAAAGTATTATTTGCCATGGCCAAGAAGAATTTTTTGAAGTGTTTCTTGACATTTAACAATCAGTTTGCAAAGTTGCATATTATATGTGTAAAATAGGTTTAAATAAAATTTCAGCTAACTTCCGACAATAAACAGTAAGTTTGCAAAGTTGCATATTCAAAGTGTTTTTATAAAATTTCAGCTAACTTACTTCCTTGTTACTAGTTTCTTTAGAAGGTTCCATTCGTTAATCAAACTGTTAGCAGATAAATCTGGAACTATGTTCACTAGGGTCTTCTCAAATTGTTGGTAAACTATTTTGACGTTATCATTTCCATAATCTACAAAATAGATAGAAAAAAATAGACAGGTGCTTACAAAAAATTTTGATTCTGTATATTGCTTTTCCTGTTTCTTAACTAGCCAGCTGCAGAGAAAATTAGAGACATGTGCTAATAAAAACATTGCTTAAATGAATTTTTAATTTTGTAAGATGCTTTTTGGAATGTCCTGTTTCTTAACTTCCCTACTGTAGAATCAAGTTGAATAATAAAATCCTACTATAAAAAAAATTAATAAAGTTACTATAAGAAGAGGTTTATTGAATGAACTGAAACATGAACAAACAAACTAAAGAAATAAACAACAGCATGCTATAAAACAGTAACATAACAAAAAACAGAAGCCAACAACAAAATAAACTTTTGAAGAAACAAAAGCATTATGTTAGATCAGCAATTTTCAAAGAAACTCGGGGGGAACTTTCAACTGCATTACGGCAATGAAAAAGACCTTTCATTTCTGGGCTTCCAGGCATGGGCCAGGTTCCAAAGTTAAGAATCTTTGTAGCAGTAATGATATTTTTTGATTCAGTCTGGAATCTCTCATTGATAGCATCACAGAAACCTTGCAGAATATCATCTGCATATTTCATTGCTGGTTTGGCTCCTTTCAAAGTAATGCCTTCATACAATCCAAATTCAAGAATCTCATTCAATGGTTCTGAGGTCTTGATGAAAACATAAAGTGAACTCTATATTTGACGAACTAAGAGATTCTAACTTTTTTTACAAAATTAAAAATGCTTAGATTTATAACAGTTTGTTTTTGGTATAGTTCTAAAGATCAAATGTGTGAAGAACACACTTACAAGATATCTATAAACTTTTACAAAAATGTGTTGACATACTTGTCTTTTTTCTCTGATATTAACTCTACTGCAGACTCAACCCCAACATAAACTGTCTGACAGTGTCACTCCTGGCTTCTGCAGCTTCAATGACAGTCTCATAGCCGGTTCCAAGGCATCCTGTGAAAAAAATATCTGTGATTTCTAATGTGATTTATCATGACTGACAAGGGATATATCTCTAACTACTCTTTACCGATTTAAACTGAAATGTCACCTCAGGACAACAATATATTTAAAAACAAAACTTTTGAAATACTGTAATGATTTTTGTATCATGTACTTACATGCAGGAACAACATGAAAGCCATCAGCTGCTTATCTACCATCAATTTATGGAGACCGGCTCCTTTGGCATTCTCATGGCTTGCTGTTGACAAGTGTGCTTCAAGAGCATTGTATGTTTTCAAGAATGCACAAATTGCTCTGAATAAATGAGGCAGCCATCTTGTGCCAGTGACTTTTGTTGGAAACACACCTTTTCTCATTGCCTGAATTGATCGTTTAAGCCCTTGTTTGTTTTCGTAAATGTTTTTGTAGAAATAATTTAGACCAATCAGGAGAGTCATTTACTTTTCGTACAGTTTAACTTTCTTAACAACATCCCTAAAGGCAAGTTCCAGCCGATGGCAGAAACAGTGAATATTGACCATCTCTGGGTTTACTTGTTCTTTCATCAGAGTAGATAGACCAGATCGAACTCCTGTCATGTTTGAAGCTCAATCACTACCCATGGCAATCAGTTTTCCTAAATATAAAATATTATCTGACTTACTGAAAAATGTGGGTTTTATCATGGGTTTACATACATGTTAAATATTGTTTGTTATTGTAAACATGTCTACAGGGCCATTACTGACATTTGATATTATTTATAGATAGATAATAATATATATTATTGTCAGAATTATCAAAGTTTAGTTTGTAAATAAAAATGAAGTATAACTTACTTTCATTAATGTCATTTTCCTTGAACACAGCCTTAACATGTTGGAATAAGTCCTGGGATTTTGTTGATTTTGGAGAACTTATATTTAAAAACCTTTCTGTCACAACACCTTTAGTTGCACATCTAATATATATAGTTTCTTGCTCATCCCCTGATATGTCAGTGCTGCCATCCATCATAAAAGCAAAAAATGGATTATCTTCAACAAGTTTGGTGGTTTTCTGTCTTTCTGTCTTTGCTATACAGTGGATGAACTCAGATGCTGCAGTATCATTCATGTATGTACTGCCAATGTCTATTTGTTTTGCTTTGTCAAGTTCACATAGCCATACATAGTCTGACAGTGGACGATTATTCTTTGCAATTGAATGAACATTTCTAAATAAAGTTGTCAACCTGCCTCTCTCAGCTGCTTTTAATTTTTAAGGGCTTTTCCAGCTGTTGATTGTTTTTTCTCTGAGGAAGTTTTCAGTCTTGCTGACAAAGATTCGTGTGCTTTTCTGTGAAGTTTTGACTTTTCATGGTCACCAACTGTTGTAGTCCGAAAATTTTAACATCCAAAAATAAACATATTGCATGACCTTAGATTTTCGTTTTTCTCAACATCTGCACCGTAGAAATTCATACAGTCTGTACAGTGCATAACTCGCTTTTCTTCGTCGTAAATTAACCATTCTCGCCCTTGTTTCCATTTATCATTAAACTTTCTATCTGGTCGACGTTCTTCATACTGTTTCTTTTGCTCTTTTTGCTCAGTTTGTGTTAATTTTCTCTTTTTTCCAGGTTTAGCTCCTTCATAGTATTTCAAAGACGCCATGCTTTCTGTATCGTTTTAAACACAGTATATACCGAGGTCAGCCATTGGTTTATTTTACGATATCGGCCAATGAAAATGTGCGTTATATAAAAATATCATTAGGGGAGAATACTCGCACTATCAACAAGTTGAAATTTATCGATCGCAAAAAAACTGCCGGCCGGTCGGACCGATATAGCTTAAAATTCGTCGGACCTTATGAAAATTTGTCGGTCATGTCCGGCGGTCCGACGGTTTTCAGGAAGTCTGCATAAAAGACATATGCCGAAAAAAGAATTCAACACATTCCAAACTGAAAGTCAAGAAATAAACAAAGAAGAAGTGCCTGTGTGCACTGGAAGTGTAGGGTTGCATTGTAGGAGCGGAATGGGGCTCTTTGTAGGAAGCTGTACAGTACCCAGCTCCTAAAGGTTACAGAGGGAAGGAGCGTAATGGACACCGGATAGATAAGGCATTTCAAACAATCTCGCTGTTGGGCGAGGTCTTTAGCAACATGATTGGAGTGTCTGGAACTAAGTTAAGAAATGTAATCTATGGTTAGTACTTGGATGGGTATCCCAAATTAAGCTCAAAGGCCAGGTTACTACAACAATATCAAAGCTTTTTGCTATATAAAAAATAGTTTAAAAGATTTCCGTATGTCCTTGTTCCTTTGTATCTTTTGGTTAAACCTAATGCTGCACATAATTGTCATAGCTTACAAACCAAGGTTATTTGATTCCATTCAAATATGTGATATAAACAAAATTTATCAGAAGAAAATTGTAGAAAAATATTGAAACACATCGCGAAATGTTATGACAATTTGTATTATATCGAAATCTAAACCTGAGACTATCTGTAGTAAACTACTGTTTATTCTATCTTGTAGAAATAAGTCTTTCGTTAGTTTGAACGCGGGCATTCTAAGTATGCTCATCCACAATCGGTAGAAAAACTTCAATAATGCCTACTGGGCGCCGCCATGTTGGGTTTTTGAAGACTAAATAAGGTAACATACAACTAAAAAACGTATTTCATTAATTGTAGCATCAAGTCCCTGTTAACCTCACTTGATTTGCTTCTGAAGATGCATGCAACCTTTGTCGATTTCTGGAGATTAAAATTTTCATAGCATGACCTGTAAACTTTTCCGGTATATCGTCTTGAAGGAGATCATCCCAGTCACTTCGTTATTTTTTTATTACAATTTGTCAAAATTTCCTGTCTATTTTAAAACGACAAAAATAGCCAAGGATTGTGGGCGACACTTATGCCTAATTTCAATTTGTTCATGAAAAAATGTGTCGTTTGGTGTTATAGCAATGAAGTAATGATTTTGGAGGTAAATTTGATGGAAAATGACCAAGAATAAAACGAAACATAATTCAGGAGACTTGTCAAAGATGTTATAGCAAGTATAGAATAATCAAGGTTAAAATGTTTCATAAAAATTAATGTAAATTGTTTCATGATTGTATAGTGTTGCATAATTAGCAAGACTAGATCAAAGTGATTTATTGCCAATGCTTTATAATTAGCATTATTTAATATTATTTAAAATGGACTGGTGTTTGACTTTGAAACACCACCACAACTTTGAAGTTCATTAATCCCTTAATTATCTGCAATATAAAATCTTTACAGTACATGGAAAATACTGACTAGTAAACCAGGGGTCCGGAATTCGATCCTCCGCTCCTCCAATAACATTACTGATAGTCTTTCGGATGAGACGTTAATCCTAGGTCCCATGTATCAGTGCTATACATTGAGCATCTACATCTACATCTACATCTACACTGTACTGCTTCACAATCAACAATTGATTATACTAAGCAGGCGCGTTGTCTGGGAATAGCTGTTAAGATATGTTAAGTGCAAAGTTACTAGAATTTCAAGATAAAAGAACTACAGAACTGAAGTTAAAAAGGTAAAAACAGTGTATAGATTTAGAACTGGTGGGAAGGATGCAGCTTCCCAGTAAAGGTGTCTATACTGGGACTAGCTTGCAAGGCCACAGGTAGACCATTCCACAGACGAATACTTCTTGGGAAGAATGAGTGGGAATGATATTGTGTCCTTGAATGTGGTATAAGATAGTTCAGGTTTCTTGTGGGTGTCAGGTGGTGATGGTCAACCCTAACAAGATTGCGTTGGATCTTATACAAAAAAGTGACAGAGCTGATGTTACGTCTTTGTTCTAAGGTTTGCCATTTTAGATCCAACAACATTTGGGACACACTACTGGTGTAATTATAATCATTAGTTACATATCTGGCGGCAGATCTTTGAACTTGTTCTAATTTATAGATTAAATATTTTTGCCAAGGATGCCAAACCGTAGAACAGTATTCTAACTGGGGCCTTACATAAGTTTTGTAGGCAGTTTCTTTGACCTTCTTATTTGAAGTTTTAACATTTCTTTTAATGAACCTGAGTGAATTTTTGGCTTTAGATGTTATGTTGTTGATGTGATTGGTCCAGGAAAGGTCTTTACTTATTGTTACGCCTAAATATTTAGCAGCCTCTGTGGTTTTAGTTCAATACCATGAAGTTTGTAAGGGAATATGGTAGGGTGTTTTTTTCGGCTGATTCTAAGGATTTCACATTTGTCAGGGTTGAATTCCATGGACCAATCAGATTCCCAGTTTTCAAGACTATGAAGGTCATTTTGAAGGGTTTCGGCATCTCGGGTAGAATTGATGGTTAGATATACTATTGTATCGTCTGCGAATAGTCTAACTTTACCCTTTACACTGTCAGGTAGGTCGTTAATGTATGAGAGGAATAGGCAAGGCCCAAGGACCGAGCCTTGGGGGACACCTGATAGGACTGGTAGGCTTTCCGAGTTTTGACCTTCTACCGCAACCTGCTGGGTGCGACCATAAAGAAATGACCTGATCCAAGAAACACTCTCGGAATTAATACCTAATCTTTCAAGTTTGAGAAGAAGTTTATGATGATCGACTTTGTCAGCTGCTTAGCTGAAGTCCATGACTATAATATCGGTTTGCTGGCCTTGTTCTAAGTTGTCATGGACTTCCTGGGAAAAACTTATGAGCTGGGTTTCACAGCTGTGTTTTGACCTGAAGCCGTGTTGATGTGGACTTAAGATATCATGTTTGTCATAAAAAGACATGATATTGGAGACAAGTATGTGCTCCATGAGCTTAGAGGCAATACAGGTTAAGGAGATGGGTCTATAATTACTGGGTTTGCATTTTGGGCCCTTTTTATAAACGGGAGCAATGACGGCATGCTTCCAGTCATTGGGGACAATACCTGATTTCAGGGAGATTTGAAAGATATAAGTAAGGACTGGGGCTACTTCATTATGAAGTTCCTTTAGTAACCTTGGGGATAGCTGGTCGGGTCCCGAGGCTTTACTGGGGTTTAGACCTTTAAGGAGTTTCCGTACTCCATCCTCGGTGATAATGACATTGGGCATCCTTGGATGATTTTGTGGAGTGAGTATTTGTTTACAGGACTGAGCAAGACTTAGTGGCCGTGGACGAGAGAATACCGACTCAAACTGTTTATTTAGTATGTCCGCCTTGGTCTTGGCGTCGGTGAATGTTTGACCATCACTCTTGAGGGGGGCTACTCCACAATTTTCAGTCTTATTTGATTTGACGAAAGAATAGAATTTCTTATTCGCCCCTGGTTGTGAGTCATTTGAGAATATGACCTTGTCTAAATACAACCAGTTTGAGTTCCTAATAACTCTTTGGATTTGGCCTCTAAGCTTCTTAAACTTATTTAACAGGGCAGGTGATGGAGTGGTTGACTTTTTGAGTTTGGAGTGAAGTCGATCACGTTTCCTTATTTGGCGTATGATGGCGGGGTTTATCCAAGGCAGATCACGACGTGTCTTAGTTAACTTGGTAGGAATATGGATGGAACTTAAACGTATTAGCTCCCTCTTAAATGACGACCAAGCAGAATTCGGGTCAGTATGGTTTTGGGCCAGGAAGGATTGAGCATAAACATTAAAGTCTTTTTTGAGGCATGACCAATTTGCTTTCTTATAACACTTAACTTCTCTTACGGTTTGAATAGGGCGGCCTCTATTAACCTTCATCTCATGGAAAACAATGTCGTGATCTGAAGTTCCTAGTGGGGGTAGTGTAGTGGTACTATGGACTTGATTTGGCATATTTGTTAAGAAAAGATCAAGAGTGTTATTTCCTCTCGTGGGAGTAGTGACCATCTGTTGAAGATTGAAACTTAGGAGGTTTTCTAATAGGGAAGTATAGATGTTTCTATGTCTACAGCCTCCTGTAATGGATTCTGTTGACCAATTAATACTAGGCATGTTAAAGTCACCCAAGATCCAGACTGAACTATTACTGGGAATCTTTTTTAAAGGTTGACCATAAGTTAGCTAGGGACTCCTCATCGTTCTCATGAGGTTTATAATAGGAAGATATATAAATGTCTCTAATACCTTTAAAGGAGATTTTAGCCCAGATTGCATTGCTATTTGTTTTTAGTTGGGGTTGTTCTTGACTAGTAATGGAGCGGGAGATAGCTAGCAGGGAGCATGCAAGAAAACCATGTCTCTCGAATGGGATGCTTTCTGTATCTTGCACTACACCCACAATATAAAATAACTAATCTCTTCAGGGGACGTCGGTCATATGGGAAACCGGTACCGACGATAAATAAGCTCAAATAGAGAGAGACAAAAATATTGAAATTAGGAAAATGTAATATAATTGTCAGGGAATTTTCTGCCGTTCATTTACAATTATAATTGTCTCTGCAGTATATTACTCATTCTTATTTTTTCAAACAAACGGAAAGAGATTTTTTGATTCCTTGGTATACTTAAATTTTATGAAATTATGTTTTAATTAATAGATATAGTTTTCTATGAAATGTTGAACTGACAAATTGTTGAAATTCATAGTTGTCATTTTAAATGCCAGTATAGATATATGAAAGTCAGTGACCAGAATATCCAGCTGAATTTGATATTCAATTAAAAATTAGATACTTATTTAGAGTCTATCTATCCATTTGAGTTTATTTATCGTCAGTACCAGTTGCCCATATGACCGACGCCCCATGCAGAGATTAGTTATTTTATGTTGTGGGGGTGTGTGTGTGGGGGGGTGGGGAATAGTGCAAGATACAGAAAATATCACATTCCAGAGACATCCCTGGTTCTATTACATGCTTAGTATACAGCACTGATACATGGTACCTTCGTAATATGTCAGTGGAGGAGAGAGGTAACGATCTCACTTCCGTTTATCTAAAATAAATGAATTGAGTTGATTATCCTCGGTACCGGCCGTAGTCATCTGAACGAGCGCGAGTTAGAATAATTTTGGTTACTTTCCTCATTTAATCATATGTATTTTATTTCACGTGTAAGGGTTAAAAAAAACAAGTTAGGCACAGGCTATACGATATGTTTAAGCCCGTAACCAGTAAGTCAATTGTAACCTGAAAAAATCCGTCTGCCTCGAGCCGTCTAGCGCCACGTTGGGCGCCAAATGTAACCCGGAAAAACCCGAGCTGGGTTTGAACTCGGGTACCTTCGACTGCTAAGCGGACACTCTACCACGTCGCCATAAAAGCTAGCTGATAGGCAAGGGAGTAGAAGTGCCGTATACTTCTGCTACATAATAAAGTAAATAGTATTATTTACTTAGTTTTTTATTTGCCGATATCATCCATAATTGTTTAAAACGCTTACTTAAGAATAATAATAATAAAAATAAAATAATAATAGCAATAATAATAATAAAATGATAATAATAGTTACACAAAAACAACTGTAGATTTAAATCATGATTTTTAGCACTTTTTCTTATTACTATTGGTAATTAGTGTGTCTTTTAAATTGGATAATTTCAACAAGGCTTTCTATTTTAATATATGCATTAGATTTTTTATCATTATTTATTTATTCATGCATTTATTTATTTCAGGGAGATTAACTTTTCCTGTTTACATTGTTCTCAGTTAAGGATCAATGGCTTGTTCATGTTTACTTTATTTACATTGATCTAAGTTGAAGATCAATGTGTTGTTGAAATTTACACAGATTAAGATTTAAAATAAAAATACCAAACATTTTGTATGTCCTAAGTTAAAAGTCAGTCCAGAGAATCAATAAGTTTGAAGGAGTGTTAGGAATTTTTCCCTAAAAACTAATACCTCCTGTTATTAAAGTATTAAATAATTTTGCCAAGAAACCCTATCAGAAATTTTGAGGAACCTACTATAAGTTCAGACATCCTTCAAGTAACAAATATAAAAATGTCTTAACCAAGTGTTGTCTCAGGAAAGCGTATGATCCACCTATTATCTACAAGGGACCACACTAAGGCAGCCAGCTGCCATTTATCTAAGAAAGTATAAATATATATATATGTAGGGACACTTGCATAGTAGGTACCTGTAGCTACCCCTATAGAAAGGCCTTGAAGTGATTCTCAAGTGAAATAACAAAAAGAAATAATAAAACATAATGCTACATGTCAACTTTAAAATAATATTAATTAATTAAACAAATAATCTTAAACTTTGTAAAAAATTAGGACAATCGTTAACAGCCACTTTTCAGGGCCACTGTAAAACTATTTGTGAACAGACTACAAGAAAACTATGTAACTGTGTTAAAATATATTGAAATACATTGTGATATGATAACACATTCAAAAAATATTTTGTTAGTATTTTTAGCTCTACATCCTGGCATGCGAATCCCCGCCGATGGAAGCTGACCAGATAATATTCAGTCACAATGCCAACCATAATATTAACAGTATTTGTAGGACTTATATATTGGAGTCCTGGATCGAGCTGATTATGGAAGGGGGAAGAGAGTTTAGCAAAACCAAAATTATCTAAAAAAGACTACAAGCCAGAACACTGCCCGAAGTACATATCTAATCATTTCGCACTGTCTGAAGTCGGTAAATTAAAAATGGGTCAGTTGCCCAAGTTTTACCAACAAATAACCTTTAAAAGTGTATGATCTAAACGAAGAAAAACGCTAATATAACGCCAGCACTTTTGTAAAGTAGCCGTCAAATTTGGAGCTACCAAACAGGAACTGTCAAATTAACAATAGTGAAAAAAGTCTGTAACAATCGCCCATAAGGTCAGGTTTCATGTATACTACACCTTTCACTTTAAAATCGGTCCAGGCAGCCAGCAAAAGTGAGTGCTCTCAAAGACGGCATATCGCCAGGATAACATTGCCGCCACCAAACGACAGAAATAGATTTTTCTGGATACTGTTTCAAAGAACTTCAAGATCCTTACTTCAAGCTCACACACTGCCCGAAGCACTTTTTTAATCATTTGATACTGTTTCAAGTCGATATATTTACAATGGGTCGGTTCCTCCATATCTGCAAATAGTATAAGACATATACGTTAAGTATACGCTGTAAATATTCGCTGCTTGTTTTGTAGAACTAAAACATTCGAAGCTATCATACTTGGCCAACTCAACCTATAATCATGCAATATACCTCATATGATTGCTAGTGGCGTCAACTTTTTAATGAAAGCAACTGCATTGAAATCGGCCTAGGCATAAGCGAGAAATAACCTGCAGAATTAGATGCTCTCAAACGAAGAAAAACGCCAATTTTACACCGCCCCTTCGGTATAGAAAACTTCGTGCTTTTGAGAAATCTAAAACACGGAGCTACCACCCTTGAACTGTTTGACGTATACTCGAGTAAAAGGCATCAATTGATTGCCTATAGGGTCAAATTTTATACGACACCTTTCTTTTCAAAATCGGTCCAGGTATTAGGTACCTGCAGAGATCCAGCAGAATTGAGTGATCTCAATACGTCAAATCGCCAGTATAACGTTGCCTCCCTACGACAGAACTAGTTTTTCTGGATACTGTTTTGGACATGTTCTATGACTGATATTTTTACGGAATGAATAACACATCTACGCATTTTTGTAGAGGTTTTCTGAAAAAAAGTTTGCATAGTAAATTTCGCACTGGAATCGGCTCTTGAATCTAGAGCACTTATACGTATATATTTGAGAAACAAACACAAAATCTTCAAAAGCACTTCCAGTTGCTAACTTCAAGCCCACACACTGCCTGAAGCACACATTAAATCATTTCTCACTGTTTCAAGACGATATATTAACAAAGGGTCGGTTTGGCATTATCCCTATATGCTTGTTTAAGATATATGTAAGTTATATATACTCTGTAAATATTCGCTACGTGTTTTTGAGATCTCAAAAGCTCGGAGCTATCACGCTTGATCTGCACAACCTATTATGATGCAATATACATCAAATGATTGCTATTAGAGTTTACCATTTAATGAAAGCAACTGCATTGAAATCAGCCCAGGGATTAATTGAAAAATAACTTGCAGAAATGGATGCTCTCAAACGAAGAAAAATGTCAATTTAACACCGACCTTTTTTCTGTAACAGAATTTGTGTTTTTGAGAACTCAAAAACACGAAGCTATCATGCTTGAACTGTTTGATGTACACTCATGAAAAAGGTCACAAACGATTTTATATTTTGATACTAACCGCATGAAAATCGTTCCAAGGAGTACCGAGCGACAGGCACGCAAACAAGGGGCTCTCAACAGAGCAAATCTCCGCTTTCGCCGCGGTGCTTACATCTGTTACTATTCCTAGGTCTTTGACAAGGCAACGCACCTAATAGACCACTCTTTCTTTCCTCTGATCCGCCCCTGCCTACGGAACGAAGTTCTCTCCCGTAGAACCATCTCATAGAATTCCAGAAACGATTTCTTTTCATAGCGCTGTTCGCTCGCGCTCCATACAGCATAACTCTATACGCGTATGTATTACCTACAATACCTTAATTCTACTTCCCGTGTTTTTGAGAACTCAAAAACACGCTGCTTCTCCGGGACGATCTAGCCAACGTAGGGAAGTGCAACAGGCCTCGTTATTTAGCCTAGAACGCCAGTTTTATTTTGATACTAACCGCATGACAATCAGTCAAAGGGGTATCGAGCTAAAGGCACGCAAACAAGGGGCTCTCAACAGAGCAAATCTCTGCTTTCGCGGTGCTTACATCTGTTACTTATCCTTTGTCTATGACAAGGCAACACACCTTATAGAACACTCTTTCTTTCCTCTGATTTCCCCCTGCCTACGGAACGAAGTTCTCTTCCATAGTGCCCTCTCAGAGAATTCCAGAAACGATTTCTTTTCAAGGCGCAGTTCGCTCGCGTTCCACACTGCGTAACTCTATACGCCTACCTACAATACCGAAATTCTACTGCCCGTGTTTTTAAGAACTCAAAAACACGCTGATTCTTCTGGGCGATCTAGCAAACGGAGCTCTCCTGCATCATTCGAAAGACGTACAGACGTGCGACAAGTCTCAAATGTTAGCTCGTAGCGAACATTTTCATGTGATATCCACGGTATGAAAATCGGCCCATACACTACTAAGCTACAGTCGCGCAAAATGAGTGCTCTGAAAAGCACAAATTCCCGCTTTAACAGCAGTTTTGTCTATTATAATGTCCCTATATAAGGCAATGCAATTCGGCGTTTTCTTTCTTCTGATTTGCACATGCATACTGAACGAAGTTCTCTACAGTGCAGCCCTGGGCAACACGTGTACTGAACTTCATTCAATATGCACGTGCAAATCAGAAGATAAAAAAAACAGCGAATTACATTGTCTTATATAGGGACATTGTAATAGACGAAAGTGCTGCGAAAGCGGGAATTTTCGCTATTTAGAGCAGTCACTTGGCGCGACTCTCGCTCAGTAATGCATGGGCCGATTTTCATACAGTGGACATCACATGAAAATGTACCCTACGCGCTAACATTTGAGACTTCTCCCACGTCTGTACGTCTTTGGGATGGTGGGGGAGAGCTTCGTGTTTCTGAGTTCTCAAAAACATGGCGTATAGAATTTATCATGTATAACGTATACTAAATAAGTATACAGTGGGGCCGAGTGGAGTGCAAGCGGAATTCGCTGAGACAATACCGTGCCAGAAAGTGTTGACCAGGGCTGCACTGTAGAGAACTTCGTTCAGTATGCACGTGCAAATCAGAAGAAAGAAAACGCCGAATTGCATTGCCTTATAAGGGACATTATAATAGATGAAAGTGCTGTTAAAGCGGGAATTTGCGCTGTTTAGAGCACTCATTTTGCGCGACTGTAGCTCAGTAATGCGTGGGCCGATTTTCATACCGTGGACATCACATGAAAATGTACGCTACGAGCTAACATTTGAGACTTGTCGCACGTCTGTACGTCTTTGGGATGGTGCAGGAGAGCTCCGTGTTTTTGAGATCTCAAAAATACGGCGTATAGAATTTACCATGTATAACGTATATTAAAAAAGTATGCAGTGGGGCCGAGTAGAGCGCGAGTGGATTTCGCTGAGACAATACCGTGCAAGAAAGTGTTGACCAGGGCTGCACTGTAGAGAACTTCGTTCAGTATGCACGTGCAAATCAGAAGAAAGAAAACGCCGAGTTGCATTGCCTTATATAGGGACATTATAATAGACGAAAGTAGCGGGAATTTGCGCTTTTCAGAGCACTCATTTTGCGCGACTGTAGCTCAGTAATGCATGGGCCGATTTTCATACAGTGGACATCAAATGAAAATGTACGCTACGATCTAACATTTGAGACTTGTCGCACGTTTGAGATCTCAAAAACACGGCGTATAGAATTTATCATGTATAACGTATACTAAATAAGTATGCAGTGGGGCCGAGTGGAGCTTAAGTGGAATTCGCTGAGACAATACCGTGCCAGAAACGTATGAAAATCGGCCCCTGCATTACTGAGCTACAGTCGCGCAAAATGAGTGCTCTAAACAGCGCAATTTCCCGCTTTCGCAGCACTTTCGTCTATTATAATGTCCCTATATAAGGCAATGCAATTCGGCGTTTTCTTTCTTTTGATTTGCACGTGCATACTGAACGAAGTTCTCTTCAGTGCAGCCCTGGTCAACACTTTCTAGCACGGTATTGTCTCAGCGAAATCCGCTCGCGCTCCACTCGGCCCCACTGCATACTTATTTAATATACGTTATATATGGTAATTCTATACGCCGTATTTTTGAGCTCTCAAAAACACGGAGCTCTCCTGCACCATCCCAAAGACGTACAGACGTGCGACAAGTCTCAAATGTTAGATCGTAGCGTACATTTTCATGTGATGTCCACGGTATGAAAATCGGCCCATGCATTACTGAGCTACAGTCGCGCAAAATGAGTGCTCGAAACAGCGCAAATTCCCGCTTTAACAGCACTTTCGTCTATTATAATGTCCCTATATAAGGCAATGCAATTCGGCGTTTTCTTTCTTCTGATTTGCACGTGCATACTGAACGAAGTTCTCTACAGTGCAGCCCTGGTCAACATTTTCTGGCACGGTATTGTCTCAGCGAATTCCGCTTGCGCTCCACTCGGCCCCACTGCATACTTATTTAGTATACGTTATACATGATAAATTCTATACGCCGTGTTTTTGAGAACTCAAAAACACGGAGCTCTCCTGCATCATTCGAAAGACGTACAGACGTGGGTCTGGTCTCAAATGTTAGCGCGTAGGGTACATTTTCATGTGATGTCCACTGTAGGAAAATCGGCTCATGCATTACTGAGCTACAGTCGCCCAAAGTGAGTGCTCTAAACAGCGCAAATGTTCGCTATTGCAGCACTTTCGTCTATAACAATGTCCCTATATAAGACAATGTAATTCGGCGTTTTCTTTCTTCTGATTTGCACGTGCATACTGAACGAAGTTCTCTACAGTGCAGCCCTGGTCAACACTTTCTGGCACGGTATTGTCCCGCGAATTTCGCTTGCGCTCTAGTCGGCCCCTCTACATTCTTACTTATTTAGTATGCGTTATATATGGTACGTTCTACATGCCGTGTTTTCGAGAACTCAAAAACACGGAGCTCTCCTGCACCATCCCAAAGACGTACAGACGTGGGACCGGTCTCAAATGCTAGCTCAAAGCGTACATTTTCATGTGATGTCCACTGTATGAAAATCGGCCCATGCATTACTGAGCTACAGTCGCGCAAAATGAGTGATCGCTCTCCACTTAGCCCCATTGCATACTTATATAGAATTCGTTATATATGGTAAATTCTATACGCCGTGTTTTTGAGAACTCAAAATCACGGAGCTCTCCTGCAACAAGATTCAAGATTTATTTACAAAGGCATAAACATAATACAATGTCCATCGCCCTAAACATAATACAGAAAATGACAGTAACAGTTTACAAATGAGAAAAGTACAAAATCTATAGTGATATGAGTATGTACAAAATATGAGTATACACAAAATACAGAATAAAATGATATATGTTATTAATAACTTATTTTCTATTTGATTTCATTTATTATTACTTACATTGGGGGAAAAAAGTTTATGTTGCTAGTTCATCGCGAAGTTTATTAGCTAAATGAATAAATTTAGATAAATTAAAGACAACTTTACGCTGTGTGTTTTTCATCAAGCATTTGAATTTTTGTAAATTTGGCCAGGAGCGGTAAAACTTTGGTAAATATTGTAGTCTTAAATTTCTGTAATAAGGACAGTCAAGCAAAAAGTGGTACTCTGATTCAACTACATTCATATTGCATTTTAAACATATCCTGTCTTCTCTATTAATATTTCTAAATCGACCTTCTTCTACCATAAGTCTGTTAGCTGAACATCTAAAGCGTGAAAGTGCTTTTCTATAATTAGAATTCTGCACAAAAGTGAGATATTTTTCGGCTTCAAATTTATCTTTTATAACACAATACGTCTCTAATTTTGTTGAGTTACTGATTTCAGAAAGCCATTGCTGAAAATACTGATCGTGTATTCGCTGAATTATAACATTTAAAGTGATTCTTTCCGGACTGTTAATCGCGTCGGCAAAGCCTAAAGTTTGTAAAAGTGTATTTACCTTAATTAACCATTTATTAGAAAACTGATTACGCGTATCTTTCATCGTCATTAACTTACATAATAAGGAATCTGGTTGTTTCATGATTTTATACCAATATTTTATCATTCGTTCTTTACGTAATATTATCATAGGCAATCTTCCGGAATTCACCGTAAACTGCTGCATTTGACGTTTGCTGTCTTACTCCAAGAATTTGCTTAAAAAAACTTTTTATGTACAAGTTCAATGTCAGGGGAATTATGCATACCCCATACTTCTGAACCATAATTTAAGATAGGCGTTATCATAGAGTCAAACAATTTAACTTTTTCAAAAATATTTAGTGATAAATTATCAAAAAGTGAATTGAGCGAGTAAAGAGCTTTGTAGCTTGTTCGAACAAAGATTTTTGAGCTTGATTAAAACTACCATTTGACGAAATTGTTACTCCTAGATATGTAAATCTATCGACATTTCTTATAATTTGCTCATTGTAAGTAAAAACTTCATTCATTTGCATATTGCCCTTTTTACATATCATAATTACTGATTTTTCTGTATTTACGTTAATACCCAGCTCTGACAATACATGAATAATTTATCTAACAGCACCTGCAAACCATCTTTTGTATACGAAAATAATACTGTGTCATTAGCGAATAATAATAAAAAGACTTTTAGTTCATCAATCGTGAAAACATCACTTGCGTCATCATATAAATAATTATACATATCATTAATAAAAAGGATGAATAACAGAGGAGACAAAGGCTCTCCTTGTTTCACACCCATACTGCTATCAAAATAGTCAGTTAGAGAACTTTTCACACGTACACATGATTTGACATTTTCATATATAACTTTAAACATTTTAACAATTTTAGTTGAAGCGCCACTATTTATCAATTTTAACCATATACCATCTTTATATACCAAATCAAAGGCTTTTCTAAAATCTATAAAGGCACAATATAATTTCTTTTTTTCACTGTTTATAACTTTATCTATAATAGAATTCAAAGCAAATACAGAGTCAATAGTACTTTTGTTTTTTCGAAACCATATTGGTATTCTGATAGTAAGTTGTTGTTCTCAGCCCATTTACGTAAACGTGTATCTAATAAAACAGAAAATATTTTAGAAAAAACACTTGTTAAAGTAATGCCTCTATAATTATTAACATCGTCAATATTACCTTTTTTTGGGTATAGGTACAGTAATACCTTTAGTCCATATTTCAGGATAAACACTATTTGCATACATAAAATTAAACAATTTACATAATACAGGAGAAAGACAATTCTTACATTCTAAAAACATTTCACTAAGTAGCATATCTGCGCCAGCACTTTTACCTTTCTTCAATGAACATATTGCGTGTTCAACTTCAGTTTCACTAAATTCCATATCTAACTGTTCAACTACATTTTCATATAAAATAATATCATTAAGATCATCTTCAACTTCTGGGTTGTTAAAAAGATTATCTTGTGAGAATAGAGTTTTAAAATGTTCAAAAAATTGTTCTTTAGAAATATTCCCTAATTTCGCTTTTTTATTTTTGATTTTACGGATTTCATTCCAAAATTTCTGAGGTTCATGTTTCGCTAAATTTTGTAAATTATTTCTTTGGATTCTATTGTATTCAGCTTTAGCTTTTCTCTTAATCTTTTTATAGAAACGCCGCTTCGACTTTAATAATTCACTAATTTCAGCAGATTTATTTATTCTGAATAATTTATTAAGCGATTTCAATTCACGTCTAGCTATTTCACATTCATTGTTAAACCACGGACTCTTGTATTTTCGTGTATTTGGAGTTATTTTTTTACCAGGTACGGATTTACCAAACACCTTTGCGGAATTATCGCATAAAATTTTGGTTAAGGCATTTATACCAGAATTAATATCGGTTTCTTTTAATACAATATCATTAACAGTTTTATCAATTTGCAAAAATTCAGAGGAAATAATATTTCTAAAACGATCCGCTTTATCATTATCCCATACAATCTTGTCATGAACTTGTGAATTTGTAGAGTTTGAAAAGGTATAACAATTATAATCATTGTCATTATGATTAAAAGTATGATAGTTATTATTGTTACTTCTAGTATTTAAAATGTTCACTTTTAAATCTATTTGAATAGGACAATGTGATGAAACTGAATATAAGTCATGTACGGTAAAGTCAGCAATAAAGGGAAATAAATCCTCCGAGCATAACGCATAATCAATTACACTGTTACCGTTAGATGATAAATATGTATAACATCCTATACCGCCACCATTCCCTAATCTGCCGTTAACAATATACAAATTACTACTTTGACATATTTCTAATAATCTAATGTTTTACTTGAAGATGCTACACACTGTGTTGACTCCATACAGGCAACATCATCTTGAGCCACAGGATCTGACTCTTCACTGACATTCTCAGAATGTCCTAGATTTTGCCCGTGTATGCTGCCACCTGTCTCGTTGCGCTCATTGTTTACATCTAGACCAGTGGGTAACGGTTTCACCTGTGTTTTGCCCTCGGGAATCCCGAAAAACATAAGGTTGTCACGCATGGAGCGGCATTTAAGGTCTATAATGTTTTCTTTCATAGTTTGATTTTCTGATCTCAGCTCACGATTGTCCTGATTAAGCAATTTAATATCATTTTGGATATGTTCAATATTTTTCTTGTTTACATCCGTACAAACAGAAAGAGTATCATATTGTTCGCTTATAAATCTCTGACTTTTTTCGATTTCATCCATCTTCAGCTCCATGCTATTTAAGCGTGATGTTATGTTAATAATTGAATTTTGAATAGAATTCAGCTGACTAAGTTTCTGGTCAACAGTATCGAGCCTTTGAAGTATGCATTGTAAAATGTCACTTTGCTGGGTTGGTTGGCTTTGTTGATTTTGTTGAACAGGTGATCCCGTGATCATATTTAAATAAGTTGGCGTATACGGGTACATGGGGGGTAGTGAAAAAGTCTGATTACCTTGGTTACAAGGAACAGGTGTAGACATAGCAGGCATTGAACTTTGTTGACTCGGAGTATTGACCGCCATTTTTTCCTTTGTTTGCCTTTTCGCCTGAAAGTCTTTTTCGTTTGGTGTGATGTCTTTTCGTTTTTTATTACCCATCTATTCATATTTCAAATCCAGTTGATATTATCCAACATTCCCATTTTGCTTAAAGTCCATAAAATCCTTTAAATACGTACATTTTATACTGAAGAAAAGAACTGAACCGCCATTTTCAACGCATGCGCAAGATACCAATTCGAAAACATCCAAAAGACGTACAGACGTGGGACTGTTCTCAAACATTAGCCCGTAGCGTACATTTTCATGCGATGTCCACTGTATGAAAATCGGCCCATGCATTTCGGTGCTACAGTCGCGGAAAGTGAGTGCTCTTAACAGTGCAAATTCCCGCTTTTGTGGCACTTTCGATATTAGAATGTCCCTATATAAGACAATGTAATTCGGCGTTTTCTTTCTTTTGATTTGTACATGCATACTGAACGAAGTTCTCTACAGTGCAGCCCTGGTCAACACTTTCTGGCACGGTATTGTCTCAGCGAATTTCGCTCGCGCTCCACTCCGCCACACTGCATACTTATATAGTATACATTATATATGGTAAATTCTATACGCCGTGTTTTTGAGAACTCAAAAACACGGAGCTCTTCTGCACCATACCAAAGACGTACAGACGTGGGACCGGTCTCAAATGCTAGCTCGTAATGTACATTTTCATGTGATGTCCACTGTATGAAAATCGGCCCATGCATTACTGAGCTACCGTCGCGAAAAGCGAGTGCTCTAAACAGCGCAAAATTTCGGTTCAGTGGCACTTTCGTCTATTACAATGTCCCTTTATAAGACAATGTAATTCGGCGTTTTCTTTCTTCTTATTTCCACGTGCATACTGAACGAAGTTCTCTACAGTGCAGTCCTGGTCAACACTTTCTGGCACGGTGTATCAGCGAATTTGGCTTGCGCAACACTCGGCCCCACTGCATACTTATTAAGTATACGTTATAATATATGGTAAATTCTATACGCCGTGTTTTTGAGATCTCAAAAACACGGAGCTCTCCTGCACCATCCCAAAGACGTACAGACGTGCGACAAGTCTCAAATGTTAGACCGTAGCGTACATTTTCATGTGATGTCCACGGTATGAAAATCGGCCCATGCATTACTGAGCTACAGTCGTGAAAAGTGAGAGCTCTAAACAACGCAAATTCCCGCTTTTGCAGCACTTTCGTGTATTACAATTTCCCTATATAAGACAATGTAATTCCGCATTTTCTTTCTTCTGATTTGCACGTGCATACTGAATGAAGTTCTCTACAGTGCAGCCCTTGTCAACACTTTCTGGCACGGTTTTGTCTCAGCAAATTTCGCTCGCGCTCCAATAAGCTCCACTGCATAATTCTATAGTATACGTTATATATGGTAAATTCTATACGCCGTATATGCTATTCGGCGTTTTCTTTCTTCTGATTTGCACGTGCATATTGAACGAAATTCTCTACAGTGCAGCCCTGGTCAACACGTGTAGAGAACTTCATTCAGTATGCACGTGCAAATCAGAAGATAAAAAAACAGCGAATTACATTGTCTTATATAGGGACATTCTAATAGACCAAAGTGCTGCGAAAGCGGGAATTTGCGCTGTTTAGAGCACTCACTTTGCGCGACTGTAGCTCAGTAATGCGTGGGCCGATTTTCATACAGTGGACATCACATAAAAATGTACGCTACGAACTAACATTTGAGAACAGTCCCACGTCTGTACGTCTTTGGGATGGTGCAGGCAATCTCAGTGATTTTGAGTTCTCAAAAACACGGCGTATAGAATTTACCATATATACTGTAAAATCAGATATTTTCGCGAGGCCGAAATTTCGCGAATCTTTAAGTCAAAAGTGGTTCGCGAGGTTAAATATTCGCGAAAATCAAAATTTCAGATCTTCATTTTTCGTCCATACTGAGAAGCCCGATGTTGCCGGTGATGATGTAAAAATCACGCTGCGTGAAAAATGCGCATCATGTCCGGGAGTTGTTTAACGGTCATATATATACGTAATTGTCGATATTGACCTTCGATTGTTATTTAATCCGGTAATATGGTACTTAATTCTTGATTTTTAATCATGAAATTTGTACAATAAAATGAGTGAACTATATTTTCGTCTTGTTATTTGTTGCCAGTTTTATACCATTTCGTTTTGACTGTTGTAAGAATAAATATTTTTGACGATCAATTTTTATTACAATAAAAAGTGTTTGACATAATAGGACTTATTACTTATTGAATATCTTATTGAATAAGTTTTGAAAGACACTGTGAAACATCCTTTGAATGTGACAAACAATAGCTGCCCAAAGCCGTTATAAGTCATGTTTGACTTTATCCTTTATTGACCGTATTTTACACCTTTCTTACAGGTGTAACCAGACTGCTTTGGTCATTTTTGATGTTTTCAAAACAAAACGATGATAACCGGGCATTTAATAATTATGGAATATTTGAAAAATAAAATGGACCATTGAATAATTAGTACATGCTATTGACACTTATAGTGATTTTCAATAAATGTTACCACAACAATAAATCAAATACTTCGTTAATATTTATCCTATACATGTAGCGTAAGGGATAAAGCAAAACTGTTCCGAATCACTCGTAATGGCGGACGTAATGGTGGAACGCGATCCTTGAATTTCAGCATTTTTTCAACTTCTATAACGGTAATATATACGCGAGGATCAATTTTCGCTAATTTATTGAATTCGCGAATAAAGCGAAAATTAAACCCTCGCGAAAATTTCTGATTTTACAGTAACGTATACTATAAAAGAATGTAATTGGGCCGAGTGGAGCGCGAGCGAAATTCGCTGAGACAATACCGTGCCAGAAAGTGTTGACCAGGGCTGCACTGTAAAGAACTTCGTTCAGTATGCACGTGCAAATCAGAAGAAAGAAAATGCGGAATTACATTGTCTTATATAGGGACATTGTAATAGACGAAAGTGCTGCAAAAGCGGGAATTTGCGCTGTTTAGAGCTCTCACTTTTCACGACTGTAGCTCAGGAATGCATGGGCCGATTTTCATAGAGTGGACATCACATAAAAATGTACGCTAAGAGCTAACATTTGAGACTTGTCGCACGTCTGTATGTCTTTGTGATGGTGCAGGAGAGCTCCATGCAGTGGGGCCGAGTGGAGCGCGAGAGAAGGCAAGACAACGCAACTTATAGACCACTCTTTCTTTCTTATGATTAGCCCATGTCTACGTAAAAAAGTTCATTCCTGTAGTGCCCTCTCAGAGAATTCCATAAACGATATCTTTTCATAGCGCAGTGTGCTCGCGCTCCACACTGCGTAACTCTCTACGCGTATTGTACAACCTACAATACCGTAATTCTACTGCCCGTGTTTCTGAGAACTAAAAACACGCTGATTCTCATGGGCTATCTATCAAAACAACAGACGTGCAAGAGGCCTCGTTGTTTACCCTGGAACTTCAATTTTATTTTGATACCTGCATGAGTATCGGTCGAAGGGGTCCCAAGCTACTGGCATGCAAAAAAGGGGCTCTCAACAGAGCAAATCTCCCCTTTATCGGTGCTTACGTCTGTTACTTTTCCTATGTCTTTGACAAAGCAACGCACCTTTCAGACCACTCTTTCTTTCCTCTGATTTGCCCCTGCCTACGGAACGAAGTTCTCTCCCGTAGAGCCCTCTCAGAGAATTCCAGAAACGATTTCTTTTCATAGCGCAGTTCGCTCGCGCTCCACACTGCGTAACTCTATACGCGTATTGTACTACCTACAATACCGTAATTCTACCGCCCGTGTTTTTGAGAACTCAAAAACACGCAGCTTCTGCTGGGTGATCTTGCCAAAGTATAGAAATGCTTCCGGCCTCGTTGTTTACCCTAGAACCTCAGGCATGCAAACAAAGGGCTCTCAACAGAGCAAATCTCCGCTTTCGCTGTGCCTACAGAACGAAGTTCTCTGTCGTAGAGCCCTCTCAGAGAATTGTAGGAACAATTTCTTTTCATAGCGCAGTTTGCTCACGCTCCACACTGTATCACTTTATAGTTTATACGCTTATTGTACTACCTGCAATACTGTAATTCTACTTCTCGTGTTTTTGAGAACTCAAAAACACGCTGCTTCTCCTGGGAGATATAGCCACGGTAAAGACGTGCAAAAGGCCTCGTTGTTTAGCCCTGCACATCAATTTTATTTTGAAACTAACCGCATCAAAAGCGGTCGAAGGGGTCCCGAGCTACAGGTACACAAACAAGGGGCTCTCAACAGAGCAAATCTCCGCTTTCGCAGTGCTTACGTCTGTTACTATTCCTATATCTATGACAACGGAATCACCTTATAGAGCACTCTTTCTTTCCTCTGATTTACGCCTGTCTACGGAACGAAGTTCTCTTCAGTAGAGCCCTCTCAGAGAATTCCAGAAACAATTTCTTTTCATAGCGCAGTTCGTTCGCGCTCCACACTGCCTAACAATATACAGGTATTGAACTACCTACAATAACATTATTCTAGTTCCCGTGTTTTTGAAAACTCAAAAACACGCTGCTTGTCCTAGGCGATCTATCCAACAAACAGACGTGGAAGAGTCCTTTTTGTTTAGCCTGGAAAGTCAATTTTATTTTAATACTTACAACATGAAAGTCGGTCGAAGTGGTACCGAGCTACAGGCAGGCAAACATAGGGCTCTTAACAGAGCAAATCTCCGCTTTCGCGGTGCTTACGTGTGTTACTATACCTATTTCTTTGACAAGGCAACGCATCTTATAGACCACTTTTTTCTTTCCTCTGATCTGCCCCTGCCTACAGAACGAACTCCTCTCCCGTAGAGCTCCCTCAGAGAATTCCAGAAACGATTTTTTTCCACACTGCGTAACTCAATACGCGTATTGTACTACCTACAATACCGTTATTCTAATGCCCGTGTTTTTGAGAACAAAAAAATCGCGCTGCTTCTCCTGGGCGACCTTTATAAAGAACAGACAAGCAAGAGGCCTCGTTGTTTAGCCTGGAATGTCAGTTTTATTTTGATACTAATAGCATGAAAATCGGTCGTAAGGGTACCGAGCTACAGGCACGCAAACAAAGGGACTGTCAACAGAGCAAATCTCCGCTTTCGCGGTGCTTACGTCTGTTACTATTCTTATGTATATGACAAGGCAACGCACCTTATAGACCACTCTTTCCTTCCTCTGATTTGTCGCTGCCTACAAAACGAAGTTTTCTCTCGTGGGGCCCTCTCAGAGAATTCAAGAAACGATTTCTTTTCATATTGCAGTTTGCTCGCGCGACAGACTAGGTAACTCTATACGCGTATTGTACTACCCACAATACCGTAATTCAACTGCCCGTGTTTTTGAAAACACGTTGCTTCTCCTGGGCGATCCAGCCGAAGTACAGACGTGCAAGAGGTTTCGTTGTTTATCTTGGAACGTCAATTTTATTTTGATACTAACTGCATGAAAATCGGTTAAAGGGGTACAAAGCTACAGGCATGCAAACAATGGGCTCTCAACAGATAAATTCTTCCCTTTTGCAGAGCTTATGTCTGTTATTATTCCTATTTTTATGACAAGGCTAATCACCTGTTAGACCACTCTTTCTTTCCTCTGATTTGCCCCTACTTACGGAACGAAGTTGTCTCCCGTAGAGCCCTCTCAGAGAATTCCAGAAACGATTTCTTTTCATTGCGCAGTTCGCTTGCGCTCCACACTGGGTAACTATATACGCGTATCGTACGAGGGTTAGACGTTAAGTTCTCGGACTGCGTTTAAATTAGAAAACCAGTGAGCTTTTGAAATTCAAAGAAACAATTATATGAATCTTCAATGTTTAGTCAATAATGTGTAAAAATATTACATAAAACAAATTATGTATAACAAAGTTATAGCATTTACAAATAACACACTATCAGCGGCACGGAGCGCTTCAGCGTCATAAATCGTACAACGCAACGTCGTGAATCACAATTTCTCAAAGTATTCACCGTAAGCAAGAACACACTTCTGGTGACGTTCAACTCACTTCTGGTACACCATGGGGTACCACTCTTGTTCAAATCGCCCTACCTTGGTGCGCACAGCCATCCCGAGGTCTTCCAGCGTCTCGAACTTGCGTCCGCGCAGCTCGCCCTTCAACGGCGGGAACACCGCAAAGTCAATAGGGGTCAAATCGGAGCTGTACGGGGCGTGGTTGATGCGTTCATGCTCTGTTCTTCCTTAAGAAAATCTATCATGCTAAGAAAATCGATCGATCTGCATACTTTTCTTAACGCATGTAAAGACTTGTAAGTGTCGGTGGGTGTCATTCTGGCAAGAGCGCAAATTTTAATAACCGCTCGCTGCTCCATGCGTTCTGACGTTGACGTTTTTTCCATGACAGCGTGTCACCTATCTTCAATTTCAAACAACTGATTCTCGTTTGATTCTTATTGAATGACGTGACAATAGATTTAAAAGAGAAACCAATGGTTTTGCCGGAACGAAACGGCTCTATACCTGCTATTTGTAAGCTGTATATGTTGAAGTCAGGTCTTCAAATGTGCATAAAGTGATATCAACAACCGAAATAGGTTGAACTTTTAATTTTCAGACTGGAAGAAACAGTGTCCGAAATCTGAGTAACCATATTTCGCTCATATTTTCAGGCAATCGATATCAGACAATAATTTGATAGATGAAAATGACACAAAAATCGTAAAAAAAAAAAAATTGTTAACAAGAGGTATGACGAAGGTTGTTCTGTAAAACTGTTTTTATTTCGTTACCTATGCATTTCAAATAAAAACCCGAGGAAATCTGTTTAACGCCTGATTCGAAAAGGAGGAGTCATTTGACCTATATATATATATACATATATACATATATACATATATATATATATATATAAAGTTGCAGTCTTTTCACCACAGTGTTGTTTTACGTCTGTCGCAATAATTGGATTAATTGTTAAATTGAGAGCAAGCTTAGGTTCACATTTAGACTTATGATGAGCTTTTTGTCTGAGCTCGAGCTCATGTCGAAAAAAAAATCAGAAATTGAGTTTGTAACGTGCATTGTTCAAGGATCGATATTTGTACGTTGTATTGATTAGATTATGATGTTTCTCCACTTAATATAATCTGCTGTTTTGTTTGCAAATATCTTATAGCATTGATTAAAAATCATTTTTACTGTAACCATGCTTTGAGAGTTTGCTAAGTATTTTAATTAACAATTGATAATTATATACGACATGTATTGCACAATATCAGAAATATTCATTACTGAAACAAAGAAAAGTTCCTTTAGACATGGTACAGTTACAAGAACAGAATATGAATTTAAACGAAAAAGTAATTTCGTTTTAAATTTTGTAAAATGAAATCGCAATGTTTTGTTGAAACTGTCTTATATTTGTTAATACGTGTTTGTTTTCGCAAGATCTTGAAAGGAAAAAGTAAGTTCCCCTTGCGACTACGTTAAAATATGTTGGTCCAAACAGTTCACATTAAATAGAGATTACAGCAGAGATATCAGGATGACAAATCCGAACCATTTTTATTGTAGCACATACCTCATACAGTATGTGAACCAGACTAACAAATTAACTTATTCTTAAGTGAATTCTGAATATCAATATTCAGCAAGGTTCACACTGTCGTGCTCAGAACACACAATGTGCCAGGAGATTTAATAATTATTGTAAAAGCGAAGGCAAAAACCTCATTGAAGACATACAATGTGATAGCTGTAATTGTCTTGGCTAGTAGTTAATGGTACCAGAGAGGATTTATTGCTGAACTTAGCACAGTGTTATGATATAATGGACAGTATTACCAGAATAGTACAGGGAAATTATGGTGACGGTGTCAGATTTAGAATCAAGACAATATTTGTCGATCAGGGAAAACTCAGTATAACACAAAACCTAAGCAAAAGATCAAGAATTTGCATTTTTTTTTGTTTCACTACTTGACCCTTGGTCGAGGAATGTATCGACAATTTTCACGGATTACATACATTCTCTGAAGCTTACTATTGCCTGACTTTACATTTTTTCTGAAATGTTGCAGACATTAATTGCTATCTGAAAAAGAATAAAATCAAATATTGGCTAAACACGTGAACGTTTGTGCGACATAGTACTCATTAAATGTGTTTGAATAAAAAAAGATATTTTTACGTTTTAAAACAATTCTTTAAACCCCTTTTTTAATATTGCAGTTCCATTTTGTTACATTAAAATTCTTTTGATATTCTTCCGGTTTGCCAGAACCGTTCACCGGAAATAGCCCATCAAAACGCCGAAAACGAAAGTACAATCGCCAACGTCGAGTTCAGCCCAGGTAATGTTTCGAAACTTATTTCTCAATCATAACGTAATCGATTTCTACTAACTAAACAGTATTGTGAAGCTAAATATGTCTGGTTTTAAGGCAGTATTTGCTATTTTCTGCAAGTTGGGTATGTTTCTGTAATTGGCGATAAATTGTAGCGTCGTTGTTGACTTTTGCGAACAATGTTGATATTTTCCACTAAATCAAGCCCAAAACGCATTTGCTGTATCAAAATCCATCTTGAATTATAAAATATAGACTTTCCTCCACTTGTATTAGAGCGGCCATTCGCCATCTCGAGCTATAATTTACAAAATTATTAGATCTACACGTTTCTTTATTGTCATATTGTCACATGTTTTGACACATCTTATAAACAAGCTATTTTTCATAGTTGTGCAGCGCGATTGAGCCAGTAATGCTTCAAAGGTTAAGGTACTTTTATTTTGAACGGTTTGAATTAAACAAGTTTTATTGATGCCAGAATATAAAATCATTTTAAGACAAATCTCACTCTTACACCAGAATAGTGACCTTTGTTAAAAACCACCATACTAAGAGACTAGCGTCTTTTTGTTGTTTAGTTTCAACTGAATTTATTCTGCCGAGTCAAACGGTGTTATAAAACGAATAGCCAAGTGCTTTCTAAATACAGAAAATTTAACTCTTCTTATCATGATTATGTTGTTTCATGGCTAAAAAACATTTACAAACACTGAGAACAAGAATATAAATAACAATTTTGCTCAGTTTCTATAACAATCGTGTTAAATGGATACAATTTTCATTGCGTTTTCATAACATTTGTTTTAAATCAGTGGTTGCAGAAGCATGGGAACTATCAATAAGCTTGCTCTGTTGATTTTGCTTTGTTGTCAGATGGTGGTTTTGTCAAATAACTGTTTCCGACACGGTGTTTTGTTTTTCTGCTAGAGTATAAAAAGAAATGAGAGTTTATATTAAATTAGAAATTCCTTAACTAAGACCGTTACAAAATGAATTTTTATGCACATTATCCATAAGTTTTACGTTCCCAAACCCTTAATTAAAGTACACAACAGACTATGAATGTCAACAAAGCAATTTCTTGGATCAGAAAACTCGTTTTAAATTCAGTTTCTAAACAAAAAGGGCCAGGAATCTCATCGACAAACGCACACTTTTGAAATTTGAAAATAACCAAACTGGAGTAATAAAACTTATCAAATAAACTCCAAGGTTACTCCAAAAACGTTAAATATCCTCAAATTGCTTCTCTACAAAATATTAGCTTATTTTTCATAAACACTTGGATAACATCCAGAAATCAATTTTGACTGCATTTGTAACAAACGCCAAATTAACATAAATCCTGGTTTCTCAGGAGAGCATTATCAAGACAAAATACTTGTTTAGTTAGTTTCCGTAATGAGGAGAAAGAGACTCTTTCAAATCATAGGTGATTTATGTCGAATTTCCTGAATAATAAAGCAAAGCAACTTTAAGATTCATTTAAATATATCTATCTTAAGTTATTAAAAAATGTCATGAATATTTTTATTTAGTATCAAATAGTGCCTCTTTTTTCAGCAAAAAGAAGCGAATGAGAAACTAGACATGTTTATTGTCTTATATCATCTTCTGCATGGCCAGCTGTTAAAAGTTTTACAAACAATGCTTTGACAAAAAAAAAAAAAAACAAAAAAAAAAAAAAAAAACAAAAAAAAAACAAAAAACAAAAAAAAAACTAGCTAACTTTTGAATGAATAAACGATTTAAACATGTTTATAGATTGCTAGAGATTAAACAAAACATTCCACATCCTTAATAAGGTCAGTTTGGGTTACGTGTAACAGCACATTCCTTATTAGAAACCGTACATGATCTTGTCATAATATTAACACTGTAAGTATGCGAGTCGTTCATTACCAGTATTTGGTATACATAATTTAAGTACTAATATCGCAGTCGAAGATGCCACACTTTCATGTTGTAAGTCAAGGATTTCATTTGCATTTGACCACATGTAATTTGTTTGTTAAGTTTTGGTGTATTCTTCAGATCAATGTGACTCTGATGAGGAAACAAGGAATCCCGATTAGATTTATTTCTTTATAAACTGTATGCAATTTGTTCTTAAACCGAAATGCCGACAAATCGCAACGTGTTCAGTATGATATAAATCACAATTTTCTGGTAATTGGATACAATTTTAAGCAAAATTAGTTTGTACCTTACAGTTTTTTTTTTCACTAGCAAAGCCGACGCATCTATAAAGTATGATCAAAAAAGGTGCATTCTCGAATTTTAAGCGGTTGAAATTTACGGAAGAAAGAAGAAAAAAATCACAATTCAGATTGTTAAATAACAGTCTCAAATTTCCAACCAGCAAGGAAAACCGTGACAACAGTGGTGATAAACACAGTCAACAGTTAACACCGTTAATAAACACAGTCAGTATTCTCCCAACGGGCAAGATGAAATAATAATGTGAAGAAAACGTACAAAACTATAGAAGAGAAAAAGCATGTCCTATTTAACTCGGTACATTGCCGGAGTTCTCACCTCTCTAGACCAATTACTATAATGTAGCCATCTTCACCAGCAATTTATGCCAACAGACACTATGTTCGACTAGACTTGCCAGACGGTGGCAATTATGCCAACAGACACTATGTTCGACTAGACTTGCCAGACGGTGGCAATTATGCCAACAGACACTATGTTCGACTAGACTTGCCAGACGGTGGCAATTATGCCAACAGACACTATGTTCGACTAGACTTGCCAGACGGTGGCAATTATGTCTGGTCTTTCAGGGCAGAATTAAGAATCATTGCAGTAATTTGAACGCTGATCTTTTTTCAGAATTACTTACAACTAAACACTTTTTGTGATTGCTGGAATCCATATAATGATGCTAAGCATTTTAGAGACACCAGTTATCTGAAGGGTCGATGGTAGAGTCAGAAATCACAATTGAATTAACAGAGAATACTACTAGGCATTATGTTCCTGTTTGCTCTGTAACTCTATGATGTTTCAAAGGATTTTGAAATAACTTGACACAAATGTTCAGCAGATGGTGCAAACGTGTCCCGAACCACCCATCTCTCTGTCCGTCTCGCTGTTTGTCCAATTGTACAATTTCCTGTATATTTCTTTCCACAAATGCTCATCGCATTGAAACAGTATGTTCCGTACAAGACTCGGGTTTCCAAGGACAGGGTCAGAATTCATCGTCCAAATTAAACAGCATACTGTTAACCTTTATATTCATGTCCGCTCTGTAACGGCGGTATATCATTGTATTTTGAAATAACTTGATGCAGTTGTTCACTCAGAAGGGACAATGTTTCGCAGACAGTCTTTCTGTCAGACCATCCTTCAATTTGTATCTCCAAATATCAAGGATATGCCATGTGTATATGTTCTATCCGCTTTCTAGCCAATATGTATTTGACAGAATTAAAACAAAATCTTTTCACAATTGTTCACAGATTGAAGCAATGGGTCAGAAGATGTCAATGTATATGTCTAACATCTGTACCGCCAAATAAGATAGAAATATACCTCCTGCATGCATTTTGTGACCGCTTTGTATGCCTTTAGTACCTGAAGGATTCTCTGAAAATATGGCAACAATATTTACCAGATTAAAACAGTATGTCATGGAAATGAAATAAAGATTACTGTTTATTACATAACCTATAAATAGCTTTGAAATGCCTTTCTTTGAGTGGTGCAGGCGTAACTTTTTGTAAAAAAATAACGGTACTCACTTTCGGGAATGACGAAGGCCGTTTCGGCAAATTCCATCGAATGCGCCACCTGACAGGATGTGTAAAATGACGTTTCCGTTGCGTTCGTTTGACAGAGATATAAGAAATGGATGAAAGAAATGTGCCATATAAAAGCTATTTATAGATTATATAATAAAACAAATATGGACTTTTTAGCTGGTAAATATGATGTGATATGTTTCTAAAAAAATAATATTGACCTCGGCTATGGCCTCGGTTAATATTAATGTTTTAGGTACATATCATAACATATTCACCAGCTAAAAAGTCCATATCTGTATAATAGTTACCGGTTTGTTTGCGACTGTTGTGTAACTCACCGGGTATAGATCTATATAAGAATATGGAATAATGCATGTGCATCACATTGAGGCAATATGTCGCAATCATTTAGTCTATACGTGAGCTCCTAAAGCATGTTAAGTGACATGAATTTTTATCGCCTCTGTCAATATAAATGTTTTAGGTACATATCACATCATATTCACCAGCTAAAAAGTCCATATCTATATAATAAGTATTATCCGTCATAATGGGATAATGCGATTTATCTAGGAAAATTCTATATTTTCAAGGGAGATACATGTTGAAGGTTTCTTTACATATGTCAGGACGATAATTTACTCCCCTTAATTGATAAGGTCATCTAAAGCTGTTCCATACGTCATATTTTGGTGTCATATTTCTGGTGTTTTGCCCCAGCACTATTATTGTTTAAACATCAATTTCGAATAACGTCGACTGTCAGGCAAATATTCCAACAATAAAATGAAGTATCAGCGTTTGGGTGTTGTTGAATTGTTTTTGGTGTACAAGAATTTGTCCGTGATAATAGTTACCGGTTTGTTTGCGACTGTTGTGTAACTCATCGGGTACATTAAAGAATATGGAATAATGCATATTCATCACATGGAGGCAATGTGTCGCAAACGTTTAGTCTATAGGCCTATGTGAGCCCTTAAGGCATGTTAAGTGACATGAGTTTTCTTTTCTGTCAGATTCATTTTATTTTAAATAATAATTTGTTCAAAAGAAATAATGTTTGAATTCTAATTTGGAAATGTTATTTCGTTTAAACGAAATAAAATAAATGTGACAACAAAAATAGGAGTGTATCATGTCACTTTAGGGGCTCCGTACCTATGCATATCTGTCCTTCGATCGTTCTTGCCTCCTGCACGTTTTTCTGTAAGTTTGTATTTCATTGAAAAATAGCGTTGCATCTCACACTTTCTGCTGGCAATACCCTTCGGAGAAATTTGTCCAGGTTACAGTTCTTCTTTTCTACTGACCTCGATCTGCAAACATTGAGCACTTATTGAAAAAAGCGTGCTCTGAACTAGATGAATAAAATGAAAAATAGGGAATAAGACCTGATTTGATTCATTTAGATTTGCTCATTAGTGTTTCGTTTCTTTAGAGAAATTTGTCAGAAGATTCGCAAAGGAATTTAAATAATCCTGTTTTAACAACGAAAACAATCCAGTATCAAATGTTAGTGTTTGGAAAACAAATACAGAAGGCAGGCAAAAGCATTTTGGCTAAACACTTGCAGATGTATTAAACAGAAGACTGAAATGCACAGAGAGACTGAGAAAAATAACTTACCGTTAGTCGTTAACATCCTGTTAAGAAGAAAATAAAAAAAAATAAATAAAAATAAATGGTTCGAAACACAAGTCAATAACTGATTAGGCGTAACGATTCTGTTGATTATGACAATCTTTGATAAATTAATGTCTACTTTCAAAAATAATGAATAAACTGTGTGATAAGCGATAATGACTTTATAAAAAAATAGCATATATTTTAGAAGCAAAAGATAACGGTATGATGTCAATAAGATTCTTTTATTTCAAGATAAATGCTGGATAATCATTATCGTTATAAGTTTACATGAAAGAAAAGCAGGACGCAGCATGTTTAAACCAGTATACGCTTTCTTAAATGTCTGGAAATCTCTCGTATTGATATACTAGACAGAATGAAACACTATCGTCATTCTCGCAGACACCTACATAAATAATAAATAAATTCTAATCTCAAACAGGTTTTGACAAAATGAGAGTTAAGAGATATATCCTAAAATTCTATTTCCTTCAAAGCCATTTAAATGTGTGTGATACTGAACCCGTTGTTGGATAGCTAAATATCAATTTAAAACAACTTTAGACTACGCTTTCATAGTGAGTATATAACCTTTTAACTTTTGTTCATGTATATAGTATAATATGTTTCAGTTTTATAGATCTAAATACATCATCGGTTAATCTTAGGGTATGCCCCGTTATTGAATAAAACGGTATATTCAGTACTAAAAAGCAACATTAAATAATGAACTTTGTAGACTATGTCACATTTGAATTTTGATTATGTTCTCAGACCATGCATAAATTAAACTGGTTAGATATGTCTGAAGTCTGATACTGATAATGTCACATTTCTATTAATTATGATTAACTTCCCTCGATTGATTTTTGGTGTTCTAGTATTGTTTCCAAGTAACTGTAATTTCTCTGTAGAAGTTCAATTGAAAAAAAACAAAAACAAAACATATTTCACTTATAAACAGAAACATGTCTCTGTTATGTCACAATAATGCATTTCAAAGCGATTAGATGTAAGACATCCTCCTATGAATCAAAACAGCTAGTTTTGTTCGTAACTATTAACTACATGATATGTACGGAGTTACAATGAATATAATAATTATGTAGATTTATTTGTTATATTCAGAATTGCATATCCATAACCTAGTATAGTCTCGACATACTACAGAGAGTTAATATGACAATCAGATTATGTATCTAATCATGACACTTAACGTCTTCCTAGAGTTACCTAGACTACAAAAGTTCGCAATTACCCGTTTTGTTTGATATCTCAGTTTTGGTATATTTTGTTAATTCTAAAATTCTAGAATTATAATCATTCTCACTAAAATTTATAAGTACAAAAATGTAGTGCAAGCATTTGCGTCCTTAGAGGCATGTCTGTTATATACTATTAAAATCAGCAAGCAACCGTTTCACTTATCACTTGCAGATTTAGAAGACACAAGTCAAATAAAATGTCTAACTTGTATTACGAAAACGATGTTGATGCTGTCATGATTAGAATCGTTTAAAGAGAGAAAAAACTTGCTCGAAAATAATAAGTCCTTGATAATGGTGATAAGGGTCTGTGAATAAATAGAAAATGTTTATAGTTAAACTATTTGGTGAGCTTATGCAGTGTATTCAGTGAAACCACATAATTAATCACCATCAGACTAGTTAGTCAGTTTTATGCTATACATATATTCATGCTATCTTGCATAACATGCCAGGCAAAAGCCAGGCATCTACGATGTATCATTTGTAAATCAGTTTTGACGGCAGATAGGACGAACTGCTGTTTTCTCAATTTAATTTGACTGAAATCGATTTCCCTTGCCTTGTAGGAGAGTGTTTATTTAAAGACCATGGCGGAATTTCAAAACTTTTTTTTATTTTGCAGACAGATTACAGTATAAGAACCAGAAGAACCTAAATGCTTAAGTTTCAACAAAAAAACTCTGCAAACTATATACACACGTTCAACATATGACGGAATATTTCGTAAGATAATGTGACAGCTTTCCAAGTTTTGTCCTTGTGTTTGAATCAGTGTTATGCTTTTAGCTGTAGACTTCAGCGATAATGAACGAGCCATGACCTCTCTGATTTTACCTAAAAGCAGCTACATTAGACGATGCTATTAACTTAATCTGTTTAACTTTCCTCGGGCACACAGTCCAACAATAGAACTGTTTAAATAGTGTTAGCTGTTACATTCATATAATACAATCATTAAACTGAATAAAGATTCGTTCATTTTGTGTGAGCATATCATCTCATTATAACTGAAGATCTATCTCATTAGAGTTGAAAAAGTTATCCCTTACCTCGAATATACATTTCTAGTACATATCAGCTGATAATTAATGAAACATAGAAAACTGTTTTAGAATTGCTTATGTATGACAAAAAACTAACGGCCTCTTAATGTGTGCGGGATAGATAGATAGATCTAATAGAAAAGGAAGGGAATTTTTTTTACTATTTATCAAACGACCTTTTTGTCAAAATTTGATGTATTACGCTGTATAAATTTTTCGGTTCTTTTGTATCGAATTCAGTTCATTCGTGCTTTGATTTAAGATTTTACTTAACAGTTATTTGCTTGTTTGGTAACCGCCACTTATTTTGCATGAAGTAGACCCTAAATTTATTCTTAAAAATTGTTTATAATTATTACTATTGTAATGGACCTTGAATATCTAAAATGAACACAATTTTGGTACAGTAGTAGTTTTACGTTGGCTGCATAATTAATATTTCCTTAGTTATGCTGAAAAAAAGATATTATATGTACTTGGTATGATGGTTTCCTGGTACCAACGAAATCTTTCACTATGTGACTGAAACGTAGAGCAGTGTACTTAATATGCATTTGTTCCAGTATAACCGGACAGGACGACTGTTAACTCTCTGTGAATAACTTTGTTCAATTGTTTGTTTTTTCTTTACGCGTTAATTCATTTATGCGTTTCATCTGATTACAACACATATTTTAGTGTTTACACAACAATTATTATGTTATGTATAAATTGTCGTCAACTACAGTACTTTTTATTCAGGTCAGCTACTCTATGTTGTGTGGGTTCCTTGTACTTTTGCTGTTGTTTCATTAGGGAAAAACAAAACAGACAAACAGCAGACTCGTGTTGTCTTTGAAATTGTTTATCTTTGTACTATGAATACATCTTATCATAAAACAGATGCAAAGCAGATAGTAAACACTTCAGTTTGGCTCAAAACTTGAAGATTTATCACCATAAAAAGTTGTCCTAGACTTGCAGATGATGTTCCACAACACTTTGTTAATCTGTTCAGAAAAAAAAAACACTTTCAAGTGTGGCAATAATGTTAAACATTTTATATACAACTAGAATTATGATAAGTTAAAAGGTGTTACGTGGAAAGAGCTATATGTGTTAAACTTTATAGTGTGGTGAAAAAAATTCACAAAATCATGTCTGATGAAGTGAAACCTGTTATTTAAGTACTTGTATCCTCTCACTTCTGTTCTGACTATAGGTAACTGTGACATAAGATACCAAACAAAACATTCCTCTTAGCACCTACGATATCAAACAGATAATGAACAAAGAGGTATCTTAGTTTTGCTTCTAAATTTTTTTATATTGGGAGAGTGCAACATGTAGAAGTGAACGCATTTCCAGTTATTGCAAACTGACTGCATTTTACCTATTTAACTAACATCACAACAGAATATTGGAATGATGTTTCCAAGATGTCTTGTTCCTAAATATCTTAATACTTGATTTCACTCTGTTTTGTGTTTCGTGTAAAAAAAAATCTTCCTTGAGAAATGGGAGCAAAGCAACGATGTGTCTTTAATATTAAGAAACATGCTTTACAAATTTTATTATTGCACGTTTCTCGTTTTTCCCCTACTCATATACAGACATTTTACCGCATTACTTATTCAATAAAAGAATAAAAATTTCGACCTGTTTTTTGCAACTTCCTCAAATATCTCTTTAAAATACTTCACATATTTATTATAAAGATACAGCAAACCATTAATGATTTATGATGTAATATCTGATGTTTGCTACTTGATTTCATTCAAAACATCCAGGGATTTCCTAACCGAACTGTTGACCTATACCAGCATATGAGGTTAATAAAATACAAACAGAAAGTGGATAGATAAAAAATATATTGTATTATAGCATTTTTTCATGTGTTCAAGTTGTAGGTAGGCTGATCTGGCTCGAAGGCAACTAAAGTAATTAGTTACGGACAAATGCTGTTGCCGGAGGACTGGAACGCCTGATTCGGAACATCGGGAAAACAAATTAGCCTTACTTACACTTTTTAAGACTTGAATATCTCTTGAAAAGTATACATTATAATGTCGCAGCCTTTTTCAGGAGTAGGTCTTTTAGAGAAAATCCTAATGATGTCGGAAGGGCTGTATGAAATGCAGTGTAAAGGATCTAGCATAGAGTGGGATCAGGCTATCATACACGAATAAAACGCAAGTTAGTGCATTCCGTTATTCTAGAAAATAATCATGTTTGGTTAAATTTGTCAGCAGCATTATATATCTTCTTTTGAAAATGTTTTTGTATGTATTCAAACCTAAAGTAAAGACAAAAACGGCGGTCAGGATGACATAATGCTTATTTACACTCGTAAAATGAAATTATTCTTCTTTAAGCTTTATAGTATGATTTTTCAAAACAAATTGTGTTACACGTATAAAATACAAATTAGCCCAGGATTGAATAGTAATGAACCAGTGATTAAAATACAAAATTAATGTGATTTTTATAATATAAATGATAATATATATAATTCCGAAGAGAATTATGCACTTTACAAAAAAGCAATATTGTATAATATAAAGATGACTTTTACAATAGAATTGGACGTTATTGAAAAGAAAATTATCTAATTCAATTGTAAATACACTGAATGCAAATGAACACAATATTAAATACTAGAAAAGATATGCAATACAAATTGATCGTACTTTACAATACAAATGAAACAATGAATAATAAAAGTAAAAAAACCCTGAATATTAAAATTATTACATTCACAAGCCAAACCATAGAGTCTATTTTAAAAACCTTGTAAAGTATAGCTAAGTCATTGAGCACGAGTAAGTTTTGTGCATTGTGTTGTTGTTTAACGACTGTTTGCAGAAATTTTCAAAATGATCAGGCTCACTTAGCTTTTCTATTTTGGTGAGAATCAAATTGCGACGTATTTGACTTCGCTTTTCTGATTTTCTCCGGCATCCTTTATCCCCTCACTATTTTTTGTGTATTAAAAACTGCTGTATGTATCACACTGAGTGTAATTACTGGGAAAAAAGGAAACAGAGCGCAGCAAGGACGTGTGCATTATAAGGAACACGTGGAACAGTGCCTAGAGTTCTTGCCAGAGACTGTCATGTCGAATCTTCGTAATGCTTTGTAAAGCTGTTTAAATTGTCTGCTTGTTTAAACGCATTTCGACGGAAGATAAAAAACCCTACTTCTTTCAAGTAATGATTTAATTGAAACAAATCTGCCTTGCTTTATAGAAGTTGGTTAGTTTGGAAATGTTATTGCCAGGAAAAAAACTTGACTTTGAAATAAATCACCCATGTTGTTTGTTCATAAGGCGATATTATATGACGGAAAGGCTGTTGCTCCATTCTATTTTGTATTGGTACAATTTTCTAAAATCTTTGAAATTTACTCCTCTGTTTGGACATATATTTTAACTGAAAATCGAACAACATTAAAGACTTTAAAGGTAAAAGAAATCTATAGATCAGTCCTAAGAAATTCTACTAAACCAATAGTCAACTCAGTTATTATTTCAAATCTTGTATTCTTTTTATTACACGTAAAACATTTAAATGAGATGTTCTGTACAAATGAATTTGTTTACATAAACCTGCATTTCCATATGAAAAAAAAAACTCGAAAATTTAGAAATATTGCTCTCAGGGGAAAACACACAAACAACTTGATAATTAAATAACTGAATAATTGAATTACTTAAATTTCGAAAAACTAAAAAAAAATACAGGTGCTTCTAAGTGGAACATGCATTAAATATCCATTTTATGTTCATAGCTACATAAAACGTGGAAATGTTTAAACGAGAGGAGGTTCAGGAGGTTTAAAGTTACTTTTTTCTTCAGCATTATATTTCGAGATAACTAAATCTGCTACAATTTCATTTCAGTGGAAATGAAGATTCTATGACTTTTGGTTTTAGTTGTTTTTGTTTTAATTTGATAATGTCCATGTTTTGCACTAAGAAACCGTTTTTTTATTGTTTACATAAAATGCATTTCAATATACTAATTAGTAAAATTTCTACCTACAGCGTATTTAGCTGATTAATTATTTTAACCACTATTTAATCTGTAGATAAATATTGTCTGTTGTGATAACAATGAAAATTTAAAAAATATAGAAGTTTAAATCTAGTTTATCAACTTAAACATTACGTCAATGAAACGTCATGTTTTAGTTCGAAGTTTTGTTAGCTAGTTTTATTATAAATTGCACTAGTTCTATGTTTTCTGTTAACCAAGTTTGAAAATCAAATGACAAAAAGAGTAATGGTTTAGTGAGAAGAGTCTTTAGCAGAAAACATCAAAGTTTGTTTTCTGGAATGAACATATACAAAAAGAATAAAGGTACACAAAAAAGTGTAATCCCTACATCCATTAAATAACACCAAAAAAGCAGCACTACTGTACGTAATGGGGTAAAGAAGAGTACCTGAAACATTGTCCTAAGTACTTTTTACAAGCATTCCTTAAAAGCAAGAAGTATTTCAAAAGGAAATATTTTAAATTTTGTTTTTCTTTTTTAAACTTCATTCATCAAAACTTTTTATTCTATCAATGTCCAAATTTAGAAGAAAAAAATAAGTAAAAGAAATTGCTCAAATAAACATTTCAATATGAAAAACCTTTCAAATATTACGGCTTTGACATTCAAATGTCTACAAGCGTTACGTAAGAAAATAAAATACATGACCGGAACAGGACATAAAAGGTTATAAAAAGATGGTTTTCTACATTTCCATATGTATTTTCAGTCGAGACGATTTGGGCAAATCAGTATCATTTTTAAGTCTTGCGAGAAACACGGCTTAAAGTAGGGACGTACAACAAATGACTTTACAGGACGCAATTGCATGAGTATAGCAACCAGTTTACACTCAATAAACTCTAGAAAACATGATCGAGTGCTAACGTTGTCTTACAAATTATTACATCCAGGTAAGCAATGCATCTACTTGAAGTAAACAAACATTACACATATCAGCCAAAATAAATACTAAATTTCATTAACTTCACAGAGACACTGAAAACTGTAATTTGTTTTTTACGATATTACGGTCTTAAAAGTGACATCTTACAAGCTGACAAATTCTGAAAGAAATTAGACAGTGAAAAAAGTCTTAGATTTTATAAAAAAGCTCATAATAGGCTAATATAAATACGATGACGTAATTCATCTATGTGGGAAATCTGTACCAATGAACAACCTTTCGAGAATATATTTCCTTTTCTTTCTTGCAAAAGAAAAGAAAAACAGATCAATCAGTCACAAGAAAACGCACTCTTTTCATACATTTTATTCTATTTGTCGCATCATCATTCACTCCACCCATCAACGTCAATTTCAAGACTCTAGTATTTCATACATTTTTTTCTAAGGCTTTTTTTCAACATCTATTGAAATTATATAAAGCACATTCAAAAGATATCAGAATAAATCACCAGAAGTAAGACAATAAGAGTAATTTAGAATATGTCTATGCGGAATCAGTGTCATCACAACGTTTGTTTTCAGATAATGCCTTAGTACTGAACGCCATAACATTTTCTATTTCTGTTGGTATTATTTCCCCTTACTAAGACACTGAACTGTTTATTGCGGTTTTGTTTTATTAATTTTTTTTTATATTGGAGATGTGGAGGGGTCTGGCTTAATCGCTCTGTTTTTTAACATGATACCCTTTGAAAAGAAACCGTTATTATTATAAGGTTATTTGTTTACTTCTATTTAGAGACTACATTAATGTTTTTTTTTTGTTTTGACTGAAAACCTTACATTAACTCTTGACAACCAGAAAGAAGTTGTTAAGTGCATTGTTATTATATTGTAGTGTGATCACGTTGTAACTACATGTGTTCATATTCTGAGAAATAAATATGTTTCAACTAAGTGCATTGCATCATACATTTCGTGTGTGGTTATTAGTCTGCTAGAGGATCTGGAATTTTGACAAAACTACTTCTGGGAGATGACTCTGAACAAACTGTAAATAACTTGACTGGCTACTTACAATCTTTTATAAATGACATTGACAGCCTTGAAGAGCGATTTCACATAATTGTAACATGACCTAAGCTTTATATATTTCAAACATTTGCAAGAACAGCTACAATATAATTAGTCTTAATTTACATAAATAGTATACAGCTAAAGCCAAAACACTAAGCTAGGCCTAAATTGATTAATATGTGTTTGTCTGTACTATTCATACACAAACTCGCATTAAGAGACAGGTGAAAAAGGACACTGAATTTCTAATTTTCAGTAACATGCCTCAAACACTGTGCTTTTATTTGAAGACGCCGCATTCTTTTAGATGACCTGCTATATAACTTAAAAAGCAAAATGTATGTAACTAGACTCAGTATCAGACGGTACGGATGGGTTTTAACTTTTACCTTTCACACGTCTCGGACTGCATTCGGATACTTGTTGTGTTCATGCCGATCCTGTGATTGAGTAAAAATAGATTTGATTTGCTTATTTGGTTGATTGTTTCCATCGCTTTATAAATGGCAAATGTAAGATTTTCTTCACTTAAGAGCGGTTCAATGATCGAGTTGTTAATGCACTGGACTGGTAATCGAGGGTTGAGATTTCGATCACCCTTCCCCCTCTAACATTACTAATTGTCTTTCGGATGAGACGTTTAACCGAGGCCCCATTAATCAGTGATTCCCTACACTCAGCATGGAAAAGAACAAGGGGTGACTCTGGAACGAGATGCTTTCTGTATCTTGCACTATCCCAAACAACTTTCAATAATTAATACATGAATTGGGCGTCGAACATTCGGACAACAGGTGTCGAAGGTATATAAACTCAAAGAGAGAAAATAAAACATGAGAGTTCCTTTTCGAATGAAGTCCGAACTGTCGTTCTTCCTCTTCTACTGATGTGGTTTATTCATTTGATTTGGTATGCACATTTTATTTTTTATTTTTGATTTCTTTAATTTGATTTTAAAGAATTTTGTATTGGTTGGTAAATAACAACTGATTTTTCTTTTGTTTGTCTCAAGTGATTTTCATACACTTGAAATGACGGTTTAGGTATTTTAACCTCTTTTCGTCTAGCATGCATACATATCTTTAAGGGAAACTTGACTGCTTGATTGCTGATTAATGTTTATTTTATCAATGAATGCAAAGATCTCTCTTTTTAAAAATATTATTATCATTGTGGTAATAAGCTATTTGCAGACATATTCTGTGTTCCGAATTACATGTGAATGTGAATGTAGCACGTCAAACAGAATTCGATATTGAATTTAACCAGACCCTCACATTTGTTTATCTTCTTTATTTTGAAACACTAAATATGGTGTAAAGTCCCAAATGTAACATATATAATCAGAATAGCATTATTGCATTTAATTTACTTTAAAAATATTATGGAAAAAGTATAAAAATCCAATGCCAGAGAAAAACCCAGAATCAAGTATGTGAGTCATTTCCATTAGTTTAGATTTCATACCTCAACTTAATACAAAATATTCCCTTTGGCATACAGTGCAAAGATCGTGACAGTTCATCGACCCAAAATACGCTGGAAATTCAGTTAGCAGTCGCAATGTATTTGTTTTCGAGTAACATGATGACAGGCTTTGCAGCAGTATATTATTAAAAGAACTAGAAGAAAACTAGGAAGCAACAGCACAAGAAAACCAAGAGAAAACTAGGAAAAACTTGAAGGTTATCTTGTCATCCTTGCTTATACAAATTTACCATTGTGCAGAGGCTGATGAGCTGATTGTTTCTTTGCTAAGACAAGGTCTGGCTCGTTGTCATCCAGCATTACCCAATCTGAAATGTTTTTAATTAATAAACAATAAACATAAACAGAAAAAAATATACACTATTAAGCTCTAATAAATTTATACATGTATACAAGATAATTACAGGTGTTAACCTATTGCCTCATGAATATTAATGTTAAACTATTCATACTTTGAATATCTACATGTAATTAAATAATACCACTAGAAACAAAGGCTTTTCTCATTACAGGCAATAGTAGAGAATCAAATGTTTATTATTGTTAAAGCAAACACTGAGTAGACCCTGATCAGGCAACTCCTATTGAAACTGTCTGATCTGGGTCTACTCTGCTTGCAAAGGCAATACTAATGAGTATATATGGAGTAAAGGGTTAATATTGTTAAGTGTTACAAAAAATAATGAGTAAGTAGCATGCATGGTGTTACACAAAGTTTTAGAAACAATGCCTATTAGAAATGTCTGTCATTTTGTCATTACCTTAAGAAATGTAACAAATCAAAAACATGCATAAATGTAAATATTATACCAGTTTAAAGTTTTATACACATACACATGTAATGCAGCTATGATTATAACAAGCAAAAAGAAGTTATATATAGCCTAAATCTATATACAAACAATAACAAGGCAAGAGAACATGCTAAAATAAGTAAAGCAAGGATAAGCCACATCGTTTTGACCATATCAGTTTTGTCCATCAACATTACATACTTTCATATCATAACCTGTTACATTTTATTTTCATTTTTCTTTTTCGTGAATGAATAAACCATTCTCATCTATTTCTTTCCAATGTCATTTCTGTCTTCTACACACTTGTTCATTGCAACTGTGAGTTTGTCCAGGTTTGTTTTTGCCACATCAAGGAGAGCTTGGGCAATGCTCATTTCTTTGAAGTCCTTGTTTTCTAATGGCTTGTGAAAGCCTTTGATTTGCCTCTTCAAAAATCTAACTTGCCTTAACCATGCCAGCCTTCATCTCCAATTTATTTTGCTTAAACTTCTTCTTTTTAACACCAAGCTTTCTTTTCTTGTTTTGTTGCTCTTCAAGATATTTCTTCTCCATTTCCTGCTGTTGAACTCCTTCCTTTCTTTTTCTGTCAAATAACAGAGCTTCTGATTTTTCTGCCTCTGCTCTCTCTGTGTATCTCTTGTGAGCTTGCTTTACACTTCTAACTTACTCTTATGTTACAGGCACATCTGCAACTGTCTTGTACATAGACACTGCATCCTTGGTAAGTCTTAGTCTATTTACTGAATTCTCTAACAGTAGTGATCTTTCTGCTGTAACAAGTTTCTCATTAACTGACAGGATTCTTTCTACATCAGCATTACCATTGGGAATACACAGACACATGAGTACTACTTTCCACAGGTATGGATACTTAAGCTCTCCATTAGCATTCTCCAAAGCGTAAGACATAATTCCAGAAGTTATCAATTACTTACCAAATTGCCTTCTCTGTAGATCTAATCTTCCTTTATATCTTCAGCCCTATACAGTTTACATTCATCTGTGACCCTTGAAATATCACCATCACCAATGGCTGGCGACGCAATGCATAATTCTCTGATGAGCTTTTTTGGCTCTTTCTTAGTCCCTCACTTCTGGGTGTAGACGCTGCACAGATCTCACCAACTTGTCATTTAGTGGGAGCCTTGTTTGCAGGTACCTAGTTACTGCTTGACAGAAATGCAGCATTTCAATCCTTTCGGTATTTTGCTTTCCTTTGTCAATATTTGACAGTCTTTTGTGTATTTGCACAATTTCCATACTTTCAATATCCATTAGATTCTTGCTTTCAACTGCATCTATTGTTGCAAGTTTGAGAGCACTTTTTCCCCCCAACAACATCAAACCTGATGAATCTAAGCATAGCTGATTTTAACAGATTTGATGTCTCTGAATAGAATAGGTAAATAAGATGCTCTTGTTTCTAAGAAACTGCTCACAAGGGTCCAACACCTACTAAGAACTGAATTTGTGCCCTAAACTATTTTCCTGACAGAAATTGGCAAAGTCTAACGTATCTGGTGTTTTTATTCAATTGTGAATATATGAGGTCTTCTTTACTTCTCTGAGTGTTTCTAGTATGGCATTGCCTACTGTGTCAGGTCTGGCATGGCCAAACATTGACTTTCAATAAATACTGTACTTATCTCTCCCTTTTGTTCATTCCAGAAAGGAACGAAAACATCACATTGTTTCTTGTCCTGAGCATTGCCTGTTTCATCAAATTGCACAGCAAATAGACTCTTAGATGTTTGAATTTTCTTTGCAATATCTCTGCGAAAAAAAGGTCCACGGCAATCTGATACCTTTGATTTGCCCATAGAAAACTAATCAGCACACTGTCCTGGAAGCATGACTTTAAAAAGTTATCCAACACCATCACATGAATAGTATGAATAGCTACTAGATGCTACTAGTACTTTCATTTCCCGCAAGGCCTCTGTTTTTGCAACTTGATCACTTACTGATAATGGCTTCAGAAAGCCTATCTTTTTCAGAATCACCTCTTTCTTTGTTTAGTTGTTCCAGGTGCCTGAGTTTTAAACAGGATTGTTTGACCTTTATCAATACGCACTTTTAGGCCTGTTTGTGTTTCTGACCATCGGCATGGCCAACTAGCTGAGCAAGGCCTGTATTAGAGCAGGATATGGTTTTGCAACACACAAAGCAAAAGGCTGAGAAGCAGTTTATAGAATTCCTGTTTACACCATTCTTACAGAGAATGTCCACTATTGTCTAGCATTTTCAAGCCAAGCAGGGTTAAATTTTGTCTTTCTACCAAGCATGATTAGTAGTGTTAGTTAGAGAAAGCTATTGGATCTAAATTCATCTGAAAAGAGAGTTAATTCTATTGCATTTACACGGGCACAACTAAGATGTGCTTGCATCTATAGATCTATTAAAAACAAGACAACAAACCTTGATCTATATTTGTGACAGTTTTATACTTTGACTGAGGATTTTCCAAAGTTATGTTTTATTATACAAGACAATTAAGAAAGATTGTTATAGTAGTTTCTATCAAATTCAAGAAGTTTCAACTGATAAAACAACATTCTATAGATGTCAAAAGTCTAAAAAAGGCTCTGTTACAGGTACAAGGTACAAGGTATTTGACACACCCTTTGTAGGAAGCCCTGACACTAGTCACAGCAAAGAATCTAAGGATTGTTATTAAGATGCTCCAAAGTGAGGTACTTAACAGCCGTGTTTTAATTAATTAAATAAAAGATTACAAATACTTTGATATTTCGTAACAATCTAGTCGCTCCGTAAAAACATCATTGGGATAGAGTCATAAGAGACATACTTTAATAACAGTAAGTAAAAGCAAAAATTACAAAACTCAAGTTTTGTTTGAAGCTTACCTTAGTGAACACAGGTTGAGATGGCTGGGTTATGCACCAATGATATGCACCAGACCACACTGCTGGCAAAGGAACATGTCAACTAAGTCAACTAAACAGCTTCTGAACATCTGCGGAAAAATACTTTACAAAAAAAAAAAAACAATTTAAGGCATTGCAACATGTGATCATAAAAAACTTCTTCATTTTAAAATAATAACTAGGAATACTAGGAGCTTTTTGAAAAAAGGAACAACCAACAGCAACAACCGAAAAGAAGAAAAAAAAACATGCTACTTAGGGGCTCCGTACAAAAGAGTAACTTTTTTCTCTTCTTTTCAACTGTGTCAAATCAATCATGATACTTACGTTTCAGCTGAAGCATCTCTTCTATAGATATCGTCAATATATAATCAAGTACAACCCATTTTCAAATATATAAAGACAACAAATTGAGTCGACACCTGAATTTATTATCATAGAATGAAAGGTATTATTCAGTATGTTACCTAAAGCCGTTCAGGATATTGCTACAAGTGCTCAGAAATGAAAGTTATATCCAAGTCAAGGCGTAGTTAGAAAGTAAAAAAATCCTCAAATAATCCTACTTGCATTTCAAAACATATTAATAAAAGCCCCAAGCCAATCGTCTGAAGGTTTCTCATACATTCTGCGTATCATTTCCAACGTATTACATAATTCCTTAGCACGACTGTATTCAAGAAAGTTCCTCGTGGCAGGCATGACATTTAAGATGATATTTCTAGAAATTCGCACGACGACGTAATCCTTACAGCAGTATCAGTTAAGATATAACAGTAGTGCCAGTAGCATAAAATGCTTTCTTTAGTTATTATTACACCCCTACTAAACGGTGGCTCTTTCACATTTTGGTGATCTGTTTAAATGAGAGCCTTCGACACTTCCGTTGTAGAGCCCTCGACCAAAACAAGACTGAAAAGGGTAAGCACGTTTTGTAAAAATATACGTTTTTAAAGAGCATGCTTGTTTTTCAAAAATCGAAGAATGTCATGCCACGTAGAACATTTTTCTCATCATTTTAGATGCAGTTTCGATAAGAAATACCTCATAATGACGTTGCTAGAACTTGTACCAAATATCAACTCGTGTGTTTGCTTTTACGAGGAGACACATCTTGAGTGATTTCTTTACCGTGAAATAGATGCTGGTTCACATGATCGTCATGTAACATTGTTCCAACCTCATCTTTGGCTCAACACTAAAAATATTTCACACAGCTCGGTTAAAAACAAGATACTCACATTTTTTCAAATGTGATCGAGCCATCGACAATGTTATGGCGCCATCGGCAATGTGAAAGAGCCCTCGAAAATGTGATGGAGCCAACACCATCATCAAGTTCAATAAGTGTTTATATTGTATGTTAAAAAGCACGAAAAAAAGCGAGGATCTGATTTCTTTTTTTTTTTTTTTCAAAATTGGTAAAACTTTATTGAAACACCGGATATTGTTTTGTCTTCAATTCCAGCATCATTGGGTATATTGTTTTTAATGTCTTCTGCTTCATATTCCGAACTAATTGAGATAAGTTCTTTAATATCTGCTACATCGCTAACTGTAAAAAATCTCGTCTAATGGGTACAAATAACTTCTTCATCACTGATTGAATGGCTTTCAAGTGAACAATTCAATGTTCTTTTTGATGTTTTTCTAGGTGTAAAATGTTTAGTTGCCGAAAATATTGTCTTTAACATAGAGTATCTGATTTGCTTTGTAGAACTTGAACCTTGGATGCGTTTTCTTTTATTCGTTTTCGCCGATGTGGTGCCTCGAAAAAAATTCCCCCCATGTTTCTTTTATTTATGTTCATTGTTTTGACAATAACTTCTGAGTCGTGTTGCATTGATTTGACGAAATTTTCTTTTTCGTGCTAATCGCTACTCTGTTCTTAGTTTACCTCCGTAATTAAACTATGCATATACAATTATAGAGTAATGAAATACTAGTTCATATGAACGAATCTGATTGAACAATTATTCGAAATATTTCAAGAAAGTAAGTATCAACTCATGCAATTTAATCTATACATTAATTTAATTGGTATAATTCCACAATATAAACACTTAATGAAAGATGGTGTTGGCTCCATCACATTTTCAAGGGCTCTTTCACATTGCCGATGGCGCCATCACATTGTCGATGGCTCGATCACATTTGAAAAAAATGTGAGTATTTTGTTTTTAACCGAACTTTGTGAAATATTTTTAGTGTTGAGCCAAAGAGGAGGTTGGAACAATGTTACATGACGATTATGTGGGCCAACACCTACTTCACGGTAAAGAAATCACTCAAGATGTGTCTTCTCGTAAAAGAAAACACACGAGTTGATATTTGGTACAAGTTCTAGCAACGTCATTATGAGGTATTTCTTATCGAAACTGCATCTAAAATGATGAGAAAAATGTTCTACGTGGCATGACAGTCTTCGATTTTTGAAAAACAAGCATGCTCTTTAATAACGTATATTTCTATAAAATATGCTTACCCTTTTCAGTCTTGTTTTGGTCGAGGGCTCTACAACGGAAGTGTCGAGGGCTCTCATTTAAACAGATCACCAAAATGTGAAAAAGCCACCGTTTAGTAGTGGTGTATTATAACGGTGTCTTAAGTATAAGTTCATTTGCGACAAACTAAAAACACAATTGGTTTTCTTTGCACTGAAGACACTGATTTAGTAGATTATAGGTTTTAAAACTATACTTTCGTATATAAAACTCTAATGAATTTATTCTGATAAGTGCCCAACCGATCTTCTTTTCATTCCAAATCATTACCATCAATGATCGTTGTACAGTCTGTTAACGATCAATAGAAAATTCATTTTCTAAATCAAGTGAAATAAAAAGCATGAGTTCAGTTTTATCAACGGACTAGTTAGCCAAAAAGCGTTAAACCCAAATAGTTATATTAGGACAAGATTTTAGAGTGAAAAAAATGAGTAAGTGCCCATAAATCTGACAAAAAAAAATCCAGCGGAATCTCCTGACGATATGAACAACTAGGTTTGGTGACAAACACTCCTGTTAAGATCAATGAAATCCCTCAAGCGGTTTTGGGGATGAAGCGAGGACAAGATTTTACTTGACAGACGGACGGACAGACGGATGGACAGACGGCCGGACGGGCGGACAGACAGTGCGATTAATATATGCCTTCCTTCAGGGGCATAACAAAAAAGATAGAAAGGTTTAACATATCCTTACACAATCAATTAAATAATGGATCAAATTTAGAAGTAAAAAAACAGCAGTATTACATCATATTTTATCTTGAATGGATTGTAGAGAAAAAAAGATGAGGAAACAGCTGAACACAAAGATGTATTCATTTCTAATAAATCACATTCCAACCTAAATTCCTCAACAAATCTCACTGTGAGGAGACGGTTTTAATGATTTATCTGCTGTATTTTATTTACAAGTTGAAACCGGTCCGTTGACATTCATGAACTATAAGTCACTTTCATATGTCTAAGATAAATAAAGGAAGCAAATAGCGTTATTTATTTTCGGGGAAGGCCATTCTTCCCTAACAAGAACTAATTGCCTTTGGCATTCATTAGTGTACCCTGATGCATTTAGCTAAAAAGAATGAGAAAGGATGCCAGACTCTAAGTACAGATCTAAATGTTGTTGGTTCAATTTCTTACTGGGATGGGAGTCACCCACACTCCTTACTTTTGGTGCCAGTACTTGATTGCGCTCCAGGAAACAGTCAAAGTGCTGGAGAAAATGAGGTTGCTAGGACTTGTTTCAATGTCAAATGTAAAGGTTAAGCGAAAACAAAGTCTGGGGAAATATATCAATAATTTTGACAAGATTGTAAGAAGTCTTTCCTTCTAATAATGTTCAATACAATTGTGTTACAGACAACTATGCTGGTGGTAAATTGAAAACAAAAGACAAAAAACACACTTAAGTTTTCTAATTGAATAAGTTTAAAATATCTTAGTAAATTTCATTTTGCTAATGCTTTCATTCAAGACTGTATAGAATTACTTCCCGACAGGATATATTACTATTTGTAAAAAAGGAATCGTCTTTAAAAAACGTATTTTAGGACAGATGATTTATGAAATATGCCGAAGCGAATGCAGTTAATTTTCAACACATTTAGCTGCATGATTATTTAAAGTTAGATGGTCATTTCCTTTCTTTACATCATCAGAGACGGGAACATTATGACGGAAATGTGTACTGAGCACATGTAATGTTATATGATAGGTTGCATATAATGTATATTTGGTATGGAAGTTGTGACAAAGACTTACTAAACACAAAACAAAAATGTTTTGAATAATGAAGAGTTTAATTTGACAGTTAAGATTCACCCAAGCTTGTACTTACAGCTTGTTGATTTTACTTCTGCTGACAAACGCCATTTTGAGTTATGGGATCAACGGAAACACCACACAGTGCAGTAACATGCGCAGACGTTTTTTTTTTTTATTTCACTTGACTTAGTTTAGTAGCAGTAGAGAAGCATGGTTTTTTAAATTTCTTATTTTTATGTTAAAAGAGTAATTTATACTATTCAGTTTTTATTCTTTTTAGAAAAAAATAGGAAGAAAAGATAAAACAGCAGTTACTTAAGTATCTGCTGAAGGTAATTTTCGTCGTAGGTTTACAATTCCAAAATATATGATTAACTTCTTCTAGAATAACAATTGAAATCTCGGGTTTTCTTTTTCTGTCTTAATAAAGTATACATACAAAACATCAATTTATTCCCTTTTCGCTTCTTGGGGTTAATTAAAAGCAATCTCAGACACACATGCAGTGTATAGAAATAGCTTAGTCTTTGACCACTAAACTATCTATAATCCCATAGCGCTTTATTTTTTGGCATTGGCATCACATTGTCTCTAGTTCGTGGTTTGAAAAATGTTCAAAAATTTCCATAGGAACTACTTATCTAATCTTTCATTTAAAATATTGAGTTTTTGGTTGAACTTTTACTAACGGAATTATAAACTATATAATTTCATTTTATTACCTTCAAAATAATACCCCTACATTAAGATTTTATGATTATACATCCAGAGCCATTATTTATTTACTTAATGTCCAAACTGTGCCAAACAATTTTCAGTAAAGCTTTAAAGAAATTCTGTTTCACAGAGAATAAAAAATGAATAAATATCTAAAAGGCTGATCAAATTAATACTGTGTCATAACAGTTTACTGCTCCTACATTGACCTTACATGAAGTACTAATTTTACATAGTTTACCTGGATAGGACAGAAAATATCGCACAACTTTCTTTGGTGTCTGGATAGACTGTGAAATTTCATACAGTTTTGTACCATGCACATTATTCAGTGAAAATGAAGTATGTAATACTTAAAGGCGTCAGAATATATTAAAAAATAAATCGAACAACAATGGGCAGAAAGCCAACATTGTCCATTTCAAAACTGAATTCATTTTCTCTACTCAAAATAATAATAGTTTACCGTTTCAGTTTTGTTTTTCTTTTGTATCAGAAACCCGCATTTTGCGCGTGAACAAATATTCTTCCGCCAAGGTAAAAACCTGATTTACCTGAGTGTAAATAAGAAAAAATAGTCTATGATAAGGAATGGCAGTGGGTTCAACAAAGTTTAGACTTTTGTGTGATAATCATGCGGTCACTAGTGCTAAACCGTGTGATTAAAAAATAAATTTACTGTTACTACAAGGAAACGTATTGACCGGAATAGTATGGCATAATGCAGATAACAACGATAATTTTGCCCTGAAAGTTCTTTGACCGGGCAGAAAAAAAACAACAAATAGAATGTCAAATTGGATTTAAATCATTCTTTTTATTTTAAGTTTTTCTCGCTTTTTGCTTTTTTATTCATATTGATTATATTAACATATATTTATGTTTACACATAATTTTGTTTTTATTTATAGTCTTAATGTTTTAATTAAGTCATTCAGGCGACATGATCTGAGTGTGATTCAGTGATCTGTCCAATACTTTGTGGATGTTGACCTAGGGTAAGATGCTTTAAAGTACCACGTTACAAGTTGTTAGTTCTGTGAAAAACGTGTAAACAATCCTGTTGAAAAAGTTTCTGGTTTGACATAACGACCTATATCACTAAAGTTTCACACAAGAATAGTGGGCATTCTTTTGCTACTTATGTAAATAACATCTATGCTTAAGCTTATGTATAACACATTTTTGTGTGATGTAGGATCTTAAGGTAAAATTAATAAAACATATAATTATGTTTTCGTATAAAATGCTATTTTATTTACACAAAGAGGATAACCATGAGATTCAGAGTGAAGTAAAATAAAAATAAAACTACAATCATAATATAAAATCTCATATAGTTTCTTCCTGGAGTTTATTTCAAACTATATTTCGAACGAGAAAATGTTATTTCTTATAAATGAATGCTACTGCATCAAGATAGCTGAAAATATAAATTCGATGCCAGTTTTTGCACAGCGAACATCAATGTCCACTCTTGTTACAATAACAGTATACAATTGTGTACTGACTTGATGTTATCAAAATATGTGTTTAGCTGATGCAGTAGATTTTAGTATAGGTATAAATTACTATGAATGTTTCTTGAGAAAATGTCATTATCTTGTTTGCTTAACTGATTGATCTCTTCCAAAAGTTCATTGCTTTGTTGGCAGCCTTTGAACCTTTGTAATTGTCTTGAATTTGGAGTCCCTTGCTGATCGACTTACTCACATAGACATTCTGAACACTTTTTAAAATACTTTGCAACGCTTGTTGAGTAAGAGCAGCTTTTGAAATAGCCGTTACATTTTAGTGTAATCCTGCTATAATGAATACTCTTTTACATAGAAGCTTCTTTAATCTTATATCTTTTATATTTGTCAGATCGTCTTAGAATTTCATCATAAACCATACTTAATTAAAACCATCAACCGTTAGTTTATTAGATATTAATTAGATGATTGCTCAGTACAAAACACCTATTCCTGCTTCACAAATCTTTCTAAAGCAGATTTTGGTTCATTAGTTGCTCCTTAAAGAACATTTGACGGTAACACAGAACATTTATTCAGAGGAACCTTGCAGAATTTGTTTTTCTGCAAGCCTGAATGGATAAAAAATTGATCAGCCAATCACATGTTTTGATTTGTTTTATGAATTGTACGTCACCATCTTTGAACAAATATAATCGGTTGTTATCTTAAAAAAAGTCAGTATTGAAAAAAAAAACACGTAACACATATTGTATTGTACAGTGATTTAATTCAACTGACAGAACAATAAATTTGTCGGCTTTTAATAAACATGATGCTCACCTGAAACAGAAATTGATTTTGAAACAACTATAAAAATAAACAGATTTCAAGAGGTCGTCATTAAAATGATCGTTAACCATGATTGATAACAGCTAGGTCAGTAGTATGAGAGTCTTATGACTGAAGTTTTATCTGTTGACCATAGATGCATAATCTGTCATACAGGAGATTATTTGTCATAAAACGCAGAACTTCTTTGTAAAGATAAAGAAACGAAACATAATTTGAAAACATAAGGTCGAGTAATTATAAAGATTGCAAACCAAACTGATAAATATCGGTCCAGTGGTAACGCGCTGGACTGGTAAACCAAAGGTCCTGAGTTCGATCACCTCTCCTCCACTAACATTACTAATAGTCTTTCGGATGAGACGTTAAACCGAAGTCCCTTGTATCAGTGCTATACACTAAGCATGCAAAAGAACCAAGGGTGTCTCTGATATGGGATGCTTTCTGTATCTTGCACTACCCCTACAACATATGATAACTAATCTCTTCACGGGGCGTCAGTCATATGAGCAAACGGTACCGACGATAAATAACACTCAAATAGATAGATAGATAGATAGATAGATATCATGCCACTATATGCATAGGATACCGACGACTGTTGACCTCAAACACCAGATTTCGGGAGTTTACGGAAATGCAACAGACCGCGTATTTCCGATGATGTACAAAAGTATATATATACCTTTATAAACAGTGACAGTGATTATGTTCACACACTGGATTGTTACCATCATAACAATGCCCGTGGCAATCTGTGGCAGTTGAGCATTCATGTATATGATGACAATGACAATGGCTGCCATGGCAAAATGACTCTTGGTTTTGTCCACATGTCATACTAGTACAGTCTGCGTCATTTGTACAGCAGTATGCAACGGCTGTAAATACATCTGACATGGTGTTAAAAATTGTAAACGAAAATATCAGGGTTAAACTTTATTTGAACATTTGTCTGCTGCATGATTATTATTAAAGGTGTTCTTATCATTTTAACAAAGATTTAATTTAATGCCATGTTTGCGTTTTAAAGGAAAATGTATTATACGGTAAACGGTAATCGAATACTTTAAATTGTATTGATGTGATTTTTTTTTATATCAAAAGAATTTGAAACCCAAAAACATAATGTAAGTCACAGATGGTAGATTTAATTTATTATCTTACACATGAAAAATTCAGAATTGAGTTATTAATTAAAACATGTGAAGTCAATACTGTACAGAAAGACATTAATCAGTAATATACATACCAATACAAACTGCAAGAACAGCTAAAACAGCTCTCATTTTGAAAGATGTTTCACAAAGTTTCGTGAGTGAATAGTGTCTTTCTACTAGGTTTTATGACAGGCCACAAGATAGAGGGACCTTTTACGATAAGATAAGGAATACACTTATTTGAATACACTTATCAGCGGTATGTCATAGTCTCGTCGATGTAATTGAAATTCTCTGATATATATACATTTCCTTTTAAAAAAGGGAAATAAATAGTAGAAGTTAGGACATTTCTTGTGTTTAAAAAAAGTTTAGAATGTAAATAGCATCCGTATTTACTTGTAATATTTCTTTTATTTCCCTTCAGATGAAACACAAGTCGAATGGTTGTTCTAATATACGCAACCGGGAGCGGGGTTTATCAAAACTGAATTATCAATACTACTCATGGACACTCCTCAAATTACAACAAGTTTAAAGCAAATTAAATCGTTCACTTAATTACCAAAGGTTTAAAGCAAATCACGCATTTCATAAAACTACAACGTTTCTGTAATATTCATGTAAAAAACTAACAGACTTACTGCTGGCGTATGATGCCGCGTATCTACTTTACTATACCAATTTTGAAGTTAAATAAGGCATCATAACTACAGAGGAAGGCATTCAGAAATTCCTGGACTCGGTTAAAGATTATCACAGATATATAACATATAGTATTACAGTCATGTATTTTGAGGTGTTATCAGGAAAAGACTTTGTGACGCATAATCTTACGTCTTACGCTTTTTCTCGCAAAAAAAGTGCATTTATAAATATTTGCTTTAAAATACATCTTGGAAGGCCTCCCTGTACAAGTTTACAGCCATTCAATATAGGAATTCATTCTTGCATTCAGAATTACGCCCAACTTTACAACAAAGTGTCTACATTTGGTCAAACATATTTCTCTACACTGAAATACTTTTAGATGTCGCGACTCAGTTTAAGAGACGCGTTAACCTCTGTTTTATATGGAACTACTCTTAGCGTCTATCCATTTCCTTGTCTTCCAAAATCATTCTTATAATATCCTCAGACAAATTTCAACACTAAATTGATTTACAGCATCAAAGTTTTACATTCCTATCTCAACAAAGTTTGTTTTACTCTTTCACAGCTGCTCCGTGCGTTCTTCTGACGTCCCTTTTTTTCTCTGATCATCATGCCTTATTCCATATTTTTAAGCGCCAATGGCTAAACAGATTACACCAATATCAAACATTTATATTGAAGATATTTACAATATCAAAGTATTAAACGTACTAACACTGGTTTATCATTAAGATACATTAAAAAGTAATGCCACATTCCAAAGTGTTTAGAAAAGATGGAGTTTCATTATCCATTTCGACAGGTAGGAAACATTAATCAATATAATTTTATAGTATTCAGTAAATGATATTTACAATCTTAGAAAGTACAGAAAATGGCTTTAGTTGATATATTGAACTAGCTTTTTCAGAAAGCTTAATGGACGAAAACACTCTTCCCCTCTGAATTTTACATAGTTAAGCTTATTGGCATTGTCCGGAAACTTTTATGAACACCCTATGTTCTAGCCAAGATACAAACATTTCGTTTCAGAGCATATTGCCTAAGCGCCTGATACCATTCCTTATCGAAAGAAGTATTACGCTCGGATAGCCATGCTGTTTGCATCAAACAGGCAAACATTGCTTATTATCAGCAAAGGATTATCGTGAAAATATATCGACGAAAACTAAAGTACACTGAAATCGAAGTTCTCTACAGAGAAGCCATTTTCTTCCATACAATAAAACAAGTAGATCTAATAGTAAATATGTAATACCAGGCTCTATTGTCAGAAAATGCGCAATAGGAAGGCCCTGGTAGGCCGTGGAAAGACACACTATAGTTTAACGCAAAATGCTAAAACCTGTCCGATTGTAATGGTGCTAAATTATTCAAAACTATGATGTAAATAACAATGGCACAGACACGTTTGTTTCGGTCTTGCATATCTGCATACTTTTGAGCTTTCAACGATACATAAAATACTTCTTTTAATAGGTGTTTTTCATTAGAAAATTAAAAAAAATTATCTTTATTTACCGTTAGTTTCAACACACACAAACAGACACACACAAAGAATTAAAAAAAAAGAAAGAAGAAAAAAACGCCTTTAGTGCTAGAAACATTTGCTTGTTTGTTGTAGTTTTTTTGCACTTACGCAATTTTATTTTACCCTGTCTTTCACTGTGGATTTTGTGCAATTAATGAATTACTTTTATGAATTTATCCATAGAAATCATTTTTTGTAAACATCTCTAGGTGTAAACGGTAGAATTTGGCAATTTATACTATTTCTTTTATCATGCTCTATCCATTACAGTGAAGTAAAATAAATGTTTGGCCACGTAAGGGGTCCTCTACGCTTTTACTCTATTTCATAATTTGGTTTTTAAGCAAGTCAAACGTGTGTACATACGCAGGAAATGTGAACTTGCATGCCAGAAAGTAAAGTTTTCGGTATGAGCATGATAGATCCATTCAACAACAATCTATTGCGTCTAAAGACAGGATTACTTCTACTATATATGTTAAATTGCCGGTTAAGGATTGCCGCGACTTGCTTAAACACTATCAATGAATATGTATGTACTGAACAATTTGATCTATTTGGAACTATACTTTCGCATAGAATGTAGGTCAGACGTGCACAGGATTCTAGTCTTTCTAGTAACCAGTATTTTGTAATCAATCACCTGCGAATGACAGTGCAACGTAACGGGGAATTACTCTTACTCGTGAAGAAATAGCAATCTGAAGGGCCGAAACTACTAAATCTTGACCCGTTACAAAATAATACCATGCATAATTGATTATCCAACAAATGGCTTTCAAATTTCAGAATGATTAAATACCGGTGTACTTACTTGTATAAATTGTTGGAGACCAGTATTGGAAGCTTGAAATTTGCATTTACGTAATACAGCATGTTAAACGATCACAAAATAAGATTTCAAATGTTTACGACATAAACAGAAAGTATAACCGTGTCATTGACATTCAGCAATTTCTTTATTGCGTCAGACGACAAGATTCTGTTCGCTGTTTATGTAAATTATGTTGTTAGTTTTGCGGGTGTTTGTGTAAGCCCAGTCAATGAATATCAATGACCCAAGTAAGTAGAAGAGAGCTTATTGCCATACATACTGTAGGGTTGTGTTCGGTTAGGGTTGTATACATTACGTCATTATTGTAATAAAAGCAATATAAATAATCAAACTGAAGAATGGACGCTGTATTGAATAATTCTCTCATTATCATTTTGTTTTCTACTTATTTCTGTTCTTTCTGAAGAGTAGCAGTCAAATTATAATTTTGATAGCAAAGTTCAAGGGTGAAGACAAGAGCAAAGAAACAGAAACTGCTTTAATTTCTATCACAGTGGGTACCAAACAGTCTGTTTTTAATGCAAGGTATCTATAAGGTATCTACTGAAACGTTTCCCCCTTCTTGCTTTAACATAGCTGACGTTTTTCTGTTTTTAATTTTGGCGTTACCGTTTTTAGCTCACCTGTCACGTAGTGACAGAGTGAGCTTTTGTGATCACCTTTTGTCCGTCGTCCGTCCGTCCGTCTGTCCACAATTAATTTGTTAACACTCTAGTGGTCACGTTTTTGCCTCAATTGTCATGAAGCTTTGTTAGGATATTTGTCTCATTAATTTCTCGGACGAGTTCGAACATGAGTTATCTGGGTTGAAAAACTAGGTCAAAGAGCCCAAATAAAGGAAAACCTTGTTAATACTATAGAAGCTACTTTTTCAGTCCATATATCCTGGAAATTTGTCAGAAAGGTTGTATCAATGATTTCTAGCTCAAGTTCGAGTATGGGTCATCTAGGGTAAAACAATAGGTCACAGAGCCCAAATATTGAAAAATCTTGTTAACACTCTAGAGGTAACATTTTCAGTCCAAATAACCTGGAAATTTGTCAGAAAGGTTGCTTCTATGATTTCTAACTCAAGTTTGAATATGGGTAATCTGGGTTCAAAAACTAGGTCACAGAGCCCAAATAAAGAAAAACCTTGTTAACACTCTACAGGTTACATTTTCAGTCCAAATATCCCGGAAATTTTTCAGGAAAGTTGCTTTGACGATTTGTAGCTCAAGTTTGAATATGGGTCATCTGGGGTCAAAAACAAGGCCACAAAGCCCAAATATTGAAAAACCTTGTTAACACTCTAGAGTTGACATTTTCAGTCCAAATAACCTGGAAATCTGTTAGAAAGATTGTTATAATGATTTCTAGTTCAAGTTCAAATATAGGTCATCTGAGTTGAAAAACTAGGTCACAGGGCCCAAATATAGAAAAAAAAAATGTTAACACTCTAGCGGCCGCTTTTCAGTCAAAATATTCTGAAAAGTGTCAGAAAGGTTGTTTCAATGATTTCTAGTTTAAATTCGAATATGGGTCATCTGGGGTAAAAAACTTATGGAAAAATCTTGTTAACGTCTAGGGGTAACATTTCCAGTCCAAATATCCTGGAAATTTGTCAGAAAGATTGTTTCAATGATTTCTAGCTCAATTTTGAATATGGGTTATCTGGGGTCAAAAACTAGCTCACAGAGCCCAAATATCGAAAAACTTTGTAAACACTCTAGAGGCTACATTTTGAGTCCAGATTTCCTGAAAATTTGTCAGAAAGGTTGTTTTGATGATTTGTAGCTCAAATTTGGATATGGGTCATCTGGGGTCAAAAAACTAGGTTACAGAGCCCAAATATCGAAAAACCTTGTTAACACTCTAGGGGCTATTTTTTTCAGTCCAGATTTCCTGGAAATTTGTCAGAAAGGTTGTTTTGATGATTTGTAGCTCAAGTTTGGATATGGGTCATCTGGGGTCAATTAACCAGGTCCATAACAACTTTATTAAAAGCAGTCATACTCAGGTGAGCGATACAGGGCCATCATGGCCCTCTTGTTAACTAAAACGATAAAAATTGGCCTTTTATCAGGATTTTCAACAACGTTCTATGAAAGACTCTGCTGAATTGCATAAATATGAGCAGTCTGGATGAGGTGCAGCTGTATGTTTTTATATTAACATTCTCGTCCTTGCAGGTTTTTTTCTAGTCAAATGTATTTATCGACACTCAGATAAAGTGCAAGCAGTTGTGTGTGTGTGTGTGTTCTTTTTCCTTAAAGAAAAGCCATTACAGGAACGGTAAATTTAATGATAATATGAAATAGCTTTTGAAACAAAGCTTTTCTTATCAATTACTATAATGACTTGTTTATAAGCAATACAACGTTTTTTTTATCCTAATTCTGATGCGAAAAGGAAGAAAAATAACTGTTAAGTAAAAAAGGCCTATATGTGGATAAAAAGTCAAACACTTTAATGATAAGCGGTTTGTCAGTGCTATGTCTATAGCTTCAAAAAAAGTGTAAAACGTTTTTTTGTTTGTTTTCACGAAGACATTTACTTTTTTCAATGGATTTAAACGTTCGAGGAACCAATCTGCCTGTTTGGATACCCCGATCGATGCAAAAACTAACTTTTCAGTTACCCGAAAGAAATACCGCCTATTCTCGCAACATACAACACATTATTAAACTGATCTAAGTATATTTTCATTTAGTTCCGAATAATGTTATGTTCTCTAAAATTTTAAAGCAGAACTCACGTTTTTCATGCATACGACTTGAGCAGGCACAATAACTGGCTTGTTGAAGCGTGAGAGACAAACGCGCTTCCGACTGAGACAATTACTGGCGTTTGGTTTCCTGTGCGCCGTCTGTTCCACGCTGGAATATCATAAAAGAAATAATAAAGATGTCAGTTTTCCGTTTAAAATTTTTTATTTCACTTACAAATTTTAGTCTGCATCTCTAAATTGCTTATGTACAGATATTTTAAAGCAATATTCTCAAATGCTTGTCATTTTAAATTTTCTGTACAAAGGCTGATTTAAAATTGAGTGTAACTTTTCTAAAACTGATTCCACTTAACATGTCACCACTTTATAGGAAGGAAGGAAATTTCCTTTACAGAAAGTAAGTGTGATCGAAGTACTTTAATCAGCGATTTCCGTGTCGTCTGGAAGCGATCATTATTGTCATACGGTGTTATTGTCTTCAACACCCATATATTGTCTGACAGTTTTATTAAGTTTTCGCGCTGGCATTTTGGAAATGGTATTTAAAGTCGCATTAAATTGTCTGAAAATCAATCTCATATTTTAACTTTTATCAAATTGCTCTATGGGGATATTTTTCTGAGTGTAAGAATGATGTGTGTGTAGAAATAGCATATCAGAAATTGAACACACGCAAGGAATACAACTATCTGTTTATTTGTTGGTATATAAACGACGCAATAAAGGTATCTTTATTTAAGAGTCTAAGAGGTTTGATAGTATTTTATAAAATATGGGTTTTGTATCTATGTTTTTTTTTCGCAGACTTTCTTACATAATAGCTTATTATGGCAAATAAAAATCAGGTTTATACCAGCTTCGGCCAAAATAATTAAATTTCTAGATTATCATCCCCGCCCGCCACCTCTCTTTTTAGCCGCCCCGACAGTTTTTATTAAAAAATATTATTCGTATGCACCTCTATATGTGCCGTATATTCGGAATAATGTGCCGCAGTTTAAATGATTTTGTCGTTGAGTAAACTTGCCGCTTATCCGGATAAACCTCCTCCCACCCCTTTTTTGAAAAAAAAAGATGACAATCTAGAAATTAATTTATTATGACTATAGCTCAAGTGCAAACAGCTTTTGTATCATTTCTCCTTCTTTAACAAAATTGATTAGCAATTGTGTAACTTGGCTTAAAACACGGCAATAATAGATACTTCTTGACATTATGAAATTCAAAATGAGATTCAAATGTTTTAACTCGTTGCCAAAAAACTCGGTTTTTATGAAACATCTGAGTTGCTTCGTTTGCTTATTAGGCCTCATTTTGAAAATGCACTTAAACGAACTTCTAAGAAGAAGAGATACATGTATGATAACACATAACTTATGTACGTTCTAGTTTAACTGGCCTGTAAGTGTATAATGAGATTTACTTTTTATACATATACCAGTTGTGACTTAATTTGTTTGGAATCAACATATTATTTGTGTAAAAGCCATGATTCTGTGTTATTGTACCTAATTATAGTATTGTACAATTTATCAAAATGTTAATGGTTTGAGACTGTGTATAGTGTCTTGCTCTTGGGTTTCGAAAAGACACACGGGTCTTTGGTCTGGAACCAATATGACTATCATAAGCCCAAGGACAAGGCCATTATAAAATTGCCTGATTATATTTACATTATACTAGAGTTTACTATGTCATCAAATCATAACATTTACCCATTTTCTTTGTTTGTTTTTAAATATTCCGTTCAAACAACAAATTACCAATCATCAATTTTCTTTTCGAGTCACCTTATCAGTGTACCTCGATACATTTTCTCTCCAGCAAACTGCTCTGATTATCAGAGTAATTCTGTTTAAACACGTGATCAGCAGGTGGTCATTTGGAACACACAACTAAAACTGAATGTTAAACACTCACAAACAAAAGTATTTCCTGGCAGCTAAGGTTTAACTGCAGTCTTTTGTTCAGTATCTACATAATTATACAAAAAATAGGTAAAACTTAAACAATATGAATTACGCAGTCAGATGTCAAGACATCTGTTTTTGTCTGCAAAATATTAGATGCAGAGAGTTTTTATCAATATTTCTCGATTTCTTAGACTCTTTGTGATTCTTTGAACAATTTCTTAGACACTTTTGTGTTTCTCTGATCATTGTATGAGCAAGATTGTGAGAATTATTTATTTTTGTAATAATATCAGATTTTCTGGGAGCTACTTTTAATTATGACATTAAATCTAATATCTCTTCTCAAATGAATTTCAAAGTGGAATTAGATTAACACATTTCCATTTCTCTCTTAGGAGTTAAATATTACTTTATTTCGACAAGCAGTTTGTCTCCCTCTTACTTGTAAGCGCCAAAACATGTTCTGATAAAGCACATAAACGCTACCCTGAACTTAGTTTCAACAACGCCAGGAATGAACAGTTAAACAACAATATATTTAAGTACATTATTAAATCCGATATCTAAATTGCGAATTCGAGATATATTTAATTAAGCAAGAAACAACATTCTAATGCACTAATGTGTAAAAAGATACTTTGAAAGAAAGCTAAATACTGTTTGTAAGCGGATAAGCTTTCCTCCTATAACTTTACCAACTCTTTTAATACTATCTTCCAGAGTATGTGCATGCACTCTAGACTCTCGCATTTCAAACAAAGCTTTTTGATGATATGACATTTATGAACAGAACTTAACCTTACCTAGGAAGTCAGGAGTCTACAGCAATAACAAACACATTTCTGCAGTTCTGTTTGTAGAATTACAGAAATAATTGGCGTTTGTGTTTTAATGCATCACTCAAGAAAAAAGTAATGAAACATGCTTATTGTGGGAAACGAAGAAAACATGATCGACATGTTTACTTAACGTGTAAGGAAATCTATTTTAAAGTACTATTTTCAGATTGATTTAACATCCGACGATTAGTTTTCTGTAGATTGCTAATACAGTATCACAAAATGAAGCAAGAACTGTTGTATAATCAGACTGATATATGTTCTTCTGGCGACAGCCCGAAAAAACATCTGATTTTTAACAAAGGAGTCTATAAGTGCTGTATAGTAAGACTGGTGTTCGTTGTTCTGACGACAGCCCGTAACATCTGATTTTTAACAAAGGAGTCTATAAGTGCTGTATAGTAAGACTGGTGTTCGTTCTTCTGGCGACAGCCCGTAACATCTGATTTTTAACAAAGGAGTCTGTAAGTGCTGTATAGTAAGACTGGTGTTCGTTCTTCTGGCGACAGCCCGTAACATCTGATTTTTAACAAAGGAGTTTATAACTTGCCCTTCACGGGAAACCTCACGTTTGCAATTTTGAGAACGAAATACTGAGAATGAAATACTCCCAGTGAAATGCCTTCCGGCTGAGAAAAAGACTGTTGTCTGCTATTCTTTCTAATGTTCAAACGAATAAATGAAGTATGCGGTTGTTTATATAACTCACCATACTGAAGAGACCAGCCTCCCAGGCCTATGAGAAAACTCTGCTATTCTACACATAAATTTCCCTTTTTCTTATCCTATATGCTAGGCGCCAGGCGGACAGATAACTTGTAATCGTTCTTCAACAAAACACTTACGGTACGTACTCAGAATCGTCGACCTCCCGCTCTGTAAGCGGACCATTTATCAGCAGACCAATAAGTCGGTATACTTTTACTCTGTTAATGTCTTGTCACAAAACGACGACGAATGAATTTCAAACACCTGATATGTTTCAACATTTATACGATGGCTGACATTTTATTGTGAATGTACTGTGTTAATTTAGGGAAAAAAACATTAAAGGTGTCAGTAGCTTTTCATTTCATTGAAATAAATTTCTTTCGGAACTTAAAACAACAACAACAACAACAACAAAAACATTTAAGAGAGTATCCTAGAAGACAACATATATCGACCATAAAAACGGACACATATTTGTGACACGTTCTCTCAGAAATGCGGATGTGTATATGTATAAAATAATGCTTTCCGTAGTAATTTGATAGGGATCATATCTTGTTTGTATCGAAGCGAATATTTAAGTTCGTATCAATTGACTGGCATTTCATTTGCAAACCTCCGGCGCTTAAACAAGTGTTTGCATGTTTTCAAATAATTTGTATACATCTAATTTAGTGAATGTCTGTTTTAGATTTTCTACGTCTGTATTCCAACATCGATCCATTGTTTAAGGGATGCATAATTTCAATCTTTGCTTAAACAGATCGGTAATTAACAAGTTCAATTTTTCTTTCGGCAGTCTGCAAAGTTTATTTCTCTCAATACTAAACAAAGGAAGCATTTAGCATGTACAATTTCTCAACCAGGCGCACACATTGAAAAACCAGTTTTATCATAGTCTTGGCATATTGAAGTGGGAACTAATGAAGGGATGTTCTTCGTACAATGGCATTATTGAAATGATAGCCAAAGACTATTTACACCTTTTAGACTACAGTTTCTTTGAAAATCTGGACATCCTTTAACAAAAGAAATACTTTATGCACCGTATAAGGAGCTCCATTAAAAAACAAAAACAACAGCAAAACGTTTTTTAAATGTCCAAAATGATTTGAATAGTTAACGATGAGTGCAAATGTTTTGTTATAACTTGTAGTAAACTACGTTGATATATTTAAATAATTAGATGGTAATTTGAAAAGCTGCTTGATTTGTTTTTCTTCGCTTCTTTATTGAATTAGAATCTGTAATCGTCTGTCTTTCTGAAAAAGAAAAACAAACTTCATGCAATGAAAGCAGTCGTGATTATGAACGTCAACAGCTAAATTGGACAATGTGAATTAAAGTTGCTTTCGATGAATATTATGTACACATTAACCATTTCAACTTTAAACGAAAATATTTTCATTATTTTATGATTTGCATATCAAGTATATGAAATCAGATTTTATCCAATTTCTTACTTAAAAAATACAAGATATTTTTCTTTTCATCCTTAAAAAATTCTTTTTTAAATTATCTTTTTATTGCATTCTAGTTCCAACATGCTATGATGAGTCTTAAAAATACTGACAGTACCCGGAAAAAAACTTCAAATTTTACTTAATATTAAAATCTCTGTCAATTTCATATGCAGTCTTTAAGGCGGAGTTAAGCGAGGATGCAATAGACTTTAAATGTATTTCTTTACTTAAAACTATTAAAAGTAACAATAAATCTTTATGGCACTACTACATCATTTTCCCATACTGAGGCTGTGTTAGGATTCATGACAATATACTCGTATAAAACAATGTAATTTCTAAATTTTGTATTTACAGATAGTCTCGGAAATAAATAGAATAACATATAATCCTGAGAAATTTAAAGTGCATCTTTAAATATTGCTGGCTCCTTATAGGATAATGAAGATGTTGCTGCAATAAAAGCTCCCATAACATTAATGCAGACTATAAACAAACACAAGCTGGTGCTAATTGATTTATAACTGTTAGAGGCAATTCTCACTGATATGCTTACTGATAAGACTCGGCTCAAATTGAGCCTATTTTCTATTTCGGTGTTTCGTAGGACTGTATTGTGGACATACGAATTAATAAATAAAACAATGTCAGATTGTCCTTTTAGTATTTAGTATTACAGTTTTCAAACTTGATTATATTTCTAGAAATGTAATTTACATCCTATGTCGTTTTCATTATGTCTCATTCTTTTTCTCATAAAAACTCATTTTCTCAGGAAGTATTCTCTGAGGAAAGCGCCAGTTATTTCCAGCACCTAAAACGAACACTTTATGATATAAAGTGTTCAGTCTTCGTTCGGTATCTTTAAATCAATTGACCAATTACCAGACGGATTTTCTTTATAGCTTTAATCAGCGAAATTAAGGCAGATGATTCTAAAACGGCTTGAGCAGTCTGAAAATTATTGTTAAAACAGCAGAAAAAGAATCTACTATTATTAATTTACTATTACACGAAAAAGTTTACAATGACTGTAGTGTCTGTGACTATGTAATTCTATACCTGTCATTTATAATTAGCCACGCCTTATCATAATGCAGCATCTTTGTACTCTCTGATAGCATAAGAATGAGTCAAGTAGTTACACTGTTTGGATTAAGATATCAACCAGTTTAGATATAATGTAGTGTTACTAAATATGTATAAGAAATAAATGTAACCTTAGAACATGTTGTTTTATAAAGTCCTTAACACTCACCCATCATAAATAAAACACAAGACCGTACAGTGACGGTAACTATTAAGAGAGAGAGAGAGAGAGAGGGAGAGAGAGAGTTTTTTTCTCAAAACCATGACCATGCAATCAGCAGAAATTTACAAAGTAGTAAAATGACTACCCTATCAAGTTACTGGCAATTTTGTCCTATAAAGCGTAGGTAGTTTAAACGATAAAACATTTACGTTGTAAACATTCATATCAAAAGGCACACACAGATGAAAAACGTGATTTTTAGAATACTCTGTTCTACGCTGAAAGTTTCTCCTTTTCGATTACAGTGAAGCATCATATGATCCGTTTTCTGAAAAGCATGAGTAGGCGAGAATAGTATGATATAAGACTAAAGTAGTATTGAAGAAATAGAATAACTGTCTAAAAGGTCTACATTGAGAAACAACTTTCTCAATTAATGAAATATAATGCAAACACGCGTCGATGTTACCTGTTCATGCCATTATAATGTAAATATTCAGGGAAGTATTTAGAAGTACTAATAGAAGTGAAAAGACAGCTATGGCCCCGTTCAGTAAAGAATATCATATCATTATTTTTCTCTTCGCCTCTCTTAGTAAACAGTTCTATTGATTCGAATATGTTTACGTCGTTCGATTCTCTTGAAAACAGCGGAATATCTTTCACGTGTTCAACAACAGTACAGTGAGTATATACTTATTCATAAGTGGATACAGTTAAACCTTGCAAATACACAACAGTCATGTAATAACCAATAAATGAAATACCAGATACAATTTACGATGAAGATGTTTTGATGGAAAACTGTTTTAAAAAGTGTCAGTTTTACAGGCAATAACTAGGGGATAAATGATTATTTGCATAATTCCAAAGATTGGTGATCTAAATTGTTAAATATTTTGTTTTTTTATTGATCGTTGCTGACATGTTTTGTCTTTTATACAAAAAAAGAGGTAACAAGGGCGTGTCAGGAAAAACCACAGTCAAAAACACAGCCTCCATACACAGTCAAAAAGTAGAGGAAAAGATAGCATAAATTCATTTATAGAACAGTTACAAAAAGGACACCCCAAGCAATCAACAAAAATCAGAACCCAAGGGGTTACCGCCTTGTAACGGTCAGTGGCAAAAGTTTGCCACTGGGGGTTTAAAAGACTGTGTATTTTACCAGAAGTTTCTTGTACTATTCAAGTATGGTATTATTATTATTAGTGTGTAGATTTGTGAAAAGTCGTCTTGTAAATCAAACATGGACAGTAACATGTAAGAAAAGATTTGGTACGTCGTTACCAACATTCATGTGACACGGTTGCCATTCTTCTCCTCTAAGCAACGTAAGGTCACATACAATGTTCTCCAATCTCGTCTCAAAGACCTGCCACTCACACTTCCAACCAGTGACGTAAACAACGGTCAGGAAACGCCATCAAAGCGCCGTAAGTTAGACTTTTCAGATTTCACCCGAACCTACCTTAAAGGACAAAGAACAAAGTTACCTTAGTGAAAAAAATGGTGTCGGACACTGATCCTCTTCTTTGGTTGAGAGATAATGGGAAGAGACTTCACAAAATTGCGATCGTTGCTAAAAGTCTTCTTGCGGTTCCAGCATCAACAGATATTCAATGCAACGGCACTACTTAATAAAGTAAGAAATAGATTATCTAGTGAGATTTTGGATTGCATTATATTTTTTAGCAAAAATGAGGTGAACATTACAGAAGCAGATTAATGTTTAAGAGACTGATTTGCATCCACAGGTGTAGAGTCAATGTTTTGATAAATTTACTGATACACGTAGATTTATTATGAAGCTTTTTTAAATAGTTGTATAAGCTACAATTGAATAAACGTTGACAAGTTTATTTATTCATGTAAATAACATTATAAATGTCTGTCTATTTAGTTGTCTTTCCATTTCTTGACCGATAAAACAGCCCTTGCAACGTTATCCAACAGTCCTATTTTATTACGATAATTCACGTTTAAAAGAACGGAAGATATTGTATATGAGTATTAAGTCTTTAAAATTTCCATTAAACATGCAATTCCTACGCCGTTTCTTGACGATACACAGCAGTTTCCCCGACCCATGTATAAATAAAAAAGACACGATACCAATATTGGGATATCAAAGTTTGGACAACTGAATATATTCGAAAATGGCAAAGCGGATATTCGAATATTGTTAGCAGTATTCGTTCCCATCTCTGATATTTCTACAAATTCATTTCTTGAAATAAAAGTGTCGTCTTACTCTGACAAGTTTACTTTCGTCTGAAATAATCACAACAACAAACGTATTGTGATTCGATAACAACTTTCCGTGTCGAATGATACACTGTTAGCAAGAAAAGAAAAAAAAACACCCGAGAATTCGATTATTTTTGCAAAGAATGAGAATTCATCTTTGTGAAAGAGATAAACACAAGTGCTTTGTCTTAAAGAAGCAGACATGATCTGGTTGCAATTCTCTGTGTTCTGTTTTGGCTGCTTAAGATTTAAATTGAATGATTAATGGCAATCAGTCCGCACCACCAAAAGGACTCCTGGAAATTCAAACTATTTCTAAGTCGATACTTGATTAAAATCTATTTCAGCATGCGATGATTAGTGGCGCACGTGAATTTTACCGTGAAACAGACAAAGTGCGCGGATATTTTCGCCTGACATAGGAACATATTGTTGATAGAAAGCAGATGAGCAGATCAATTATTTCAACAACATTTACAAAGTGTTCGATTCGAGCGTTTGTCTGTAAAGGGCATTTTTAAACAGATATATTTGATATCTACATTGCACTTTAAACACTCTCACAAAAGCTACACTTGATGGCTAGAACTTCTTACTGCAGAAACCAGGGTTATCACACCCTCTTTGTAGAACGTAAATAAATAACAGAACTTTAAATACCATTTCCTTCCTTCATCTTCGTTCTATATTCAAACAATTTAACAATCGATTAAAAGAAAATACAAACAGATGCACAACTTGCCTGTAACAGATGAACGAGAGGTGTTTGATGTTTTTGCCATTCTGTCTATGCCGTTTTCCATGACACAAAACAGAACAAAACTGACTGAAATAAATATACCGTGAGATATTTCTCTACTTCTGATAATTGGATTAATCAATATAAAAAAACAATACTTTACACACGATCCAATTTGCAAGTTGCAGAGAAGACGGAGAAACAGACAAGAGGCATTAAACTTTTTAGTCACAAATGCAACTGAAAAAATGGTATTCGATGTTACTGCACTTATCTTTCTATAAAGACGCATAGGAAGCATTACCATTTGTTGCATTTATTGTAGAGTTTTAAGGAGAGGCACTGTTACTGTAATAAGTGGTAATATATATTTTTGAATTAGATTATTTGTTTTTCCCATATGTAATTAAATGCAATGCGTGACTTGCACATGTTATCACTAGGCATATATTGCACATGCATTAATAATAAAAGACAATTAAATATAATGACTGTTTCAATGTCAAATTATGATATTTCTATATAGGAATAATTAAATTTAAGATGCAAAATGATGTTTCTGTAAGTTGTCTCATTATATCAAAATGTCACAAAGAAGTCAACAAGGCTGACTTCATATTGTTTGAAGCAAGGCTACTTTCTGCAAAAGTAAATAGTTGATGCATTTCTGAGATGAAAAGCTAGCTAAGAAAAACAAACGTACATGTAATAAAAACACCATTACAGTTGTAAATGTATTGCCTTAAGAACGTGCTATAATGACAATTCATCAACAGCAAATCTCTTTTAAAGATGTATCGAATTAAACTCTTTACGATGGCAGAGGAGAAGATCTTACATTGGATGTTGAGCTGATTCAACCCAGTAAACGACCGATTAAGAACAGAAAATGCTTAGTTATTTCTTATTTAAAAACTTCAACTAGTTCTTTTATATTGTAAGGCAAGTAAACGATATTTTTTTCTAAGTGGCTTGTTAGTGACTTTATAGTTGTCAAGCTCCATGTGGTGTGAAACATGTGTCGATTTAAATCTGTATATTCTACTTGTTTTTGAAGTTTTTTAACACCTGGCTTGTTATCTTGATGTATGTGTAGGTTGCATTGTTTCAATTCTTACTCCAGCTTGCAAATTTTGTGTTTCAAGAACACTGCTATTCCCCTGTCTAAGACAACTCAATCTGGAATAGCAACAAATGAAATAAGGAGACATTTATGAAGTCATGTATAAACTAGAATATTCATATCATTTTCTAAATGTTCATTTCAACACTAGTCGAGTTAAAGCATCAGTTAGAAACTATTAATACTATGTATTAAAGTTTTGCTGAAACTCTAGTCCTTCTCAATGCTTCAGATATTGAACCTTAAGGTATAACTATGACTTGAGGACAAAAATACAACTTTCCTCATCTTGAATAGCTTTATCTAATATCATTTGAATTATTAATACGTCTTATGCTGAACACTGATTGTGCATTTTGTTATCCATTTCGAGTTTAAAATTAGTAATAAACATTTCAGATTTTTTGGTAGCTATTTTAAATTGCGGCTTTCAAATTGAATTACATCTCTTTGAATTAAGTTTAAACAATGATTTTTTTTCATTAAAGCATAATGAAAATTTCTTTGAGTTGAGTTCAATGCCTGAAGACGAAGGGGTCTGATTGAAAGTTACTAAAAAAGAAAAAAAGAAAACAAAAATGCTGTTAAAAATCATTCTAGTTTTTATATAAAGCTGATTGTCATCCTTTTGAAAGATAACATTTGTAATAAGAAATTAGCCCAAGATCTTCATGGATTAAATGGTAAATGACTGCTAAGTAATAATTTGTTATAGCTGCTGAATCCCGGATGACCAAAAGTGCAAAGTTAGTTTTAGTTTGTTTCTTCAATAAAACATTTTCTTATCTTTAAGGTGACACCAATGATCTACCAGATCAGTTAAGAGTTGCATTCGATTACAATTTAAGAATAATTTTCCGCTAAGAATCAAACACAAAGTTTTCTGCGTCTATATTTTGTTTTGTATTTTTAGAAGAAAACGCTCATTTTTTTCATTTTGCAAATTTTCGCAAATATCAAGAAGCTTCGTCCTAAAAGAAATGTCATCTTAATATGCCTATTTATAAATGTTCAAGTGACATACAATAGAATTCGATAAAATTGTTGTTTTTTGTTGTTGTTTTTTAGTAGTATAGATATTGCTATTTACAAGACGGTAATATTGATTATAAAATATCAAGGGGACGTTTATTGACTTTCAACAGCTTAATATTTTTACAACAAAATATCAAAAGTTCAAATCATTTCTGTTGAAGTGATGCTGCGTTTAATACTGAGATTAATGGGTTTATATTTGACTTTTTCTAGAATGCTTGAATAATTAGTGTAAAAATACGTTAACTGCACAAAAGATCATACAATCTTGAAATAAATGAAGATTTAACTTCAAGTTCACGTCATATTAAGAACTAGCTTCAATTTCAAATAAAAATATTTTTGTATTACTGCTTTAGTTTAAAAAGAATATTTCGTTCAAGATATGAAAAAAGAAACATATTACAAGGACTGCAAAAATTCTATTGGCTTTATTCGATTCCAAGAAGCACCAACATAAATCTATATTATACAAAAATGAAAGATAAAATACAGCTCTGCATTTTTCTAAAATCAACATGCCTTGAATCTAGATATTTAGGGTATTGCACCATAATGTTTTCAAAAGTATATCCTTGGAGTAACTATTGATCCCGTTCCAGGGGTCATTGATTTTATATAGACAGATAGTGGGAAAAAATAAAAATCTTATGCTCTATATTTTTTATTTACGTCTGTTGACTACTATCGCAAATTTGTGAGCCTGTAAAAATGCATCAAACACCTGTATTGTTTTAGTTGTTATTCATCCTCCTCAAATATGAATTTGAATGTATTGTTTGACTAGTCAGAAAAACTAGCATTTTAAGACTCCTTAGTGTTAAGTACAATGTTTATACACACCTGTAATTGTACAGGACTTTTTGTGACAATACAGTGGAATATGGGACATCCGTATCCTATAGTTACATCTCTAGTATTTATTTTCGATAGTTTTGTAATAACAATAGTATTGATTAATTAATAAATAAAATTATTATTATGATTATTATTATCATTATTATTATTCTAACTTATTATTATCATCATTATTATTATTATTATTGATAATTTCATCATTGTTGTTATAGTTTTTTGTTATTTTAATTTTTGCTCTACTTCTTTCGTTCGTTTTTCTATTATTGTTAAACCATCAAACATCTATTCTTTTACACACAACTGTTATACCTATCAAAACAGCATATCTAGCATATTTAACGACTGAGAGACTGGCATTTGGCAACCGATGACTGTAATGACGCAACTAAAGCTTGGTGAAAGCAAAATCTCTTCTAACCTACACTTTCTGTAATATTTGTTTGATTGCCATCAAAGTCTGAATGAAATAACAAAAATAACTATCTCAAGTTCATCGTAAAACAGTTTTGCTCAATACAACATCATAGTTTCGCCTCGTTTAGAATAGAATTTTAGAAATGTGCGTAACGGAATGTTATGTCAGTGATAAATATTTCGATAATGTTACGTCAGTGATAAATGTGTCGATAAGTTTCTAAGTAATTACAGTCACTATCTCACAATCAAAACCGCTGATAATGTTACGTAGCTGTAAACAACTTAATAAACATAAACATTGTTGCCATAAAGAAAGACCTTTACTTCATAGAACAATTTCTATCTGTAGAACATGGATGCAGTATATACAGTAAATTTATGATAACAAATATTTTCTGCAAAAATGTTGCAAAATATCTGATATACACAAATGCTACAATACCAACTTGTTGATCACAATACCGATATCATTTGTTAAAGTCGCTGTGTTATTGTTATATGTTTAGTTACCAAGACATGTGTACTCACTGAAATGATTTTGTAAAAAAAGAAACAACAAATATTTCGCTGCTAACTTGCAACGACCGCTTAATGATTCTCAGTTTTTTTTTTTTTTTTTTTTTTTTTTTTTTTTTTTTTTGGGGGGGGGGGGGGTACTTTTTGTGACTCTTTAATCTTTTGGGGTTTTGAAGTTTCGACCGCAGTAATAATAAAGTTCATCTAATAAATCTTGTTTTAATAGTCACATTAATTGATAATTGAAAGATATTATGAAAATGTTTGAGAGTCATTAGCATGAAAGTCAGTCTCACGGATGGTGTCGGAGAGAGCAGACCGAAAGCGGTTGATATTACATTGGGAAAAGGTATTTGAAGTATGGGACTTTGGTCTTATTATAGAGATACATTAAATAATTCAGAAATTTAGCATAAGTTCTAAAATGAAGGACCTGAACTCAGAAAAGTTGAGTGTATTACCCCGGAATTGAACTCTCACTCTGAGGTAATGGTGAATTGACTAGTGTAAGTCCAGGTCGTATGTTCTTAACCAGTAAAATGCTTTGGGCTTATGTTTAGTTGATTCCTAACAAACGTATAGAACATAGTATTTCAACGATTTAAAAAAGGATCTATATAACTAAATCTATAGTAACTTATTAACCTTGATTTAAGCTTGATTTTTAGAAATAGGATGATATTTTAAAACATATTTTTAATGAAGATACTTGAAAAATTGCCATGATCATATCTTTACAAACCGCGAATAAACGAATTTGTAAAAACAATACAGATAAATCGTATATGTGTGTGTTTTGTTGTTTTTGTTCTTTCTTTATTAAAAAATAATAAGCTAAATAATACAGATATACAGTTTAAGCTATATTAGTTTGAAATATTTGAGATTGGAATACTGACATAAGCCTTGCCTTAATATTTTTAACAAGTGAATAACTTTTTTTTTTCAATTTATTGAACTGTTAACACTCGAGACTAAATTGTTTTTCAAACGTGACCATGGAATTGCTATTAATAATCGTTCTATTGACTGAGCTGACCGGACTTTGTTCGCTATTTATGTAAATGTTGTCATTGCCAAATCTTTTTTTAAGCTTTGTCTATGAATAATCACGAACAGAATGAGAAATGAACAGCTAATCTGGTCATTGATAACTTTATGCTTAAGCTACGCTCTCTAGGTTGGCGTACCGATTTAACAAAATCTAATTTCATGCAGATAAAAGTCACAAAACTACCCTACTCGTACATGGCGTACTTACATTTCATAAAAAAAAACAACATTTGTACATGATCTATTTGTATGCGAATAAACAAAGGGTGGTTTCAGCAAGCATGACCATAGCAATTTTGAGAACATATTTACATCTAGATAATTAATACAAATCTGGTTTAATTTTAATACCGATCCACCCTAAAGAAACCATCACAAGAAATGCATTGATGTAGCCATCAGAGAGGACTGTGTTTGATAAAATAACCTTTTTGAGTCAGAATAAGCAGGATGGCATACAAATGTCAAAAACAGATTAGCAATTGTTCCAGCATGTTAAATACAGGCTTTTCAAACATTATGATTAAACAGGAATAAAAGCAGAATTGGTCCTTTCTATGCATGTGTAAATACATTTGCGCACAATAAGACAATAAAACGTTTCAATTCTCACCGATGTCTCCGTTAGAAGCTAATACCAACACACAAACAATAACACGTAACAATTTCTTTCAAGGACTAACACAACTGTTACATAAAGACGCCAATAACTTCAACCTTAAGATGCCCAACTGAATAACGATATTGTTTTGACTATAACACGTTGACATATTGACATAGTATTATACGAAGCAAGATAATACAATTACAAACATACTTTCAGGAAACAGCTGAGCTATCATAAATCAATTTGCGTATAAAGTTTATTTGTTTTGTTATTTGTAGTTTTGCATGAACAAAATGTCGCACCTAGCAACCTTTGTTTACCAGACGCGTAGTTCAGCCAATTAGTGTAATTACAATTATATCTGAAAACATTTGGTTTCATGGCAGGGGGTGTGCGGAACAGGCAACACGTAAGTCAAAGTTAATACATATAACTCTTCCCTGAATGTTATATTTTCTTCCGAAGACTAATTTTATTTGAAGATGTTCTTGGGGAGAGCATTGCCATTATACAAATTATCACAAGAAAAACATCGATGCACAGCATCAAGTCGGCGCAGATTTTGAAGACGTGAACAGGTCGGATATACATAAAATTTACTCATACAGAATATTTATATAACTGTAAAACTGTTTGTGAATCTGTAAGTGAAATTCATACTCATGCAAAATCAACAAACCAACGTTTGTTGGAGGTTTATCTATAGAATCCAGGTCGGTTCGCTACTTCTACGTGTTCGCACCAGTCGTTTCACTACTAAGTAGAAAGTCGGTTCGCTACAAACTGTATTTGCTACCCAAGTGTATTCGCTACCCAAGCGTATTTGCTACCCAAGTCTATTTGCAACCCATGTTTATTCGCTACCCACGTGTATTTGCTACCCGAGTATATTCGCTGCTACCCAAGTGTATTTGCTACCCATGTGTATTCGCCACCAAAGTGTATTTGCTACCCGAGTGTATTCGCTACCCAAGTGTATTTGCTACCCGAAGTTCTGTATATAAATGATACTTTGCAATAATATAAATGCATTTCATTTTACTTAATACAAATTCATATTCTATTTTAGCGTAAAGCAAATTTAAATTTGTTTTAATGAAAGAAAATTAGTTTAAATGCATATTAAAGATACATTATGCTCAAGTTTCAGTTACAAATAACTACTACACCTTTTCTATGTAAATATAAAATAAACATGTTAATCTTATGCAAAGGTGTGTAGTATATCTTTAATAATTTTAGAATTAAAAAGTGTTTATCAGTCATGATCCTACGCTATACTCTTTAAACCTATAACCTTTTAAACATGAATACAATAAAATTATATAATCATGTATGTACCTGGCCCATTTATTCGGGCAATCACTCACAGTTAACCAATTTGCAAAAAACCATATAGCGAATCCACAGAGTAGCAAACAGACCAGGTGCGAAATAACTTACTAAGCGAGTATGTACAGATAGCGAACTGACAGGTAGCTCTATCTGTGTACTAAATTGTAAAGCACTTGCTCTTCGAGTCGTTATTCAATAACTTCAAAAAATATCATATGGGCCGGAATCATACTAACTGGTATTTACTGAGTTCTAATTACGTAATATCTAGTGCCAAACAACGATGAATGAAAGGGAAATTACCGCGTAGGGCAAGGCCGAACTGACTATTGAAATCAGGGATCATACATGATATTTTCATACCGATTCAATATATTGCTTTTGCTTCAGATTAATACCTTAGTTAAATTTCAATAATTTTCATTCCGTGAAACGACATAATGATTGGAAATCATCAATGACAACTCCACAACGTTCGCTACATCTTTGACAATATCAAATAATGTTGGCATGAGTGCCGACTAATAAGGTAAAGAAAAACTATCATGAATACATTTAAAGAAAACCAAAGGATGCATTAAATAAGAAAATGCACAACTCCACCGAGACACTTTTCGTGCACAACGAGCGAAATGCATCTGAATGTCAGGAACTCGTGGAATTTAATAAGTCCATGTTACTCGGTGAATAGAAAAAACTGTGCAAATCATTCTTGATCCTGCTCTTTTGAGGAAAACTTAACACTGTCTTGATGTTTCTTTAATTTGCTTGTGTGTCTCTGACAAATTATTCTGTTTTTTTTTTTCAAGGGAAATTTTTATTGAATGATTCTGTAATGGTACGGCGTCAATCTACTACTGTTAAACATTAGAGGGATTTGGTTTGGTTTGGTTTTATTGGGATTTAACGCCAGTTTTAACAGCTAAGATCATATCCCGGCAGTCAGTCTTTCTAACCAGTGTCCCTAGGTATCCAGCCAGTTAATAACCAAGTTCTCCGCTGGTGACTGACTACTTCCTCACTTGCTTCAGAGGTGAGGGACAAATGGCTTACAGACGCATTCTCTGAGATCAATTATCATGGAGAAGTTTTGCCGGCCCTGATGTGAATAGAACCGGGATTGTCAAGATTGACAATCCAATGCTCTACCGATTGAGCTGGCCGGGCCGGCACATTAGAAGGAAAGTTTAGAAAAAGGATTATCTTTTTATAATTTGAGTTCAGTATGAAGCATAACAAATATACGTTATCGTATATCATATACATTTGCATATGTGTGCTTTTACTAAAGACAAGAGTTATTAAGAGGAGTACAAAATGTGATGTTTGATTGCAGTATGTATCACCATTGGCGCTTTATGCTGTTGTTGACATGCATGGACTCATGGGTGTGTCTGAATTCCACAATAATGAGTACTTATTCCAAGTTATTTCTGCGTAATATTGAATCAAATACGGATGAGCCAAATAGCTGATCTAAATATAGCTGATCTAAATATAACTGTTATAAATAACGTCTGACAATTTAATTAAGTGCTGACATTTGCAAAATGGAACTTGTGGTTTCTTAAAATTGTCTGAAAATTAAACTTTCAAATCTTAATGTTACAATAACTACAGTAAAGACTTTCTCGAATGAAGCAGTAATAAAGCCACAACGCGATTAGCAGCCTTAAACAGCCAAAAGGTCACGAATCCTTACGTGGACACACTATTTAAATTTTGTAATATTTGATATATGTAAGCAGTGGTGTATTGACATGGCAGACATATATCGAAGTTTTTAAGACTGCCAGAAAAAACAACAAATAAACCTACACCTGATCAGCTTCTGAAAGGACGGCAAAAATAGGTAGCGCGTTTGTGTCTTGTCTCCTTAATAATGAGCTTAGTCGATTACTGAGTTGCTTATAAATGTAGTTTTACTTTACAGTACCTTTTTTTCTAAAGACACCATTCTATCGTACTATTAAGAATCAATTCTAATGATTTTTGGATTTTTGTTTTGGAATAGTAAGGCTAGTTAGAAGTTATGTATTTCTAATTTGTTTGATACCACTGTTTTCAAGAATACTTTTTTTGGCTTTATTTTTTATTTAACGTAGGTTTAGGTTTGCGTAGTACATAGTCGATGCCAGGTTTAGATGATAGCGTTTTGAATTAGAATATACATCGAGAACATCATTTAATCTCATTTTCGTTATGTAAGAAACAAGGGAGACTACATAATATATTAAATGTAACATTTGGGTGGCCGTGTGGCGTTTCGGCTGTAATTAAATTTATATTGTCATTTTTGAGGTTAACTGAATAAAATATTTCTTCTGGAATTCAAATGGAATAAGTTTTTTTATTCTATTTTTTAATTTATTTAATTAACGGTGTGCACTGTCTCTGATTAAATATGTCGTAAACTAATGCTGATAGATTTCCTGCTTTCTGATTAAATTGCCGCGTTATTGAATAAATAATGAAAAAGTCAAGAAAAAAAGGACTTGAAATACGACTTTGTAATTAACATTTTTATTGAATTCTACTGGAAATCGAACTTAGCTTTTGTAGCTTCCTATAAGATTTGTTATCCTAACCTTGCAAAACATTTTTCAAAGAAATAACATCAGCGGAATAAATGCCTACCAGGAAGGAAATTTTAGAAAAGTGTCAAATTTATAATGAAATAATTACTTGCAATACACCTAGGGAAGCTATCAAGGAGTAAATTGTGTTATCTGGTAGATACAGGTCATCAGTGTTATGTTGTTTTAAAAGTTAAATGTCAAATGCATCAGTGATTTTTTTCTTTTCTTTTGAAATTTTTGCAATATGAGGATATATCCGGAAATAACTAACGGTTCTTGTAGACCATAAAGTTTCTAGGAACACACTGTAGCAAAATACAATTTATAACGCCTTATATAAATGTCACTAATGACATTTTTTAAAGTACACATCACTTAGGAAGTTATTAAATATATGTTCTATATATATGTACTCCTCTACTTGAAAAGAACTCTTTAATAACTGCACCTTTAAACTGTTCGACAAGTCAGAGAATCTCTGTACATCTAAGTAAAGTTAAGCATCTTCAGTGCGTCAAGTACTATAAACTTTGAAATATCAAACGCTTTGATTTCTGGTATCCATGCAAACGCCGGTAGAGAGATAAAACGTATCAAATGTGAATCTTAGACTGTTGTTAAGACTCCAAAAACATGACAAAGATCATCTGCATGAACTGCTTTTTGTTTTCAGCATTTCGACGGCATCCGTCCGCTATTCCTCACGTGAAAGATACTGAATAGTTCAACGTACTTTACGTAACAGCCTGTATTTTATTATGCCTACAAAAATAAAGACGATACAATACATTGTAATTATACTTTACCGAAGTTGGATGTCAGTGTAACGGGTTATGAGTAACGTGGTTTATATTTAAGAAATTATATTAAATAAATAGTTCATATGTTTGTCCGTGTCGTGGCATAATAACTGTTTGAATAATACAAAAAAATACAAAAAAAACCCCTTAAAACCTATTAATATAAGATATCTCAATACAACATCTGTTTTTAAAATTGCATAAACCAGCAAAATTGTTGATACGGAATTTTAGTACTTCCGTCTTTTGTCCATGAATCAGAAATGGATTTCAGAGCAGACATCTTAAGTTCTCATAAAAGTGAATTTCTGTAGCATATTCCGATTAACAAAGATATAAAGTGTAACTAGAGTCTAGCACACACGAAAAGGGTAAGCTGTAATTTCGATAATGGGAAAAATGGAAAAAAAACGCAGTTATTCTCTTAAATCTCTTTAAGCCAAGTTAATTCGTAGTAAGTCTACATAATCTCCATATTCTATCTTCTTGAAAGATGAACTTATAATTCCAGATATTTCCTCTCTTTTTTACATGTTTATTTTTTTCAGATAAACCGTTTCCAGACACCTGAGATTACTTTTAAAGCGTTCGTGTTCTCTGTCAGCGATGTCGGCGTTCCTGAATTGAAAAGGTTGTCGATGTAACCAAAAATACAAATTTAATACAAATATAGTTTTGTAACAAGAGAATAATTAAGCCCAGCTCAGCAACGAGCATACATTAATGCGCATATCCGTATTTGTGATATTTTGCCCGCTGGTGAGAAAGGAAGCGAAAGAACGTTAGAATAGCGGTCGCTATTTCAAACCACTGCCTATGGATAAGGTGTAACTAGATTTCGGGAGGTATTTTACTTCCAGAGCATCTCCGATCCTGGTATTTTGGTAGAAGATTTTGCTTAAGTGTTAGTAATTCACTAGTTTTGAGGTTTATACTCCTCTAGGTGTCCATGCCATCATCCCTGACGTAGAAAACATTGATAGGTGCATAGATAATACTTCCATTTAGAGCAGTATGCCACTATTTTTATGATCACCGAAGGGAGAGCTTATGATCGGCTGTCCGTCTGTCCATAAGTCCGTTAGTCTGTAAGTCTGTCTATTCTGTCTGTAGTTTAACTCAAAAACCAAGGAATTGGGTTTACTTTACACTTAATACAATGATAGAGGAAATTGAGTGCACAAGAACCGTAACTCACCTTATCTAGTTCTCTCATTTTCTCTGATTTGTACAGTTTGTTGTATGGAGCATATGTCTAAAGCTGTTAGAGGCATTTGGTTGATATTGATTACATTAATAGAAAGAGTGGCAGAAAGTGCAATACTAAAGACCTATACGTGTAGCTACGCCTTCTTTTGAGTCATTTCCCATTTTTGTTCATATGTTATAATGCTTGTTCGGGGCATAACTCTAAAATTTTACAGGGATTAAGTTGATATTAAAGATATTGATAGAGGATATACATAAATTACATTGTTATATAATTATAACTCTGCCTTGCCTCATTTTTAAATTATCTCCCTTTATTGTTTTAATGCATCCTGAGTACAACTCCAAAGTGTTAAAGGGATTATGTTGATATTATACAATCATGTTGATAGAGGGCATTATATTTTATAGGAAGTGCAGTATGAAAGAACTATAACTCTAGCTTGATTATTACGCTTATTCGTAGAATAACTTAACAGTTGTTCAAGGTACGTGCTTGGTATTCAAAACAATGTTAGAAGTGCAATGTTTAACAATTCTACAACAACACTACCTGACCATGTTTATTTATTATCTCCATTAATTATTATAGATTAAAATGCCTTGCCGTGGAGTAACTCTTACAGTTTTCAACGATCATTGTATTTAGTTTATATCACATAGAGGAAGTGAAGTATCAAAGAAATATAACTATATTTTGCCAGTATTTTAATTATCTCCTTTTTTATAATTTTTCATTACGCTCATTCGGAAAATTATTTAAAAAAAGTTCGAAGTTTTTGCTTGATATTTAAAAACAACGACTGGAAGTGTAGTGTTTAAGAATCATTACACTACCTTGCCATGTATATTGATTATCTCCCTTACTTATATTCTATAATGCCAGCCCAGAGGATAAATCTAACTGTATTTAAGGAATTTTGTTGATATTATACATGTAAAAATGTTTTCTCAATTGATTTCTGACTTGCATTTTTAGCTCACCTGAACACAAAATGCTCAAGGGTGAGATATTACGATGATGTGGTGTATGTCGTTCGTTTTCAACGTGTGGCTTTTAAACAAATTCTTCTCCAAATCAACCAGAACAAAATGAAAACTTGACGGGGATGTTTCTTGCATAAAGCTCAAATTTAGTAAAATTGTTGAATACCATCAATAACTCTGTTTGACGTGGCAACAGAAAGGGAAAAATGATTTGTTTTTGTCTGAAACCACAAAGCCTTGCCTAGAGCTAGGTTATTTGGCAAACATGTTAACCAAGAGTTCTTCTACCAATTTCTATAAATTATGCCCCTTGGGTCATAAGCGGCTCGTTGCGGCTGTCGTTTGATTTAACATACGCTTATTAAGGGAAAACTAATACGGAATTCAGAAAAAAATACAGTTAGTCTTTATCATTTTGTTAAGAAGAGAATTAAACAAAAAAATGTGTCACAGACACGAATGCCCCCCGAAACAAGGCAATGGTCACAGACATGATAGTTTATAACTTGATGTTACCTTGATCATTTGTGCAAAAAAAATTCAGTCTATGGAAACTAGAATTTTCACTGTACTGGCGCCAATACCCACGCATGCCGCTATTTCAGTAGGGCATTGATGTATATAGGAACAAGTTACTTTATGCCTTGGACAAAAATAAAGTATGAAAAATTAAAAAGAGCAATAATTACAAAATTATGCAAAAAAGAGTTATGTTTCTTTCGTACTGCACTTCTTCTCAATTACATCTATTTATCTATGCAGTTTAAAGTTGATACCTTAAACGTTTTTTTGTTACGCCCCGGACAAACAAAACCCAACAGCTCCAACATTCTGCAACAAAGAGTTATGTTTCTTAAGTACTTCACTTCTCCTTAGTGAGATCTGTTTATCAGTGAAGTTTCAAGTTGATATCTCCAATGCTTTTTGAGTTATGCCCGAACAAAAATTAAGAATGAAACATTTAAGGAGCAATAAATCCCAAATTATGGTAAAAAGAGTTATGCTTCTTAAACAGTGCACTTTTACTTAATGGGATCTATCTATCTTTAAAGTTTCATGTTGATATCTCCAATACTTTTTAGTTATGTCCCCGACAAAAATTAAGTGTGAAAAATTCAAAGGGCCATATTTCAGGAAGTTTTAATCCAAATAAAACATCCAACTGAAATGCACAACTAGGTATCATCGCAATCACTTTTGTGAAGGCGTCATTAAATCCAATCAGCGGTTTTTGAGTTGAAGCGCGGGCAAGACTAAGGGCATAAAAATGCTTCGAAACACGTAGGTCAATAATGGTTTAGTGGTAACGATTTCTACAGGCTATGAAGTAATAATTACCTATTTGTTATATTATGTTTAAAAAGCAAGACGTTTCATTCATTATTCTTAATTTCATAAAGTGTATTGTATCTACGAACATATGCATATTTATCTGTTTTATTCAGAATTATATAACCACAACCTAGTTCATTATTGACATATGCATATTACAGAGAAATAAAGATGCCGTTGATACATGACATCTTTTTTTGAGGTTGTGTAATAGACTTAATCTAGCCACTTTCGTTTACTTAATTACTTGACAGCAAAAGTGTGCAATTACCAATTTTAGACATCTCAGTTTTTGTACATTTTCTTAATTCTAAACACAGGCCTTGATAAAGGTCTGTGTATATATAAGACCTGTTGTCATGATAAGAATATTTGATGAGCTAATACTAGAAACTAACAAGAGTGTGTGCTCAGTGAAACCACACAAATATATCTGCTAACCTGCTTAATACGCCAGACAACTTCGATGTCTAACTTGTAAATCAGTATTGACGGCAGATAAGAGAAACCACTGTTTTCGCAATTTTATTTGACTGAAATTGATTTCCCGTGCCTTGCTAGAGAGTGTTTATTCAAATACCAGGTCGGAATTTAAAAAAAGTCATTGTTTTCATTTAGCAGACAGATAACAGAATAAAAAAACAAAAGGATCGAACCGGCCTTCTTTTCAAACGGGGAAACACTGCAAACTTTATACACACGTTTAACATTTGTGCGAACTGTTCCTAGGCAAATGTGACAAGGTGAGCATGCTTCGTTTTATTAGTATGTTTTCCTTCTGTCCTTGGGTTTGAAACAGTGTAATATCTATAATTTGGATGAAACTTCAACGATAATAAACGAGTCATGACCTCCTTTTACCTTAAAGCAGCTTCATGAGTCAATGCAACTGAATCTCTTTATCTTTTCAAGTGAAGTTTAAATAGTGTGAGCTGTTATGCTCATGTATAGTCATTAAACTGAATAAAGTTTTGTTCATTTTGTGCATATCTTCTCATTAAAACTGTGGATCTATATCATTAAAGTTGAAAACAAAATAAACCCAAATTCCAAATATATATTTCTAGTACATATCAACTGATAATTCATAACTGAACTTAAGAAAAAAAAACCTGTTTTATAACTGCTTACGTATGACATTAACTTTCGACAGCTTTCTGCAATTGGACACCAAATTGAAGACCAAACAGATCTGAAAGATGCTCTATATCGCATCAATATAATTATGTTTTATTCAAAACATATCTTCAGTAGTCGCCACATGTACAGACTTCTATTTGACCAAAAAAAGCGTAAATTGCCAACCATGCTTGATATTCGAAGCAAATTTCGTTTGTAGGTATCGACGGTCAATATCCTCGAGAAACCCGTGCACTTTACATTAAATTTATAAAGCATGGGTACATGTATTTTGTTTTTCCTTTTGTTGTGTAACCCCCGAATAAGATTTAGACTTTTGCATGTGTACAGCTCGTTCACGATAGCACATTTGACAAAATGAATGTTTTAGTGCAACTTTTTACTGTATCTGCTCTTTTGACAACCGTCCAGGGTGTGCGACATCATTTAGAAACTACTGATGTTGCTCGGGCGTAGCAGATGATCGAAAATGGATTAACGCAACGTGAGGTGGCAACTGTTCTTGACGCTAGGTCGTTATCAGGAGACTGGAGAATTCACAAGAAGACCTAGGCAAGGTCGTCACCGCATTACAACACATCGTCAGGACCGATATCTGAGAACTTTGGCCCTCAGAAATCGTCAGTGTACTGCCACTGGCATTGAAATTGACTCAAGATGCTCGAAGACCTGCCAGAGTACCAATTCTGACCGTAGCTCACCGGACAGCTCGCTTAGAATTTGCCCAGGAACACCTTACTGTGCAACTGCGCCACTGGCGATCCGTACTCTTCACAGACGAGAGCCGCTACCATGTTTCGACCTGTGACAGGCGTATGAGGGTATGGCGTCGCCGAGGATAGAGGTATGCGGAATGTAAAATTATTCCATATGACATGTTTAGCGGTGGGTCAGTTATGGTGTGCAGGGATATCCATTGACGGGCGCACACACCTTTATGTGATTCCAGGAGGTAGACTGACAGCCCTGAGATATCGGGACGAGATCCTAGAACCAATTGTTAGGCCATATGCTGGTGCAATAGGTAAAACATTTCGTTTAGTGCAAGATACTGCTCGAGCACACACTGCAAGAATCGTCCGGAACTTCTTTGATGATGAAGGCATTGAGGTCATAGACTGGCCAGCGAGGTCTCTCGATCTTAACCCTTTAGAGCATGTCTGGGACATGCTTTCTCGTTGACTTCCTTCGCGTCCAAACCATGTGCAGAGCGTCCGTGAGCTTTCTCATGCTCTTGTAGCAGAATGGGATGCCATACCACAGGATATGATCAGACGTGTCATCAGGAACATGCCCAGACGTTGCAGATAGTGCCTAAACGCCCGAGGGGGATACACTCATTACTGACACTGACTATGAAACGTTTCCAGGCCTGAGTCTGCTTTTACAGACATTGCTTGTTCTCCTTTAAGGCCACCATTTCAAAGTTAATTTGATAGTCTTCATAATCCTGGACACTGTCTCTGTTCAGGATTGTGCCTGTTGGCGAAGAAAATCCCGATTTGTTTTTGTAAAAAGAACGATTTTGTTATTTCTGTAAAAGATATATTAATAAATCTACTCAACGCGTATGGTATTTTATAGATTATATGGGCGCTCCTTTAATTAATTTGAGCAGTATATAAACAAAAATAATCAACATAATTTGACACCACTTATGCAATGAAAATATATCTTAATTAAAGGCTGGAGATGTATCACACTTTGTCCTAACACCATGACAACATTCTGAAATTCGACAGTTTTTCAAAATTAAGAAAATGTCATTTTAAAATGCACATTTTTATTAATAAGCATAGAGACAATTATTTAATTATAATGTACTCAAGAGTTTTGCTAACTGGTTCCACATGGAAAACAACAACAACATCAACGTTTTGGTTAAACACATTGTCCCTTGAAAATGTTTTTGAGACACTGTCGAGTGTATCCAAACCTTAACAAAAAGCTAATAAAGCTAATAGTATTGCGTGTGAAATGTTGCAATATTCAATGTTTACTTATTTTTTTGTATTACATATTGTTTTATTTGTATTGTAAAATTAGGCAAATCTGCACTGTATAGTTTTCATTAGTATTTAACAATGTTTTCATTTTTGTTCAATTTTACATTTATATTTGATAATTTTCATTTCTATTCAATACTGCAACTTTGTATTCTTTACCTCGTATTTTTTATTTATACTAATTTATTTGTATTGTAAAACTCCTATTAGCATTTCATCTTTTTATATTGTTTTTAAAAAAATAAGATCCAGTTCTATTCAATATTTTATTCATTGCTATTCAATACTGAACTCATAATTATGTATTGTACGCTTTTAGATTTATATTTTATAATTGCGTTCTGGAATTTTTTGATTTTGTTACAAATAATTTTGAATGCACTCAGTGTAACCATTATATATTCAAGAGCCGACCCATTGTTAACATATTGAGTTGAAACAGTGCAAAAATGATGAAATATGTGCTTCGGTCAGTGTTGAAATATGTGCTTCTGGACGGTGGTTTCTTTAGAAAGTTTGATATTTCGTTTCTGCTACGTATACGCGTGTAAGATTGAAAAGCAGATTCCTGCACTAATGTTTGGAATTTTTCTAAAGAAAATTTGCAGAAATGTTAGCCATTCCATATAAATAATGAACATTTCGCAGGACTGAATAGTAATGAATCAGCAATTGAATAAAAAAATGTAATTTTGATTATAAAATATATAATACCAGTGAGGATAGTACAATACAAATAGACAATTATATAATACAAATATGACGTTCACTACACGAACTGACGTTCACTTAGTGAATAGTAATGAATATTATCAAATGTAAAAAACATTGAATACAAATAAACACATTATTAAGATGAAAGATATACAATACAATTCAATCTAATTTTACAATACAAATGAAAAATATGGAATTGAACTGTAAAATTGAAAATTGCAACCTTTTACATACCATACTCTTGAGTTTATTTTATAGACGCTGTAAAGTATAGCTAAGTTACTAGGCAGGAGCAGGTCTGCTGCATAGATGTTTTGTTGCTTACACAGTTGACTGCAGAAGTGCGCGAAGTGGTTAGTTTCTTTTACGTTTCTGTCTTAATGAGAATCAACTTGAGACGTATTTGACATTGTTTTCCTGGTATTCTTCGGTATGCTTTATCTCCTCTTCTTTGTATATAAAAAAACACAAATGTATCAAGCTGGGTGTAATTACTGAAAAGAACTGGAGCGCAGCAAGGATATAGGCCTACAGTTTAAGGGACAAGTGGATCGGTGCATGGAGTTCTTGCCAAAGACTGCCATGTCGAATTTTCATAATGCTTAATACAACACTTTAAACTGTCTGCTTGTTTAAACTAATTTGCACGGGAGATAAATAACCTGCTTCTTCAAGTAATGATTTAATTGAAACAAATCTTCTTTGCAGTGTAGCATTTTTTTATTTTGAAAATGTTATTGACAGGGAAAAATATGACTTTGAAATGGATCACCTGTGTTATCTATTCAAAAAGCGACATGACGGAAAGTTTGTCGCCCCGTTCTATTTAAATTGGTATGATTTTCTGAAATCATTGAAAATTACTATTTTTCGTCCTATATTTTGACTAAATATGGTCGAACAACATTAATGCATCAAGAGCTAAAAGTAATCTATGGAATAGTTTTAAGAAATTCTATTAAACCAATTGTCAACAAAGTTAATATTTCAAGTGTTGTATGCTTTTAATAACATGTAAAATATCTATATAAGAAATGTTCCTTTCATATTATAATTTTGCTTTCATATACCTGTATTTTCATTTAAAAAAAAACACGAAAATTCAGAATATTGCCCCCAGGGGAAAACACAAAAACAACATGATCATAATGAAATACATGTAACTGGATAATAAAATAACTTAAATTTCGAAATACTAAAAAAAGTAACAGGTGCTGCTAAGTGGAACATGCGTTAAATATCCATTTTATGTGCATATCTACATACAACGTGAAATGTTTGAAGAAGAGGATTCAGGAAGTTTAAATTTACATTTTTCTTAGTATTATATTCATTTGATAATCAAATCTGCTTCAATTTGATTTTTCTAGGACTTTATGTTTAGTTGTTTTTGTTTTAATTTGATAATGTCAATGTTTTGCACTAAGAAACAGTTTTTTTTATTAAGTGTTAACATAAAATGCATTACAATATATTAATTAGTAAAATTTACACTAATAGCGTTTTTCAGCTGAATTTTAAATCTAACCAATATCTGTAGATCATTGTTATTTCTTGTGATAAAACTGTTAGTAAAACATACATAGCTGCTTTAATTAAGTTGATCTACTTAAACAAGACGTCATTGAAACGTCATGGTTAATTTCAAGTGTTGATACCTTGTTTTATTTAAATTGAACTCGTTTATTTTTTTTCTGTTAAAGAGCTTGAAAATCTAATGATAAAAAGTGTTGTGGTCTAGTTAGAAGTGTCTTTAGCAGAAAACATCAGAGTTTGATTTCTTGAATGAACACACACACGTACACAAGAAAGATGTAACCCCTACCCTCCCAGAAAACAACATCAAAAAGCAGCTTTACTGTACGTTATAGGGAAGTAAAGAATACCTGAAACACTGCCGTAATTAATTTTACAAGCATTCATTTATTAAAGTGAGCAGTATTTCAGCGGGAAATATTTCCATGTGTATTTGCAGTCCAGAAGATTTGGCCAAATATATATCTATTACGCCTTGCTAGGAACACGGCTTAATAGCAGGGACGAACCACAAATGACTTTTGGATCACAATCAAAAGTAACATGACCTTTACCATTAAAATATGCCTTGACGACAGTATGTCTCAGTGTACTGTTTAAAGTTTGAGCATTTACAAGAAGCAATTGCGTGTGTATAGGAACCAGTTTACACTAAATACACCACAGAAAACATTATCGCCTGCTTGCGTAAAAACATTTAGATATGCAACGCATATATGACAAGTAAACAGGTATCAGTCAAAATAAATACTAAATTTCATTAACCACTAAGAAAAAAATGTTGTAATTTGTCTTTTATGTAAGGATTTAAACGTACCTTCTTACATGCTGACAGTTTCGGAAATATATCAGGTAGTTAAAACTGTTCTGAAAAAAAAAAAGATTTTATTTATAAAACTCATATAAGTTAATATAAATACAATGACGTAATCCGCCTTAACAAGAAATCTGTATCGCTGAACAAAATTTCGAGAATATATTTACTTTTTTCGAAAAGATGGCCCGTGTTTTCAATAGAAGATAAGAAAAAAGAACAGACAAAATCCTGTGCAAACAATCAATCAATCGCCAAAATCATCCACTTTTAATATATTTTAATCTGATTGGTGCATGACTCTTTACTCCACTCATCAAAATCAATTTCAAAACTGTAGTATTTGGCAGTCTTTTTTTCTTAGTCTTTCTTGTCAACATCTATTGAAATTATCTAAAGCACAGAATAAAAGCTAAAGGATGTACCAGAAGTGAGAAAATAAGTCAGAGTAATTATGAGTATGCATTTGAGGAATCGGTTTCATCACGCCGTTTCTTTTCAGATAATGTCATAGTACTGAATTTCTTTCCCATATAGTTTACCTCAGACACTGGACTGTTTATTGCGTTTTTTTGGGGTCCGGCTTAATTGTTCTATTTGCTAGATAAAGAACCGTTATAGATAAGGTTATTTGTTTAACCTTTTTTTTACTTATTTAAACCTAATAACTCTTGACAACTAGATAGGAGTTATTAAGTGCATTGAATCATGCATTTCCTGTATGGTTGTTAGTGAACTGCTAGATGGTCTGGGATTTTGACAAAAATACTTTTTGAAAAAAGACGCTGAACAAACGACAAATAACTTGATTAGCTACCAACAAACTTTTATAGATGGAATTGACAGCTTTCAAGAGCGATTGAACATAATTGTTACATGACGTAAGCTTAACAAAAAAAAACGACAACAATATGTCTTGATTTATATAAATGGTATACATTGAACACCAAACTAATTTATGAAGACCTAAATAACTGATAGGTATATGTTTGTCTGTACTGTAAGTACACACACTCGTTATAAGGGGAAGGCAGAAAAAGTATAATAAAATGCTATGTTTTAGCAATATTCCTCAGATGCCCCGCTTTCATTGGAAGACTCTTTAAAGCAGTAGATATAACTGGACTGAATATCATACAGTATGGACGGGTTTTACCTTTACATTGACACGTCGAATACTTGTTTAGTTCATGCTGATCTGTGATTGAGTAAACAAGATTTGACTGGCTTATTTGGTTGGTTTTAGCGCTTTTATAAATAGTAAATGTGAGATTTCATTCCTTTTAGAGCGGATAAGTGATCCAGTGGAAACGCCATGGCAATTTAGGGGTCGCAATGTCAACCTGCAAACCCCACTCCCCGAGGCGCCCCCACCCCACTCCTACACATCATAACTAATTGTTTTTCGGATGAAACGTTCACACCTGGCCTCATGAGTTAGTGCTAAAATCTGAGCACGGAAAGGGACCAGGGGTGTTTAAGGAAATGGATGCTTCCTGTATCTTGCACTATCCCCACATTGTAAATAAAATAATCTTTGCAGAAGACGTTGAACCTATGGGCAACCGGTACCGACGGTGAATAAATTCAAAAAGAGGGAGAAAAAAAACTGTTTTTCACCTTTAACGAGAAGTCCGAGCTGTCAATTTGCCTCTTCTTTTTTTAACAGTTGTCAGTGTCAGTGATTAATTAATTTGGTTTGGTATGCACATTTTTGTCTGAATTCTTTATTTTGATTTTGAAAATTTTTGTCATTGTTGTTTTGAATTTTGATGAAGCCTCTTGTGATTTCAATACACTTGAAATGACGGTATTGGTAAACATCTTTTCTTCCAACAGGATTTAATTGTCACACCTTTTCATGCTTTGGACCGAGAATTATTTAATTTACAGTCTCACAGTCACGTGTGAAAGATGTACTGGTGGTGAAATAGAAAAGAAGCGCAGCTAGTATTGCAATATTTGTGAGTTCTTTATCTGTTCGTGTAGAAGTAGAATTTGTGTATATTATGCCTCTTTTTGCAGATATGTAAGCTGTACATTGTTAAAGTATATTTTATTTAATTTAACGTTGGCCACTATGCATAAAAATGTTTTGGGGTTAACTTGACATTGATTGCTGAAAAAGTTTGTTGTTTTGTAGGTTACTAGCTCATCTGAGCACGAAATGCTCAAGGGTGAGCTTTTGGGATCATTGATTGTCCGGCGTCCGTCGAAGTGCGTCGTGCGGTGTGCGTCGTCAACAATTTTACTTGGACGACTTCTCCTCCTATACCTCTGAGACAACTTTGACGAAATATGCCTGGGATATTCCTTGCTTGAAGCTCTATAAAAATTATTCAAAGAATTGAATTCCATCAAGAACTCTGGATGCGTTTCAACAGAAAGAAAAAAAATGAAAATCTTCTTGTCTGAAACCACACGGCCCTGAGCCTTAAAATTTGATATGCAGCTTTATATAGTGGACCTCTACCAAGTTTGATGGAATTATTTTCCAGGGGTCAAACTTGGCCCTGCCCTGGGGGTCCTATTTCTGCAAAATATTTAATCTTTAAAAATCTTCTTGTGAGAAACCGTAAATTTTAGACCTAAGGGTTTTTGCATGGTACGTCATCTGGAGGTCCTCTACTATGATTGTTCAAATAATGCCCCTTGGGTCATTATAGCCGTGCCCTGGGAGTCACTTGATTTTACAAAGGCTTCCACAAAGCCTAGAGCTTAAATATATTGCGTTCAGTGCAAGCTAGAGGTCTTCTTTTAGGTTTGTTCAGAATATTCCCTTGAGTCAAATTGGCCTCACCCATGGCAAATTTAGTTTACGTAGTCGTATATAGGGAAAACCATATAAAACCTTCTGGTCTAAAAACCCAATGCCTAGAACTTAGACATTTTGCATGGAGCATCAGCACGAGGTCTTCTACAAACTTTGTTTAAATTATGCCCCTTGGGTCAATATTAGCTGTACCCTGGGGGTTATTTGATTTTCATGGACTTATATAGGGAAATGAAATCTTAAAAAATCTTCTTGTCTGAAACCACAAAGCCATGGCTTAGATTATGGCATGGAACATCAGCTAGAGGTTCGCTACCACGATTGTTCAAATTTAGCCCCTATGGTCATTAATGACCTGGCCACTTGATTATACATAGACTTATAAAAGGAAGACTTAAAAAATCTTTTTGTCTGAAACCACAAAAACTAGAACTTAGATATTTTGCATAGAACATCAACTAGAAGCGTTCAACTAAGTTTTATCAAATAATGCCACTTGGGTGAAAATTGGCTCTATCCCTGGGGTCACTTGAATTCATATAGCTTTATATGGGGAGAACATTCAAACAGCTTTAGATGTTTGCTCAACAGGTATTCAGGTGAGCGATCCAGGGCCATCATGGCTCTCTTGTTATACATCTGTTAACAATTGTTGTTATTATTATAACTGTGGTAATAAACAATTTTCAGATTGTCTACAAGTACTGTGTTCCGAATAAGTGAATGTTTAACGTATGTGAATTTGGAAAAAATGAACCAAACCCTCGCATTTGTTCCTTTTCTTAATTCCAGAACATCAAAGGCCCAAATGTAACATATATAATCAAAATAGCAATTTCGCATTTAATTTTCTTTCAAGAAAAAAATATGATCAAAGTCAAAATGTCAAACGCCAAAGGACAACTATATAACATATATGCGAGTCATTTTCATTAGTTTAGATTTCATACTGCGAATTAATACAAAATATTCCCTTTGGCTTACAGTACGCGACAGTTCATCGATCGAAAAATACAGAAATTCAGTATTAAATAGTTGTAAATTATATATTCTCGAGTAAGATAATGGTCAATGAGATTTTTTTAGAAAGGAGAAGGTTAAAAGATTATGTTCAGGGTAAGAACCTTTTCGCTTTCACCCCTCGATTTCCTGTTTCGGAATTCATGTAGCAAGGAACTGTCCAAATTCAGCTTTACATTTAAACGTCTAGATGTAATCAGAATATTTTGCCTAAAATCTAAGTACGGCATATTTAGGAGATGTTTCAGACGTTTGTTTTTGATATCAAACCGATTAGTTTATTTTACCTGCTTTCAAAAAAAGGTGAAAACGGATATGCAAAAATGTCAATGCAAAAATATTATCAAATGTAAGTATAACATTCGTTTGTTACACCTGTTATGTGATTATATGATACTAAAATTAATTAAAAGACGTAAAGTGAAATGAAATTAAACAACTCTGAATTTTGTAGTAAATAACAAATATAACAATGGTCGGTTGCCCTTAAGTCGAGTCCGACTCAAAGGCAATACGATATTAGGGAAAATGAAATCAAAATAAAACAATCATTTTAAACAGAATAGGTTCAGATTTTATTTATTAGATATCTTAAAGTAGATTTTCGATTTACAGTGTTAATACATTAAATAAATTTAGTGTGGAACCAACACTCATTCAATATCCTCTATTTTTTAATATTATTAATATAAGTATTTGTAAATTAATATCAGTTTTGTTACCTCAATATCTGATGTCTTCAGGCCCTTAATTGTAGAAGATGTTTACTCAACCTAGTTTTTTTTTAATTTACAGCATGACAACGAACATTGTTAACTATCTATTGCTTCGAGAAGTCGGTTCAAGAAACAGTTATACTCTCTACAAAACATAGAGTAAAATAGACTATTTATTTGAACAAGAATGTTTTTTGACCACCCATTGATTACTGAGGTATACATTATCCTTAGAAATCTAGTTGCACGTAACATGTTTGTTAGAAACAAAGTGCTAAATGTCAGTTGGGACACAGACTTTGGCGGAATAAAAAGTATTGTTTTATTAGCAAGAAATATTGCCAGAGAAGATGACTTAAATGTACATGAAATCAAAATTTTGGAAGAAATTACTTTAGTAATAACAGATGATGACTTTTCAAAATAATTAACATAGAGACTTTAGCAATTGTTAATGTTCTTATTTCAAAATAAATAGTCTATTTTCTATCTTTACCTTTCTACCTGTCCTCATACTTTTTCTCGTGATCTTTCAGATGTCTTTACCCAAACTGGGTAAAAAGAACTACTCTGATGAAGCCATGTCAAGAGCACTTATTGATGTAACTTCTATGACACTGTCACTGAGAGCTGCCGCAAAAAAATACGGCGTTCCTAAATCATCTTTGAGTGATAGGTATAGTGGCAAATTACAAGAAGGTTCCAAAAACCATCTTCACCTTTCAATATGAAAGAGATCTGATTGAACATGCAATGAAAAGGGCAGATCTTGGAATTGGATTCACAAAAGCTAATTTTTTAAGATTTGTTGGAACTTACGCGGTAGAAAAAAGGTACCTTTAAACACTGCCGATGCGTCCGAAATTTGGTGGCGTGGATTTAAATCAAGGCATGCAGACTTTTCCTTACGTACACCAGAAGCTACTTCCTCGGATAGGCATGCAGCCATGACAAGAGAAAGAATATGCAAGTACTTTGGAGCATTTAAAGGTATACTGCAAGAACATAATCTTGAAAATCATCCAGAAAGGATATGGAATATGGATGAGACAGGTTTGACTTTAAATCATAAACCTACCAAAGTTATTGCCAAAAAAGGCACCCGTGCTGTTCAAAGCAAAGTTTCTCTCAACAGAGAACTTGTAACCGTAATAGCGTGCGGCAACGCAAAAGGAAATTGCATACCGCCTCATGTCATTCTTCCGGGTAAGTCCGAAAGATGACATTGACTATGCACCGTTGGGTACCAATTTAAGTGTGCCCGAGACAGGGTGGACAAAGGAAGGTATTGGTCGGTTATGGTTCACTTCAACATTTCTCGAAAACATCGGAAGCGAAAGGCCGCAACTTTTGATCTTTGAAGGCCATGGATCACACAATCATATTGAATTTGTTGAAATTGCTCGGGCGTAAAATATTATTCGGGTTGAATTACTCAGCAAAACAAGTCATTGGACACGGCCCTTTGATAGGACTGTGTTCATGTCATTGAAATCTAAATGGAACACAAATATTCAAACTTTCATGTCTGACACTGGTGTATCTTTAGGACACGGACAATTTTTCAGATTGTTTACAAAATCGTGGAAAGATTCAATGACCACTGAAAACATTTTGTGTCGACAGGTATATGTCCATACAACCCCTGTGCTATTCGAGTTGTATGTTGACGTAAGTAACAAGATCAAAACCTCCTTCCTCTACAACAAGCAATACAACTGCCACAGCCAACTCTCCATGCTCTGAACTAATATCATCTCCAGCAGATCCCATACATTCTTTAACACCAAGCCAAAATACTTTTCAAGCAGTCGTTTCACAAGTACCTTCTCCATCACTCTCGTTATCTACACCAACTAGTATAGTTGGAGAAGCGAGTTCTTCGTCATACGAAGTTCCTGTTACATTGCCCTCAGCTTACCATGTATTGACGAATATGCAGCAACCAGCTCCTTGTTTCACATCAACGTTTTAAGTTTTGATGTTATATCATCAGGTGAACAGGTAATTGACTTGCCAGCACAAATTGATAGCAGCGGGAATCTATGTATGTTGGCAGAACCTGAAGTATACGAGGAAGAATCTGTCTCATCCAACGTGCCAACTGTATCTGAGTGTTCAACAGATATGGCATTCAGAGTTGTTGAAACAGAAGAAATACAGAGAAGCATTTCAACAAGGTTAGTATAACATTTGATTTGTAAAAGAAGAAGCATCCGTTTATACTACGAATCTTTGTACGTTAAATTGTCTTCATTTACTTAATTTCATCTTTTTATATTTTAAATTTAAATAAAGTACACATAAAACATAAAAGTATGTGGTTGCTTTTTGTAGAACCATATGATTAAGGTAATTGTACACATTCAATAAATATATTTCAGGTAAAAATATCGACGATTCCCTCTTCTTTACATAGAAATGTATTATGAGAAAAGAACCACTCCTGAAGTGACCAGTCCATTGTCTCCTGCCCCATCTTCGTCCTTATTTTCTCTCCCTATTCAGAAAAAGAAAACAGCCACCACAAAACGAAAGCATATCGGCCAGTATTTTGTCATATCATCAGACGAGGCATTTCAAGAGAGGAGAAAGAACTGAAAGCAGAGCAGAAAAGGCAGAGAAAACTTATGAGAAATGATATTAAGAAAGAAAAAGAAAACATAAAAAAGGAGAAATCGTTGAAAAAAGCTGCAAAAGCTATCAAAAACAATTAAATATTGTTGTACAAGCGTGTAGTATAAATCGCAAGCTACAAATTGTAAACACGTTTATTATCATCTCATGTGTTTGACTAGTTTTGAGTAGTATGAGAAGCACTATATCTAAACAATAACTCTTCACAAACTTTTATCTTCAAAAGCAAAACATATACACGTAAAACTATGTACATGTTCCAAAATCTTAATTCATCAGCAAGGAAATTGACAGTTTTGCTTTGTGTTTTTGCAATATAATACTTGGTTGATAAATGAAAGGTTGGTCTGTCTATCTAAATAGTCATTATAGTACATCAGAGAGAAAATGATTATTTTGAATGGGAATGAAAAAAAAAATCCAAAAATAAAGAGGATGTTCGCATAGATGAAATGTGTGTACAATATTTTAGAGAAATAATCAATACTTATCTTTATTTAATGATGTGAATTAGCTTCAAGCGATCATTGTACATAGTGGGGTGGATACCGTAATAAAGAATAGATCGCATAAATGATCTGCAGCGTTTTGATAATTATCTTTATATAAACCCAATATTACAGTAATTAATTAATTAACTCAAAATATATTATATGTTATAGTTGATAACATTGAATTTAATACAAAAGAAAAAAAAACTATGCACGGGGATATTTTCTCAATGATAAATTGTTGTATTATCTTGTTGCGTTTATTATTGCATAGTAGTTTCAATACAATTGATGTCCTATGTACATTACGTGCAAGTATGCATTTTGCACATTAATTTTGGATATTTTCGGAATAAAGAATAAAAGTCAGTACCATCAAAACTTTCAGATAACTTTCAGATAACTAATTATCAAAAAGTATTATCTTACACGCACGTATGTACACAAGGATCGGTGATTTGGTGTTGTATAAAAAAACTCCATAGAACATTCCGTGTAGTGGAGATCGATATTTACTATATAAAACAGTAGCAATTACTCAATCTCTTTGTTGCCGATTAGCAATCTCATGCCGTTCAATATTAATATTCTTCAGTTTTTTAAAGACTAAATCAATGTGTCCGAGTCAAGGGCAACCGTGTCCGACTTTCGGGCTAAATTGGTAAATAAAGTATTTCATGTACTTTGATTACAATAGTCCGAGATACTGTTTATTTTTACATTAGAAAGCATTCTTAAGATAATACACAAGATATTCCGCATGCGTCGAACTCAATTGTATTGATACGAAAGGACTGACGATCAGTAAACTGAAAAACCTGTCCGACTTAACGGCGCATTACCCTAAGTTTTAAAGAGTGAGATAATCAAATCAACCAGTTTAGACGATTGATATTCATACCTTTATTCAGTCATAAATGAATATTATTTTGTTTGACCTTTTTGACGTTTTATAAACAGTTTTGAGATGCTTCTAAGAATAAAAAATACAAATAAAATTGGTGTTTTATCTTCAAAACTGATAACAATTTAGGTTATTATAAAAGCTTCTCTTGTACAGATTTCGTCAATATAAAATCAAGTACAACCAATTTTCAAACTTAAAAGACGATGAGTCGAACCTTTACGTGTCATTTAATATATTACCTTGAGCCGTTTTAGAATATTGCAAGAATACTGAAGAAATGCAAGTAACATTTACGCTAACGTCAAGGCGTATCTGTCTTGAAAGAGAGATTTAAAAACTCATTACCTTACTTCCATTTCAGTAACGTATTTATAAGAGCTCTGAGCCAATCGTCTGAAGGTTTCTCTAAATTCTGCAAACCATTCTAAACGCATTAAAATATTCTCTGCCACAACTCTAATCAAGAATGATCCCCGTGGCGGGCATGGCATTAAAGATGATATTTCTAGAACTTCGCGCGAAGACCATATCCTTACAGCAATGTCAGTAAAAATATAAATAACTAAATATTATTGCCAGTCACATAAAATGCTTTCTTCAGTTATTGTTACCATGTCTTAATTATAAGTTTATTTGCGACAATCTATTTTATACAAGAAGCCTGAAACACAAGTGGTTTATTTTTTGAACTGAAGACACTGTCTGGGTAGATTAAAACTATACCCCAGTAAAATAAACTAGAACTTTATTTGACATTTGTTATTTTTGTAAATATCGTATGTATATGTAGATAATTCTATGAATTAAAGTGTCCTCTTCTTTTCATTACAAAATAAGTATTATCAAAAGCCCTTGTATAGTCTGTCAACGATCAGTAGAAAGTTAATTGTCTAAGTCTAGTGAAAAAAGCCAGAATTAAGTTTTAATCGACGGACATTCTACTTGTAAGCCAAAACGCGTTATACTCAAATGTATATTAGTTAATTCTTAAAGAATATTTAATCAAAGAACACCATTCTTTTCACATCTTTGTCAAGAAATAAAACTTTTCAAATAACTTTCATCAATATAGTCGATAATATTAATCAAAAATCACCTCATGGGACTAACGAATATTTTTTCTATATTCTATAACATCTGCTAACAAGTGACCAAAAACATCATATTCTTATTATTCGAAACAAGTCAATTCAAGGACAAGGGAACGGCGTATCATTTATACAACAACAACAAAAGCCTATTAAACAAAGAATCAAATTTAGAAATCAATAACAGCAGTGTATTATATTTGTTCATTCATCTTTAAAGGAATTGTAAAGAAGAATGCATGAGAAAAAAAAACATTTTAGGGCAGATGGTCACACAGAAAGTTTTCATCGTTTTATAAATCGCGATCCAACAAATACTCTTCAAAAACATCTCTCTTTAGTGAAGACTGTTATTAATAATTTATCTGTGGCAGTTTATCAACACGATGAAGACGGGTCGTTGATATTCATAAAATATCTATCACATTTTTATATGTTGTTTAAAGGAAGCAAATATTGCTTTGTCATTTTTGCCTTACAAGAACATTATTGCCTCTGACATTAACCTTTGTATCCTGACGCATTAACCTAAAAATAAGAAAGAACGTCAGACTCTTAGCTTAGATCAAGGTGCCGTTGACTCAATTTCTAACTGGGATGAGGGTAATCTGCACTCCCTACCTTTAGTGTCAGTAAATGATTGAGCCCCGGGAAACAGTCGAAGTGCGGGAGAAATTGATGTTGCTAGAGTTGTTTCGATGTAAAATGTAAATGTCAAAAAACTTAAGTCTAAGGAAAATATCAATGATCTAAACAAGTTTATGAAAACCTTTTCCATCTAATATTTTAGTTTTTATTTTCGTTACATTCATATATATCTTTTTTTGAAGTATCATGTATTAAAATTTTATGTTCTTATGTGAACTAATGTTCATGTTCAGAATGTTCATATTGAGCTCAATCTAACTTTCGTAAAGGAGAAAACGACAAATAAAAGATGTTAAACAAATAAAAGTAAGACAACTGTGTGGAAGTGGAAGTGATAAATTGAAAAAAGGTGCTTTCTAATAAAAAAAAAAAGCTTAAAAGGCTTGGTAAATGTCTTGTTGCTGTTGATCTTATTCCATCCGGTAAAGAATGACTTCCAGACAGGATATATGGGGAAACTCGTAATAAGGAATCATCTTGAACATACAAAATATCTCGAAGCGACTGAAATTATTTTCAATATTTAAGGTAACATGATTCTACTTTCTATTTTCAGAGACTGAAATGAACTCAGCAGTAGCATAAGATGTATTATTTATTTACATTTGACAAAATCAACAATCTGGTCAATTTGACGTCATCGAGACGATGACGTCAAAGCTCGACGTCATAAACTGACTAAGGATTTCCGCAACACGCGATATTTTAGCATTCTCTGAATTACCGTTAAATGCGAGAACAGTATTCGACGAATACTGGAACATGGATAAGGAATCACATAACAGTCTTGCAACCATATCGCATGTTGCATATATCAAGGTATTACGTCCATATTGCGAAAAGAATTAATAGAAATGTTACATATGCATTGTTAATTGCCTTACCTTCTGATATGCAAAGTGCGATCAAAAGTATAGGAAAGTAGTTTCAAAGCAGTGTTTTATCTAAATTTGAAAAAAGCTTAAAATATAAAAAAGACCATATTGTTGATAATCTCACGACACGGCTCGATTATTATTATTATTTTCTTGCAAATATCCTCAGTTGCTCGTTGCTTTATTCTGAGTAATGTGCAATTAATATCCGATTCATAGTTAGAAACAAAAAAATAAACTCTTGACCTAACTAATTAGGTCGAAAAACGGCTATGCTCCTATTGTTTGGTAAAGTTATCGTGACTTCACATGAATTACTACTTCAAGGAATAACTTTCTGGATAGGCCGAAAAATATCACAGAACTTTCTTTTGTACCTCGTAGACAGAAAATATCATAAAACTTTATACCATGCGCATTATTCAGTTATAATGAAGTATGTAACAATTAATTTCTTTGGAATATAATGAAACAAGAGCCATGTTACACATGGTTAATCCCCCCGCCGGAAAAAGTTACCTGAAGGTTGTACTTTCAAGTGGTTGCATGATGAAGTCCCCTCCCACATGTATAGTATGTGTTTTGTTCTGTTCAAGTAAAGTGTTGTATTGTTGAACTCTTGTTATAGAAAGACTTAAAAAAGTAAATGTAATAATGTGGGTTTGCAGTTTGAAGAAAACCCCTAAAATTATTGTTCTTACACACTGCACTACCTACCATTATGCTCTGTCAGTGTATGAAGTTTGAATAAAATCCCTCAAGTAGTTTTGGAGTTATGCTCCGGACAAAATTTATCAAGTAAATCTGATAAAGGGAAATAACTCTAAAAAATGGCAAGGTAGAGTTATTGGACTTGCACACTGCACTACCTAGCAATGTGCTCTGTCAGTGTATGAAATTTGAATAAAATCCCTCAAGTAGTTTTGGAGTTATGCTCCGGACAAAATTTATCAAGTAATTCTGATTAAGGGGAATAACTCTAAAAATAGGCAAGGTAGAGTTATTGTTCTTGCACACTGCACTACCTAGCAATGTGCTCCGTCAGTGTATGAAGTTTGAATAAAATCCCTCAAGTAATTTTGGAGTTATGCTCCGGACAAAATTTATCAAGTAATTCTGATAAAGGGAAATAACTCTAAAAATAGGCAAGGTAGAGTTATTGGACTTGCACACTGCACTACCTACCAATATGCTTTGTCAGTGTATGAAGTTTGAATAAAATCCCTCAAGTAGTTTTGGAGTTATGCTCCGGACAAAATTTAACTAGTAATTCTGATAAAGGGGAATAACTCTAAAAATAGGCAAGGTAGAGTTATTGGAATTGCACACTGCACTACCTACTAATGTGCTCTGTCAGTGTATGAAGCTTGAATAAAATCCCTCTAGCAGTTTTGGAGTTATGCTCCGGACAAAATTTATCAAGTAAATCTGATAAAGCGGAATAACTCTAAAAAAGGGCAAGGTCGAGTTATTGCACTTGCGCACTTCACTACCTACTAATGTGCTCTGTCAGTCTATGAAGTTTGAATAAAATCCCTCAAGTAGTTTTGGAGTTATGCTCCGGACAAAATTGTTTCGGACGGACGGACGCACGGATGCACGGACGGACGAAGGGCATTTCTAATATCCCCTTCGCCTTTGGCGGGGAGATTTAAAAAAATCAAACAACAATAGACAAAAAGCAAAACAATGTCCATGTCAAAACTAGATTCTCTTTCTCTGCTAAATGTCCGTTTCAAAAGAACAAAATAAAAGCTTTCTGTGTAACATTGCACTTGATTTAAATGGTTTAATGGTTAAAGAGTATCTCATGAGTCTGCCATTGTCGTCTTACGTTTAGACGTTGTAACAGATTTAACAACTTAAATCCTTGCATTTTTTTTCTTTTAAGAGTGTTACACGAATCCAAATCCGAGTAGCTTAAAAGCAGGCTAGAAACTTACTATAGTGTTACTGTTTTAGCATCAATTATCATATTTTATAAATTATTCGTGTTATATATTATCTTAATATTCAGTTATCTTCATACTGTACGAATAAAAAAAAACATGATTTGCAAATGCCATTAAATAGTTTGGCAACTGTTTTATTAAATAATTGTCTAAACAAGAACTATTTCTAGTCCCTGTTACGTGCTTAATGTTATGAATGAAGCTTTTTTTCAAAATGAGAAACAGAAATTCAAATTGTTCCGTAAACCACATGCTCTTGGCAGTTTAATGTCTATTACAAAGTATTAAATGAAGCAATAAAAATGCTTTGTAATACTACAGCAGAAGAGGAACTGAAATATTTCTCCAATAAAGCCAGACATTAACCAGAACTTTCCAACATTTTAACATATGGAAAAAAGACTTGGTAGCAGAATTTGTTTAACCATGAACATGCTGAAATCTTTTAATGGATTAGCCCAGCTTTGAATTTGGAACAGTCCATTCAAAGTTTAAGGGATTTCAATTTCAAAATACAAAAATGGAGCTACCCACAATATAGAGCCTGGACAGACTGCACGGATGTGCAGGCTGTCCTGGCTCTATACTGGTGGCAAAGGCTAATCACTTTCGGTTCCAGCAGGTTAAGGGTTAAGAACAGTTCTGGCAAAAGTTGACAAGGCAAATAGAAGGTCAGTAGATGATAAAGATATTTGTATAATCTTTGTATTTGATAATAATAATAATAATAATAATAAAGGAAATGAGACCTCATTTAAATTACGGTAAACTAATAAAATCTTATCACAGAGCATATGATTAAACAATTATACCAATGACAAAGAAATACACAATGTTAATGATAATCGATTGAGCCGACAGTCAGTGTTTACTACCACAAATCAAAATGAGGCATCGAGTGACACATCTGTTGAAACATCGGTTAATTTATTCAGATTCTTTTGCGCAAATCGACGTCTCCAAATACGCATGGTTTATACAGAGATCATTAAGTCGATAAAAAGACAAGAACAAATTATTATCATAAACATTCCACAATTAAGAAATATCATTTTGTATATTTTTTGGTACCTGAAACACGCATTTTGCATGTTAACAAAATAGCATTCTGCCTAGTAATAACCTGATTTATATGAGTGTAAATATGATAGAATAGTCTATGATAAAAATGACATAGTTCAACAAAAGTTTAGATTGTTTAATTTTGAATGGAAGTGATGCAGTCATAAAACGTAGTGCGGATTGTAAACATTTGTTATCTTAATAATGCAAATATAATTATCAAAAGATTGTTGTACGTGCTACGTATCATATATTCCTGATACATGACTCATATCGTCTTTGGTTAAAATCAAGTCGAGCAAACAACCGATTTACAGTCTTAAAACAGTTTGGACTAAAAACTGGATCACCCTGTTTCTTGTTGCATGGCGACTAGTCTATATAAGGTCAGACTATTTTGCTATTTTAATTTTTAAAAACAAGATTGATCTAGTGTGTCCAGGAGTATATCTATTGCTGTGCCCTTTAAGTGACAATTAACTGCAGCAATTTATTCATATTAATTTTATTAACTTATATATATTTGCATACAATGAAAATTCATTAAAGATCTTGATGATTTAATTAATTCAAAATTATACTTTTGTAAAGTCCACTGTTCACGGCCAACTAATTTCTTTACATAATTTATTAGTGACTACCTGACGACCTGTGTCACTAAAGTTTTAACAAGAATGGTGGGCATTCTTTCGCTCCGTATATAAGTAGCATCTTAATGCTTAATTTTATCTGTCTTAGTTAAAAAGGGATATGATTTTAAATGAAAATTGCAACAAAAACACATGAATTTAAGAAACATCTATATTTTCTTTTTTTTCCTCACTATCTATCATAAAATGGAATGTTCAGATCATCAATTAGTATCCACAGGTTATTTTAAGAATGAATATTTTCCATAAACGGATCTTTTACGACAGTACTGGTATCTCATTTTCATATAATCTCACATATTTTTGTGTGTTGTAGGATCTTTAGACAAAATTAATAAAAAAAGGTTCGTACAAAATATACACTTACCAACAGAAAGAGATAACAATGATGTTTTGAAATGGTTGAATGAGATTTAGACTGAACTGAAGTAAAAAAAAATTACAATAATATAAAATCTCAACATAGTTACTTCCTGGAATTTATTCTAAATTATGTTTCGACCGAGATAATGTTATTGCTTTTAGATGAATGCTATTACGTCAAGTAAGCTATAAATGTAAATTCGATGCCAAGTGAACATTAATGTCCTCTCTTGTTAGAAATAGTATAGAATTGTGCACTGACTTGATGTTATCAAAAAGATGCGTTGAGCTGATGCAGTAGATTTTTGTCTAGATAGAAATTGCGTATGATGTTTCTTATTAAAATGTCATTTCTGTATTTTTTGAATTATGTAATATGATTAGTTTGTTCGAAGTAAAAGTTCATTTCTTGTTTAGAAAACTTTGAACCTTTACATTTTTTGTAATTGACTTACGTCTAGAATCTTGTGTTAATTGACTTAAGCACATGCACATTTTAAACTTATTTACACGCAGTGTTACGCTGTTGAATAAGAGTAACTTTTGAAATAGCCATTACATTTTAGTTTACGCCTTCTACAGAGAATACTCTTTTCCATAGAAGCGTCCTAAATTTATACGTTCTTTATTTGTCACATCGTCTTGGAAATTCATCCTAAACCATAAATAACACAATCAACCGTTAGTTTATTTATAATGATTGTCCAGCACGGAACCTATATCCCTGCTTCACAAATCATTCTAAAACAGATTTTATGGCTCATAGTTTGCTCTTTAATGAACATTTTACGGTTCCACAGATAAAAAACGAACAGTCACTATTTTATTTTTTTTTATATATAAATTGTACGTTACTATCTTTGAACAAATATAACCGGCAGTTATCTGGAAAAAAATTAAAACTCACAACACGGATTGTTTTGTACAGTGATTTAATTTAAAAGACGGTACAATTGGCAAGCTTTCATTACATGATGCTCTCCTGAAACAGAAATCGGTTTTGCAACAGATATAAAAATAATAGATTTCAAGACGTCGTTATTAAAATATCGTTCGACATGACTGATAAGTATTTACAAGACCTAGGTCAGTGGTATGAGGGTTTAATGACTAAAGTTGTATCTGTCGTACAAAAGATTGTTTGTCATTAGTTGTCACAGTTTGTAATGATAAAGAAACGAAACATTACTTGAAAACTTAGAGTCGAGTAATTATAAAGATAAATATTATGTTTCTTGTTTTCAAAACAAACTGATATATATCATGTCACTATATGCATCAGATTCCCACGAGTGCTGGTCTCCAACAACAGATGACTCTACGGATTTCGACAGACCGGGCGTGTCGGAAGATGAACATAAGTATGAATATACCTTTATAAACAGTGACAGTGATTGTGTTCACACACTGGATTGTTACCATCGTTACAATGCCCGTGGCAATCTGTGGCAGTTGTGCATTCGTGTATGTGATGACAATGACAATGGTTGCCATGGCAATATGGCTCTTGATTTTGTGCACAGGTCATACTAGTACAGTCTGCGTCATTGGTACAGCAGTGAGCAACAGCTATAAATATATTGACAAAGTATGAAAAAGTTGTTAACAAAACACTCAGAATTAAACACCCCTTGAACATAAATTTACTGCATCATTACTATTCAGGGTGTTGTGCGCATTTTAACAAAAGGTAAATGTCATGTTTGCGCTTCAAAGACAAATGTCTTAACAGTTTGAAACGATAATCATATACTTAAAATTGTATTTATCTATTCACTCATTTTCATTTTCTTATTTAAAGTAAAATGTACGACACAGATTGTAGACAACCCTACTATCTTATACATTTTAAATATATAATTTTGTTACTGATTCGAACATATGAAAAACAATCATTATAGTGTACAAAAAGTATTCCAATAATAATATACATACCGATACAAACTGCAAGAACAGCTAAAATAGCTCTCATTTTGAAAGATGTTTCACAAAATTTCGTGAGTAAATAGTGTCTTTCTACTAGGTTCTATGACTGGCCTAAAGATAGAGGGACTTTGTACTATAAGATAAGGCATACACTTCAGCCATATGCCATATTCTCGCCATGTTTGGCAAAGTGATTAAAATTTTCGGATGTATTTATATTCATAAAAAATACAAAATAAATGGTGATAGTTATGGTATTTCTTGTTTTTTTAGCAAACGTTATAAAGTAAATACCAATAAATTTACCTGTAGTATTTCTTGTAATATTTCTTTTCAGAAGAAGCATAGGTCTAATGATTGTGCTAATAAACGCAACTAAGAGCGAGGTTTATCAAAACTACATTAGCTCTTGGATACTCATTTAACTATAACAAGTTTAAAGCAAAGCACATCGTTCATTAAATAACAAAAGCTTTAAAGCAAATCATCCCATTCATTAAGATTAGAAAAAAATTAAAGCCAACCCCACCGTTCATAAAACTACAAACGTTTCTGTAATATTCATGTAAAACAACAGATGGCGTGTCTACTTTATTATACCAGTTTTGAACTAGAACATGACATCTTAACTACAGACGAAGACATTCAGAATTTCCCAAACTCTGTTATAAATTCTCACAGATAGTTTAGATGTATTATAAATGTATGTCTACTTATAAGGAGTTTGGAAAAGAAAGTGTGATGCCAATGTAACACTTTATCTTTTTTTGTCGCAAAATGTATAATGATAAATATTAATTTTGCTTTTGAATACATCTTGGAAGGCCTATCTGTATAAGTTTACAGTCATTCAGTACAACAAAACATACTTGCATTCAGAACTATGGACAACTTTACAACACAGGGTACACTCTACTTTTGGTCAAACAAATTTCTCTACACTGAAATGTCGCAAACAGTTTTAGAGACGCTCTCCTCTTTTCTTAGAAAACTACTCTTACTGAGTGTGTGTTTTTTGTGTGTCTGTGTTTTCCCTTGTCTTCTTAAATTATTCTTATAATATCCTCAGGCGCGTTTCAACACTATATTGATTTACAGCATCAAAGTTTTACATTCCTATCTGATCAAAGTTTTTTTCTGCTCTTTCAACTGCTCCGTGCGTTCTTCTGACATCTTTTTCCCCTCTGGTCATCATGCCTTCTTCCATATTTTTAAAAGCCAATGGCTAAACAGGTTACAGCAATATCAGACATTTATATTGAAAGTATTCAAAATAGCAATGTATCAAAAGTACGAACACGCGTTCATCATTAGAAAAACATTAAAATGTAAAAAATGGCAGAATAAATCGTAATATTTTCAAAACATTTTGTCAACTAAGACTTTTTCTACTAGTATGCTCTTTCCAAACCAATGAAATAAAATAAATGTTTGATCCTCTACGTTTTAATTCTATCTCATGATTTGGTTTTTAAACAATTCAAACGTATGTACATGCAGTATGCAGGAAATGTGAAGGTGTGTGACAGAACGAAAGGTTTTCTGCATGAACATGATATACCCGTTCAACAACAATCTGAATTTATTTATGTACTGAACAAGAAATAGATGGTTGTTTAATTTATTTGGGAAGAAATCTTCGCGCATAATGTAGGCCAGAAGTGCCCAATATTCTAGTTTTCACGGCGTAACCATTATAATCGCTCACTGCGAATAACAATGAACATGTGAACACGTGATTGAGAAATGTACGGAGAATTACGCGTTAAAGTCTGAAGAAGTAGCAATTAGAAGGTCCGACACTACTAAATCTCGATACAATACAAACTATTAGCAAACACAATTGATAATCAACAGCAACATTAGGGCCATGATAGCCCTATATCGCTCACATGAGTACCATTGTGTACAAATACAAACAGCAAGGTCAATGAAAGAATCAAGGTAAGTTCACATGATGTTGAAATTACAATCTACATGCAAAAGTGTACATTTAGTCCAAATTGTATAGAAAGAAAATAGGTCAGAAATTCAAGGTCAATGTCACCTAAAGTCAAAGCCGAAATACAATTTATGACAAGAAGGTTTTCAAACATTTTATGTCTTACACATATAAGACCATCAGGGCCAATTTTGACACCTTGGAAATAATTTGAACAATTTTGTTAGAGATCAACTACACAAGGCTACACACCAAATGAGACTATTGACAATGCAGTTTTAGACAGGAAAATCTTTTTTAAAGTTATTTTTCCTTTATAACTCAACGTAAATCAAGTAACCCCTCAAGTATGGTTGTACAACTTTGGTAGAGCTTCATGCAAGAAACACCCATACAAAGTTTCCATCAATTTGGCCTAGCAGTTTTAGAGGAGATGTTGTTTAAAGCTAACGTAGATGACGCCCGAAGGACGACGGGCAGCCCGGTCACAACAGCTCACAATGAGCACGTTGTTCTCATGTCAGCTAAAACGTAAGCATAAAAGTAAAGTAACACACTCGTCAGTGAAACACAACGGGAAACATGCAGCTTAGCACTGAGAATGTGCTATTGAAATCGAATAGAAGCAACGTGTTTTCTCAATCTTTACAATTTGTTCCTATCATCCACTTTTTATGTGAAATGGACTTACTGCAATTCGTACTGAAATTGTGCTGCTGAATTATACTTTTTGCCTCGTTTTAATTAGCATTCAAATACATTACATAGTGTTATTTTCATGTTAAAATAAAAAAAAAACTGTTTATATCCTTGACATTAACATGATTAATTTTTATTTACGAGGTTGTAATAAAAAACAACAACAACAAAAAAAACACACAAACAAGTTTGCAAATTACGCACTATCTTAATAAAGTACAGCGGCTATGAACATAATAAGTTTAGCTCAGCTAATTCTAAGCTTAACTTAACTAAATAGCAATTTCCTAGAAAAAACACTTCGTTCATGTCAAATAAGAAATGTTTTGCAGTAATTAAATACAAAATAATGTTCAATTCCAACTGACCTTCCTGATTCTGTATTTGTAAACGGCAGGACTGACAATATCGGGTGTGCCAATGCTAATGTTGCACCAGACGGTTTATTTCTGTTATACATTACGCCATTTTTGTAATTAAAACAATATCTATATCAATCAAACTAAAGAATGAACGCTATTTTTTATCATTCCGTTTTCTACTTATTTTTGTTCTGAAGAAGAAAAGGTCAAACTGTAATTATGATAGCAGAGTACAAGGGTGAAGACAGTACAAAAGAAACTTTTATACTTTCAAAGAAACTACTTAATTTATATCACAGTGAGTATCAAACAATCTGTTCTAAATGCAAGGCATGTACAAGCTATTTGTTATAAAGAATTTCCTTCCAACTTCGGTTTACACACTTAACGTTTTTTTCTCTGAATTTGATTTCGTTACCGCCTTTAACTAGGAAGATAATCAAGTTTACAAAAAACTGATTGATCGATTGTCTTTGCATCCACATTAAAGTTTCTTGCAAATTAATCACGTGCAGCACACGATCTTCATACTGTGTAATCCTTTTTTGGCAAACTCGGCCCTGTATTTAAATCCGCTCATAGATTAAAAGTCTGAACAGATAGATAAAAATGCTATGTAAGTTTAACCAGATAAATCAATTACAAAGAATAAATATTCAAACAGTCGCTGCTCTTTAATCCAAAATATTAAATTTTAACGCTCATTGCTTAACAATGCTGACTGAATCGGTGCATAACTAGGCCAGGTCATGACCAGAACACACAGTAGGGTATCAGACGATGAATATCGTATCATGACTGATCACTGCGTTCCATACAATAAAGCGGGAGAGAGAGCGAGAGAGGGCTTTCTCTCAAACCTCGGTACTTAGAAACGTTTTGAACTAAATTATTTCTAAATTGCTAAATGATCACTGAGCTTCTTAGTACGTAGATGCTACTTTAAATGTTTGGATCGATATAACTATTTTTTTTGGTGGTAGGTAGAATATTTCGTTCGTTGATAGGCAACTTGTGATAAACTTGGTGTCTTTTGAAATACTGGATTGATTGGGTGACAATCGACCCAAGAATTTGCTTTCTATCAAGTTTTTCTTATACGTTTTAAGGAAGTTTCTGTGGAAATGCATGAATACGAGCTGTTTGTTTGGTGCACCTCAATAATCCTACATTTTTGCAGGTTTTCTCGAGTCAAATGAAAATTTATCAACGTTCAAACAAAGTGCTAGCAGTTTATGTGTTTTTATAAGGACAAGCCATAAGGGTGTAATGGTTATATAAAGCATCTTCGCATGTCGATAAAAAGTTGAATAGTTTAACAATAAGTGGTTTAACAGTGCTTCACCTGTTGTTTTAAAAGTGTAATTTTTTCTTTTCGAAGACATTTACATCCATTCATTGGCTTTATATGCTTGCCATAGGAACCTATCTCCCTACTTTGATACCGAGATAGAATGCAACGACAAGTTAAGTTATCCGAAAGAAATATCATTAGTTTTATTCTCGCAGCAACATGCAACAGAGTCTTAACTGGCCTAAGCATATTATCATTTAGCTAAGAATAATGTTATGTTCTCTCAAATTTCAAAACAGAACTCACGTTTTTCTGGCATACGACGAAAGCAGGCGCGATAACTGGCTTGTTAGCGTGTGAGAGACAAACGCGCTTCCGACTGAGACAATTACTGGCGTTTGGTTTCCTGTGCGCCGTCTGTTCTACGTTTTAATATCATAAAAGAAATAATAAATATGTCAGTTGTTCGTTTAACATTTCTGATGTCACTCTGAAATTTTATTCTATATCTTTAAATTGCTTACGTACAGTTAGTTAAATAGCAATAATTTTAATTCCTTGATTGTCATTTAAAGATTTTTCTGAAAAAAGCCGATTTTAAATTTACTGTAACTATTCCGAATCCACATGTCACCAGTTTTTTGGAAAGAACAAAATATCCTACACAGTAACCAAAACATGATCGGAGTACTTTTATCAGCGATTTTCTTGTCGTCTGGAAGCGGTGATTTATGTCATACGGTGCTATTGTCTTCAACATCCATATATTGTCTGACAATTTTATTAAGTTTCTGTGCTGGCATTTTGGAAATGGTATTTAAAGTCGCATAAATTTGTCTGAATATCAGTCTCACATACTCACTTTAATTAGATTGGCCTTTGCGAAATTTTTGTGAGTGTAGACTTAATAAAGAGTACGTGTGCGTAGAAATAACAGATCAGCAATTAAGCAAAGGCAGTAAGGAATAAAACAATCGCTTTATATCCTGGTCTATGTATGATGGAATAATGTTATCCTAATATCTAAGTAACTCGGCGTAAAACACGGCATCATTTTAAATATTCGATGAAACAAGAATTTCTAAAGAAGAGGAAATATTATATCTGTAAAAGCCATGGTTAGGTGTTACCGTACCTCATTACAATATTGTATAATTTATCAAAATCATGTTAATAATTAAGAGACTATGTATATTGACTTGCTCTTAGATTTCGAAAAGACACAGGGTTTTTCGGCATGACTATCCAAAGCCCAGGAAAAAGGACATCATTAAAATTACCTTATATCTTTCCCATTATTCTATTATTAAAGCGTTACAGTTAACCCTTGTTCATTGTTCGTATTAAAACAGTCATTAAAGAAACACACACAAAAAAAAAACAAAAACAAAAAAGAACAAGGGCCCGTTATTTATTTTATTTTCTTTCATGGGCCACAGCATTCAAAGATATAACAGAATAATATTAAATTAGACTAAGTGTACCTCGTAACATTTTCTTTCCGACACATTACTCTGATAATTACAGTTACCATGTTTAAGCACGTGATTAGCAGGTGGTGATTGTGAACAGACAACTAACAGTGAATGTTTAACTCATACGAGCACATAAAAGTATTTTTTACTTCTAGTCTTTTGTACATACGCAGGAAGTAGGAAAAACTTAGATAAAGACATGTAAGTTTTACGTAAAGTCAGTCAAAACATCTTTGTCTGGGAAAAAACAAACATTTGAGAGTTTCTGTCAATATTGCCGAGTCACTTTCATTTTTTTCTGATCATTGTACGCTCTAGTTTGTTAACCTTATTTATGATTGTGATAATATCAGATTTTCCGGGAGCTACTTTTAATTACGCCTTAAATCCAATATCTTTTCTCGAGAGAATTTCAGTGGAATTAGTCTCACACCTTTCTCATTCTCTTGAAAGTGAAATTATATTTTTGTAATTAGAACAATCGCAGATTTTTGTTAGTACTTTGTTTTGTTTTTTTTTGTTAGTATTTTGTTCTGATAGACTCATGTAGGATCGCCTGGGCTTGAGCTTCTATAACGAAATGAATAAACAATGAATTAAATATATTTTCGTACATTAATGAATCTGAAATAAATCTAAATTGTGAATGCACAACAGACCTTTACAGTTCTTTATTTGTGCAAGATAAAACAAAATACAATATTACAAGGAAGTCATACTCATGAATTAATGTGTAAATATATACTTTGAAAGAACGCTTATTACTAATATAAGTGGATCAGCTTTCCTCCCACAAGTTTACCTTATTTTGTGATACTATCTTCCGGAAAAAACTGTGTATGTGTGTGTATGCACTCTAGATTCTCGAATTTGAACATTAAATTGACGATGACGTTTTCATTCAATAGTAATGAAACATGCGTATTGTGGGAATCGAAGAAAACATGATCGACATGTTAGGGTAACTCGTGAGGATATCTTTATTTATTCAATATATAGTTTCAGATATTTTACAACCAGCGAACATGTTTCAATAGATGGCTAATTCAATGTCACAAATGAAGCAAAAACTATTGTACAGCCAAATTAATACATTCTTCTGGCGACAGCACGAAACGTCGTATAACAATGGAGCCTTTAATTTGCCATCAAAGGAAACCTCACGTTTGCAATACGAGAAATGCAATACTGAGAATACAATTCTCTTCCGACTCAGAAAAAATAACATTGACTGCTTTCATTTTAATATAATGTTCAAATGGTGAAGTGAAATAGGTGAATGTTTAAAATAGTCTTCTCTTCCTTCTGAAAAGACATGCACATGCCTTTGAGACAACCCGGTTATTCTACACATTTACTCCCCTAATTTTCATCATATATTCTAGGTGCCAGGTGAACAGATAACCTGTTACCGTTCTGCAACAAGCTTGTTGTTCCCCATCCAGCCTCCTCCGAACAAACTACTTACCGTACTCAGACTCTTCGACCTCTCGCTCCGTTGGCGGACCATTTACCACTAGACCAAGAAGTCTGAATTTTTCTGTTGTGTTAATATATCGTGAACTAATGTCAAACAGCTGATATCTTCCAACATTCATATACTGGCTGACATTTATCATTGTTTGTGCTGTAATTTAGGAAAAGGAATTTAAAATGTCAAGTTTTCATTTTTATTTAAATAAAATTGTTTTTAGAGCTTTCCGATTTTGGTTTTATTTGGTTTTCTTGGGGTTTAACGCCAGTTTTATCAGCTAAGGTCATATTCCGGCGGTCAGTCCACCTAACCCATGTTCCTGGGTATCCAGTCAGGTTACTAACCAAATTCTCCGCAAGTGAATGACTACTTCCTCACTTGCTTCAGAGGTGAGGGACAAATGACCTAAAGACGCATTGTCTGAGATCAATTATCCCGGAGAAATTTTGCCGGCCCTAAAGGGGAGAGCTTTTCAAAAGAACACTTAATTTAGAGAATGTTCGATAACACAACATATTTCGCCAATAGAAAAGGACAGATATTTTTGTCATGCGGATTTATATTATATAAATGTGTTCCATAGTTATTTAGTATATAGGAATCTTTTTCTGAATCTTCGTCTGGTTTATAATAATCTCTATTTATATCGAAGCGAACATTTATTTAAGCTGATATCAATTGTCTGGTGCATAAGCTAGTGTTTTTCGTTTTCAAACTGATTTTTATACGTCTTATTAAAAATTAAGTGAAAATCTGTTTTAGATTTTCTATGCTTGGCTTAAACAGATTGGCAATTAACAAGTCTAAGTTTTGTTTCGGCATTCTGTAAAGTGTACAAAACTAAAAAAAATCCTTACAGGAAACATATAAGATGTTTTCTTTCTTAACCAGAAACACACTTCTTAAAAAACAGATTTATCAAAGTTTCAATAACATGTTGAAGTAAGCAGGTATCATGCGGAACAGACAACTTCTGAAAGAAGGTTTTTCGTACACATGGCATTGTCGATATCATAGCCAAAGACGTTTTAAACTTTGCACTTTGCACACTATTGTTCCTTAAAATAAATTGGCATCCTTTTAAAAAAGAAATACGTCATGCAACGTATGAAGTGCTCATTTTAATAAAAAAAAATGTCCAACATGATTTGAATATGATCTGAATTGAAATAATTTTGTAAAAGTGTTATCTGGAAATAGTAGAGATATTTTGTTCGACTTATAGCATAGGAAAAAACGATATCGTAAACATTCGAGCTTTGACATAAAAAGATACCATCACAGGTAAGTGCTGGAATATCTACTCAATATAAAGTGGAAACAAAACGAAAGGTAAAATATGCAGTTTATATGCCATACAATAAGATAAGTAAGGTTTAAAGAGATACGACAGAGTATTTTTCACCAATCTGCGAATAATTGCTTCGTGCAAGCGAAAACACAAACAAAAAACGCTGCGGTGACAACGCACCGATCGGCAAGTTTTCGCTTTGGCGTTACCTAAATGACGGCATAACGCCGAGACAACATCAAGCCTTTTCGAGCTGGCGTCTTTTTTTATTGTCGCCTTCTTGTGGCACACGCGTAGATCATTTACAGCAAATGGACGAAATAATGCAAAGGACTACCATAAACGAGTTCATTGCCGGTCATACACATTATCTGTGATATTGTGTTGCACGCATGCTCCACAGGAACGCGACAATTTTAAAAGACGCCGGAACGCAAAAGGGGCCGAGCGGCACCTTGTCGTCTAGGTATTGTTTGGTTTTTCGCTTGAGCAGAGGCGAAAATTCGCTAATCGGCTTTATTTCGTGTTTTCGCAAGTGTCGGACCGTCGAAACAAAGACAAGAAACGTATACCACGCCATCATCTGCGGCTCTTTCAACTGTCATTCGCATCGGCGCCTTTCTATAGCTCATGTTGTCGCATAGGCGCTAGCAAAAAGACGACGAAACGAAAACACGGCGACCGATGACTTATTGACGGGGGCAGAAATCAGCCACCATATTCTGGAATGTGAGTGATAATCTTTAAAATAAAATTTATAGAATGATAGCTTAAGCCAAACTACTTGCTTTATCTAATCTAAAAAGACAATTTAAAACAAGATAACAGCAAAGATGGTGAAATACATTTTGATCTGCCTATAAGCTCGTGACCTCCAATGTGCCCATACCTTATTTGCATTCAGTTGATATCATTAAGTAAATGTAACCGTTGGTGCTATTTGCAGATGTGTAGATATGTGGTTGTTTAAACTGTTTGAATAATGGGCATGTTTATTAGAATCAAAGTTAGGAGCACAGTTAAAAGCAAATTCAAACACCGTTATTAGTATATAATATGTTATCTGTGTAAGTAAAAAAGGGCTTTTTAGATGACAAATCATCTTTACTTTCTTTCCTCAAATCCAGTTACTAACTTTCTAGATATAACAATATATATTAATATAATATTATATTTGTCAGAACAGGACGACTGGACTAAGAAAAAGAAAGAAAATCGAGTTATGATGTAACCGGACAAGATACAGATATAATAAAAAGAAGTAGGAAACATTAGAACATGAGAAAAGCAGTTTGCAAAACCAACAAAATGCCAAACTTTTAAATAACAGATTGCCCTTCCTGAAATGTTTAAATTACTTGTATGAAACAAATTACTCATTCATGCGTAAAACAGTTACAAATAGCAAGAAACCATTTATTTCTAAATACGATAGAAGCCTTCCATCAAGAATTTATAATAACAACTTAATTGTTCTTACTCACGGTATATATTTAGAGGGAGAGAGAGAGAGAGAGAAATCATACACTTTTTTTAAAACCCATGCCCATGCAATTAGCAGAAATTAAGCAAAAAAGTGAAATGTCTGTCCGATTAATTTACTAGATAGTTTTTGTCCAATAAAGCGGAGGTCGTAATTGCACTTAAAAGGACACAACGCACATATCCAGAAGCACACGCAGAGAAAAACGTGAGTTCTAGGATACTCTGTTTCACGATGAAGTTTCTCCTTTTAAGAAATAATAACGCATCATATGATCCGTTTTCTTAAAAGCATGAGTAGGCGAGAATTCTAAATGGTATAATACAAAACTTGGTGTAATAGTGCATAGATAGTGTTTCTAAAAGACTTGCTAAAAAAAATTCTCAAATAAGAAAAATATAATGCAAACACTTGCAGACTCAAATGACGTTACCTCTTTTATACAAATTAAGTGGGTTAAATATAAATGTTTGGCATGCGTAGAAAAGATGCGAAGACATTAACATTTAAGTCAGATACAAAGTTTTCCCTTTTCGATTGTTTTTTGCACCTAGGAATTACTCATAAATCCTAATATGAGATTACTTTGTGAGGTCCCTTTAGTCTGTCAACAGAAATTAATTCATAAACTAAGTATGCTGAAGCGCGTCACTTACCGTTTATCTGTTTATTTACGGGCATGCAGTAGCCATCCAGGCGTTCATCATTAACAAGACTTTTGTCAAAATTATATTTACATTCAATATCTTTAAGCTCGTTTTCAACAGCCGTATACCTGACACTCGTGTTAACGACATTATGTCCGACTTTCTGGAAATTCTTCTTTTATAATGCCGTACAGTTAAACCTCGCAAATACACGAACATCATGTAATAACCGATAAATGAAATGCTAGTAGATAAAAATACACGATGTTGACGTATTAAAAACAATTTACTTGGACAACTACAGAAATGTTCTGATGGAAAACTTTTTAAAAAGTGTCAGTTTTACAGGCAAAAAGTAGATTTGATTATTTGTATAATTCAAAAGATTGATCAACAGAATTTTTAAAATATAAAGGTTTCTATTGATTGTTACTGACTGTTTTGTCTGTAATACAAAGATTATGTAATTTACTGGATGTTTCTTAAATTATTCAAGTATGGTATTCCTACAAAATGATTTCCTAAAAAAGTGTCGTCTTACACTGTCAATTTTATTTTCGTCTCAAATAATCACAACAACAATAGTATATTGTAATTCGATACAAAGTTTTCGTCTCGAATATTATAAGTATTAGTATTATTAGTAAAACAAATCATCTGACCACCCGACAATTCTCCGTGTTCAGTTTTGCTGCCTAAGTTTTAAATAGAATCTGCTTCTCAAGTCTGCACCACATAATGGCGCCTGGACTTTCAATTTATTTCCAAGTTGATGCTTGATAAATATTGTCTTTTGCGGTATAAACTATTCGGAATTCGATAACTAAATGGTTCACGTGATTTGGCCGTGAAACGGACAAAGCGCACAGGTATTTTCACCTGTTATAAGAACGTGCAGTTTGTAGGAAGCCGATAAGTACACCAATTACTTAGTATTCGAGCGCTAGTCTACAAAGAGCATTTGATTTCCTTTACACATTCAAACTGATATTTTTGATGTTAACATTGCACTGTAAGCACACTTACATAAAACTATACTTAACGGCTGTAATTTCATTACCCAGAAACTAGAGTTATCACTTACTGTAAATAAATTTCAGAACTTTAAAAATTATTTTCTGTCCTTCGCGTCTTTATTCAAAATAAAAAAAAATGAAGCAATCGATTGAAAGAACAGACAAACATATACACAACTTGCCTGTAACAGATTAACAAGATGAATTTGATGTTTTTACCATTTTATTCTTGTTGCCTTCCATGACACAAAACAGAAAAAACTGACTGAAATAAATATACCGTGCGACCTTCTTTACCTCTGATAATTTGATTAATTAATAAAAAATAAACAATAGTTTGCACAGGATCCAATTTGCAAAATGCAAAGAAGACGAGAGAAACCGACAATAGTCTTCAACGTTTAAAGCACATATGCAACTGTGAAGATGGTATTTGTAACTTCACTTATCTTTCTATAATGTAGCATATGACAAACATTAAAAAAAATACCATTTGCTGCAGTTATTTTAGATTTCTGTTTATGTTAAAAGTTGTAATATACATTTTTAGAATTAAATTATTCGTTCGTCCCTAATGCGTAATATGTAATAAAACGCAATGCGTGACTTGTACATGGTATCTCTAGTCATAGTTTGCACATGAATAAATAAGGACAACAATACAAAAGGAAGCAAATAAGAGCAGATTCAAAACAAAAGATGCAAATGATGGTTGCGTTAGCTGTCCCAGTATAACAAAATCACACGAAGACACTTGTTCTTAAACAAGACTGAATTCATGTTGTTTAAAACAAGGCTGCTTTCTTAAAAATTATTGTAAATACTTGATGAATTTGTAAGATGGAAATCTAGATATAAACGGGTTGACGCACATGTAACAAAGACACCATTACAATAGTAAATATTTTGGTAAAGGCCTTAAAGAAACCTGCTATAATGAGGGTATATCAACAACAAATCTCTTTTAAAAAGATATATCGAATTTAAACTTTTAACAAAGGAGGAAGAGAAGATCTCACATCGGATGCTGGGCTGATTTAACCAATTAAACGACCGATTAACGTAAAAATGCTAACAAATTTGTTTTATTATAATGACACTTCAACTTGTCCTTTTAAATCATAAATCAAGTATACATACTTCTTAGGTGGCTTGCCAATAACTTTATAATTGTCAAGCTACGTGTATAGCCCATACTATGGTGTGACATATGTGCCGATTTAGATATTTAAAGTCAACAATGCTGCAGGTACTGAACCAAAAAGTGTAACGAGGACTTCAGGAAAAAGGATCAGATTCCTTATCTTCTATAGCTGAAGCTAGTATTAACACCCTATTTTGAGATATAAATGTGATTTTTTTAGGTTAGATTCATTGCTTGAATCAGACAAGAGATCAGAAAAAGTTACTTATCGACCAAAAAAAACAACAAAAAAAAACAAAAAAAAACAACAAAGAAACGTTTTTAATTTTGTTTTCAATATTTAAGTACTATGACGGTAATATAGAATAAAGCTCATATTCATTAATGTTTTGTTTATGTGATGCTTCGTGTAATTCTGAAATTCTGCGAGCCATGGGTTTATATTTGACCTTTTTAAGAATGTGTTTAAATGATAAACTTTAGAAAACTTCTATATCTCATTGTACAAAATATCATACAATATTGAAATAAATGAAGATATAACTTCAAATTCACTTAACATTTGGAATTGCTTCAATTCCATATATGACTGCATAATCGCATGCGTTAAAGAGAGGAAATCCCGGTCTGTCGTACTTCTTTAAAGAATAAATAGGTCCACATATGAAAAAGAATCATATAGCACGGACTTCAAAAAGTCAAATAGCTTTCACCGATGTCAAAAATCTCAAGCACTAAACTTTACTTAATATAAATGAGATATCGATTTGAAATGTTTTGACAAACTAGTCAGAAGTCTTTAATATGCAAAATATGTTTGAATATTAAGAAATCCTGTCGCTGTAAGCCTATAATTTAAATAATTTTATTTCATTTGAGGCGTATTCAGTCTTTATTAAAAGGAAACTATAATGTTAAGATGAGTTCATTCTTTAATCTTTATTCATAACTTTGTGATATGTGGCAATAACCAAGATCTTGATAGGAAGTAACACGGACTAATAAGATCAATCGATAGAAAGTGTAGGAAAAAATATTTAAAAATCTTCCTTTATGAAACTGCATTGCCTTTCTGTCCTGTCTTGAGATATGTACGCGAGTTTTTCTTCTTCTTCTAATTTCCACATTCTAAGAACATATATAAACACCATGTAACCATTTCAGCGACAACAACTGTACGTATTTCTTTTTATTTATTTTTTTTTTATTGTATTTCTTTGTCTTTTGAAAACCTAGACAACGATTCTACACTGAATCAGAAAGTGAAATACTATCCTGTCTATTACTAAAAACTCAAGTAATAATTACATATAATAAGAATCTTGACAAAATAATAATTCCTTTGTAACCATTAATTGCAAATAAATTGCCATGCACACAGAAGAAAACGAGAGTACATTTATGGAAACATCAAAGATCTATTCAGACATTGAATAGTGCAACCCTAGCCAATAACTTTCACACAACTTTAAACGCTGGTGCCATAATTAGTCTTAAAGAGAATAGCCCGTTTCATCAATAAACTTGATGAAGTGCAAATGAAAAACACATTTGTGTCAAAACACAAAAGGATATCGCTACGCTTTAAAGATACATTTTGTTCAATGACAGTAGTACACCGATGAAAATCAAGTGTTTAGCGTTTCTTCTTATATAAACAACAGTAAAGGTCTAAAACGTCACAAAGTTTAAATCGTATATCAGTTCACGACTAACACCAGCATGATTATGTTTTCTTATTCATGTCTGTAATGTCCTTCTGGATTTGCGAAAAGCTTTGCTAAACTCTGTCAATGAATAGCAATCGTTCTGCTTATTTGTTAGTATATGAAATAGTTTGACACACTGAAGTAATAAGATTGGTAATAAGTATTTGTCAAGAGCTGTTTGTAGAACATGCATCTTTCTACAGTTAGATTTAAACTCACTGGTTTTAAAAGAGTATCCTTCTTATTGTTGTCTTCTTTCTTTGTTGACTTATTTGTTTTTGGTTAGTTTTACTATAATTATAATTGTAATTTAGTATAATAAATAATGATCTCTTTTCATTATATTTATTATTATTTGTCGTTATTGTTATTTTAAGTTTTGTTCTACATTTTACTCGCTTCCTTATTATTGTTCAATTATAAAACATCTTTTCTTTTACACACAACTGTTACACTTACAAAAACAGCACATTTAACGACTCAAAAGATCGGCATTTGGCAACCGTTTAATTTAATGATGCAATTAAAGCTGGGTGGAAGCAAAATACTATTCCAACCTACACTCTATGTAATGTCTGTTTGATCGGCATCAAAGACTGAATAACATAATAACAATCTCAAGTTCATCGTAAATATATATTTGCTAATACAACATCATCGTTTCGCCTCGTTTAGAATAGAATTTCAGATATGTGCGTAACGGAATGTTACGTCAGTGATAAATATGACGATAATGTTACGAAAATGATAAATAAGACGATAATGTTACGACAATGATAAATATGACAATAATGTTACGACAATGATAAATATGACAATAAAATTTCGTCAGTGATAAATATGACGATAATGTTACAACAATGATTGATATGACGATAATGTTACGACAATAATAAATATGACGATAATGTTACGACAATGATTAATACGACGATAATGTTACGACAATGATAATTATGACGTTATGTTACGACAATGATTAATATGACGATAATGTTACGTCTGTTATAAATATGACGATAATGTTACGAAAGTGATAAATCTGTCGATAATTCAAGAGTATCATTAACGCCAATCCTATAACCAAATTGCTATGTTATTACACTCACGAACTCACAAACAAAACCACTTATGATTTAACATAGCTGTCATCAACTTAATAAACAAAGCCAGTGTTGCCATTAACAAAGACCTTTACTTCATAAAACAGATAATGCAGAGTGAAAATTAAGATAAAGATATTTTCTGTATGAATTCGCAAAATATTTTATATATACAAATGCTAAGAAATATCCATGATGGTTTTTTTTTCTTTTTTTTTTCATTTTACAATTACACCAAGTTGTTGAGCACAATGCCGATGAATCATTTTCTGAAGTCGCTCTTTTACGGTAAAGTTATTCAGTTACCGTGGCATACGTAATCACTGTAAAGATTTGCCACACATAATGAAAACAAATACCCCCTTGTTAATCATGTGTGAGGACAAACAATGCAATTTAATGTTTGATAGGCTTAAAAGTCAGAAGACACACAGATTTTTCAAAAACAAACAAACACAGTCTGTTAAAAACAAGTTAAAAGCCAAAGTCCCTTTATTTATTTTAAAAATTATGTCGTTTTCAAATGTTAAACAGGCCTCGATTTTTACAAGAATGTATGAAATAAATAGTACTCAAGCGTCCTATATCTGATATCTACATACCTATCGTTGCTCTAGAACCATTTTTATCATTTATAATCAGTTCAAAACTTTTGAAGACCAAATGAGTCGCCATTTAAAGCCTAACGCGAAACGTATCTTCTAAATACTGTTGGATCTTTTCATGAAATGCCATTGTCGACAATTTTTAAAAGAAATGATTGATCATTAAAATACATCTCATACAACAACAAAAACTATGCTGTAAAGTCAGCGCTTTTTTCATGGGGGATCAAGCAAGAATTACCTAGTGTGAGTCCGGGGTCCGGGTCGTATGTTTTTTAGGCTTACGTCGGTGTGAAGCTTATTATAGATATAAGAAATTGACATAAAGAAGAAAGTATCGGACAAAATAAGACAAAAACAATTTCGGGTAGGACCAATATGACTAAATATATACTGGTTAACCTTTGCTTGATTATTAGAATTCTGAACATAATTTTTTATGAAGGCAATTAAATACATCACAAACCAGGAATGAAAGAAATTGTAGAAAAATATCGATAAATCGTGTGCGCGTGTGTGTGTGTGTTCTGCTGTTTTAGATTTTTTTGCATTTTGAAATACTACTAAGCTAAATAATAAGAGGATGTTTTACTGACATACACTTTAAGCTATATCAGTTTGCAATATTTGATATAGGAATACTCACATAACGCTTTCCGATGACTATTTAGCAAACTCGTAGCTTGGGACAAGCTTTAGACCAAGCTCGGGGAAGGTCTAAGACTTTTTTAATTCAGTAAATCATATCAGTGGAGAAATGACACTTGCACATCTCTAGTATTATTGCAATAAATATAAGATTTTTAAGGCAACTGCAATGCTATCATGTGAAATAAACTGAAGCATAACTTTTCCATAAAAAGGCAACGTAAACTGATATGCCATTAGTATTATATTTTTATAATGAAATATATATAGTTGACATAAGTATAATGAAGTCAATTGGCCTAAATAATATCAATGTGAGTCTTCTCAGTTGACGTGACATTTAAAATGATATTTTGTACGTATTCAACTAAAGCTCGGGAAAAATTCCTTTGATGTAATTCGGTTTCTTTCCAAGTAATTATCATCATGGAAATACTGTTTTTATCTTAATCTAGTCATATTTTTCATTTAATTAAACTGTTACTTCTATGATTTTTTAATTATATACAATCCAACGGCTGTTTAAACCCATAAACCAATATACACGCCCATACTTTGTTGTGATCCATGTTGGTATTCATATTCATCTTTCTGATAGGTTACCAACATAAAGAAGTTCAGAACCATGCCGAATGTTAATACTGTACTTGTGACCTTTCTTAGAAACACGCAATATTTCGATAATCAGGGTAATCAAAATCATAGTTCACGTACGTGGGAGTTAGCAGGTGGCATGCGGAACAAACAAGAAAAGATAGCATTTTACACACTTGTTCACTATTAATGTTCCCGAGAAGAACAATATTAATGGAAAAAAATCCATGGTTATTTTTTAAAAGATTTTTGTGGTAGTAAAGGAAATGAAGAAAACAATATTCTGATGCATTAAAATGAAATTTTATTTTTTAGTAAATTCTATCCATGGCTTGGAATTAAATGGAAAAGTCTAAAATTCTCGATGGACTTCCTTCTGTATTTTATCTTAGGCAAGTATTAAATCAAGAAATGAAAAGATGGGAAGCTAACACCTTAATGGCTAAAACATAATTACAAAGATTGCTAAGTGTTGATGTAAATCTAATATGTTTATGTAAGCTTTTAATACAGTTTTCTTCTTGAATAAGTGTTTGTTTTTCTTAATCAGTGTATAAACCTTTTTCCTTACGCTACTAAAATAAAGAGAAAATCCTCTGCCAGTCAGAATTCTAATACATTAAAAGCTTGTTAGGTTTTGTAACTTTGTTCTGTACAATATAGAGATGTCTTTGGATAAGAGCACAGCTGGAAAAGTCCAAACAGAACAGCTATAGAAAAGACTCGGATAATCAAGACAAGGTCTTCGTACGCTCATAATACGCTTTAGTAAAGATGTTGTCGCAAGGATTATGTGACGTGCCGCAACACAATCAACAATCTGGTCAATTTGACATCATCGAGAAAACAACGCCAAAGTTTGACTTCATAGACTAATTAACGATTTCTGCAAACGCAACATGTTAATCTGTCGATTTAGTAATTTAACAATTAAGTGTTGTCTTTGAAAAATGCGTGTAAAGTATTCGAAGATTACTAGAACATTGATATGGATAGCAAAACAACTTACCAACTATTTCCAAATTTGTTACTGAGTCTTGGATACGAATCTACCATACAACACTTATCTAAAAGAGTCAACGTTCTAACAGAATCAAATCTCGCAATCGCTTAAGCTTGTTCCATATGACTGTCTACATCTTAGACTAAACAAGCACCTTGAAGGTCGGCGTTTTTTTTAACAGAAACGCCTAAAGGTCTTCAATTTTTATGGTATCTAATTACAAAACTCTCAGTCATATATTGATTCAGTTTAAGAGAACAACTGACATGAAAAGGCCACAAAATCTTTAATACAATAGACTCATATTTGTTTTTGTTTCAGAAAGAAAGAACACTTAGAATCTTTTTGCCTAAATATTTTTATCAAATGTATAATTACTTTTCTTCCCCTTTTATCGGACTGTCAACAAAACATTACTTAACTGTTATTCAAACCCGATCCTGGTATAACCATTAATAATCGTTCTATTGACTAAGATGACCGGACTTTGTTCGCTATTTATGTAAATGTTGTCATTGCCAAATCTTTGTTTTAGCTTTATGAATAATCACGTACCGAATGAGAAGTGAATGGCTAATCTGGTCATTTATTTCTTTCTGCTTAAGTTACACTCTCTAGGTAGGCGTACCGTAGCATGATCTAATTTCATGTAGATGAAAGTCATAGAACTACCCTACTTGTACATGACGTACTTAATGTAAATTAAACAGCGCATTTGTGCATTATCTATTTACATAAAACAAATGGTGGCTTCAGCTATTCAGTTTCAACTATAACAAGCATGGCCATAGCAATTTTGAGAAAATATTTACATCTAGATAATTAAAACAAATCTTGTATAATTTTAATACCGATCCACCCCAACAGAAACTGTGAATAGGTAAAATGCATTTATGTAGCCATAAAAAAGAATCGTTTTTGTAGGTAAAATAACATGTTTGGCTCAGAATAAGCAGGATGACATAAAACATGTAAAATACAGAATAACAATTGCCCATGTGTGTTGGATACACTCTTTTCAAACAGCATGAGGAAATAGGAGTACAAGCAAGCAGATTTGGTCAATTTCTATGGACATGTAAATACATTTGCGCACACTAAGAAATAAGACTTTTCAATTCTTTTCAATGTACCAAATGGAAGCTAAAGCCAACACACTCACAATAATACGTAACAATCCCCTTCAAGGACTAACATAACTGCTATATATAGACGCCAATAAATTTAACCTGAATAATGGTATTCTCTTGATTTTAACGCGTTGACATATTCACACATAGTATATGAAACAAGATAATACAATTACAAAAATATTTTCAGAAAACAGCTGAGCTATTATGAATCAATTTGCTTATAAAGTGTATTTGTTCTGGGTTTTTTTTTCTGTATAGTTTTGAATGAACAAAGCTGTACTTAGCAACCTTTGTTTACCAGACGCATAGTTCAGCTAATTAGTGTTATTACGATTATATCTGGAAACAGTTGGTTTATGGCAGGGGATGTGCGGAATAGGCAGCACATAAGTCCCAGTTAATACATATATAAACTTTCCCCTGAATATTATATTTTCTTTCGAAAGTTAATTTTATGTAAAGATGTTCTTGCAAAGGGCATTACCAAATTTCAATAACCAGAAGTAAAATATTGATGCAAAGCGTCAAGTCTTTTTACTCGTAATGAATATTCATATAACTCTAGAACAGTGAGTGTATCTCATAGTGCAATTCGTACTTACATCGAATCAAAATAGTTATTTAAAGTTATTGAGGAAATTGCATGATTGCATTCCAGAGACAGTCCCGGTAATTTTTACATGTTCAGAGTATAACACCGATACATGGTATCTTGGTTTACTGTCTCATCCGAAAGGCAGTATGTTGTGTTAGTACTAGTGGAGGAGTGGGGATAGATCTTGCGACCCGAGAATCACCATCCCGCACGCTACAACCACTGATGCGCCTCTTATATTTGCTTAGAAATAATCTGAATTTGTACGTGATCGAAGCGCTGTCGACAGAATCACGATTTGATCTGAATTACTATATTCCTCAAAACATTATGTAGTTTCATTTTTATATTTTGTTAGAAACAGGACGAACTAAATAGTAGATTGGGACGCCCGTTGCCAACTGGAAGCGTCGCGTTTCAGCTGTAATTAATCTTATATTGTCGTTTATTGCGGTTACCTGAACCAAAATATTTCTGGAATTCACATGGAATAATTTTCGTTGATTTAGTTAATGGATTGCACTGTCTCTGATTAAATATACCGTTAACTTATGCTGAAAGGATGTTTAGATTTTCTGCTTGATAATTTTATTGCCGTAAAAAAGTCAGGGAAAATGTATTTGAAATACGACTTTGTAATTAAATATTTTTTTTTTATTGAATTCTAATTCAAATCGAATTTTTTTTTAGCTTCCTAGCTTATCATTATATTTGTTATACATTTCTAATAGAAATAATATCAGCGGAATAAATCCTTACCAGGAAGGAAATTTTAAAAATAAAGTCTCAAATTCATAATGAAATAATAACTTTCAATACACTGAAGGAAGCTATCAAGGAGTATATTACAGTTCATTATTGTTATATTGTTTTAAACGTTTAAATTAAATGTCAAACGGTTTAGAGCCGTTTTCTTCTCTTTTGAAATTCGTGCGCGCTGTGCATTTTGTTGTCTTTATTTTACATGTCCAGTTAATTATATACCCTCTTAAGACTTAGTGCACACTTTCTGAGACAGCGATTATTTTTTTTGCATTTCTTTGGTTACATAAACTATCCAGGATTCAAAATAAACACATTTTACTTATCAATTTCTTTATGATATTACATGAAAGGAAACAAAATATTTTCAGTATTCGCTTCTACAATTTATCAAAGAACATAAGTATTGTTTAACAACTTCTTACATCAAAGTTCGAAATTTTTATTAGATTTATGTACTGCGAATTTTTAAAAAGCAGTTTCATTTTTTGAAGTTGTGTGGAAATTTATATTTTTTATCTGGGTTATGTGATCAAACTGCAAACATTTAAGCCTAACAGATGAGCTTCTATAAAGCCTAATAAAGTATTCAGTGGATGCCTGATACCAATCATTATTTGATTGAAGTTCTCTTGGCCATTTCTGTATCAATTTTGTTACGTTTACTTTGTTCTTATTCTAAAGAAATGATAAGGTATCTGACAATGATTTTCAAACTATTCTAAATTAACTTACACTATCCGCTGTTCGACGACAATAAACAGAGTAGGAATTGACCGTGATACATCCTATACATTATATCACGCTGAAACAAGCGCGCCCTCCGGCGACATTGCAAATTACCTCCGGCTATTCTTATTTGCAAGTGTAAACTTCGATAATTTGATGAAATATTTTTATAAATGAAATATTCTTATGGACTTGATTATCTTCTTGTATGTTTATCTATGATAAACTGATAATGTTTTTGTAAAACGTAATTTTTTAACTGATGAATTTAAAATGACCTCGTAGTTTTCATTTTCACGTGGAAAATGAATAACGGGGTAAACGGAATAGCCAGACAGGGACAATAACCAAAAATGACTAAACAAGAATTTGTAACAGAGTTACCAATGTCCCCCGCCTAAGGGAAGTTTTACATGAATCACAAAATTGTGATATTTCAAAAGATTGAGGTATGGATCTGGACTTTCAGTGCAAAATCTTGATCAATGCTAGATCTAGCAAAATTTGATAATTTGACCATGAAGGTGAAGGTCATCAATGAGTCAAGATCAAGTTAAGTCTGGTCCCCTTGAAGATGTTGTCCAAAGGGCTGTTTTGTCCAAGAATGAAGACAATCCACCTAATAATAATAAAGTTATGGCCAATTTTAGCAAAATTCAATAATTTGACCTTGAAGGTGAAAATCATTTATGAGTTAAGTTCAAAGTTAGTCCGGTCTACTTGAAGGTCTTGTCCAAAGGGTTGTTATGTCCAAGCAGAAGACAATTTACCTAAAAATGATGAGGTTATGGCCAATTTTAGCAAAATTCAATATTTTGACATTGAAGATGAAGGTCATTTATGACTCAAGGTCAAGTTTAGTCTGGTCTACTTGAAGGTCTTGTCAAAAGGGTTGTTGTGTTTAAGTATAAAGACAATCCATTAACTAATAAAAATAATGATCAATGCTAAAGTTTTCGGACGGCAACGACATCATGACTATAGCAATAACTCGTTTTTATCTTCGAAAAAAAGTCACTAAAAATATTGTTCCTTTTAATGGCTTTTGTTCACCAATGCTTATGAATTAATTAGACCACCAAGCGTGACCTTGACCTTTGAGGTAGGCGTCTGGGTGTTGTGCAAGACACGTCGTCTCATTAATAGTAAACATTTGTGCCAAGTATTTTCAAAATCCCTTGATGGATGAGAAGGGTATGGACCGGACACGACATATACACTGCAACAGACAATGTTGACTTTTAATTATCAAGTGTGACCTTGATCTTGGAGGTAGGGGTGTGGATGTCACGCATGACACATCGTCTTATTATAACAAACATTTGTGCCAAACTATTTCAAATTCTGTTGATGATTGGCTTAGTTATGAAACGGACACGAAAGTGTGACGGACAGACAGACTGACGGACGGAGACCATTTCTATATCCCCTTTTTCTTCGAAAAGGCGGGGGACAATAAGTAGTGCACATAGTTGCGCCCTTTATAAGAAAGACATATTGATTAAAATAGTAATAGATTTTACAGCTTTTGTAATCTGTCGTCGATTATATCACGGTTTCTCGTTCAGATGCGTTATTAATCAATCACGTGGTCAAACCGCCGTCTTGATTAAATTACTACGCAACTTGACTCGAAATCGTGATATATTCGATAGCAGATCGCTCAAACTTAAATAACAACTAACCACACTGATAGACAATAGAGCTTTAGGGAATAATATACATAATAATACCTTCTATAAATTCCCGGAAATTAACAATTAATCAAATTTTGAAATTACGTAGCACGTAGGAAATCATTAAATACGTGTAATATTACTCCTCTTTTTCAAAAAAAAGTTCTTCAACAGCTGCACCTTTAAACTGTTCGACTTCTCAGAGAATCACTGTACTTATGAGTGAAGTGAAGCATCTTCAGCGCGCCAAATCCTACATGCTTAAAAAATGTTCAAAGTTTTCATTTGTGGTATACATGTCAAAGTCGGTAGATAAAGACATCTTGAATTTTAGAATTTTGCTAAAGACGTTAAAAACACCATCTGTCTGAACTATGAAGAAACATTTTCCTAGTTTTCAGCATTTTGACGACATCAGTCCGCTATTCTTTACGTGAAAGATAACAAAAAACTTCAATGTACTTTACGAAACAACCTGTATATTATTATGACTTCAAGAGACAAATCAATACATTGTAATAATGCTTTATCGAAGTCAGATGTCAATGTAACGGGTTATCAAAATGGGTTTATATTTCAGAAATTGTATAGGTGTTTCCGTGTCATGATGCCATAACTACTTGAATAACTAATAACTATTACTTGTCTGCTAACGGTTGATTATATGTTTTTCTTGCTTGTTGTGGTATATATAACGTTGATGTAAGATTTCTTAAGATAACCTATGTTTTTAAATTTTTTTTGGCTATGTAGTGGTATATGTAACATATCTTTGGATTAATTTAAGATTTCTTAAGATAACATACGCTTTTAAGACAAATCATAAATGGAATTCACAGCAGACATCTTAAGTTTTCATAAAAGTGAATTTCTGTAGCATAATCCGATTTACATGGATATAAAGTGTAACATAAGCTGGGCACAGACGAGATGAAAAAGTTATTTTGCTAATGGGAAAAATGATGCCTTGGAACAACGCAGTTATTGTCTTTAATCTCTTTTAGCCAACTTAATTCCTCATAAGTCTTCATAATCTCTATATTATGTCTTTTTAAAAGATGCACTTACAATTTCATATATTTTCATGTATGTTACATTGTTTTTGATGATAAAATCATTTTCAGACACCAAAGATTACTTTAAAGAGACAGTTTTCTCTGTCAGTAATGTCGACGTTCCTGATTTGAAAAGGTTGTAACCCAAAATACACATTGAATACAAGTATGTTTTTTAAAACAGGATAATAAAAAAGCCAGGCTTAGCAAAGAACCTTTATATGAATATTGCCTCACCGCGGGTGAGAAAAGAAGCGGAAGACATATAGGGAAGTTGGAATTGGAGATTCCCGACTGGCAGAGTTTTGATGGACTATTTCGGACCGCAATCTGGGGAATACATTTTACTAGATTAAATTTTTCCGGAGATATTTTACTTCCGGAGCATCTTTGACCCCAGAATTAATATAAAATATTTTCTCAAGTGGTGCTAATTAGGTATCCACGCCGTCATACCTGATATAGAAATCATTGATAATGGCAAAGAGAATATTTTGTTCTTATTTAGAGCAGTATCATATTATTTCTATTCATATTCCGTTGCAGAAAGCAGAAAGGTTACGAAACGTAATGTTCATTCTGGCATGGCTTCCATTCTTTAATCACTTACGCAGATTGATTGACGTCTGCACTGTTTGCACGTTATATGAACATTGAATGGACAATGAAAGGATGCTTACTTTTTATGTAATAGGATACAGCAAATACAGAAAAAAAGGCCGCAGATAGGCATTTACAATGCTTTGATAAACTCAACTGATGCTATAAAGCTACAAAGTATTAAAACCATCTCATGTAATCATTATATGTTAAAATATTACTTACACAAAAGCCTTCTAATAGCTTTCTTAGTGCTTAGATAGGCTATCAAGGAAACTGCTCATCGAAACATTAAATAATTTAAGATTTGCTGCTGAAGAACAACTGCAAAACGTCTTTTTTGTATCGATGTCTAGGGGCATCTTTATGTATTTGTTGCTCAATATTGAGATGAGTCAGTTCTTTAAACTTAAATTACATAAACATTGTTATCGATGGTAATCGTTTGATGAGCAGTTAAGACTTCTTGAGATTTTGTGTTTCACCCTTTAGATTCTTTAATATATCAAAATGCCTGCATGTTGAGAAAAGCCCAGCAATCACAACATAAAGAAGTAACTTTATTTATTGAACTCGAATGGACTTAGAAACAAGTTTTAGGTCAACAAGGCGTGTTTATTCAGTCAAAATATTCTGAAAACGTTAAATGGCACTTTTTTTCTACTAAACTGTCATAGTGCTACCAAATAATTCAAAGAAGATTGGAATTATTGCTTTGCTCATTTCTCTCGGTCAGTCGGTAGAACAATCGGTTTTCGATCAATTACTTGAGGTTACAAAAACCAAGAGCGGTAATACATGGTAGTTAGGTTTGTTATCTTGTGTGGAAAACCCTTTTGATTTTGGGCTCACTGAATAAAAGGCCAAGCTCATCGGGGCTTGCAGTTTGAAAACGCTTTCCAATTAATAACATAAGAATAACTGTACCCTTTGAAAAAACATTCTGGTAATAACTTAGGAATGACAGCATCCAAGACGTTCCAACTTTTTAGGTGGGCTAGGCATTGCGAGTAGATAAACATTTTTATTGGCCGACTTGTTCAGTGATTGATCTCACAGGCCAACTGCAGTTTGAAACCTGTACCTAATCAATAGCTAGAGATTATCTGCACCAAGAACCCTCATATTTAACAGAGTTGTTTAGTATGATAAGAATATGGCCGTCATTTGGGATTGAAGAAAAGCTCACAGGGGCCTGCTATTTGAGCTTTGAATCCAATGAATAAGTAAGCAACTGTACATCTTTACAGAATGGATAGGTACGATAAATAGATTATGGCAGATAAAGGTCAAGTACTTTAAAAACACTTACAAATTAATTAAACAATTACTTCCTGCACTCAGTAGCTTCAATCCGCATGATGATAACGCGTGATCAGAACATTTGTTTCTGGACCCACTGGGTCAAAATTCAAGTACACAGAAACATGCCGTATATTTACATAATTAAAGCAAATATCAAATCAGAACATTAAATGTTGCAAAAAAATGACAAGAAGATATCCTTTACAGATTTTGAGAGTTTCTGATACATGCAGGGGGGTTTAACAATTTCATTTGCCAGCTCTTGTTTACATTTGTTTAACTCATAAATATCATACAAACTAAAGTATCAGGATTTAAATATGTGTTACAACTATGCTATTTTCGTGAAATAGTCTTTAGAATTTGGATATGACTTCAAAGTATATACAGCAAAAATACAGTTTGTGTTTGTGTAATAATGTAAGCCTCAAAATAGGTATACATATAGACAAGGTCAGACTAACTAGAGCTTTGGCAAAGAAAACATTGCACGTGCATTATGACGTAGTAACAGATACTTGCCGCAATGGTATAAAAGGCAGAGTATCGTGACCCTCACTGATTCCTGTCGCAGTAACTGAAGAAAACATGTCCAGTAATAAATAAAGTAAAAAAAGGTGAGACATTTGGTTTCAAATATATATGTTCTGCCTAAAGTGCAGCGTAGCTCAGACCTGGGAGTAAATTAAATTGAAGTAGACTTTGTGCCAGGTATTTGATACTTCCAACTAACATGCAGCGGTTCTCAGACCTGTTATGCCATTTTCAAGTCAAGAGCCTGAGTCGCAATATAAGTGAGTTTCAAAATAGGAATAAATAGTTCATATGGTTTAATTAGAATTAATACCAAATAAAGATATCTATTAATTTTTGAGGTCTAGGTTCGTGACATAATTCGTATGAATAATTAAAAATGATTATAAACTATATTAAATAATTTGACTAATCAGTTGTATCTTATCATAGAGGACAATTATTACATATATTTTGTTTAATGTAAATCAGTAAATCATTATTCAAAACATAAGAGATACTATAACCTAATCAACATAAATAACGTTATATTTAAAGTTCTTAAAGTTTTCTTGACAGAATATTCAAATCTTAGTTAATTGTGAAGATTAGCCTTCTAACTAACACTTTATAAATTCATTTTGTTATTAATTACGATTGTTTTATTTTTGTGGCTTTTGTATGGCGACTTTCTGTTAGAAGCAATAGAATCATTTTCTTGAGGAAATTGCGTTTTAATCCATATATTGTTTACTTTGAAATTTAAAACGAGTGCACTCCATCGACTTGTCCAAGTCTTTCTGTATCTTTAATGAATGTTGAAATCTTAATGTGCTCACTGATAAAACATATCCATATACAAACGTCAACAACATGCGATAGTGAAAAGATTTTGTATCTATAAAATAAGGTATTGGGTTCATTTGCATTTTGTAGACTGTGGAGAAATAAACGTATCAGAGAAAATATTCATTAAACAAAGGCTGTGACACAAATGGTTTTATTGTGGAGTTCAGCTAGACATGACCGCATTTTTAGATGTTGGCAGAATTACGTTGACCGTTGAAATACATTGTAGGCAATATATTTGAAGTGCATAGAAAATAGTAGTTTATGTAGATCTAAACGTATTATTTACTTAAATATTACAATTTTCTGTCATTGAAGGGGAGTTTAAGTATCATTTGTTAAGGGCATGAGACTGTAAATGCCAAGCTGGCAAATATAAAAGATTTTAGCTCCGCATAAAATTGAAAGAGAAAAAAGTAAAATAAAAACGTTCTTGACAGTGTTTGAAAAAGACAAAATGTAGGAAACTCATTATGCTTTTGGCAAAACACAATAACAGGAGAAGTAAGACATATTGAGATACTTGGATTTTCGAAAAATGACAACAATGATCTAAAATGTTTGCTCGAAAATTTATACATGTTTTGTCTAATAGTGGAATTAACTAATACAAACAGCTGATTCCAAATAGGTCTTAATTCACTTTTGTATGTAGATTTTTGTGAGTGTTCTGCAGACGTCAGAAACGCGTTGTTTTATCAATTCCACAGCAGAAGTTAATAATAAGTCAGTTAGGGGAGATATCTGAATGCAACTAGAAGCAACTTTAACTGCGTCATATAAGTCAAACAGTAGCGTTTGCAATATAAATAAAAAATCGAAGTAAACACTGAAATGTCATTAAAATCATAAACTAGGTTTCTTACCATTTAAATGTGTCAGTATTTTCTTATCTTTTGACCTTCAGAAAAGACGACATCAGTCTTTTAACACGGGAATGTTATAGACATATTCTATAAATGTCTAGTAAACAAGGTCAAAAGCTTACGTCTAATATATCAGATATGAAGCGCATTGCCTTGTGGCAAAGACATTTGGGTTAAAGATAAATTGCAAACAGCTAAATACAATCGAAAGAAATTTCAAATAATATGATGTGATGACCAACACATATGGTTCAGGTTAATCGATGATCTTAAACATGTCAAATGATTTCAAGTACTAGATTGTAACACAACATTCTTTGAAAGTTCTTAGAGATATTCAGTAATCCGAAAGAGTAACATTTTGACGACATTGTCTCCTTTAGTGATTACATCATATAAGATTAACGACATTAACGACATTTACGCCGAAAAATGAATATTTATTACCTTCATACACAAATATGACTTGAATCAGTTGGAGCCATACTTCATCTCAGACCTCTGAAGGAGCATTTGCAGAACCCATATTTTAATTAAAGTTTCTAAGATTTAATGTTATTCTTTGCATCTACATCAATAAAGTAGAATGAGTGTCTCATTTTAGAAATAGCAAAGTTTTCTGTTTGTTTGTTTTGTTGTTTTTTTTGGTCTGCTTTTACTTCGTTTCATGTGTTGCTTTTATAAATATAACATGCATTGAGATAATATCATAAGTAATAAATAGTATTAGTATTAAAAAAGATTTGTGTTTTTGTATGAAATGAAATATGATGAAAAAAGTCTTTTTGATAAACAGAAATTTGAAATTGTATTTTTGTTAAATTTCTTTGTATATGACTTTAAAATTCCAAATAATTAGAGCAGATTTCTAGATATATTATAACACCTTATAGGACAGTGAGCGATGGGGGCCGACCTGTTGCAGGAAAACAAAGACAGAGACAACTTCGGATAAAATGTTTCGGCTCATTCATCACCCCATCATGGTGAACATTTGCATCAAACAGTAGTGTATATTTATCAACAGCAATAGTTACTATCTGTCTCCGACTTGGGAGACTCAATGAAACCTGTGAACCATCAACCTGAAATATTTGAAGTCCATGTTATGGAGTTGAAAAGGACACAGAATGTAATATACATGAAGACCTAGGCATATTTATATTGGAATTGTTTTGACTATTAAGTAAAAGTTGTCAACTATTATGAATTTAACATTGTTTAGTCGAAACAAGCAGCACCGTGACAGACTTTTTTTCATAAAAGGTCTTTAAATCTTACATAAATTCAATGAAAAATTCTAACTCCATTTTCTTGTTTTTACGGTTGCGGAAAGTTGTGGTTTTCAGTCAGAGAGATTTTCAGATGTTGTCATACTAGATAGTTGAAAGTTTGTGTTTTAATTTCAGGTAGACTTCAGCTCTTAGGTTAACCTATAATTATAAGAACAAATAAAATGTCAGTATATTTTCGGAATAGGTTGCTTATCACCACATGGCAAGACGAAATAAAATGTTTATTTCATGCTTTCCAGTGTTTCATTGTAAAATATCAGATGATGATATTCTGATAAACCACTAGTGAAATTTACAAAATATAATTTTCACTGTGCCGGGCTACTTTTTCCCCCTCACTGCACCCCAATTACAAAGAAAAACAGTTCGACCGGCATATAAACGTATCCGCATGACGTATCGTGACCATCAGATTTTAAATATTTTCACTCTGATGGTCCCTCGTGAAATAAAATTTCGATCACACACTGAAAAAATCAAATATCCTCTATATAAAATGCATATTTACATAAAGTTATTTTATGAAGAATAAGAAGCAAATAACTTTTGCCTGCCAAAACGTAAGACCAGGCGTAGAAGATAAACCGGATAATATATAGTTGAAACAGAATATTGAGAATTTATGGCTACTTTAGAAATATGATAAAACTGATTTCTAGAAGACAAGAATAATTAAAACAAAGGTTTGTGAAGTTGACATTGTGGATTTAGGTTATTAATACAACATGATGGTCGAGTAACAATAAATAATTTTAATATTTACGAGTTATTTTAACAGACAAAATTCAGTTCCTTGTTAAACCTGGCATTTCTTCAATCTCATTGACCATTAGTAAAATTCTTTGTACTTTATTTAAAATCTTGCAAAATATCCTTATAAAAACTAGATAGTGTAAAGTTAAATCCTGAATATCCATATTACAGTACAGACTATTGAATAATTTATCACCTGATAAACAATCATAACGAGTCCTCTGAGGAGGAATAACAGACTTTTGTGTTTTTGTTAATCAGAAGCCTCGAATCAAAGATCGATAGTATTTTCTTTTTAACCTTTTCACCTGTCATAAAGTTTAGTTCAAGGAAATAGATTTTACAAAAATTCAGGTAAAGATGCATATCTCGGAAAAGGCGTAATGAAATGATAACTGCTCATACATTAGTTGTTCTAAATACACATATAACAAGTATGTTATTGTTAGACAATATATTATAATTGAATGTAGTAACCTTCAGCCTGCCATTCACCTTTGCAAATAGATACAACGTTCTAAAAATAGAACATCAATTATAGTATACAGGTTTATGTTACGCCTGAATGCACTTAGTGAAAGTAGAAAGAAACTTACTGTAACAACAGATCAAAACGTTTACAAAGTTACCTCTGCCTTGTGCAAGGTACAGTTTGTACACTTACATTGTTTAGCTTTGTCACAGATAATTACTTACTCAAAGTACTTTGTTCAGTTTTATATACGTTAGAATTAGACTTCAAGACAGAGCAACACATCATTTCTCGTGAACTGCCATTAATTTTTATACTTCAGTTTAGAATATACAGTTGCTTTGTGCTTTTTGGAAATAACCTATTTAAACCGAAATACTTACGATATTTTCATTATCAAGTTATATAGAATGTGGAAAATTAGATAAAATTGATATAAACGATTTACTCGTTGTTTTTTTGTTGTTTTGTTTTGTTTTGTTTTTTGCTGTTGTTGTTGTTTTTTTTGTAATCAGTTGTAGACAATTCGAACTATTTGCACAATTCAACAATAAACTAGGGCAATTTATGCTTAGATCGAAAAATGCTAAAAAACAAACACTGTGGGAGTTCTATATCTGAAATATTTTCTATAAATCTCTTCAAGATGAATTTGATTATATTTCAAATAAACACTGAATCAAGTAACAAATATTTACTATTCTATCAAATCGGTTGAATTACTCCTTTAGTTGAAATTTGCCATAATTCTAAATGACATAAAATCGAAATAAGTTAATACAAACTGTTACAGTTATTTCCAAATTTAATTATTTTAGAAAATTTAGAACGAAACTCTATTGGAGCATTTATCAGAAAGGGATAATATATCTGTATAAAAGAATGATTGATCTTTTTTTCATGTTGATAGTAATCTTATAATTAATGTCTATCATGTAACTACATCTTTCAATATCACTTTTTATTATTTAAGACTTGAATCACAAATTTAATTATCTTTTGAGTTACTGCCTGAACTACAAATAAATTAATAAAAATAAATAAATAAATAAAAATGAATGAATATATGAATGAATGAATGAATGAATGATTGAATGAATGAATATTGCGTTTGTTAGAATAATACCCTTGTAGTGGACGTCTGGTGCTGCAATTATATAAAAGCATTGTAAAATGACTCACGAAAGCATGACGCCTGAAGTGATCTGATAAGTTTTTCATTTCTCAATAAACTAGAATGATTAGATATTGTACCCTGTTTTTACGTGAAATATGTCCAATTGAACAAGCTTATTTCGTTTATGCCTAATGCATATATATGTTCCACATTTTGCCTGTATCTTTTCTGGGATGATCTTGTACTATGTAGCAATATTACTGGCAACACAAAACTCTAACACTTTCACTTGAAGAGATGAAATATATTAAAATAGCAGGAATGAAGTATGTCTTACAACTTTTCTCCTAAGTAACATCTAAATTTCGAGACCTGCATCTGATTGCAGTCTGATATGATGTATCTGCCGTTGATGAAGTTGTGAATGAATTACTTCCAGACATGTTAAATGTGTAGCTAAATAAGTCTAAAAAAAGTTGTCTTTTTTCTATTTTGTCATTTTGTCATCTATTTTTCTATCAGACTTTTATCAATCGCTATTCATTGCAAGAACGAAAACACGCAGGTTTGCAAAAAGCTTAAAGTGAGTTTGTTTTCTGCAGTAAGTTGACCTGACAATTATACAGATTTTCCTCAAATTCTCAACTGAAACATGACATATTGTAATACTGACCTAATCATGATGTCTCTTTACAAAATATTGAATAAAATATCTGAAAAAAAAATCATATATCGTTTGAAGAAAATATATTATACGGAAGATATCTCCTTTTCATTGCATAAATGCAAAGTAAACAATATTTAAAATCTGTGAATTTCCTTATAAAACGATATTTTAAAATCTTCTCTTAACGCTTTTTTACTCTATATTGAACTTTGTAAAAATCGTAAATATCTTTATGAGATTAAAAGTTAAATTGAAGAGAATACGATCTTCTGACACGCATTTTACAACAACAGAAAGAATTTGAGGCACATTTTTGCGTAATAAATATTTATTTCCAGTCAATGGTTTCACACTGAAGGGTTATGATTATTTTTTTAAATAGCATAAAGTCAAAGACCTAAACTTACAGACCATACTTAAAGAAGAACATGTTTTGCTTGAGCAGAAAGTGTGCTAACAAATATATTACAATAAAATTACAGTCTATTGCAAATCGCTCTGAACCTGGAAAAACTTTTGCAGTCACTACTGTTTTTTTTTTATAATATAGAACCAAACAAACTGTTACAATCTGTTTTTCTTAAGTGCCTGATATAGTTGATGCATAACGAAATGAATTCAGAAAGTAAATTAATACGTCAGTCTTTTTTATTTAAGAGAAATATTTAATTTCAGAAAACATCTCTTTTGCAATGATAAATTTAGCACCACTAGTTTTGTTAGATTAATTAGCAATGTTTATAAAAGTCCTAAAATCGAACGTTGTGGGAGGTTTGAGTTGTATAGCTTACAGATTATCTGTCGAATTAGAATCGTTTTACAAGCAAGAGTTAACGTATTACACACATATCGCATTTCCCATCCCACTTTTTTTAAAGTGTAACTAAAATATAAAAGCGATTAGAAGACTTTTAAATTACACCGAGTCTTTCAGCTAGAGAAATTGACGTAAAATTACTAAATTGTTACAACATCAATGATATTACAAATTAATAATTAGGCCTCAAATTTAGATATGGAAGTTTATATTTCGGCATAATGAATCTTATACTAAATTGATAAAAAAACTGAAAATAAGACCAGTGTTGGAGTGGAAATGCACTGGACTTGTAATCAGGGGTCGCGAGTTCAATCCCCGCTCCTCCACTTACATTTTTATTGTCTTTCGGAAAAGACATTAAACCGAGGTCAAATGTATGAATGATGAGCAATGAAAAGAACCAGGGGACGGTGTCTCTTGAATAGGATGAATTATGTATCTTGCACTATCTTTTACAACTTAAAATAACTAAACGCTTCATGAGTTGTCGGTCGTTTGGGCTTCAGGGACCGACGATTAATAAACTCAAATAAAGAGAGATTCTTGTGTGTCACAAAATGACAGGATGGGCCTCATTTTTCCATTAAACAACGTCGGAAATTATTGCATCAGATTTTTGTGAATTGTTTAGTTTTCTTATAAAATTTTAGTTTTGCTGATTAATTATACGGCATTTTTTAGGGTTTAAAACCATGAAATTCCATGTTTATTTAATTCAAATCTGTCAAGTATTTAAAAAAAAATATTTTGTAAGTGACCGAATTTGGTCCTCTTTGTTTAAAACCATCAGGACCGGCCTCACTTAATTTCTTTGAAGAATAGTCTACATGACGACTGGACACTTTTCACGGATTGTACGCGACTGGCATTGTATTTTAGGCGCTTAATCAAACTATACATTGGACGTATATCTATGCGTTATGGCAGAAGTTATTATAGGACGTCCAGTGCGTACATGGCATTTTATATGTATACTTTGTGAAACTGTAAGCTGAATTCAGGTAAAGATTCATTTTATTTAGAAAAGCTTTGGTTTATTTTATGAAGTAAATTGTGATAGATTTTAGTGAAAGATTTTGCTTTCAGTTTTTCTGTAATGCCCTACAGGTTAGATTCATTTCGGCATTTTTCGTTTTTCCTAAATTATTTTTGTTGCAAGGGAACCAAGTACTTATTGCATTCCGTAAGCTTTCGTATTTTCGTTCCATTGTCACTTGTTTGTTAAGAAGGCATTTTCTTTAGTGTTAACTATGGCAAGCCGCTGTTGTACTCTGTACATATGTGAAACACAGTCATGTGTTAACAGCCTTGTCAGTTAAGTGCATTTATCACTTATGAAGCGTCTACATTCTATCAAAAATACAGAAGAAAGTCTCTTCTCGAGACTTACAATGTCGTTAAAACATACAATACTACCTACATTGAATTAATGTTCAAAACATTCACACTTTTCTTCCAATTATATAGGACGACGTGCATTAAATGTGAAATAAATTGGTGATTTTAATGACGTCATCGAACATTCTGAACCCGGCACCGTGAACGTGCCGTTAGAAAGGAGACTCACACAATTGGGTTTAAGTATGTTAAAACTGTTAAATTTATTTTCTGATAATTTTAATTCACCAAGTGTTTTATCAGGACATAATCTAAAGTACTACCAAAAAAAATTGAAAGAAATTTTTGTTTTCATCATTCATATTTTCAGCATTTAATTACGACATCTGTAAATTGTTTTTGCTTTTCATTTAGCGTTACGTTTCAGTCTTCTGCAATAGGTTTATCATTTCATATTCCAATTCCAACATTATCATTGGAACTTATGTCTGCAGGTTCATACAATAAATAAATTATAAATGTTGTCCTAGATGTAATCGAATGCTGCACTTTTCATTTAGAATGATTTATCTCACACGCAAATCTCGCAAGTGTATTAAATATTGCATCAAAATTTCCAAATGAAATTTAAGTTCGTGTTTCAATGTTACTCAAAATGCCTGTTATTAAACAAACTGCTTTCTAAAGACTTCCCATGAAATTTGTTGCAATTAACGGAATGTAACTCATTTAATCTGAAAGCAAAGTCTGAACAATTTAGCATTTATCTTAAGAACAGATCTAATACATTTGTATAGTGCTGTGACTGTAAACCTAAAAAAGTCTTTCGTAAATAAATTACTTTAACAGATAATCTGTTAAAAACGTGAAATATTTATCCAGAACATCTAACCAAACATAAATCCATTTGCAATAATTTCATTTCAATTGAAATAAATCTAGTGAGTTAAGTACAAATCTTTCCTCATTTGTTAAATTCATCTATATTGTTTAAGCCTGCATCTTGGAGGCTACGGAACATCATTTTTAAAATCAGCACATCACAGATACTCTGGAAACGAATTGTGGAGATGCATCTATTCTGTCTATGACGTTAGGAAATTGTTTCCCTTTTCTCTTGACAAGTTATAATTTCCAGCAGTCATTTACATGTTCTATAGCCTTGCTCTTGATTTGCACCCTAGAGCTATTTGTTATCTGTGGTATGCATTAAGCACTCAATGCATTTGCTACCGACAGTTTGAAATATGTAAAATTTTCCAAGATAATTATTATCCTTAATTTTCTAATTTGTCTTTGAATATATTCCAACACAGTTTATCTTAAGACTACTAAAAAGGCCAAGAAAGTAAAACATATTTATGTTATAAATGATCTGTTGTTGAAAGAATCAAATCACTCATCTGGTGTGTACTTCCTCGCCCCCTTTTTTGCAACGTTGATTGTCGAGGCAAGTAAGCGTTTGTGAATTATTGGCCATACAGTCTTTCTGAGAAAATTTGTACATGTTTAAGTTTTTAAAGATACGTTGTGGATTTCTTCCAAACATTAAAAACAAATAAACAAGACAGAACCACGAGTTTTCTATCAATACTTAAGCTACAACTGACATAATGCTTCTGACTTAGTTCCAGAAAGTTTCCTGTTGTGTGTTTTAATCAAAGACTTCTCAGCTGTTTGTCTTTCCAAACAAATAAAAGGAGATCTTGTTGGAATGCACTTAACTAGAACTAAACGTTTGATGCATTTAACAAGCAACATACTAAATGAAAGATACTTTTGCTTCGAAATAAACCATTGAACCTCTGAAAGTGTTCAAAGTTAATGTATGTTTGGAATGTTTTTATTACACTTGCAGGTTATTTCATACCACAAGAAGTGGACCATAATATGTTAATATTCCAGTTGTTTTTTTTACATATATCAACACTACATTTATCTCTAGTCTGAAAATAGTAAGACAATCAAGTTTATTTTGTAACAGGTGCATCAACTTAAACATTTTGATATAATTTCGTTGATTCCTGTTATCTTTTTCATAAATGGACTGTAACGTTAAGATATATCCTGTCATAAATATACAATTTATCTTGCTTTTGATTTTATTGTTAGTACCTTTATTTTTTCAGAATTTGAGTTTTACTCAAGAATAAGAATTTCTAAACGCATGGATTTTTTATTCGATAAATGTTACTGTTAATTAGTTGTTTACCACTGCATCCTGACATTTTTGTACAAAATGAAAAACTAAGATCCACAATGTTTTGATAAGAAGTAACAATTTAAACTAAATAATTTGTTAAGGCTTGATGCAGAATGCAATAAAAAGAAAATTGCACTTATCTTTCTTCGCTATGAAATATTAATCTCTGTACTGTAGAGACATACGTAGTAACATCTGTATGAGTAAAACCCAAAGCTGCAAATATAATTGTGGTTTTGTCTGTTTCTGATGACGGCATTCTTGAGTTTGTTCATAGTAAATATTTGCAACGCTATCTACAAAAATGCTACCAAAATTTCAAAATAAATATCTAGTTACATGAAATGAAAAATATTCTTTACATACTTTTCATATCAAACAAGTGATAAATAATTTGATTGCATACCTTGTCTTCACTAGCTCGTTTTTTTTGTTGAAATCGATGTATTGACTGCTACAGTTCGTTGTTTGATAAAAATCAACATATTGCAGTCAAACGAGTATTATATAGGCCAGCTAAGGAATTTAAAAAAGACCTGTGCAATGGGAGTAGAACTGCGGACTCGTTAAGTGACGGCCAAGGTTTAGAATCTCGTCAGGAGAATAGTCATACTGTTTGTAATAATGAATGATATTCATGTTTTACACAACAATAGAAATAATGCATTAATGCCTGATGTCAAAGGTTTGAGAGCAATACCATCACAAAAGTTATTATGTTTGTGTAGTCCCCAACATCGTGATCTAATGCAATAAAGGTTGTTATATGAACTCTATATACTATATCAGACATATGCATTTTTCTGCTTCAGGGCATATATATACACGCATTTTGTCTGTGACTTTTTTTCCACTACACGGTCGCTCTGAATTTTACCGATAATATATCCTCGCTCTTGACTTTGACACCGAAGAAAGGTCTATTATTCGCCTATGAAAATGAAATGAGCATAATCCTTTTGCTATATACCATTTGAAATAAGCAAAAAAAGACAATTCCGTAAACAAAATTCAGCTTAAAAAAATTCAAGTCTTAAAGATGAAGACTACTGTAACGTGTAAACATGCCTAACAAGTGTCAGAACAATGCTAAAGACCTGCGTATCTGCAAACAATGTTTAGCCTACCATAACATAAGACCAATAATAGAAGATGAACCGGTTTAACCTAAAATATATATCCATACTTTAGAAATATGATAAAAAATGATTTCTAGAAAAAAAGAATAATCTAAAAAAAAGGTTTGCGAAGATAACACAGTAGATTTGTTATTAATGCAATATTTTGGTCAAGTAACAGTAAATGCCACTAATACTTTCGAGTTATTATAACAGCCAAATTCAGTTCTTTGTTAAATATTACTCTTCTTAAAATTATTGACCTTTGGTAAAACTATATGCACCTGATATAAACTTACCAATAACATTGCACTTAATAAACTGAGAAGAATACTAGATAATATCAAGTTAAATTTCAATACATCAGCTTACCAAAACAGACTAGTGAATGTTTTATGACCTGGTAAGCTTTTAAGAAGGAATAACAGACTTTTGTGTTTATGTTAGTAAGAAGCTTCGAGTCAAAGAGCAGTGGCATAGCCTTTTCACCTGCCATAAAGTTTAGTTTCAAGATATGTATTTTACAAACTTTCAAGTAAAGATACTTGTTTTGGAGAAAGATGTAATCAAATAACTTTTAATACATTATTTGTCTTAAATACACATATAACAAGTATTTCCATGAGGCTATTTTTAACCAATATATGTCAATGAGATGTAGTAATCTTCGGCCTGCCTTTCACCTCTGCAAAATATATACAACGTTCCAAAAATAAATCAATTAATGTATACAGATTAAGCGAATCAAGTGTTTGTTATGCCTGTATACACTTAGTGAAAGTACATAGGAACCTATTGTAAGAACAGATTAAATCATATATAAATTCACCCCTGCCTTGTTCAAGGCTCACATACTATGTTTAGCATTTGCTAAGTTTATGATATATTTGCTTACAAATTTTCTGTTATTCATGCTTAGCACTTTGTTTAGTTTTATATACGCTAGAATTAGACTTCAAGAAGTATCGGCACATCATCACTCAGTAACTGCCATTAGTAATAATACTTTAGGTTGTACACTTATATTGTGCTTTAAAGAAATGAACTATTTTAATCGAAATACTTATCCTATACGTATGTTTGAAATATAAACAAATGTTGAAAATTGGAAACATTTGATATCATAAACGATTTACTCTTGTTTTATTTGTAATCGGTGTAGACAATTCGAAGCTAATACAAACAGATTGGCAGTATTTGCAAAGTTAAACAATAAGCTAGGGCTTCAGATAGACAACCCTGCGGGAATTATTTATCTGAATTATTTTCTATCAATCTCTTCTTAATGAATTTGAGTATTTTTTAACAATGAGTCCACTTTTATTAATCGCTAATCACTACAATAACAAAAACACAAGTTTAGAATAAGCTTAAGGTGTGTTGTCTCCTCGTGTTTTGTTTGTTTGTTTTTGTTGTTTGTTTTTGTTTTTTTGTTTTTTCTATGTTAACACAAATCTGGATTCGAGGGACTCGTTTTGAATAATTCAGAATTTATGGTGTTGTTGTTGAACTTGTTTTTGTTGAATGAATGCGAATCAAAATTTATAATCTCTGTATTACAGAATTGTTAATTTTATCTTGCTCAGGCTACTTTTTGTATATAGCAACTGTCAGAAGATATCCTAAATTTATAATTTAGATTAAATTTGTTTTTGTATGACATTTTGTTTTTCTCAGGTACAGATTCAGTTAAAAACGTGTCTCACTTTTCAATGCTAGAACAGTGTCAGAAAAACTACTAGATACCGTTTCTTACGATATATACTCTATAACCATCAGAACCATACAACCCAATTTGATGATTTATTTTCATCATACGATTATTAGCAATAGAAAGTTATTATTTAGAAAATAATACGAAAAATATCAGTATATAAGTTCTAAAGCCTAAACCAACAGACCATACTTAAAAGCAAAATATTTTTGGTTGAGTAGGAAGTGTGCTAACAACTACATTACAGTAAAATAACACTGGCAAACTTTTACAGTCACTACAGTTGTCTTGTCTTTAGATAGAACCAAACAGACTGAAACAATTTTTTTTCTTCTAAAATTCATTATATAATTAATACATAAATGGTATTCAAAATGCATGCGAATAGAAAGTAAATTAATACATCAGTCCTTGTTTATTTTGGGGAAATACTCGATTTCAGAAATTGAACATCTCTTTTTGCAATTGACAAATTAAGCGCTGTTTGTATTGTTAGATTTATAAGAGTCCAGAAATAGTACTTTGTGGGAGGTTTGAGTTAAATAGCTGATTATCTGATGATAGAATCGTTTTACAAACGACAGTAAACGTATGACACACATATCGCATTTCTATTTTAAAAAAATCTGTAACAAGATTATGAAAGCGATTTAAAAGACTTGGAATGTACGTTAAGTCAAGTGCAGCAAGTGGAATTGAAACTTGACGTAAAATTACTAAATTGTTACATAATCAATAATATATCAAATTAATAACTAGCCCTCAAATTCAAACATGGATAATCTTATTTCTGCATTAGTGATAAAAAACTAAATAAACAAAAAGTAAAAGAAGAACAGTTTATCCAGTCGTAACGCACTGGATTAGTTATCCAGGGGTTAGTTCCCGAACTAACAATAATTCTTTCATTAATGCTAGGAAACACTTTTTAGTATTTATTTGACACTTTTTTTTCAATTACATAGGACTATATGCGTGTCATATTAAATTAATCGGTGATTTTAATGACCGTTAGAAACATTTGAACCCTGGCACTGTGAACGTGCCATTAGAAAGGAGACTTTCAATCGTGTTCAAGAATGATAAAACTGTTACAGTGAAATTTTTATTCCTTTAATCTTAATGCACAAGGTGAGTTTATCAGGATATATTCTACCGCATATTCCAGTAAAACTACCCAAAAAAATGAAAGAAAATTTCCTTCATTCGTATTTTTTTTAGCATTTATTTACGACATCTGTAAATTCGTCTAGCTTTTAATTTAGCATTTCGTTTTAGTCATCTGCAACAGGTTTATCGTTTCAAATTCCAATTTATCTAACATTTTATCATAAGCATTGATGTCTACAGGTTCATGCTATAAATAAATTATTAATGTTGTCAGAGATTAAATCGTATGCTGCACTTTTCGTTTAGAGTGACTTATCTCACACACAAATCTCGCCATAATGCATCAAGGTTTCCACATGAAATTTTAGTTCGGGTTTCAATGTACAAAATGCTAGTTATTTAACAAAATACTTTCTAAAGACTTCGTTTGAAATTGATCGCAATTAACAGAGTGTAAATCTGAACGCGGAGTCTGAACTAAAAAGAATTTAGATTAAGTACAGATCTTATAAAAAGTAATTGTATAGAGTGTTGTTGTTGTAAACCAGTGGAAACTCAAATTTCGTAAATGAAGTACCTTTATAGATATTCTGTTAAAACGTAAGTAAACTATTTATCCAGAAAAGTTATGTAAACATACATCCATTAGCAATACTTTCGTTATAGTAAGATTAAATTGAGTATGTTTAGTACAAATCTGTCATCATTTATTAAGTATATCATCTATATTGTTTAAGTCTGCCTACTGGCTGCTACGGTGTATCATTATGAAAATCAGCACGTCACAGCCTATCTGAAACCCATTGTTCAGACGCATCTATTGTTTCCCGCTTTCGCATGACAAGTTATAATTTCCAACTGTAATAAACACGTTCTACAGCCTTTCTCTTGATTTGAACCCTAGAGCTGTTTGTTATCTGTGGCCTTTCCTCTAATGTGACATTTTAAATGCAAGAAGCTCTCAATGCAATTGCTACCGACAGTTTGAAAAATGTAAAATGTTCCAAGACAATATCATCCTTAATTTTCTAATTTCTCTTTGAATATATTCGAAGACTAGCTTAAAGCTACTATAAAAGTCAAGAAAGTAAATCATATTAAATGTGCTGAAAATCTGTTATTAAAGGAATAAATTCACACATCTCACGTGTTCTTCCTTACCACAGGTCGTTGGGACTAGATAGTGATTGTGAGATATTGGCCACACCAAAAACTTTTAACACATTCAAATTTTAAAGACACGTTGCTGATTTCTTGCAAACATTAAAATTAAAACAGAAACAAGAAAGAAATAAAAGTTTTATATGAACATTTAAATCTTCAAATGACATAATGTTTATGTTTTAGTTTCAGACTGTTTCCTGCTGTTATTGAAGAGATCTCAGATATTTATCTTTGTGAATGAATAAAATAAGATCTTCTTGTTTTTACCTAGAACTAAATGTTTGATGCAATAAATACGCATCATACTGAATGAAAATTATTTTTGCTTCGAAATAAGCAGTTGAAACTTTGAAAGTCTTTTAAGATACATTTTTTTTGAAACTATTTTTTACACTTCCAGGCTATTTCATATCACAAAAAATGGACCACAATATATTTATATCCCATGCTTGATATGCTAACTGTTTAATCGTTTGTATGTATCTACGGTCTGTTTGCGAAGTTATAGAAATACCTTGTTCTCACGAAGCAGTTGGTCTTTACATCAATCAACAGTACATTTATCTCAAGTCTGAATATAGAAACACAAGTTTATTATCCAACAGGTGCATCAAACAAAACTTTTGATATAATTTCGTTTTTATCAGTTTATCTTTTTGTTTGTTAGCTAATGGACTGTTACATTAAGATATTCTGTTATAAAAATGGAATTCATCTTAATTTTGATTTTATTGTTTTTAAGTGTTCGTGTGTTTTGTGAGTTTTACTAAAGATATACTGAGAAAACGCCGCGATGTTTTGATTAGAAGTAATTATCGTAATAAACATACTGATCTGTAAAGCTTTGATAAAGCTAATTGCAATGAAATGAAAATTGCCCTGATCTTGTCTTTGCTATGAAATGAAAATCTCTATATTGTAGAGATATACATAGTAACATCAATATGAATAACAATCCAAAGCTGCAGACATACTTGTGGCTTGTCTTTTGTTGTTGACGGTATTCAATTTTATAGTAAATGTTTGCAAAGCTATCAACGGAAAATGCTACTGCTAAATAAACATTTTTTTCATAGGAAATAGTAGATATTCTTTGCATTAAGTTCATATCAAACAAGTGACTTGAATGATTCGAATATATACATTGTCATTACTAGCTTAAAGTAACTCCATTTTTGAAATGAAAATTATGACTGCTACAGTGCGTTGTTTGATTAAAATTAACATATTGCTGACAAAGGAATATTATATAGGCAAGCTAGGGAATTAAAAAAAGATTTGTGCTATCAGGATCGGACTGCAGACACGTAACGTAACGGCAAATGTTTATAATCTCAAAATGGGAATAGCAATACTGTTTGTCGTAATGAATGATATTCAAGTTATATTTTGCAATGAAATAATGCAGTTGTGTAAAATATCAAAGGTTTACGAATAATGAAATCACAGAAGTCACTATATGTGTGTATTCCCAAACATCATGTGATCCAATGCAATAACTTGCGTTGTAAGAACACTGTTACAGTTGATTTTATCAGACAAAAGACTTTCGTTACTTCAGGGCATATTATGCACGCATCCTGTCTGTGACTTTTAAAGTTTCATTTCCGCTACACACTCGCGCTGAATTTAATAGAAGATATGTCCTTGGTTTTGACACCCAAGAAAGATCTATTATTCGCCTAAGAAAATGCAATTTAGATGCAGGAAGCGCATAATGTATTTCCTATAGACAGTTGAAATGAACTTTTAAGAAAGTTCACACAAATATTTCCTGTTTATCTTTTATCCATTTTCAGCTCACCTTAGCAAATGCTGATCACTCTGTGTACGGCGTCCGTGGTCCGTCGTCATTCGTCCATCGTCAACATTTTAATTTAAATGACATCTCCTCCTACACACAAAGCTATTTTTAACCTAACTTTACAGGAATGTTTCCTATATTGCCATTAATATTGCTGATACTGTTCGGCTCCATTGCACATAAAGGTTGCAAAAGCTTACAACGTCTCCTCCTAAACGGCTAAGTGATTGACCATCAATGTTCATGGATATGTTGCTTATATAGCCCTCTATTAAAATTGCTAAAATTGTTCCGCTCCATTGAACAAAATGGCCGCCAGAGCTAAAAACAGATTTTCATCAATATTTACATTCAAATGACATCTCCTCCAAAACCACTCGGCCATTTTAAACCAAATTTGACAGAAATGACCCTTATGTTGCCCTTTTCTAAAATTGCTTAAAACGTTCCGCTCCATTGCTCATAAGGGTTGCAACAGCTAAAAATAGAACAAAATATTCAAACAACATCTTCTCGGAAACGGCTTGGTGATTTTCCACTAAATTTCACAGAAATGTTTCTTACATAGTCCTCTATTGAAATTGCTAAAAGGGTGCCACTTCACTGAATGAATTGGTCGTCAGAGCTAAAAATATATTTTCATCAATATTTGGCTTCAAATGAAAACCACTCGGCCATTTTAAACCAAATTCGACAAAAAATTCCTTATATTGCCCTTTTCTAAAATTGCTTAACTGTTCTGCTCCATTGCACATGAGGTCTGCAAAAGCCAAACATAGAGAAAAAAAATCAAACAGCATCTCCTCCTCAACGGCAAGGTCATCAAAGTTCACGGAAATGTTCCTTACATAGCCCTGTATTAAAATTGCTAAAACGGCTCTGCTGCATTGAGCAAAATGGCCGCCAGAGCTAAACAATGTTTTTTTAAATATTTGGCTTCAAATGACATCTCCTCTAAAACTACTCATACATTTTAAACTTAACTTGACAGGAATGATCTGTAAATTGCCCTTTTCTAAACATTACTCCAATGATTCCGATCTATTGCACATAAAAGCTGCAAAAGCTAAAAGTAGCAACATATCCTTCTAAACAGCAATGTGATTTTCCACGAAATTGCACGGAAATGTTCCTTTCAGATCCCTTTATTTAAATTGCTATAAAGAATCTGTTTCATTTAAGAAAATGCCTGCCAGAGCTAAATATAGATTTTCATCAACATTTTGCTTCAAATGACATCTCCATCTCAAACTGCTAAGCCATTTTCTTTAAAACTTTACAGAAATTTTCCTGAAATTGCCTTTTTTCTAAAATTGCTCAAATCATTCCACTTTATGGCACATAAGAGCTACAAAAGCTAAAAATAGAAAAAAAAATGAAACAACATCTACATCTAAGCAGCAAGGTGATTTTCCACCAAATTCCAAACAAATGCTCCTTACAAAGTTCTCTATTCAAACAAGTAAAACGGTTCTGTTCCATTGAACAAAATAGAAACCAGAGCTAAAAATAGTAATTTCATCAATATTTTGCTTCAAATGACATATTTCCTCACAAGCTGTTATCTCGAAATTGTCACTGCCACATTGATTTTTTTGTATAAAATATGAGATCTTTGAACATCTTCGGTTAGAAAATGTAATGCGGCATCTGAGGTTTGCTTTACGGTAGACCCTCAGCCGAAGTACTACGGTGAGCGATCCAGGGCCATCATTGCCCTCTTGTTTACTAGTAACAATCTTAAAAAATTGAAATGCACTTGAAATGCAGTAAACTTAATATTGCTTCACGGAGTTTCTAAATAATCTGTTATATTTTCGCATTTACTTCTATGATCAATCGAAGTAAATAAAAACGATGCGTTATTGTCACGTAGTGCCTTGCAAAAGTACATTTAATGCTTATATTTCGATAACAGCGTAACAGCATGGCAGCACTGTATTTAATTGTAAGTGATTTCCGTCACCACTAAACAATTACTATAGTCACAAACGTAACTTCCCATTCATAAATCAACGTTTTCATATAATTTTTACATATACGAGGGTTGATCCAGAAATTCGTACCGTGGGTTTTTAAAACCTGAAGGGTTTCAAATATCAAAGCAAGACTTATACAGTCATTTAATATTATATCTGTGCAATGTACATGCTAAAATTAAATGTGAACATAAAATATTTACTGCACAAAAACGCACCAAAGATATAGACCCGTATCTAGGCGGGGGAGCACGAGCGTCATCAGCGACGTCAAACTATACACACTCCATATCATTTTGACACAACAGCCGGGGAACCCAACGTGCGCTGACTTCTCATGCATGTTCAAATATTGTGTCAAAATCTGTTCTACAGTTCCATGAGATGTCTCTATTTTATCAGACATGTCTCGCACCATCATCTGTCTATCACTGTTGACAACAGATTTCACGTCGTCAATCAAATTATTAGTCAAATTATGACGACTTATGAGTCTGTCTACCTTGGCGCTCGTCGCCTACAATGGAACCCCGCCTCTCTTTAAATCCCCGGTGCCATTTAAATACAAATCCTAACTGTACTTCAAGCCTCATTGCTCGACCGTTTGAAATATTTGTGTCAGAGGGTGTCCAAGATTTTGATTGAATTTGATCACTTATCGAATTTCCAGTTTAGACGTTGACGTCATTTCTCTCTCTCTCTTCAATTTTGTCTCTGTCAGTAAAAATGTATCTTTGAAACAACATACACAAAACAACATACACAAAATGAAGTCACGACTTAATATTAACGTCATGCAAAAAGGCGCAAAATTACTTTCAAACATAAATTGAAGAAAACTCGATTCCATCTTCAGCTTCAACTTATTACTGCCAAAAGTCAATACTGACTATACTAGGCAGGCGTGTATCAGGAACATTAAAATTATAAAGGATATTAACCAAGAAAACAAGTTTTTACTAAAGATCTTACTTAATCATTTATTTTGAATGTTTAAAATCTGTAAAACTTGTTCCGTCCACAGATAAAAGCTGGCACAGTTGGGGTAGCCCTAATCTCGGTCGGTAATTCGTTCCAGAGTCGTATAGTACATATTTGTTTACCAGACACTTAAGAATTTATAAAAGTAATGCTCCCACGCGTCGGGGTTCATTGGTCGCTATGCTAGCATCATTTCAAGTCGTTGGATATGATATGGTAATACTAATCATTATCATATGCTCAAAAGGAACAAAACTACGTTACTAGTGAATTATAGGCTGAATGGATTATTTTGATTGAAGTGACAGGTCTACTGTACTAATTTCTGGATCCTCCCTCGTAATTCGGAACTATTTTCGTACATGTATGATTGAGGTGCGTATTCCGACAGATTGTGTGAAAACATTATTTTTAGATATTCTACTAGCGTAATATCAGTACACCGGGTAATATGTTTTCCGGACATACATTTTAGATAATCGATGTTTTTTTCTATAACAATATATAAAGTCAATATAATCTTAATATGATTAAGTTTTAATCAAACAACAAGCATAAAAGGGAGGTATTATGTATTAAACGATCTTTAAAGATTTGAGTTTACAGAATTTTCATCGACAAAAGGTTAAATTGTAAATTGTACCCAATGATAAATTGTCCTTTTTTCCACTAGAGAAGAACTAAATGCCATATATAATTGTGAACAGATTAACCTCAGTAGAATCAGAAAGTTATTGTTTTTTTTTCACAAGTATCAAGTATTATAGATGTTAATACACTAGATTTTCCATTAAAGAAAAAGAACAATAACAACAAAAAGAAACAATCAAACAAACTAACACTAATTCATGTGTCAGTAAGCTGCTTTTAACTTTATGGTTTTTTTCTGTTATCTCTCTTCTTTATTGGTAACATGTTTTCATTATTTAGCAATAAACATGTAAGACTATAATTTTCTTTGAGTTCTTAAACTGAAAATAGAGAAAAACATCACGATTCAAAAGAAATTTAATACGTTGAACTCTACCAAAAATTCATGATTAATAGACACGACGTGATATATTTATTTTATCAAATCGGAAAAAAATAAAAGTAATTAAATAAATAAATTGACATTTCCAAGACATATGTTTAGGACCGCTTTGTAAACCAGAAATAAAGGTTTACGTTTTCTTATGTTAAGAGATAGATTAATCGAACATCTTAATGAACTTTCAAAACAATAAAAATACTTTGTCGGTTCCGCCGAAATATAGATTCTATTAATCAGATAAATGATATAATTCAATCAAGCATAGTATCAGGTGGAAAAGCCTTTCCTGTCAGAGACAGCTGATTTATATTTTAAAACATTTTTCGTTGGGTAGGTTATCAGGTAAACGAGTTGTAATTTTCGACTTCAAAGGTGAATGTCTTTTGAAAAAAGCCTGTCATGTATTTGTGCTTGAATGCACCTTTATCAGTGGTGCATGTTCACTGCAACAGTATGATAAATGCAGATAAATAAATTATTCGTGGTTTTATTTACAAACCGTCTGTTGTATTGCTTTTTATATAGCATTTGACTGGCATTCCAGCAAGTAAATGAGAGTTCATGCTCTGATAATAAACACATTAAGTTACTCCATAACTGTTGGTATGAGACAATTTTAACGTTATGTATATGATATGGTAAGAAATGTTATTTTAAAATCATACTAAGTCTTAGATAACGCAAGCCATTTTTGTCGTCCACTGATGAGTTTTTTTGGAAGACAAACTTCTTTAACGATTACAGATAAACAACACTGGGTCCATCAGTTAACTAAAATAAATTTGTTGGACAGAGATCACTTATTTGTAAGCACTACCTTTATTTCTTGCCTAATGTTGACCATTTCATTAGTTAGTCTTTCTGTCTGGAATAAGCTATGAAACTAATTGTTATTCTCTTAAAAATATATTAACAACGACCTTCATTACACATTCACATGATGAACGTTAGATTGCAGTGTTTATGCCTACGAAAAAATCAGAACAATTTATTTCTAGGATCGATCCTTAATGATTACATTTTTCAAAAAATGATTATTTGCTCAAAGCAACAAAATCAGCGCGTTTCAGCTGTTTCGAATGATATCATTACAATTAATCCAAATAAACTAACGATTTACCATGATAACAGAAAATTCATTCATTAAAGCACTTTGATTCGGTTCACTGTTTTCCATACGCATTGTTGAATGTTTATATCTAATGCATTTGTTATAAGATTTGTATAACCAAAGAAAAAACAATTATCAGTTTCTAAACGTCAACTTTTTTCTATAAAGGCGAAGGTACTATTAATCTACTATTTTCTGTTTAAGCTGTAGATCAGTTAATATACGAACAAACTTTAAAATATAATGTTAAATTCAATATAATGTTAAATGACGTATACTTTGATACCACAATCGAGTTCGCCTGTTTCAAAAAAAAGCATCCGTAATTGTACTAGATATATTATTCCACTGAAACATGAAAAAATATCAAAGACTGGCTCTTTAATTCTGAAAATAGAGAGAAATTAAAAGGTCGACTTTATGACAAATGTTCATTTTTAATGTTAAAGCGCATACAGCAATTTGCAGGAGCTGTTTATCCAAACTCGATTAAAATGTTCTTGTTTAACTCTTGTCCAGGTTGACCGTTAATGCATAACAATGCTGTAGGAATTGTATGTTTAATTATTATAATTCTGTTCAATTAAGTGGATATCCAAGCTCAATACTTTCTGCGATTGCAATAAACGTTAAATTACTTCAACGGCTACCTTTTGATTGTCCCTGAAGAAACAAATGTTAGATAAATTTAATCTTCAACAGTCAGACCAAAGAGGATCGTAGCAAAGAAATACGATTTTTATTGAAAAAGATTAGCAAAACAATCGGGATAAAAAGACGTTCATAAAAATCTTACAAATCAAAGAACGCTATTCAAAATTTGAATACTTAAATATCTAAATACGAAATGAATAAACAATCTCTTTGTTTTGATATTAAAATCAGAGCGTTTTCTTTTTTCTCAGCCGTTAAACACGTTAAAAGAAAATCGATTCGAGACATGTTTTATGAGAAAACGTCTCAGATTGTTAGTGATCCGCACTGAAACCCCGGAAATGGCTTTAATCCCTTTCTTTTATCTTTGATAAGAAACTATTTACTGAGATTAAAATCTTCTCTCAGAAAACAGTTATAAGCCTATTATTAATGTTTTTGTCGTTATCTTTTGCAAAACATGTTGCTTGCAGTTTGCCTCAGAAATCGCGTTTTCAGATATACACAGTCTACCTGAAATTATATTTTATAAGCAGTTTCAGATGAACCATTTGTTTTTTATAATAAAACAGTAAGACGGTCTTGGTTATACGAAACTATATTTCACTTGAAATGGTGTGGACATGGGATTATTGCTTATAAATACAGTAAATACATCAGTGCATATATTATCTGAGCAAAAAACTTTAGTTCCGATAAATTCTTAAGTAACTGGCCTGCATAGTGGAAAATCTTACAATGGTATGGTCATATTTTTACGTTCGGTATGTATCCCAGAACGTTTTATGACCATTTAAAATGAACATTTGTACTGTAGAATAGGTTGGAAAAGAAAATAAATTTATTAAATTAAACTCAGACAATGCTTCTTGGTGATATTTCTGATTAATTGAAAAACAAACGTAGGGCTTTTCTTACTTCACAGATGTCTCCACAATTTGATTTCTGTACTAGCAGCTTAGTGTTGACTAAATAAATACAATTATTCTTTAAGTAAACTTGAGCCACCCATTGTCTCAGTAAAAAGGAAAACATGAACTTTAAACTATATAAACACTGTTTTCTTTACCATAGAAATCACAATTTTAGAGATAACAAAAATGTCAAATTATTAACAGGGCAAGTTTGACATCAAAATGTAAGTATTGTTAATACAATACTCTTCAAAACACCACCTCAATGTCAGAAGAGATACGTTTTGAATGAACAACAGAAATCTTTAAATGATATTTTGTTCTGACATGTTTCATCTACTTTTATTACCTGAAAGAAAATCGAATCACAACATCTTTAAAGGTAATCGTCCCATAATTAATAATGTGAACCGCACTCGGTCACCTGAAAACGGATTTCTTCCCTTTTTTCATCTTTGATAAGGAGCAATTGATTAAGATAGCATTTATTTGTCTGGAAATCGTTATAGGCATATTGTATTTAATGCTTTAGTCATTATTATTCTCAAAAGATGCTGCTAGCAGTTTTGTCTCTGAAATCGAACGAGTTTCCAGATAATTATTGTTTTTTTTTTCTGCCGAAATGATATTTTTTCAAGCTTTTCCGCATTCACCTGCCAACTTGTGAATCAAAATGAATTAGCCATGAGCGTGTAGATTAGCCATATTAAATCCTTATTACTGTTTTCAGGGAGTGGTACGGGTGTGTTGCTGTGAACATTTCAGTGCCAGTATTATCTAAATACGAGAAATTAACTTCATCTTTAGAAAATTCCTACATATGTGTTTTCATCTGTGAATTGTACTGATGCCACGTTTTCTGATAAATTTTGTCAGAGTATACTCGATATTTACGTAAAATCTTTGCAAAACTTATTGTCTGTTCTGTCTTCTCTGTAAACTTCGTCTGTGCTTGTGGTGTAAAACTGAACTGGTGATTCCTGAACAGTTTAATACTCGATTTGTTTAAGCCCTTTTTGTAACCAGAAATAACTATATGGATAAAACACATAGTTTTAAAAGTGTTTGTATTAATATGTAAATAAAGACTTCAATTTAACTTACACAACATGATTTAAACCTTCGGATGAACCATTTAGAAAACTCTCAGGCTTTGTTGCATGTTTTAAGACAGACTAATAATATAATTTACTTTTAACAGTACATTTATCTAAAAAAACAAATCGAAACGAATCATTAACTTTCTACACTAAAGGAGGTCAACTTTGAAAAAGTTGGACGTCGTCCAGTAATTAAGAGGGCACCTTACATAGTTAAGGTTCAGTTTATCTACTCTGTGGTGAAAGGAATTGCCAGAATATAAAAGCGGTCACATAAACACAAATTCTCATCTGAATAACTCATTTTAAGTTTTTTTTTTTTTTTTTTTTTTTTTTTTGGGGGGGGGGGGGGGGTATGGGTGCGGGGTTTTGTTTCTGCGTATGAAATATGATTGCACCTTTGCATCACGTGCAATTAAGCATTTATTGTTTGGCGTGCGCGATGTTTGTTCTGCTAGTGTTGTCATTATATTTTCAACAGTTTTAACTCTACCTGCCATCATCTTAACACACCAGAAGCGTCTGCGTGATATAATACAGACTCATGCCTGGTTATCAATGCTTGCTATGAGTTTGTTTTTGTTTTTCTCTCAATTCAGTTGAAAGTAGTTTTCTCTCCCGATGATATAAATACATCTATTGTTTAACAAAAAGCCAGATCATCCAATTATCCACTATATTAAAAGATCTGCTTACTAGAAAGATCATAACTATTGAGATATAAATAATCTTATTGAATACATTGTTGCGTATATTTCATTATTTCAGTGAAGAAAGCAGGTATTTAATATTACGCTCTGATAATTGGAGCAATATTCTAGGATAACATCAACAAAGGACATTATATAATTAGGCAGCCAAAGATTTACAATCTAGACTAAGTTAAACATAATTCATTTATTTCAACATTTACAATTAAAGGCCCATTAAGCCCAAAAAATGCTACTATTATTTTTTATTTCTCAAAAGCTTTTTTCTGTTTTTTCTTTTACAATTTCCAAAACGGTACTCACTAGCCATATAGTTCAACCATGTTTTGTTTCTTTTGCTTTCTGGCCACTAGTGAACCTATAATGAATTAATATTTTGTATGGATGTCAAAATACTACTTTGTTTAAATTTTGCTACTTTTATAACAATTATTTCATATATAGCGCAACTATCTTCAAGTGATAAGCATCTAACATGCTCTAAATCCATTATTAAAATAAAACACATCTTTGCCTTTTCTTAGGAAGAAAAATTGTAGTTATTTCTGAGGCTTAGTGGGCCTTTAAGCTATACAATTAGTACAAATTTAAGCTTTATCAGAATGCTTAAAGAAAGGAGTACATCGTACGATAGAAAATATACTCATTCAGGCAGCGCATAGAAAAGAAAACAGAAATTAAAACATTACATTATAGTGTGCTATTCAACATTCTCAAACTTCAGTAAACACACAGAAAAACTTCTTTAGCAAACAAAAATTCATAACAAGACGGTGATGTAAATGTAGTTCTGCTGTGGTTGTTTTGCAAACTGAAGTGATGAACAACTGAGGAAATTTAATAAACGATCTCACTTTTTCATTAAAGTTGGTACACGTATGATACTGGAAACATATGGGGTTTAGATATGCGCATTCTGAGAAAATTTGAAATGGGGTTGTAATGCAGAATCGTTAATTGTTGTTTATGAATTAAAATGAAATGGCGTTGTAATACAAAGATTGGATTAGGAGTTTAAATTACAAAGATTGTGAAATGTAGAATCATCGGTCTTTAACTTACACTTCCTATTTATTAGATACTATTCATGAATTCTATACTCATTAAACACTCTTTCAATTGGTATTACTACAGCATTCTTAAACGTGCACAAGGTAATTTTGTAACAATATTTCATGTCCAAAGCTTACCAAAATGACTGTCACTGGCAATAGACAATATGCTTTTCACTGGCTGAGAAATAAAACATGCTTGTTTACTTAAAGAAAAGTTTATGCGGGTGTAGTAATACTGAATTTACAATTTGGTTATACAGTTATAGAATCAAGATAGTTAAATTTCAATAAGTTTACGCCACTTATACATACGATCCTATAAAACATGCCTTTCGTGAAATCTATAAATCATAAACCCTTAAATGATAATTATTAACAAAAGATAAACAAATGATACTAATATAAAAGAAGTTTCTTTGAAAATAACTTTAACAGAAAAAAGGATTTTTATTTCAAAAGCAGATATCGATTTGGCAAGTCATTGGCAATTTGTAACGGAAGTGCCTACGGTTAAGAGTTATAAGAGCTACAGAAAATTTATGGTCTTACGATGAAATAGTTATGTTTTAACGTCGGGCAAAGGTTTTGACCTTGACACAATCGTTACAAATGGGAAGAAAAATTGTATTAAAAAATATGTTTTTCCTATATCGTTCCGCTACAGTTATCTTTAATAATTTTTAATAAAACACATTTAATTAACCTTTAAAATTCTACTGTTTTCATAGAAATTTATTATTTTTAAATTGAACTAATACGTCTTTTGAGAAAATAAACATGTTTTATTTATGCAGAAACTGCAATCCGCAATATACTTTAGAAGATTTGTATAGTAAATGTGAATAATTACGCATATTTTTATATAACAGTGATGCTTCTTTATAAAGAGCTGTATAATGCAACTTCTTTTTGTCATTTATGTGCAGCCATCACGAACCGACCAAAAACTTTCATCGTCAAAATGTGTGAATCCTTAAAACATTTTGTAGTCCAAAGATTCTCAACTGATTCATCAGCTGTTTAAAATTGCGACGATAAATTTATAGTTTAAAGTATAAATTATCAAATTGTAAATCCATTATAATTATATGTAGTTCATTCTCGAATAGCTCTTCTATATAAATCATAATTAACTTCTGCAAATAATGTTCAGGTAATCAACGCATCACGCAAAACATTGCATTTTACTGATAGGTGTGCCATCATTAGGTTCTGTCAGTGTACTTAAAAGTATTTTGTTATGCAGCCCAACTTTGTCTTCTAGGAGTTTTAACTCTTCCTGTTTACTCATGAATTATTATTATCAAAAAAAGTACGTTAATGTAACACCCATGAACGACTTCCAGAGACTTGGAATAATCAGAGGGCCTGTTGTACTATAAACTATACTTTAAACTTCTAGTACACATGACTCTAGTCTATTTATTTATATATCATTATACTGTTTTAATCTAGAAATCAATCATAACTATTTTGATTTTGACTGTTGATATTTTCTGCAAAGGGATTAATGTACCTTTTTGTATACCTTTTACGTTTTTGTTTTGTTTTATTCAATGCAATTCTGGACGAGTGTTTGACTGTGCTTAACAAAGCACTATTATGCCATTACACGCCATGTCATATGTGACACCAAATAACATTATCTGACAGGTATGACGACCGCACTACGAGAAACGGCATTTAAATATCACAATTACCTGTTTAGGCAAAAATCTTAAGAAAACATTTACTGTACCAACATCTCTGAATGTCTTTTAAAAAGTCTATCAATGTTATGGGAACTCAATTTTAAGCGGGATAGATGAGTATATTTTACTACTAAGGACTTGCCTGTAATAAAACTATACAACCCCTTTACGAAGTAAGTGTCTATCTCTGCTAAAGCAATTTGCACTTCAAATTCCTGCATGCAAAGTGCAATCAATACCTCAGCTCCGTCACATGATAAGGCTCAACTAGAAAAAGCTGTTTAAAATTTCTTACATTCTTAGTGCATTCACTAAGAACATAAGTTATTATATGCATTATGCATAGCACAAACTAAAATTTGGTATGACATGCATTCTTCTTTCATTATTACATATGCTATAAGACTTTCAAACAAAAATTAGTTCAGGTTTTGTTTAGTTTCTACAGCATACAGTTTATACTCAGACATTATTAAAAGTTAGTTCATTTTTTTAATGTCTACAAATATAGTGTTTATACTTAGATACTATAAAGATATTTAAAATTCAGATTTCGAGTCAGAAATAGAAAATCAGAAAGTGAAAAAAATACATCTAATATTCTTTTCTGTTCTTGATTCGTTTCTCAATATTCTAGAACCAATATGGCAGTACTAGCCAGCTACACTGCCATGGCACACATGTAGCTGTGTTCTGGCAGTCATAGAGATGCCACCCCATACCATAACGAATCCATCCCAATATCCGTCGTGGGCAACCATAGCAGCGTCTGTAAAACGTTCAGTTGGGCGACGCCAGACTCTTCTTCGACCATCATGAAAGTCTAGGTTGAATCTGGATTCGTCACTAACATCATATTTGACCCTCTACACCACACCAAACATTCATGACGATGCCTGACCATTTGAGTGCGCCTACCGTTAAGACCGTCTGAGTGAAGACGATTTCTAAATGTCTTTCTCGAGACATTGACCCCTCTGACATGTCGAAGGCGTTGTTGAAGGTTTGTGAACATCAGTGCTCCATTACGGAAAGCTTTATTAACAGCATAGCATTTGCATTTACAAATTTGATTGTGAATTGGCCTTCGACATCTACACACAATATTCTGAAAGTTTTGTCCAACTAAAGTCACAATAACCATGATTTCGGTCAATGTTAAAATCCGCGTGCTACCCCTCATGTCTTAAATATGCACGTGCAGCACTAATTTGAAAGAGATTTCTTTCCCTTAGTAATCACGCTATCTACACATGAATGACCATGGTAAAGATATACATGATTATTGCCAATAAAGAATAGCTTTCCGATATCATAACCAAATAACATAATATCCATTACTTTTTGTGAAAAGTATATTTTAAGCCTTCATCTTGGCTGCTACGAAGGATTATTATTAAAATCAGCACGTCACAGACAATCTGGAACGCATTGTGCAGATGCATCTTTTCTGTCTATGACGTTAGGAAATTGTTTCCCGCTTTCTCTTTACAAGTTCTAACTTCCAGCAGTCATTTACATGTTCTACAGCCTTGGTCTTGATTTTGCACCCTAGAGCTATTTGTTATCTGAGGCCTTTCCGCTAATGTGACATTTTTAATGCATGAAACTCTCAAGACATTTGCTACCCACAGTTTGAAATATTTAATATGTTCCAAGACAATTTCATCCTTAATTTTCTAATTTGTTTATGAATATATTCCAAAACGGTTTATCTTAAGACTACTGAAAATATCAAGAAAGTAAAACATATTTATGTGCTAAATAGGCTGTTGTTGAAAGAATCTAATCACTCGTTTGGTATGTTCTGCCTCACCACGTTGTTACCGACTTAGATTGTCAAGGCCAGTAAGCGTTTGTGAATGAGTGACAACCCATAGCTGCAAACTTAATTGTTGCTTTGTCTTTTGCTGTTGACGGTATTCTTAATGTTCAGTCTTGTTCATAGTCAATATCTGCAACGCTATCTGCTGTTTAAATGTTCACATTTGTTCACATGAAATTGTAAATATTCTTTGCATAATGTTCAAACCAAAATAGTGGATTGAATGATTTGATTGCATACACTGACTTCACTAGCTTCGTATTTGCTTGAAATCAGTATTTGACAGCTACGGTGGGTTGTTTGATACAATAAGAATATTGCAGAGAAACAAGTAACTACTATATAGGCCAGCTGCGAAATTCAGCGCGGATAGGACTGCGGAGCCATTACATGTTGTCACTGGTTTAGAACCTCGACAAGGAAATAGCGATATCACTTGTTACGATGAATGATACTCATATTTTACTTTGAATTAAATAAAGCTTTAATGCCTAATGCCAAAGGCTTATGCGTAATCAAGTCATAGAAGTCACTATTATATATTTTCAAACTTTATGTGATCTAAAGCAATAAGAATTTTTGTAAGAACTCTATAGATTATATCAGACAGAAAAGTTTCTATACTTCAGGGCATATATACACGTGTGTGACTTTGACACCCAAAAAAGGTCTATTATTCGCCTACGAAAATGAAATTTTAGATGCAGAAATAGCATAATCTATTTGCTATAGACCGTAAATAAGCTATTTCTTTCTAAGAAAGCTCATACAAATATTTCCCTTATTATTATCATTATTATTATTATTTTTATTATATTTTTGTAGCACAAATTTAAAAAATTATGAATGCATTTGAAACGCAATAGTCTTAATATTTCTTCACGGAGTTTTTTAATAATGTCTTAATTTTTTGCATTTTAAAACTTGACTTCTCATTTATATATTATTCTCACATATAATTAAATTTATGTGTCGGAAATATTTTCGTAGTAATAAGAAAATGAGAGTGTATATTTTGACCAATTGTGTTAAAACTTCATGTTTAGTTTTTCTACTGGCGTAATATCAATTCACGGGCAATATGTTTTACGGGCATAAATTTTAGATAATTGAATTTTTCCATGCTTGTATGTAATCAGTAATAACAAGATATCGGTAGAACCGATGGATGCCCCCCGAATAAATGCCAATTCCAAAGGGCTATTGTTTAATATGTATTTTTTTTATGTATGAAAAATAACAAAAGGCAATAACTCCTAAATTATACAAAATAGAGTTACGGTTTTTGCACGCTGCACTTCTCCTCATAGAGATCTATATACCAATAAAGTTTCATGTTAATATCTCTTATATTTGTGAGATATGCCCCGGACAAAAAATAAGTGTGAGGAATTTCAAAAGGCAATAACTCGAAAATTGATAAAGAAATAGTTATGGTTCTTGTGCACTGCACTGCTCCTTAATGAGATCTAACTACCTATGAAGTTTGGTCTTGTTATCTCTCAAAGTTTTTGTGTTATGCTTCGGACAAAATTATGACGGACGACGGACAAAATTATGACGGACGAACGGGCGGGACGGACGGACGGACAAAGCGGCAACTGTATGCTCGTCCTTCTGGGGGCACAAAAATGTAATTTATGTAGCTAGAATTTTTAAAAGTTAAACAAAACTTCAAATCTTAAAGATAAAGGCTACTGTTACATGTTAACAGCCTCTGTCAAACGGGCGTTTATATAGGGTTAACGAACGTTTTTTCGTGTTATAAAATATGCAGAATCCCGAGGATGGTTGGTGCCAGGGCTCGGGCACCAACATATCCCGAGGGATTCTGCAGATGTTATGACACGAAAAAACGTGCTTTAACGCTATACTAGCATAAAATGATCTAGAAAAGACATGTTTACGAAAAAAAAAAGTACAGTCGCCTTGTTATGGACACGTGTTTTAAATATGCGTTCCAGGGCGACACGTCAACATGTTTTAACCTGCCGAGCGGCCATCTTGAAACTTAAAAAGTGTCGATTAAATTAATATTTGGAAGGATTACATGTGGATTTACGATTGATAGTATACACTGACGGTTTGTATGAGTTATGTGCAAGTTACATAAACTGCCGATTTGGGGGAAAAAGACGGATCAGCGTCCATTATTTACATAGGCCCTGTAACGCGCATAAACGGGTTATAACAGCGCGTGAGCGCGAGAACTTCCTTGTTAACACACTTTCTTGCTCTCGTTAAAACATAGGCAAAACGGGCAAAAACAAGCGATTTTATGCTCGAAATCGCTTTAGTGTACTTGCCGATTCTAAGCTAATATTGTGATTATGCTTTAGATAACAACATCAACAAGCATCAAACAGAGCGGTTATTTATTAAACCAAGTTTTATAATTTTGGTTTACTACATATTTTGAATTGTACAAATATGTTAATTTGAAATTAATAAAACAAATATCCTGTATAAAAAACCGTTAAAATCATGCTTGTTAAAATGATTAAAATGTCACAAAAGGCAGACAGATACTTCTTTCTGTTCGAAAATCTGAAAGCACTAGTGCAAGTAATTAAAGAGGCTCATTTATGCTGTTAAATTATACCAAAATACATAATAAGAAGAACTAAATGCCATATATAATTTGATATATATATAAATATGTATATAATCAACTCGCTGTCGAAACACACAGTGATTTTCTTAACAAGTACGAAGTCTTACAGAGGTTTGCGTTTTCTTGTGTTACAAGATGAATCGAACATTTTCATGACCTTTCTAAACAGTCAAAATACTTTGCCAGTTTCGCCTTGAAATATAGATTGTATTTATCAGATAAATGGTAGAATTCAATCAAGCATGGTATCAGATGGAAAAGCCTTTTCTGTCAGACACCATTGATTTATATTTTAAATCATTCTCGTTGGGTAGGTTATCATGTAAACGAGTTGTAATTTACGACTTCAAGGGCGAATGTCTTTGAAAAAGCCTGGTGTGTATTTGCGCTGGAATGTACCTTTATCAGTGGCGCATGATTACTGCAACAGTATGGTAAATGCAGATAAAACAAATAATTCATGGTTTTGTTTTTAGACCGTCTGTTGTATTGCTATTTATATAGCATTTGCCTTCATTCCAGCATGTTAATGAGATCCCATGCTCTGATAATAAACCCAGTAATTACTCTATATATTCAGTGCCTAAGTTAACGTTTTGTGATTGTTGTAATGAAGAAATTTGAGCATTATTATACTGATATGATAAAGGAAGTTATTTTAAAATCATACTAAGTCGAAAGTTGTTTTTTTGTCGCCTGTGTTGAATCGTTTTTTTAAGACGAAAGTCTTGAACAATTCCAGATAAACAATCGTGAGTTAATCTGTTTATTAAAATAAATTTGTTGGGAAGAGAGCAATACCTTTATTTCCGACCGATTTTTAACCATTTTATTAGTCTTTCTGTCTGAAATAAGCTATGAAAGTAATAAATGTTCTCTTAAAAATATATTTACAACGACCTTCATTACAGATATCTAGAGGATGAACGTAAGAGTGCAATGTTTAAAAAAGTTAGAACAATATATTTATACGCTAAATTCTAAATGATTACATTTTTATGAAAAAGATCATTTGCAGAAAACAAGAAAATCGGCACGTTACAGCTGTGTAGAATAATAGTGCAATTAATCTAAATAAAGTGATGATTCCTTGTAATAAAAGAGTTCATTCATGAATATACTTTGATTCAGTTAACTGTTTTCCGTACACATCGTTGAGTGTGTGTATATATCATATTTGTTATATAAAATCTAGATACCAAAAGAGAATATAATATATATATATTTTTTGTAAGCGTTACCTGTTTATATCATTATGTGAATATTCCGCTTTAGCGGTAATTTCAAAGGGCGTGTTAGTTCACAAATGTACATTTCCATTAGTACCCCTTTTCGTGGTAAAATGACCGAAAATGTATTGTTTCTTCTATGTAGGCCAGGTTACAGTTTATCAACTGTTTTCTGGTAAACCTTTTGTTCAACAAACTTTAATTGAAATGAATTTGGGTTTATGTTTAATTTTATATCATGTTAAATAACTTATACTTCGATACTAAATTAGATTTCGCCTGTTTCAAAGTACAGAGAAAAAACATCATCTTTAATTCTGAAAACAGAGAGAAATTGAAAGGTCGACTTTGTGACAAATACTCCTGGTCTACATTCAATTTGTTACCTAACTGCTGGAGTTGCTTATCCATATACGGTAATAATGTCAACTCTCGTCCTGGCTGTCCGTTACTGTATTATAATGTTATAGAAATGTCTATCATTTCTAGTTTTTTTATCAGTTAAGTGGATACGTAAGCTCAATGCCATAAACTTTAGATTACTTCAATGACTGCCTTCTGGTTCTTTCAGAAGACACAATTGTTAGATAAATATGATTTGCGACAGTCAAACGAACAAGGATGGAAGAATATTTTTTGTTCAACTAAGACAGAATGACGTTGAAAAAATATATTATACATCAAAGAACACTATTAAAAGTTTTAATATTTAAATATATGTATGAAATTAGCACACAATCTTTTTGTCTTGATATTAAGTTCAGACATCTAGTTTCCTTTTTTTTCTTCCGTTGAAAGAAAATCAAATCGAGACATATTTTAAAAGTAACCGTCGCATAATGTTAGTGGTCCGTATTAAAAACTCGGAAATGGTTTTAATCCCTTTAATCCCTTCATCTTTGATAAGAAACAAATAAGTCAGATTACAATGCTCTCTCAGAAAATCTTTATAAGCCTATTATTGAATGTTTTTGCCGTTATCTTTTGCAAAACATTATACTTGCAGTTTGCCTCAGAAGTCGAACGAGATATCAAATATACATAGTCTGCTCGAAATAATATTTTAAAAACAGTTTAACTGAATAATTCGTTTTTATAATAAAACAACTTGGACTGTCTTGGTTCAACGAATATATGTTTCAGTTTACAGGTAGCGACGTGGTTTTGTTGCTGTGAATAGAGTAAATACAGCAGTGCATGCATTACCTATGCAATAAACCAGTTCTGATAAATTCTTACACTGTCCTGCATACTGGACAATCCTGCAATTGTATGGTCATATCGTTACGCTGGGTATGTTGTATGTATGCTAGAATGTTTTGTGACTGTTTGAAATTATCATTTTATTGTAGAATAAGTCAGAAAAAAACGTCAAAAAATATTTTCTATATATTAAAATAAAAGTAACAATACGTCTTAAAGATTATTTCTGGTAAATTGAAAAGACACGTGAAATAAGGCTATCCTTCCTTCACATTTATCTTAAAAAATGACTTCTCTGCGAGCTATTGTTGACTAAATAAATACAATTATTCTTTAAGAAAACTTGAGCTATCCATTGTGTATATAAAAAGAGATTACTTTATAGACGTTATCCACTGTTTAACGTTTTACTGGAACCTACAAAACAAATCTCTTTAGCGGATAACTCGTGACAAACATATACTGAGTCGAACAACTAGAGAGAAGTAAGGATTGTGTTTGATGTTGTCACAAGATAATGCTCTCCATCCCAAGTTAGCTCTATGTCAACAACACAATACTTCTTCAAAGCAAATGTATAGCGATATATAATTCATGTCACGTATATAAGATGATAGAAACGGCAGGGAGCAGTCGCAGAGGAAAGCCCTGGACATGAAGAACGACGTGAATAAATGCGGTGAATCTGGCTTGATATTGTTTTTAACTACTTACTGTAGTGTTTAGCGTCATGACAATTTAAACGTATTAAATTGAATTTTTTTTCCGGTGAATTGTCCAGGTAATAATTCCGATGCCCTATATAAAAGCTATATAACATCTGAATAAACACGTCACATTGACTACCATTCCAAAGAAGTCTCTGTTTAAAGTCACCAACTGGTCGTGTCGTTAGCAGATTACAGTATGCTAAAAGCGGAAAGTGTATCTAATGCAAGCAGTGTGTCAGTCACGAAAATAGCAAGAACGTCTAAATGTTATTGTATCATTACTTTTTCTTGCTGGTCTAACAATTTATAGTAATGTAACACTGCACAATTATTACACAGATAGACCAAATAATCCTCTTGAAAGAGGACATTTTTGCAGTTTATTATCAAAATTTGCTATATATTTGGATATATTTTACCTATCGGAAACGTGAGCTGAAAACTATGCAAGGATGTTTTATTTACCATAAAAATCACAATTTTATAGATAACAAAAATGTCAAAGTATCAACAGGACAGGTGTGACATCAACAAATATTATTAAATACTCTTCAAAAAACTACTTCAAGGTTTTTAGAGGTCTGTTTTAAAAGAACAATTAAAAATCACTGATATGATATTTTGTCCAGATATTTTCCATCTACTTTTGCTGTCTGAGAAAAAATCGAATCTAGATATCTTTCAATATAATCGTCCCATAATTAAAGTGAACCGCACTAGATCACCGGAAAATGGCTTTCTTTCCTTTCTTTCATTTTTGATAAGAAGCAAATGATTCAGATAACATTTCTTTGTCTGGAAATCGTAATAAGCATATTGCATTTATTTTTTTAGTAATTATCATACAGAAAAGATGTTTCTTGCAGTTTCGTCTCTAAAATCGAACGAGTTTCCAGATATGTTTTCTCTCTCTCTCTCTCTTTCTGGATCTCACTCTGCCGAAATGATTATTTCTTCAACCATTTCCGCATTCACCTGCCAACTTGTGAATCAAAATGAATTAGCGATTAGCGTGTAGACAAGCCATATTAACTCTTTATTACTGTTTTAAGGGAGTGGTACGGGTGTGTTGCTGTGAACATTTCAGTGCCAGTATTATCTGAATACGAGAAATTAACTTCATCTTTAGAAAATTCTTGCAATTGCTTACCTGTATGAACTGCAGTGATGCCACATTTGCTGATATTTAGGGTCAGAGTATACTCGATATTTACGTAAAATCTTTGGGAAGCTTACCGTCTGTTCTGTCTTTTCTGTAAACCTAAATCTGTGCTTGTGGTGTAAAAATGTCGATTCCTGACAGTTTAAAAGTCGACTTGTTAAAGCCTTTTTTTTCCCTGAAATAACTATATGGATAAAACACATAGTATTAAAACTGTATTAAAAGGAAGGCTTCATGTAAGAAATATTATGTTTTGTGAATGTTATACAAATTTGTACCGACGACGAGGACAAAGTTTATATTGTTCGGTCTTTCTGAAAACAGGAGCTGAACAGGTTAGGTAAGCACACACAAGGGTTAAAAAATTAAAGAAGAAAAATGTATCAATCGAATTATTCTTACTCTGTTTACTTTTCGAAAATCAAAACCCTGAATAGTGATTTACTTTGAATTGAAATTTAGAAAGGACTGTGAGACCTGTCAACGCAATAACTAAACTGATAAGTTGATTTTCTTTTAGTTAATTTCAATTGAATTTATTTCAAGAAAACCACAATCTTCAGGCTTTGATCGAAACAGTTCTAACGTATATATGCGACAATTTAGTTCATGTATTTTAAAACCACTTAAGAATTAGAGAATTTTATTTGAATGGAAACAAGGTGTAATAAAAACAAATTTTCAAACATGAAACTTATTAATTAATGAAACAAAAAATGCCAACAAAAATGGAAGTGTTTATCAAAGAAAATCCCTAAGTAGTTTTAAGATGAAATGCTACTACCAATGGAATTTGATAACAGATTTGAAAATGTTTTGAGCATCAATTTTAGAAATTCGATTATTAGTTTTTGACACCAATCATAATAGTTTGTTGAGTATATATAGAATTCCATACAAAACATAATTTAAACCTTTGAATGAATCATTAAGAAAACGCTTAGGTTTAATTGTATATTTAAGACAAACATATAATATAAATTACTTTTAACAGTACATTTAATTTCAAACAAAACCAAACGAATCACTGACTTTCTACACTTAAGGAGGTCAATTTTGAAAAGTTGGGCGTCGTCCAGTAATAAAGAGTATACCTTATATATTCAATGTTCACTTTAACTACTCTATGGAAAACGTAATTGCCTATTCTCTTCCATGCCGAATAAACAAGCGATCACACCAACACAAATTCTTATCTGAATAAATCATTATTACTCATTTTCGTCTTTTGTTTTTCGGTTTTGGTTCTGCATATGAAAGTTGATTGCACTTTTGCATCACGTGTGATTAAGAACTCGTTTATTTTCCGGAGTGCACAATGTTTGTTCTGCTAGTGTTGTCAATACATTGGCAAGTGTCTTAACTTTACATGCCACCATCTTATCACACCAGGAGTGCCTGCGTGCAATAATATAGACACGTGCTTGGTTATCAGTCCTTGTTACGAGTTAGTTTTTATCTCTTAATTCAATTTAAAGTTGTTTTTTTTCACTCCTCTCGTTGATATAAAGCCTTCTATTGTGAAAACGAAAAATAAATAAATAAAAAAAAAACATCCAATATAATAAAAAGGTGATCATAAAAATGCTTCATTTTTCAGTTTCTGTAAGAGATGCCATACTAGAAAAATCATAACTATTGAAATAATTATAAATAAACTTCATAACTACATTTTTGAGTTTTTTTAATTCTTTCAATCAAGGAAAGCATATATTTAATTTTAAGCACTAACAATAGGTTCATAGTTGAAGATAACATCAACAAAGGATGTTACATTATTAGGCGGTCAAATATTAGAATTGTGGCTATGTTAAACGAAATCCATTTATTTTCACAGTTAAGATTTAGTTACAAATTTAGAACAAATCTGAGCTTTTATCAAAATGCTTAAAAAGGGAGACATAGTTCGATAAAAGATTTACTTATCCTTCAGTAAATACACAAACCTACAGCAAGCATAAAGTTATACCAATGCACCATTCTGAAACGTGCACAAATTAATGTGACAATACAGAAAAACAGAAGTCTACATATAGTTTATACTTTGAATTCATCCAGGACGTTTTTATTCAGCCGTGTTCATACATAACGAAGGTGACTGTCACTGGCAATGGACGAAATTCTTTTTACTGGCTCAGAAATAAAACAAGCAAGGCATGATTATTTAAAAAAATTACAGAGGTACTGTAGTATTGAATAAACAATTTAATTATACTGTTATAAAACAAAGATAGTTAAATTTAAATAATTTGCGCCACTTATACATACGATCCTATGAAAAAGTCTGCCGTATTGTCTGCCTTTCGTGAAAACTATAAATCATAAACCCTAAAATGATATATGTTAACAGAAATTAAAAAAAAAAAAAAAAAAAAAACCGATATATTAATAAAGGAAGTTTATTTGATCTCGTTAAATTACTTGAACGGAAAACAAAGATTTATTTCAAAAGCAGATATCGAATTGGCAAGTAATTGGTAATTCATTACGGAAGTGCCTAAAGTAAAAAGACATAAGAGCTCCAGAAAATTTATGTTATCTGTAAAACCTTCATAAGATGAAATAACTTTAAGATTTAACATCAAGCTAGAGTTTTTGTTCGACCATTTACACAATCGTTACAATGCGAAAAAATGTATTGCAAAATAAATGTGTCTCTTTTTTTTCAAAAATTTTGAACAAGGAACATAAGTATCGCAGTAGTTACCTTTTTAATTTTAAATAAAACGTTATAGTTTATCTTTTAAATTTTCCACCATATTCAGATAAATTTATTTATGAAGTTTTGAAAACCTGACAATCTGTTTTTATCTATGCAGAAACTACAAGCCGCAATCAATTATTTTTTTATGATTACTGTATGAGATTTAAATAGAAAATGTGTATAAACTGATTATATAACAGTCATGCTGCTGTGTAAAGACCTGTATAATGTAAATTGTTTTCATTATTAATATGTAGTCAACATGGCCCGACCAAAAACTTCCAGTGTCAAAATGTGTATGACAATGTGAATCCGTTAATCGTTTTACATTCTAAACATTACCTACTGTTTCATTCACTGTTTGCAATAGCAATAATGAAATACATTTTGATCAATATGTTAATCTTTCATAATGTAGTTCATTCTCATATAGGGCTTCTCTATAAATCGACCAAAAAAATAATTAACTTCTGCAAATAATGTTCAGGCAATCTGCATCAGGCAAAACACCGTGCTTTACAGATAAGCGCTCTGTCAGTGTACTTTTTGTTTATGTTTTTCTGCAGCCAAAACTTTGTCTACTAAGGGTTTAAACTCTACCTGTTTCCTCATGAATCATCAAAAAACATACAAGTGCGTCTATGTAACGTTCAAGTACGTCTTCAAGACGGATGCACTGTTGTGTATACATACTTAAAATCTCTAGTACACGTCACTTCAGTCTATTTATGTAACATTCTACTGCTTTGAACTAGAAATCAGTCATAATTCTTTTTTCTTTGTTTTGCCTGCTGATGTTTTCTGGAAAGACAGCTCCGTGTTTACGGTTACCTTTAGTCTACCTTTGTACATTTAAGCATTGTAGACACTTAAAACTTTGTTGCTTAATTAGCCTTAAGTATTTAACATTAAAATGAGTGTCGAGATAAAATGAAGAAATAGGGTAATATACATAAAACTCATATTTTTAAAGAATCCGCTCTGCATGAAACAAGGAAATATATACTTTTTAAGTATATACTCAGCTCTGTTAGATTGTGCAGAAACGAACAATATAAGCTGGACGTGTATATGAAGTCATAACAGATTACGTAACGTTTTTGCCATTACTTTAATGTTTTGCATTATTTAAGCAGTACATATCTGTTAATAACATGTATATAATATTTATCCTTTTTGGAACAAGAAAACACTCAATAAACTTCCAGATATACCCCGTTCGCCTGTTTTTTTCCATTATTGTCTAGGATACATAATTAAGCATTTAACAATGAATGTATTTCTGAGTTTTCCTAAAAAAGTCAAATGCCTTCTCCATCAATACTTCTTAAATACTTTCAATGTTAAAAAATGTGATAGATTGACCATTTCCTTGGAAAATATATAAACTTCTTTTTTTTTCATGATAAGACTGACTGGCCCAAAATATATAACGTATTCTATAAATTTAATTCTTACACGATAGACAGAACGTATCATGTTAAGATAAGATACAAAAAGCAAGTGAGTGATTGAAAATGTCGACAGAACGTATCGTGAAAAGGCTTGCCTCACAATTTAGAACATAACAGCGTTAACAGGTGCTTTTAACATGTAGCACATGCTGAAATTAATAAAATGTAAATGAAACAGTTGCTATGTGGTTATAAGGAGGAGCATCTGTTTTAAAACATACATACAAAACGTAAAATGATAGGTTTTGGTCCATTGGCCTTACTTTTAAGCTTAAAATAGTGTTAAAGCAGTTCTGTCTGTTAACAAACACATTGTCATGGTTGGATTAAAATGTGAGTAAAACTGATATAAAACAAACATAATTATTTAATCACTTATTCACCTTTTACCTTGAAGATTATACCAAAACATTTAATATTCCATTTCCTGTTTAGTTTATGGGAACATTAACATATTTACATAGTTACGGATTCTAATACAGCATCCATTTAGTCAATGCATATCAGAGGCCACACATTTTCTTCAAAAACCTAACGAAATATTTGCAATTCTGTAATATGTTATTCACAATAATTTAACGAGATATTTTACCAAAATGAATTCACACTTGTTTAAGACTTTTTTCTCTCTCATGTCCAAGTACATAAAATAAATGATCATTTTTGTAATTCTTTTCTTCAAAGATTAACCTGTCAAAAGTTATGGTGTAAGCTCACGTGTAAACTGCGTATTGGAAAGTCAGTATTTTTGTCAAAATACTGATGTGATACACATGATGAAGGTGATTCAAAATAATATAGAGTTTATTACGGAAAGCACCCAGCTCTGTGTCTTAATAGCGAAGAAAGTTGTATGACTTTGTTGTTTCCATTTTTGTTCGGTGTTCAGTCGGTGACAGACATGTTTTATGTTTTAATGCACCGAAATTATAATTGATTAAATTAGATTATAACAAACCATTACATTTATAAACCTGAGTTAACGACCATCATCAAAATTATTTAGTCAGGTACATCACATACAAACTGGAAATCATGGTTTTACTTATGTATGTGAGTATGTGTAGGAACTGGAAGAAACTTTCTTATTTCTTAATCACGTGTTTCTGCACAGTGACTGTGTTTGAAAAACCAACAAAAACACAGTGATTCTTGGTATTGAAAGATTCCCGAGAGTTGTTTTAGAAGACCGTTTAATCGAAATATTTGAAATTATCAGTTTTCAGACTGACCTTAAATAAATGGTTTTATTTCGGAATGGATAACTGCGTGAACAAGTGCATTAAAAAGGAGCAGGTGATTTTAGATTTTTTCTCACACTTCTTGATTTACAGTGTAAAAAGTTCCTTGCAAGCACCATTTGGACGCCTTCTGTTTCAGGGATTGGAGCATATAGGTATTGTACATTACCCTTAATCAAAATTTCTGTGGAGTTTTGAAAGTTGGTAGTTTAACCATCCGACCAAGCCAGTATTTGACGCTGTTTTGAACTGTTCACGAGTAACGCACCATGGAAATTGTCATATTGATTTTTGATTTCAGGACTTAAGTCAGTTAGGTGGCATTGCTGTATTTTATTTCTGTTGCGTTTGCTTTGAAAGAGATTGCTAGAGAGATTTGCGACCTTTGTTGTAGGAAATTGTGTTGAAAAGCTGAAAAACTGTTGAATACCTCCTCTGGGAATATTCAAAATATTTTGACGGAATTCTCTGTTACAAAATGTTAATCTGCATGTTTGTAGGAGAACAGAAATCGATTGTATGTAGAACTTTATGCAGCCGTTTTGCAGCAATAGCCATTTAAATTGGAGGTACTTCAAACTAACAAAAACTATTAGCCTATTATTTGAACCTTTTTAGCTAGTAAACTCTGTGAATTTTACTTGGTTACTGGTTTATCAAATGCTTTTAAGCGCATGTTATGTCATCTTATGAGGAAAGAGATATTCAGCTTTGCTTCATTGAAAAACTGCGATTTGGGGGCAATAATTCATCATTCACATTATAATTTTACATCAGCTAGTCATGAACTGTTAATGACAATTTTATTTTGTTTTCCAACCACTGTGAGCGACTGTGAATATCTCATCATCTGCTTCATTGGTTTGGCACAATCCTTTACGGCAGTCTTTGAGATATAGACACCTGGAACTCACGTTAATAACATTATTTTTTATTTCTTTATACAGTAAGATAAACAAAAATATAAAGGCAGCCAAAGATTTTTACCTAATTCTTAAGAAGGATTCAAGTTGAACGCTTTTGCTACCTTGTTCCGGTTTGCCCTGGTCAAACATATTCACATAGGCAGTAGTGAAAGTAAGGCGGCCTAGTAATGTAGAATGAATAATCCTTACCCTGCTAAATATCTAAAAGTGACTTGTCCATCTTTCAATTTGGACAAATCCATTAATTGTTCATTGGGGCACTTATTGAAAACTTAGTGGCTGAATGTCAAAAAGTGCAGACCATGATCAGACTGCACGGTTGTGCAAGCTGATCTTTGTCTGCACTGGTCGCAAAGGCAGAGTAAATTGCCTCCAGCAGGGTAAGGGCTAATATTGCCATATTTGGTCTTTCATAGATTAACTTTAATTCTGATATATAACATCATAAATTATTCTCGGACTGAGCCAGTGTTTGCTGCTGTCTGCAATTTGTCCCCAGTGAAAGCAAAAGTTAGTTGATATATGTTCTATTTTTGATAGGAAAACACGGCAATAAAAGTTTTCCAAAAAAATTGTTTTCGTGTAATAAATATGATAACTACACCCTGTCAACTCACTGTGTCAAATCTTGACAATAACATAACATTACAACCATCATTTAGTGCCAAATAAAGCGACAGTATCATCTCTGTGTTTCGATTCTTATCCTATTAAATGTAAAATACTGTGACTTTATCAATAAATGTGCTTCCATAAATAATTTGTACAGTGATAAGTATTCTTTACTAGATAAATATTGAATAATTAAGTATACAGGAATCATGATTTATTTTGAGGCATTTATAACGTAACCCTTTGTCTGATAAGATAAATATACAAAAACAATTAATTCGTATACTGTGCTCTCTCTCTCTCTCTCTTTCTCTCTCTCTCTCTCTCTCTCTCTCTCTGTCTCTCTCTCTCAGAATATCTTTTAAATTTCAATATGATATGTTTTTTGCTATTACTTTTTGCAAACAAGTGTTGTTTGCAGTTTTGAAACCCGTACGAGTGAGCGAGTTTTTGTTATATTATGTTCGAGTAATTTATGACTGGGGTTCGTCATCTCGCACTGAATGAATATCCTTTGAAACAGTTTCAACTTACACAGTGTACCTTCGAAAAATAATACACACAGTAACAAACACCATAGCTAATTCCCAATAAATGCTCTGTTATACTTTTGGTGTTCTTTGAGTGTTGTTAATATATGTTGAAGCCGTTTGAACAACTAATGTTGTTTATATAATATGAAGAATCGGTATGTAGAACGCCATGCTAACGGTTTGAAAACTTCGGTCAAGTTATCGATAAATATAGAAACTGTTGTTATTTATATTGTTTCTGAAGGGAACAAAATAACCATAAACGTCAAGCAAACCCGATGCGTTTGTTTTTGAATCCTTGTATGACTCTGATACTTTGTTTGAAATAAATTATATTAGATAAAATAAATCAGTTAAAATGAAATATATCTGCAATCGCAAAACGTATAGAATACACGATCCTATAATCAGAAACTTGCTCATTATTTCACGAGGAGAAAAGATGCAAGCAGACATAAAGCTTTGCTGAGTAATGAAGCGCATAGTTTAAAGCCAAATAAAAAAGATGACCAAATGGTCTTGGATTGCTCACCTGAAAGGTAGCTATCAAAAAATTGGTGGGGAGCGGTGCGGTGGGTGTGGCACCTAAGGCATGTGTAAAATGAACAGTCCATGGTAAACCAAAATCAAATGAAAACTTAAACAAATATATTTGAAATTTCAATGACAATGAAGTGAATCAAAGAGAAGGTCAGCTAAGGTCAAAGTTCAACTTTGCATGCAAAATTATACAAAAAATTAAAATTTTATTGATGTAGCTTTAAAAAACAAGGAATTAGGTCTGTAGGTCACATAAAGGTCAAGAACGAAGGTGGTTGGAGGTTAAGTACAATCCTATCCCATCCAATGTTTTTTTTTCAGAAGGAGTTGTGTAGGGTGGAGGGGTACCAAGGTGATGTTGGTGGGGTCTGGGTTCCTGGTGAGGGCCACGATCTTCCAAAGCCCATCTTATTATCTAGGCAATGCTAAACCATATATATCTAAGCTCAAGGCCTTTCACTTTCTGACAAGAAGATTTTTCAAAACTTTTTCCTATATAACTTTATTTAAAACCAAGTGACCAGTGAGACTGGGCCAATTTTCATTCAAGGGCCATGACTTGTATAAACTTATTCGAGATCCACTAGACGATAGCACACACACGCACGCACACACGCACGCACGCACGCACGCACACACACACTCTAGGCCTAATGGTTTTAGACAAGAAGACTTTTTAAGTTTTTCCAATAAAAGTCTATGTAAAAACAAGTGTCCCTTGGGGTGATATCAATTCTGACCCCAGAGCCATGATTTATATAACTTTGGTCCACTAGATGATGCTATCAACCGAATATGTAAGCCTTAGGGCTTGTGGTTTCAGACAAGAAGATTTTTTTAAAACTGTTTTTCCTATATAATTATATGTAACATCAAGGTACCCCTGGGTCGGGGCCAATTTTAATCAAGAGGCCACGACTTGTATAAACTTGGCGGAGGTCCAATAGACAATCATACACAACAAACGTCTTAACTCTAGGCCTTATGGTTTCTGACAAGGAATGTTTTAAAGTTTTTCCTACATACGTCTATGTAATATCAAGTGAACCCCGGGACGGGGGCAATTCTGACCCAAGAGCCATGATTTATATAACTTTGGTAGAGGTCCGCTAGCTGATGCTGTCAACTAAATATGTAAGCTCCAGACCTTGTGGTTTCAGACAAGAAGTTTTTTTTAAAGTTTTTCCTTTCAGCTGCTATGGCAACCAAAGTTCTGCATAGAGTTCCATTATATATATTACTTATATAAGGACCATACAAAGATTATTTCTGTAAAGTTTAGTTGCTACTGACCCAGATGTTTAAAGTCAATTGTGGACGGCGGACAGACGGACGATAGACCATGGATAAAATAGCGTACTAAAGGCTAAAAAAAGAATCGTGACAATGCCACGAAACCATTCGAACAATTTAAGCAATACTATTTCTGAACTTTTGTAGTAATCGTGTGCATTACAATGACAGAGAACGTCTAATGTAAGATACTGGTCGGACGCCAAAACTATATTGTCAGTGACAGTGAGCTATTGAGCCTGCTTACCCAAAAATAACCCCAAGTGAGGTAAATAATTCAGCTACATTAAACCTAAACCTACTTACAATAGGCAAAGTGCGACACTAGAGCGGAAATAATAAGAAAATATGTTTAAAGAGACATTAAGCTTCCCCTTGACCCCAGCAACCCTTGTTTTAATCTATAAACTTCTAGTTTAGATAATTTGCTAAGTTACGTAGATGAGCGCTGTCCATTCTATTTGACGCCACCCGCTTGAACAACAACAACATCATTCTATGAACCGGTTTCCCTTGAAAACCTGATTAATAAAATGGTTTGAGTCAACAATCGGTATCTTTGCATGTTCCAACTGGGGTATAGCAATCAAAGCCTTTCAAATTTTATTTCCATTTATTTTGCTATAACATAAACATGCAAATATACGACTTTAGACGCAAATACAACAACCTTTTTAACAATGCATCTAAGAACATTTTTTTTAATATTCATAAATTATATATACAGATCAATATTATAATAAATATGATTGTGGCTATCATAACTTGTAAGAACGTAGAAATTAACGAGATCACATTTTTATAATTTGTAACATTAACACATACATCTTAAGAACGCCTTTTCACTCCCACTTGTTTCACACTTATTCTGAAAATATGCTTATTAAAGCAACAGCGTAGATACAGAAATAAATAATAGAAATAAGAGAATAATGTTCGAAGTAGTAAAGTTCACAAGCTGGACAGACATAATTGAGTTGCTTTGTAGCTATAATTACTATGTCTGGCTAGAATAAACTAAAAAATGCAACTATTATTGTGATTTGTTTTCCCGCAAAAAAAATATTCATACCAATTTCGCTGATTTTAAAGACTCGATTACATTATTTTCTGTGAAGGAAAATACAACAAAATAGCGTTTGTTTGAATCAACCAAGTTTTTGTATTATAAAAAATAATGTTGCATTAAATTTCATCATAATGACAAAAAGAAGAGACATACTTATTCTATATAATTAACACAACTTACACTTCATTATAAATTGTAAAAAAAGAAAAGAAAAATCTGAAAATGCATTTTACATGCCCTTTTGTATCTCTGTGTATAATTATGCTACTTACGATTACTTAGCTATACATGTATTTAAAGCTTGATTTCAGACTTAAAACTATGACTAGCATATGTATAAAATAAAATGATATGACAAGGTTTCCCTACCAATGTTTTAAGGAAACTTTTAAACTTATTAACACGACTTATGACAACATAGAAAGGCAACATTCTCCAAACTGCCTGTCTGATAGTGCAATACAGTATCTATGTTACCCGTTATTGTAATAACATAAGCTGATTATATCAACAACTTTGCCATTATCGTTAAGAGATATATTGATATTAATTGACTGCACGCTTAATAGCTTAATTAGATAATGGCTGCAGTAAGTGATACAACAGTCTATGAATAGTTCATAACTTGCCACTAACGTGAACCTAAAATCGGATCTAGTTTTACATGTTTTCCATTGTATTAACAATCTATAACAATCAATAGTTAGTAAAGAAAAATACTTTTATCAGAGAACTTGCCAGATATTCAAGTAAATTATTCCCGGGCAATGATACCGAAAAAAAAACTGGTAAAATTTCGCAGACAAATCTGATTTTAAAATTGTATTTCAAAACTATCTGTAATGCAGCAGTTAGTTGTTTTCAACAAACATTTATAGATTAAAGAGAAAGATGGTTTAAACATGGCGGCGTGGCCGAGTGGTTAACGTGTCAGACTAGTATACAAAGGATTGCTAGCCGCAAGAGTTCAAACCTCGTTAGGGGCAAACCGTTGTTTCCTTGAGCAAGAAACTTTACACTCATTGCTTAGTACTGGTTAGAACGGATTCGAGAGTGTGTCTATGAGCTAAAAGCTTCTTACACAATCGAACTAAAATAAATTTGGTATAAACTAAACTAAACATGACTTTTTCATTCACACTAGTCTTGTAGGATGTGAAAATATTATTGAAAGTATGGCATCACATGACTGTTATTTTTGTTTATAAAAACAATATATAGTTAACCAATTCCCTGCACTCTCTTGTTGCAAATTCACGTCCAAAACTAAACGTAACCAACTTCAGCCGCTGAACTGTTTTCAAATATCACCTTTTTGACTGACCTTTATGTTTAAAAAATTTAATAAATCTTAAAAAAATAAAAAGCTGAGTTAGTAAATCAGTTACAGAAATAAAGTGCAACTGGATACAGATTATGTCTGAACAGAAAATAATAATTGATTGCCCTAACAATACATTGCCTGCAAATTGTTAAAATTTTACCAATACGTTTTTGTCATTAAGTTATGTAATGTTGCTTGCAGTTTAACAAAAAGCAATATCGAGCGAGATTTCCAGATATGCGTGAGCATAATTAATTCTGCCAGTGGTTTAAATCTTTCTCGGCTGCCAAAGGTAAACTTTTTTCTTCAAACAGTTTTAAAGTAACATGCCAACTTATGAATCATCAATAAAACAGCAGCGGTGTGTGTGTTTTCTATTCTATCTCAAACACTGGCCTGTCTGTATTGCTGAGAAAATATTGTGAGATTATCTCAACAATAAGCATTTCTTCTGGTTAATTTGTACATCGTCCTCATGTTTATCACAGAACAATGAAATGGCTAACGTCTATACTGTAGCTTAATCAATATCAAACACTTTCATCAATGATTGTAAGTTATGATCCACGGAAGGTTTGTTTCGCTCTTACATACATAAAAATTACTTCAGACTGTCATTACTATTTAGTGGTTTCAGTGAAATAACGATATGCCAGATCACGTACATCAAAGTTATTTTCTTGAAGCCATTGTGTCAAGTAGTTTTTGAAAACGTTAAACAATTGAACAAATGCAAACCTGCCAAAGAATAATAGATACAAGAATAGATTAAATATAAATGGAAAACAAAATGCAAAGTTTTGATACTGATTTTTATGTAAGACCACCAGAGTAATTTATGTTAAACATATTTCCGTTATCTACATAATTGTATAGCAAAAAGTATAAGAAAACGTTTTTAGTTTCTGGTATAATTTTTGTTTTTATTGCATAACGAACATTGAATAACTTTATCCATACAAAAAGTAAAAGATATTGTCATAACAGTATCATAACGAATATATGTAAAAAAGTCCAAGATAGAATTGTTTGTTCTATGTCAGATTGTGTCCTGAGGTATTTACTTAAACTGAATGCTTGACATTTGATCTTCACTAGACCTTGCGATTTTGATCGGCACCTTCTAGCATATTATGGCTGTATCAAAACAATTAGGCATTACACTTCAGCTATATTGATCTACCATAATTAAAAGCCTTCCTAGAACGCATGTAATTGGAATTTACTATCATACAACTTCTGATACCTTTGACTCCACGTCCTTTGTTAGTACACGAATAGCAACATTACTGTCAATATAATTAGGAGTGGTTATGATAAAAAATGCTGCTCTACTATTGTTGACTGAAACCTATAAATAGATCACTAATTGTTGATACTGTGAGCTTAAAATGACACCACAGTCAACAACAAAAATATACAGAGTTTATGATTTGATGAAAACATATTCAAATTAAAAAATATTAATAGTGTGTAACAATATCATTTAGTTTCATTATCTTACTAACAACAACATATAAAAAAGGAACATAACTTCTCTTCTCTTATCTTTTTTTTCAACATTTTCTAACTTCATAGCTAGTAAAGCATACACGTTGAGTTGCTTTCGAACAAAGTATTGTTACAAATACCAAAAGAGCTCGTACAAGACCAGTCGAACTAAACAAACTTTTGGTATAGATATTTAAAAAAAGCAGGATAATTTATCATATTTATCTTACGTTGAGGCCTGCTTAATTGAAAAAAAATGCTGCCTTTCTGATAGAAAGTGAAAGTTTCGTTGATCAGTTACATTATTGCGTTGCGATCGGGAAACAAAAATACCCCCCTTTTCTTTCACATCTGATCAAAAACAATTGATTCGTATACGGTTGTTTCTTCATGATTCGTTTATATCTCATATAAAACGTTCTGGTCTTTAACTTCTGCAACCGTATGTGGCTTGTAGTTTTGCGATAAGTGAGACTCGGCGAGATTTCTAGATCTGTGTGTGCTTAATTTAATCCTGCTAGTCTATGAGTGGAAGAATGCAGCCTGCCAATGTATGGAGAATGCAGCCGAGAGTCTAATAGTTTTCTTCGTACATTTTTTTTTTAATTCTTGGGGCTACGTGAATCTTTATTTAAACAGAAGCGGTTAGATAAATCTCGCATACTTTTTTCTTGTTATAAAACGTGTCTGTCTGTGCTGTTATGAAAACATATTGAGATTATCTCAACAATAAACATCGTTTCAAGTCAATGTTTATAATATTATTAGGGTGATCAGGTAAGTCTGCAAAACATATTGCAGACTTTTCGGTGTCGTAGAAAGGATTTAATAATACCCCTTGCCCCCCTAATGCAATGTCAAAAGTAGTGGCCCTTGCAAGTGAACAGATTGTAGTGTAAGAAAGCAAGAATGAAGTACTTTCAAATATTTCTCATGAGCATTCTTTATAGAAAATGCCAAGGATGAAACATTGTTCTTGTTAAAAGACGATTTTTTTTATCTCATACAGAAGTTGAACATGTACATGTGTTGCAGAGGCATGCACTTATTTGACATGAAATGAGAGTGTACAACAGAAAATTCTAGAGGAATACCACAATATGCCAAATAAAATCGAACGGCGGATTTGAGAGAAAAATGGTATTATATCAAACATAAGATTAGTGTTGCTCTTTGAAACTGGAGGATGCCACAAACACGATTTAAATTACAATACAAAATTGCCTCTTGCGACGCAAATACAACCTAATTTAACAATGAATTTATGAATTAATCCAACAGCACATGTATTTAAAACTACAGTTTTTCCCTCTAAATAGTGTACACTTAACAAATGTTCTAACTGGCTAGCCAAACCAAAACTTAAAAATAGGAAGGACTTGAAATTCTGTTCTTCTGTTTTTAAATTTTCACGGAAAGTCGAAATCAGTTGATATTTTCAGGAATGGTGTTTACTTGATTACACTACTATGAAATGACTGTATTCAATTGTCTTTCTTTATTGTTTAACTGTTGAAATAAACCTCAAGTGGCAAATCAGAAATTGTGTTCAGTGTGCATTATCTTAGACGATTCACCATATAACGAGATACTATTTAATTTGTTTTCTATCTTATAGATTTTGAATCATATTCAAATAAATCTGTTTTATTAGAGCAACAGTTTGATTTATACAAACTAAGAAAAATATTTTCTGTTTATATAAATAATACAGGGCGTAAGCTTTTAATATTAGAAAAACGTATGATGTCGATTATACTTTACAATACATGTAAGTATGCATCATTAATAAATTAATTTAAAAACTTAGCAATCAGCAAATACGCTTATGATATACTTGTTTCTCCGGAAGAGGCTTTTGAAAATAATACTTTTATGAAGTGCAATGCTATAAATTTTCTGTCGAGTAAAAGTGCAATAGGCAAAAAACACTTTATATTTCTAACGAGTTCAAACTTTGTTTTAATTTGACATGTTCTGAAAATTAAGAGCTTTAAATTACATCGCCTGAACCTACATTTACTAGTTTCTCCTGAACAGACTTTTGAAAATATTGCTACTTTTATGAAGTACAATAAAAAAGATATTGTATAAATTATAAGATGCATTATACAAAGCCAATATTTTTAAACCAATTCTAATTGTGAATTAGTGTCATTTGTTAAGAAACTTCTGAGCTTAAAGTCACATAATCTGAACATACATTAAAACTAGTGTTAATTAACTAAACAACTTTATTTGTAACAAGAATAGAACAAGAAAACACGGATGTGCTTTTGTCTAAAACCTCAAATATAATGACAAAAACTTAAACTTACATAATCTTTACAGAGAGAAGAAATAATCACTTGTCATGCTTGTCATAATGCATGTAAAACAAAAGCAGAACTAGAAAAAGGTTGCAAGTTTAAGTCTTAAATCGTGTATAGTGTGTACCTTTACCATAATTACACAACAAACAAGTCGGTCCTGACATTAGGTCTTCATAAGGCCTTGGCTTTTTTGGTCAGCACATCTTGGCAAAAAAAAAAAAAATAAAAAAAAAATAAAAAAAAAAAATAACGTGATGCATTAAAATGGTCATTTTGTTTCAGCTAACTGGTGTACTTATATAATATCCTATTCAAGCGTATAATGGAAATATACAATTGCTACCACTTCCGATTGCCTCAACACTACAACCTTTGTTATTTAATATACGAGCATATCATAATTCTCACCAATATTATTAGGAGTGGTATTGATACGTATCAATTGAACCAATTAACTAATGAGCACTGAATATCCAGATACAAATCTATAAATAGATTGTTACTGATAAAATAGCATCACAGTACAAGTATACAGCGCTGACCACCTTATTTAAATACTGTATTGAACTTATTAAATAAATACACAGTTTTCTTTCAACACTTACGCTGGAATAGACATCTGTTTGCTAACCATCTAACAACATTTTCTTAATGAATAAAGCAACCAATATGCAACTATTGACCTATAAAATTTTCCAGTAATGTATTTTTTATACCAAACTTAAACTATAAAAAGAAAGAATGAAATATACTTCACATTATTAATATAAAATTACCCACGCAAACTTCCCTGTACCGTTTCAGTTGATTTTATATGAAAAAAAATATATTTGAAAAGCATCAGCAAAGACAATGTGTTTATTATAATTTAATGTCTTGTTAGTAGCATGCTTAATATATCATTAACAGTTAAGGACGATTTGCTTAATGATGAAAACGTCAGTTGCAATGAATCTACTTTATTTGCTATTGACACTGAGGTCCCTACATTGTGTATTAAGATTTTGTATGTCGACATTTTATGGGAGAACGTTTCTGATATTTTATGCCGCTTTATATATACGCAACGCAAAGAAAATATTTGCCTTTGGGGCACAATTTTAAATCTTAAGAGCAGAGTATGGAACATAAAACATTTTTGGCAAAACTCCAGAAAATGAACGTGTAAACGTAAAAACAAAAGGAGGATTGTATCCACTGTAAAAATGAAATCCAGTTGGAACAATAAGTTTTATAGAACAGAACTACTTCAAAATAAATTCTAGATATAAATGATTATGTCATCCCTGCTGCAAAATTAAAAAAAAGAAGTTTATCGAATCTAACAAACTAAGTTTTCATTTTTACCGAAATCAAATTCCAGAATCCGTCTTGACTCAAGCTTAATCAGTATTGCTTTAAAAACTGTTTTCATTAAAAAATCTTGCCGTATTTTCCATTTCTATTTGTTTATCAAATGAATGTGCACCGCACCAATTAACTGGAAAACGTAATTACCGTTCGTCCTTTATGTTTGCTAAGAACAACTGATTCGTTCACAATTCTTTCCCTGCAAGCATTTTAAACCCATAAATACGTTTTTTTGTGTGTTTTTTTTGCAAATAAACCTGACTTGCAATTTTGCATCACGAGTATTTGAGCGAGATTCCGAGATACGCGTGCACATTATTTTATAGCTTTTCTCTGCAGCAAAAAGGTACAGTTTCTTCACAAATGCTAAAAAATAAAAAGCCGACTCCTGAATCATCATAGAATCTGTCTGAACGCGTGTATGTGTGTATGATATTTTTGTGTACATAACTACTGGTCTAGGCGTGTGTTGCTTTGAGGAGGTATTAAGATTATCTTAGTGATTTACTTCACTTCTGATAAACGAGTACAACATCATTTTTGCTATCACGAAAAAAGCAGTTGCGTTGATGTTATTTTTGTGTTGTATAGGTTCTATAAATAGACCCTGAAATATCCAATAGAAAGTAGTCTTCCAGAATGTACCTAGATATACTTATAATGCTTCCGAAATAGACTATCAATTAATTATCATGATAATATGTCTGTTTTGTTTTCTGGCTTTCGATTTGTTTCAGTTTTCTGTCGCCATCACAAGTAAATAATATTCGTTTTAGTGAAACATATAAAGGCTTGGAGTATGAAGTTGTGTGTTTTCAAAGGAGTTAACTAAAAATTTTATATGATAATAATAATAATAGTTATAATAATAATAAACTCTATAAAAAAAGTGTTATCAGGCAAAAGAGGAACTGAGTAAAGGTACATGTTTCATTATAAACATTAAAATGTATAATGTTTGACGCACGGTATATCAAAGAGAAAGGAAATAAGAAAACACTGTTTTCAATGTTTCGCAGTTTTGTTCAAAATGTCAATAGGGTACTCCAATATTTAATCAATATTTTTTCTACCTTACTGTTATTTGTGAGAAGGTCAATACTGTAGTCAGTCTACTGAAACTAAATTGTGAGCAGGAAAAAAAAAACATATCAAAACGAAGAATGTCGCCGAGGTGACTTAAAGTAGTTTAGAAACGTGTGCATTTCATATAGTGTCCTTAGCAACAAAGGTCTCTAAATTAGTTTAAAATGCTGCACATAGGCACACAAAAAATGGTTTTCCTTTAAATACAGTGGACAGAATGTTAAGTATATAATATTTTCACTGTTAAAATTACGTGTTAGTTTTGATTTCCGCTTGAGTTCAGCTTATTTTTTTCCAAGATTTTATTTTTCCTAGGAGAAACGTGTTTGCATATACAATATGATTACTTATAATCATAATCAATACACTGAATGACAAGTTCAAATAAACTATTCCAAATTCATCTTTGAATTTTATTCATCTTACATTTATTTCATCCTAACAATGGAAACATCTCTACACTACTGTCCATACAAGTATCCACCAACTAGCTAACTATTTTTATCAACGCTTATCACAGACTGTAACAAAACAATAAAAAACAAAACAATATTAATACGGAAAGCATGAATAGTATTAAATATGAAACATATTTTAAAGATAATTTATTATAGATAATTAAAGACAGTTCATTATTTAGTTGCTAGAACAGAGATAACTAGGTCTACTAAGTGATTCTTACTTTTACAATATCCGTCTTAAAAACAAAATGATCATTTAAAATTAAGTACTTTATTATGAAGTATTTTTCATTTAAGAATGGAAGTTTCATACTTTTAAGTACACTTGTAACTGAAAGACCCCTTTCACAAGAATATAAAACATATTCATTAAATTATTGCTCTAATAAGTTGCTTTATCACTGCAACACTTTAATTTAAAATAGTGGAGCTGTTTATACAATATCATTTTACATACATCACATGTAAAAATCAAGTAATTTACAAGTAAAACTATTCAGTTCATTCTTCAGGGAAAAAAATACGGACTGGGTCTTGCTTCTATGGCTATAGCACTTGTCTATAACAACCTTTAACAAACATATGTCAGCAAGACAACTAGATATGTTTCTCTGTTCCTCCTAATCTGTTGAAAAGTGTCCAGAACTTATCTGTTACATATCTCAAACAGAATTTTTTTTAGAACAAGTAAAGAATTCAAAATCAATACTCAGCTATATAATTTGGTTTTACAAACGAATATTGCAGTTTTACCTACAAAAAGTTAATTCGAGACTTTTGACAATAAGTGGCAAAGTGTGTGTTTTAGTACTATCTTCAAAAGCAATCAGTAAATGTTTTTCTTTTTTTCCCAAAACAGAGGTTTTTTTCAGCAATTAAAAAAACAATAACGGAAACGAGCATTTATAAATAAATATGTTAAAAAGTTTTACGTTAACTGTATTACAATCTTAAAAAGTCATTTTAATATGTTCTGAAATTCAGTGTTACTGATTATAATTCTCCTCCTCATCTATGTCTGGAATATTGAAGTGTATATGTTCCGGTTCTTTCTCCTCGACTGACAGCTCTTCTGGTTGTGTCTCTGGATTGAGAGCGTTATACGAATGTGGCCGAACGATTGTTTCCTCTGGTACTGTCAGGCAGCCATTTTGTTTATTGTATGACAGTCTAACATTACGCAAACCGGCTCGTGAACCGCGAACCGGAAACGATTGAGTCCTTCGAAGTCCAGGGGCAGCCCCGTTTTGACTGCGTCGATTCATCATGGCGGCTTTGAAAGATGCAGATCGAAATGAACGAAAAGATTTGATGCTGTTTTTTCGTTTATCTTTATAACAGTAATATCTTATCTTTCGTCGTAAATACCTTTGGAAAGAGTTCCTCAGAATTTTATTACGTAATCCGTACACTGATGAATGAACAACTGGGGCAGATAGGAATAGTGTGATAAAAGTTGATGAAAGAACACTATTCATCTTAAAATCTTCAGAAGTAAAAATTTCTGCTAGCAATATCACAGACAGTGGAACATAGACAACGATGAACGAACCAATTAGCTGAAAAATTGTACACATGGCCTTTGTGCCTTTGATGGATAGACTAGTCGGGGGGCTATTGGGTGCAATTGTAGCCTGAATCACGCAAGTCATTTGAACCATAGTGGCAGCAATGCGACTTGATTGTGTTCTCGCGATACGATAAATATGTGAGTAACAAAATAACATAACTCCCAAGGGAATATAAATGGCTGCTAATAGAAATGAGACAATATATACTTTTCCTGTTAATGACTGAGTGCTAACGAAACAAATGCCTTTCTCTGCGTGGAACACGTAACGGCTACCGCCTAAAAGAGGAGGTAGAGATAAGGTACACGCCATCGTCCAGAACAATAAAAAGCAGACGATCATTTTGACAGCAGTTGCTGTAAGCGAATGGTGAAGCGGACTAGCTATTGTTTGATATTTATCCCAGCTTAATGCCGTAATGGTCCATGACGTCACAAACGTTAATACCGTTAAGAAAAATCCATATAACTGACACACTACAACACCTCCAAACCACTTTCCAGTAAAACTCACAACCGCAGTTGATAAATTAATTAGAAATGTGAGAAGTAATCCGGTACAACCTAAATGAACTAAAAGTATATTCCTTACCGTCCGTAACCGCCGATTGGGAACTATTGCCACTATCATGAATGTATTAAAAGCAAATCCGATAGCCACAAATATCACTAAAGAAACACCACGTGCTGTCTGTGGAACTTCCGGTCGAATCATATCCGAATTATAGTGATAATCCGAATCCATGAAACTATATGTATTATTTTCATGCTTTACAAGAGTGGCATTTCCTCTTACATCCCCACTTGCGTTCTCCTTGATATACATTTCGTAATCTGATAACGGGAACTCAGTTTGCACATGCATTTGCAAAACATAAAAACTCTACTCTCATTATCTAAATGGCGTCTAAATTTATCCATAAACTATTTTCAATCAAAAACACATTTGATTACTTTATCATTTATGTCTACAGCTGCTGTGTATCTACTTTGATTTTTATGACGGCACAAGCGAGCAAAAACCGCTTATCACAATCAGAAATCATTTAAATTCTCCAGACATTAACCGTATATTCTTGCAACATGGATTCATATAATTTATAAATATTTCTAGACATCAAATTTTAACGGAGCAAAATTTCCATCGTAAGTAATAAAATCCCACAGAACCGCAAGAAGTTGCCGTTCTGTAAGGACTATTGCCAAGTAACTTCTTCTGATTTGAAAAGTATCCCTCTGTTCTAGTGTCTTCTTTATTTCTGATTAAATTCCACCAAGCTTCCTTTCAACATGAATCGCTATCTTTAAATCTACACTGTAAATTCCAGTATAGAAGTATTTCTCTCGAGAGTGACTGGAGAAAACAATCACTCTGAGGTAAATTTTGATATTTTAGTTTTCTGCTTGTTCTCTTGTATCCGGTTGTATAATATACCTCACATTCTTTTAAACTGAAATTTACTTTCATACATCACGTTTTATTAACTATTCATCCATTTATTTATGTGAGATTTTTTTCTCCTTGAAATTGTTTTGCCGCAAACAAAATAACACCAGTTTATGCTTTAAACCCTTTTTAACGGTAGGCTGGCAGTTTTTATCAGTTTATCCTCATTATCTAGGTTTTAAACAATAAATAAAGAGTTATTACAGTTAAACTTGATATAAAGGTATATCCATAGCTTTTTTCTACTTGAAATCCTGGAGCGTCTAAAATCCGTGCGTTACTACGAACGCTATAATTCCATTTGCCATGCCTTGAGAATATCCTCGCAAATTAACTTTCCAATTGTGTTACTAAAAATAGAAACCGTTAATTCATCACCGGGTGTATCTGGAAGTATCGTCTGCTGATGAAGTTCAGATTGATTTGTAGCAGGGGAATACTGCTGTATGTGCTGTCGTGCGGCTGAATGATAGCATTTGCACGAGACAAGTAATGAGGCAGGGCAAAATTTTATCCCAAAAAATCAACCTTTTATAATAAGAACCCGAAGGGAAATCGTTTCTGTTGCTGTTTTAACGATCTGTCTGCAAACTAGCTGATAAAGAGGGATTTAAATACAAATAGATCATTATGAAACATAGATCTTACAAGTCCCAAACAAATATACTTACAGTCCTATACATGTATCATTTATTTTTTAGAATAAGCCTCAGGTTGAATGTGTACTTTCACAACAGCAGATGTTCATTTATAGGAATTACCGTCTGTCTGAAATAAAGGACTGTTTTAACTTCTGGTAATGTTTTTATTCCGAACTGCACATCTGGTAATATATTTCACGTGCAATATTCCTTGCAAATAGTAAATGACGTGTTTCATTATAGCAATTAGAGAACACATTTCTCGAGAAGTATCCATAAACACAAGAAAATCATGGTGGCAAACGCATGTAATATTTCGGAAATATCATCACGTTTTCTTCTTGCACATTACACACTATGCTTAACGAAGAAGCTTTTCACTCAATGTAGGCAGTTATATTTTAAGAGATAACCACTCAAGTTGGCTTATCAGCTATAATCTACTGTATGGAGTGAATTCCCAGCATTTGAACTAGCTTTTTGGACCGTTACCAAACAGTTTATACATTCATATTTTGTTAAACTATGAACTCGTGTAAAATCCTCTAAGCAAAAATAAACAACATTTTGTTATTCCTCTTATGTTAAATTTGAGATGTGCTGAAAATCCAATAGTATTTTGCACGAAAGGCTGAACACTTGTTTTTTTTTTTTTTTTTTTTAAAAAAAAAAGTCGTTGACAGCAATACTTTGTTTTACTGTAGAACAATTATGAGCCTAATTATTAATTCTGACTTGCTAATTAAAGTCACGTGACCCATACAGAGCTTGCTGCTAAAATGAACACTATGTTCCAATCCTTCAAGCGTTCAATTTCGCAATTCCTTAAAAGGAATGTCTAAAGCTAGCAATTTTCCGAAAAATCTTTATCTTTAATTTCATCTAAACACGCACATGAAATGCTTAAACAACCCGCCCACATAATCCGAAAACTGCTTTTTATGTAAGGGTAAAGTTCAACAGACCTTTCAGTTTTCAGTTTAAAAAATGGCAAGTTTCTGAATCCATATATTTGTTTAAAATGTAAATAGAATTTCGATCCTTTCTTTCAATAACAATTCAAAACATCTGTTCTTACTTTATTTGAAATTTCGTACAGATATGCTTGTTTTATGACATTTAACGAATTCATGTACTCTTATACTTTTCTGACTTGTTTAACAAACCTCCCCCACTGTCCTCTTCACACATAAATTCCTTGCATCATCCACTCACAGCTTATAACCTAATCTTTATATCTTCTCAAGCCTTTAATCCAACCGATTTCCATTGTTTATTCAATGGGTCTTTGTTTACACATGAAGATTTCCATACAGTAGTTCAGTGATGGAGATCTTTAACACAAGGCGCTATTAAATCCATATTACCTGTAAACAAAAGGTATATTTGAATCAAACTTTGAATTGTTTCCAAGAATGAAATATAAACGAAAAGTGTTTTTACCAAAGAAAAAGGTGATAATGTTAATGTGAAAATATTGGCGAAACTGATGCCGTATGGCGACTGTGGGAATTTTTTCAATAGTTATTCCAGCGCGTCTGGCCAAAACAGTGACAATCTGGTCAAAATCCGAGAACAATATTCTATTAATCGCTTCCAGTCAAATCCATTTTCTTCAATTATTTTTCCGTCTGAAATAAAACTGTGAGGCAAGGTGAAACACAGGTTGTAATTTAAAACCAGTCTGTGGGCAGGCTATGTAACCAGTATTTAAGTACAGTAAGACATGAAACATGTTGCTTCTTATATTAATATCCTTGTACTAGTAAAAGATGTACATGTGTCATTTGTTATTCATGCATGTTTGATTTTATTCTATTTTTGAAAATGGCGAGTTTAGTAGTACGAGTTACAAGGTATTTTGCCACTATATTTTCCTCTCAAGGTAATATTTTATGATCTTTCATATGTAAACATGTAATCAAAGGTCATGCACATGAACCCTACATTAACTTAATCGCAGCGTTGAGAGGGATGGTTTTTGTAACACGAGAAAACTTCTTCTAGTTTATTAACTTACAACGATAATGTTTACGTTCTTATGATCTGAAAATTTCGTAGAATTTCACAGATTCCATTCTCAAGTATAAATGGTTCTTTTATGTTTGTAGCTGGCACTAAAAACAATTGTTAAACCTGTTTGAAAGTTCATTAAAGTGTGCCAGGATCTGAATGCAGACACTATGTCTGTGTAAGTCAAGATTTCTATATTTTATTGCAGTTAAACTGAATATTCAATTCGTTACGTACTCCTGTTTCTATATTCATTGAATGATATTGTTTTTCGTGGAGGCACAACATCAACTTTTCTTTCTTTCCTTCTTTATTTCCATTATTTCTTTCTATCTTTTATCCCTTTCTGGCATTTGTTTATATTCGTCTTTGTATTTTAATTGTCTTCTGTATTTCCCTTTCTTTTTTCTGTTTTCTTTCTTTCAGCTTTCTTTTTTCTTCCGTCCGTCCGTCCGTCCGTCCGTCCGTCCTTCCTTCCTTTCTTTCTTTTTTTCTGTTAAAGAGTTTTCATTTGATCACATATCATTCTAACAAGTTATTGTTTTTCAAAGCTGCTATTTATTTTTACAAAGCTATCTTTTTTTTACATTTCAATAGACACAGAGAAAAACTGAATTATGGATAGAAGAAACAACGCTACTTTGGATTTTGAATAGCCTAATATATTAATAATAGAATTCATAAACCGATAATAAGGGTTCATTATGAACTGAACAAACAAATTAATATCCAATAAATGGGACAAATATTTATAGAAACCAAATGATCCTTAACTCGCTACTAAGGTAAACGCTTTTAAATTTCTCATACTTCTGCGTCCTGTTGTTTTGTTCCATTGAACATTCTTATATAAAAAATAGAAATAAAATCTGAAACGTGGTTTAAATGAAAAAAATCAATGCAGAAGAAAACCTTGTTTATTTAAGCATTCATGTTTATTGTCAGTTGTTGTGCTTTCAGTTTATCTCATAATTCATAGACTCGTCCTTCTATCTAGTTGTGTATATGTATTTCCGGTTCCGGTCGCCCTTATGACCGACTCCCTCACCCATCTCCGCAGAGTTGAGTTATTTCAATGTTGTGAGCAATGTACTTTGATGATAAAACAAATACATTTTCTTTTTTCTGCATTTCTAACTTCTTCTCGTGGAGCCAAAGTTTCGAAGTGTTAAAAATTCGCTTTCCATAAAGACAATAGAAAATAAAAAAGTACAATGACATCCGTCTACGGTTATAAGAAGCTTTAAAATACGAACACTGAAGAATAACTGGGCTTCATTTAGCTGGCATAATGAACGGGTCATATAAAAGGTATCTATAAAAAAAAACAAAATGGAAAAAAAGTGCATCTTAACATTAGAAATGCCAGTTGTATTTAGTAGGTACTGATAGATGTATCATCAACTATTTCTTCTTTCATACAGCTCAAAGGATTAAACGCTCACGATATGTCTGTTGTATTTTTTTCTTTAAATAGACGCTCTGAGCTATATATACATGAACACACGTTTCATGTTCTTCAAATTCTTCCCTCCTTTATCCTTTTTTAAATCAATATTTTATCAATTCAGAATAAACATATGTTATGATAGTGATGAAAACAATAATAGTGTTAATGATGATGATGATTGTGGTGGTGGTGATGATATTGGTGGTGGTGATGACGTTGGTGATGATGATGATGATTGTGGTGGTTGTGATGATGGTGGTGGTGATAATGATGATGATGGTGGTGGTGACAATAATAATGATGATGATGGTGGTGACCACGATGATGATGATGATGAAAATGGTGGTGGTGGTGTTGACAACGATGATGCTGATGATGATCATGATGGTGATAATGGTGATGATGATAGTGATTGTGACAACGATGATGATGATGAGGGTGGAGGTGACAACGATGATGATGATGATGATGGTGTTGGTGACAACGCTGATAATGATGATGGTGGTGGTGGTGGTGACAACGATGATGATGATGGTGGTGGTGATGGTGGTGGTGACAACGATGATGTTGGTGGTGGTGACAACGATGATGATGATAGTGGTGGTGGTGGTGGAGGTACGACGATGGTGATGATAGTGATGGTGGTGGTGACGACGATGATGATGGTGGTGGTGATAACGATGATGATTGTGGTGGTGGTGGTGGTGACAACGATGATGATGGTGGTGGTGACGATGATGATGATGGTGGTGACAACGATGATGATGATAGTGATGGTGGTGGAGGTACAACGATGGTGATGGTGGTGGTGGAGGTGGTGGTGAAGGTACAACGATGGTGACGGTGGTGGTGAAGGTACGACGATGGTGATGATGGTGATGGTGGTGGTGACAACGATGATGGTGATGATGGTGATATTATCATTATTTTTGTTACAAATATGAAAATAAATAATAAATATTATATTTCATATACAGCTACTGTATCTGCATGCATGTCCTATGTGCAGTAAGATCACTGCACGATGTTTGACAAAATGGTGTAATTCGTTCATAAACGTATTCTGTTGTATTCATAAAACAACTGACACGACTACAAGGGTAAGATGATTCTGTTTGTCATAAACATTTGAGTTTTAAGTTAAAACCTTTCATTACTGTATGTGAGCCACAAGAGAATAACATGGAATATGCCTTACAATCACATAAAAAAAGAAAACAAATAATAAAAAAAAATAAAAATTCCCCATGCCTGGTTTGCACTAATTAACAAAACTTGGTTTCTTAGAAAAATATAAAATTGAGCCAAAATAAATAGTTTGTTTCCAGAAGCGTCTTTAAAAAAATCTAAAGTAATTAGGACAGCGTACTCAAACTTGAAATACCAGAAAGACAGGTAACTGTCCGCAAAAATAAAGTGCACTAAGGGAAAATAGTGCAATTGACTCAGGAACAAAAATAGTGTCTGTCGAAATACTAGAAGCGAGAAACCTTCTATTATCCCAAGCAAGCAAAAACAATATAAAACGAGGCATAAGACAGTAAAGTTTTTATAGTCTGCTTATATACTCTGATGTGGATCCCCAAGTTAATGGCACATAATAACCTTTACAATACTGTAACAGATATGCGGAGCAGCTGTGTGTTCAAGCAGAATTTGGTATAAAACTGTATAAATTTACCAAAAGAGAACAGCAATTCCGTTCCTGATATTAAAAAAGTGGTATTGCAGACAAGATATCAAGAGAGCATGTGGAGTTTCTAATAGTGTAATGCAATAAAGTAAAGAAAACAACACTAATATTAAAGAAATGGGAATCACGGTGCTCGTGTTTGACAGTTTTGTTGTAAATAAAACACACCAAATTGTATAGTCTAAATATTTGTATACTTAATTAAGTAAAGACAAGTTTGTTCTTAAAAGCCAAAGTCTCAACAATTCGTCTCATATCGCAGAGAATAATATTACTGATATTTTTACATGTCCTTTTTCTATCTTCAAATGAGTGAAAAAAATCTGTTTCGAGTTTCGTTTAAAATAAAAACACTAACCAAGTTAGCAGACTCACAGTTGTGGTTCAGTCTTGTTCCGGCTCGCCTCGGCGGGACGGTATTAGGATAGAGTTTCTGATAGTGTAACGCAATAAATTAAAGAAAACAGCTCTAATATTAAATCACAAGATTCATTTTGGATTATGGGACGTATTGCTGCATAGTATAGGGATTCCGAAGTTTTGTGAGACTCTCGATATCAGTCCGAAAGAGAAATGTTGGTATTTTTTTTTTACTTTTTACGTGAAGCTTCAGATACTGATGGTACTTGTCTTAGAAAATATGCAATTGCAAAATGCTTGCGAAATCTTGTAACGTAAAACAAAGAGAATATTGTATTAGTGAGTGTAGAACTTTAAAGAGGTCAAGTATCTGTTATTATTCCAATGCGCTAATGAAACCAAATTATAAGGTTAACGCACGTTTTTTCGTGTTATAACATCTGCAAAATCCCGAGGGATATGATGGTGCCCTCGGGATTCTGCAGATGTTATAACACAAAAAAACGTGCTTTAACACTATTCTAGCATTAAATGATCTTGAAAAGACATGTTTACGAAAAAATATATAAATAAATGAATAATTGTACAGTTGCCTTTAGGTTTTATGGTGTTTTGAATATGCGTTTCAGGGCGACACATGTTTTCAACTTGTCGAGCGGCCATCTTGAAACTTAAAAAGTGTCGATTAGAATATATTTGGAAGGATTTCATGTGGATTTACAATTGAACAAGGCCAGCCATTGATTTTATCAATAATCATGAATTTTTCGTCTACGTTCCGACCTGCGAAGTTACATAAACTGCCGATTTGGGGCAAGAAAGACGGATCAGCGTCCATTATTTACAAAGGCCCTGTAACGCGCATAACTGAAAACGGGTTATAACAGCGCGTGGGCGCAAGAACTTCCTTGTTTTCACACCTTTTTGCTCTCGTTAAAACATAGGCAAAACGGGCAAAAACAAGCGATTTTATGCTAGAATGATCTTAAAATAATATAATTTAAGGGTATACAGTTTATTGAATACTAGTAAAATATTTTTTGAGTATAGTGGGTTATGTATATACACGTGTAAAGTACGGAATACCGTTAGGGTCATCGGGGTTGGACGTTATAATCCAGAGGGCGACAATGCGATAGTGCGATAATGCGATGGCGACAGTGCAATAATGCGATGGCGAAAATGCGAAAACGCGACAGTGCGATGGCGACAATGCAATAATGCGAGGGCGACAGTACGATATGACTTTATCGCATTATCGCGTTATCGCACTGTCACCATCTCATTATCGCACTGTCGCCATCGCATTATCGCACTGTCGTCATCGCATTATCGCACTATCGCATTGTTGCCCTCTGGATTATAACGTCTAACCACGATGGCCCAAACGGTATTCCGTAGTAAAGTGCTTCAAACGGGTGTGCTTTATTTCTATTAACTTTCATACCAGTTTTCCTATATAGATTTTGGTTATACATACAAGTTATAATAGTGTTTCGTACTCGTATCAAATGTCATATGATTTAAGTTACGTTTTCGAAAACTAATTGTAGACTGTATGTTGAATTTTATGCTGTTCCATACACGCACATTTATGCAAAATATAAATAATTTATATCTGCTATTTAAATTTTCCCGCCATGAATATTTTTCATATAACCATGTCACCCGAGTAGATTTTTTGGCTGTTGATCAGCAGACATATATATATTGGACGATCTTATAAAAGACTCTGGTTTTGAAAACAAAGTAAATATAAATTATATGTTGTAATTGATATTTATTTGCACTGTACTGTTGTAAATTGCTTTATATGTTTCTGTTTGTTAAACTGTAAATATGTTATTATCTTCAGAACTGGAGGAAAATAAAACACAACAATAAAACACAACAAGTTTGACAGTTTTGTTGTAAATAAAACATACCAAATTAGAAAGTTTAAATACTACAAGATATTAAGAGAGCATTAGGAGTTTCTAATAGTGTATTAGGATAGACATTTTCTATGAAAAACAGCGAAAAACACCAAAACCGACGAGTTCAGTGTATTTTTCTTTGATTACTCCTGGCAGAACATGTTCCCATTTTGACCGGGTATACCCTATCCACAGATATATGTATTTCCCCTGACGATAACTGCCTTCCATACCCGTATGAGGTAAAACCATTTAAAATTATATTTGCTTTAGTTATCTTATATACATATCGGAAGATCATGAAAAAATGCAGAAAAATGCATATGTAAATTAACAATTCAAAGAGATGTTCTTGAAACTTCTGTAATAAAGTTATCCGTACAGTTGGCTGCCCCGGCCCTCGGGGTTTGTAAGTATAAAACTCATGAGACAAACACTGCCCAAAACATTGTGTTGAAACATGCATAAACTGGGCAAGGGATAAGGCCTTTATTATAGCATCAAAATGTTGTCCCCAGGGGTTGTCTGCCATTGCCCTTGTGGTTTATAGATGTGTAAAATCGTGAAAAGAATGAATTAATAAAAATACACTTAAAAGATTGATTAAAAACAACAACAACAACAAATGGACTAATGTTTTATGCAATTCTCAGCCTGTAATAAAAAATGAGAGTCCATTGAACACATATGCACCATCAAGTATTAAACAATTGTATAGACTTCATGCTGAAATTACTTTGTCAACGGGCCGGATGCTAGCTTTTTTAAAAAGCTAAGCTGTTGTATAAGGTTAATGCATATAATACCAGTCATGATACTTTGCCTTTACCCTTTCAGATGACACGCAGTTGTTCGGTTATTTATAGAGTTCATTCTTCCCTATTTGATATCATATATTAAGTATTCCTAGTTAAGTATAAGGTCTATAACGTCTTATTACATTTCAAAGAATCGTTCAAAGCATTGTTTTATGAGGTGCAAGGTATCTTACGAGTTTTAATGACTATATTATATCGATTTCATGGAAAGGTCGGGGAATATCAAGTTAATCTAACAATGAAAACAGTTGTTGGGCATCTGAAAGGTTTCTATTCTGATTGTTATAATATAACTCTTCGCAATAGCGGTCATAAAGCAATACCTTTGTAAATAACAGTAATCTGACTTGTTCCGTTCGCATGATTGTTACTGTATTTACTAGGGATGCAAGAGGTTAACCGGTTAACCGGTTAACCTACCTTATAATCGGTTAACCGGTAACAATTTTCCGGTGAGGTTAACCGAAACAAAAGGAAGAGAGAATGTTAAAAATATAAACATTAAAAGTAAAAACTACCAAACAAGCGCGCCGCACTGTCAACGGTATGTATCGATCGTCATGGTGATAAACCCCGGGTGCGTGTAGATCAATACACGTGTCACACTTATACACAGGACGTCTCTCGTTTATTTGGTAATTGTCACTTTAGCAATTGTATTGATGAACAATTATATAAACATTGCGCCTCCTGTTTGCCGCTGCCAATTAAGAGTTTAACTGACACTATTGTTTGTTTTCTACTCGCTAAATAAAAACTTAACTTGAGATTAAAGGAAAATCGCCATTGATGATTTCTTAATAATTAGCACGTCAAATCAGGTTTGTTTTTCGAAGCAGTGGCAATTTATGTAATGTCTAAATAATTTGTTTTTCGACAGTAAGACTTGAATGTGTAATAAAATAAAAGATAAAACTCTTCCGTGTTTTTTTATTTAGTCTATGTACGTAATGCATTACATTTAATTATAAGAATGAAACATAAAAACAAAAAACAGACTAAAACGTTAATATTACCAACAAGAATCGCATACATTTATAAAATGAATTTAAAGCAGTAAGAAATTACATCCGAGGGGAATGCACATGTATCTATTAAGCGATCACAATATACTCTTTCGTCCCGAATAAATATCCGAATAGTAAACACTATCCCGTCAACTTCCGGTTTCACTTTAAAAGTGTACATATCATAAACTGTAACTAGTCGGCACGAAAATATTTTACTGTTTATCGGTTAACCGGTAAATTTACCGGTAACAGCGTCAGGTTAACCGGTAAATTGAAAAGTTACCGTTTGCATCCCTAGTATTTACAATTGATTGGTCTGCAATCGACCAGTAAAGTTGCTTTTTTGGAACCGACTATTGCAGTAACGCCACAATAATTACCTTTATCTGTTCTGTTAAAACTGCGGTCTGATGGAATAAGTCTAACCAGAACATAATGATGTCACATTTTCAGTGGTTTGGTAACATACCAGATAAAAGACATTTTTATTAACAAAATTTATGTAAATTTTTTTGTAAGTGTTCAAATTCAGAAACACGAGAAGGCAACATGTTCAGCTCTGTTTGTCGCTAACGACCTGTTTCTGGTGCACGCAAGTGAAACAACTTATCATTTGATATTATATATACGATCTACAAGTATATATGTATATTCTGACGGGGAATGTAGGTTAATATTAAGTTGTACTCAGTTTATACTTGTTTGCTAAGATAACCGTTTATACCTTTTTCCCCTTTATTTTATTACACATATTTAACACTTTTTCTAGCAGGAATTAAGACGACAAACCAGCCAATTGTTTGATCTAACTGCAGATCTTTCGTTGAAAGCAACAATCACAATCAGATCTTCAATTTGCGAAGAAAACAGACTTGACACATTTCATTTTAAAACGTCCAATTTAAAAAAAAAATCACAGGTAATTGTACTTTTCTTAGTAACTTTTCTTTATTTGTAAACATTCAAAGATATGGTTTTCGCAAGTGATATGGAAAGCAAACAGACAGACAGACACTATTCATCTTTTTATCAAAGTATTCGTTTCAGTGTGCACTTTTTTTTCATTGTAACCGAACTTACTTTTCTATGTTTTGTTAACCTTCGATATATACATTTCTTTGCTGTTAAATTTAAACGTGTTTGATTTTTATGACAGCTACATGTACCCGTTGTTACAGCTGATTATACTTTTTCTTTTTTTAAAGTTTAGTTTGTATAGATATTTTGTTCAAGTAAATTACCTTGTAGCACATATATTTTTACACAATTTTGAACTTTTTTAGCGTACCAATGATTATAAAACAAACAAACAAACAAACAAACAAAGTTATATCGCTGTGCACATAAATATTTATTTTATGTTTGCTTTCAGATTTATCATAATACACATATTTTATTAATAACATGTGACATATAATTCTAAACATCGTGAAAATACTAAAACATCACAGACACAAAATCAGGCATGCATGGTGGCTGATCTCTGCCATTTCATTCTGGCGTGTTGACAGTCTTTGAAGAACACCAACACGCCAGAACGAAATGGCACAGATCAGCCACTATAGGCATTTTAATAATTGATGAAACATGTAGAGAAACTTTTTGTTTCAGCATGAAACATTACTCGTAGAAATTTGCGTGATACACTTTAATTATTTTCTAACAAGTCACAGTATTATCAAGAAAAGGGTTTCCATATGAAATTTAATCATTTTCAATTATCGAAAAACGAGACATTGCAAAAAATGAGCACACATAAATACGACGTAGGCTACTTGTGCGAAAACACATGAATATTTGTTAGTAACTAAGAAGATAAGAAAATCAAACTATGTGTTAAAGAACACACACAAAAAACAACAACATCTATAAGTATGTCTGACGTACTTTTGCTATCTTTTGTCGTTTTAAAATACAAAAGGAAGCTTTAACACTTTGTAATAAAAATACCTATTTTTCTGGGGTGATCTCCTTTGAGAGGGTATATCGTGAAAACTGAAAGGTAATGCTATAAAAAGAATCTGTTTTTATAATTGTGATGCAGATAATGTTTTAATAAGGACAGTGGCACACTGATGAGCAATATGGGGCCATCATAGCCGTCTTTTAGAGTTCCAGCCCTTTATCATATTTCATGTTTTGTCAGAAGCATACCTCAGGTACCTATGAAACTTAAATTATTGATAGGTCTTTTTAAGAGTTATACCTTTGTGTTTTTTTAAGATTTTAGAATTTGTTGCACAGGCATGACATTGACTGATTTCCTATCTTAAAGGTTAAAATTGTAGGTTTCTGTAACCTAAATTTCAGATTTTGTTATGCTGGCATAACATTTTGAATGATTGGTACCATTTAGAATAGAAGATTGCAGACTGCGTTATGCCAGCATAACATTTAAATTGTTTGTAACCTTCAGAATTTGAAACATTTTGATTTTAAATTTGTTATGCCGGCATAACATTAGAATATTTCATTACTAATGTCGTCCATTTTAAAAAGGGATTGTTCATTCATTCCCATTTAAGATATATTGATATTTGCATTTTTACCTTATGAAAATGAAGTATATTTTTCCATTTTTAAACCAACTCAAGGAAAACAGACAACAAACCAGTGGGTAAAAACATGAAATTTTATTCTTTATTACTAAAACATTATGTCGGCATAACAAATTCGAAAATCTTAAGTAACAAACTCTTAATTCTAAACGATACAAAACATTCAAATGATATGCATAACAAAATCTAGAAAAAAGAAAAAAGAAACACACGCATTCTTCTGAGATTTTAAAGTTGAAATATTCATACCTTAAACTCGAATAACAAAATATGAAGCCAAAAGGCGAATAAAGAAAATTTCAGATGTTATGGCGGCATAACAAAGTCTGAAATTAAAACCTTTCAGATTCTGTATTTAAAAAGCTACAAAAAAAATTATAATGTTATATTCTCATGATAAGCAGGCATAACAAATTCTGAAATCTTTGTTACAAACTTCTGAATTTTTAAGATAAAGAAAATTCAAATGTTATACCGGCATAACAAATTTTGAAATCACAAACAAAGTTACAAAAACTCTGAATGGTAAAAAACAAAACATTCAAATGTTATGTCGGCATAACCAATTCTGAAATCTAAAGAAAATCATTCTGAATTCTTTAAATAACAAGTATTCACACGTTAGACTTGAATAACAAACAAGAGCTCCGCGGAGTGGCGCCAACGCTCGTCTGTTTTACAGACAATGAGGGGGCATAGTTTACTTAAGGCTTTGTGCATTACTCCTAAGAAGGTCTATATACCTCTGACGTTTCATGTCAAAATGTTGATATTGTTCATATTGAAACTTTTGATACCTTTGATCATTGAACTTAATAAACAGTTTTGACAAACAAAATAAGTTAAAAAGGGACAAACTCCAAAAACATAGCTTTCAGAATAATGCCCTTTGTGTTACAAAAGCCTCTTGTCATGGTTAGCAAGCAGTCCAAGTTTCATATTGATATCTTTGATAGTTTTCAAATCATTCAACTTAATAAGCAATTTTGACAAAAATTGTTAGTTAAAAAGTGGAATTACTCCAAAAATATAGCATTAAGAACTATTCTCCTTGTGTTACAAATGCCTCTTGTCATGATAAGCAAGCATTCAAAGTTTCATATTGATACCATTTAAATTGTTTGAGTAATGGGCTGCATTAAAGTTTTTGCACAACAACGACGACGACGACCCAACGATCATAATAGCTCGACTTTTTCTTCGAAACAGACGAGCTGAAAATTATATATTAAAGTAATAAAAAATCAGCTGTTATGCAGGCATAACAAATTTGATAATTCAAACTTTTAAAATTCTGAATTCTAAAACCAGCATAACAAAATCTGAAATTTCAAAGTTATTATGAAGAAAATCCGCAATCTCTTTCCATCTTCAAACACTTTTAAAGGTTACATAAGATTTGAGGTTAAAAAAATTAAATTACCCTCCGACTCTGATAAAGAAGACTAACTACATTCTTACTTACGCTAGGTAAGTGCTTCTGATTCTAAAACATGCATAAAGTCGGTATGAATCAATGTTCAGAGGAAAGCCTTACGAAGAAGCTAAAATATGTCGTATTGAAGTGCCTAGACAAAGCAAAAACATGCAATAACAGGTACCAGGGAAAATTATTCAATTATGGTATAAGTCACGTTTAATGTTGGCATGTTTAGTAATATTAAGAATTAATCCCCCCTCTCCATTTATTCAGTCAAATAGGTTTAAACATGGAAAAACGACAATAAAGTTCAAATCATTAAGATTTTGTACATATCCTTTCTGTAAGTATGGACTTCAAGAATTAAATATATCTTCTCCATAGATACATGCTCACGCCTTTTACTGAGGAATTAAAGCTTTCAATGGGCTCAGACGTATTATCCCAAAGGTATATTCCCTGTCAATATCAATTGCGCCAACGACCAAAGCGTCGCTTTCCTTGGAGACATGTCTGTTAATGATCTTTTTTTAATGCATTAGGCGAGTTGTCTTGTAAAACAGATTTGATTAGTCTTATATCGATTATCGCCCCAAAATGATTGCATCTGTGTGACCAACGATGCCGACAGCTGCTCAACAATATATCGCATTGTTTTGTGTGTAGTTCTTCTTGTAAGGTGGGTATCAAAGGGGCTATTACATGTTCTGTGTACATAATATGACATAATATACCTCTATGGCATAATGCAAGTTAAAAACTCATTGACTTTCATTTCATCTAGAGCAGTCAGTAGTGTACAATAAACAGGGTGTGTAACAAAACATGATACCCGCCCTGTAATCTCGTGCAGACTGTTTTCATCGACCCAGTTGTCTTTTTCAGGCACGCAGTCATTAACATTCATTACTGGTACCACATTAAAGCTTAATTAACTGAGACACGTTTGGATTTTTGTCCAAGAATACACCTCATGCCCTGACCAGTATTTGTATTCGGTACCTCCTTTAATCTGTAGGCTAACTCTTAATCAAATCTAGTGCTATATATTACGATTTCTGTTTAAAAAATTGTAAAATGACTTTTTAGTAAACAATTTAATGGAATGATTTAGGTAATTGGCTGGGTTACATTGTTTGTGTATTAGTTCAGAACAAAGGTTATATTCTGTTCAATGTTATCATATTGCGCTAATAAAATCGCGCTATAGCATATTAGTCTGCGAGAAGAATTCATTCATATATTACAGTGGAAAGAAATCAACTTAATAACATAAATCAACCATCAAACTCTATTTCAGCATCTACAAAAATGCCGAGCATTTCATTCCTTTAAAATTCAGACAATTTTACTTCTATTGAAGCTGAATGAATATTTAAACTTATTAAACATCTTTTGAGTAACTTTAAGGAATTAAGTGTAAGTGTATTTTTATTATGGTTTCGTATTTAAAAATAGTTACAATACACAAACTTAAATGTTCAAAGGTAACATCCAAAAACTTCATTTTTATTGAAGCTGAATGAAAACTAAACTTTCTAAACAGCATTTGAGGAACTCTTAGGAATTAAATGCATTTTGTTCTGGTTTTGTATTTAAAATGCACAAGCTTAACATCCAAAATTGGTAAAATAATGATTGACGTACCAGTGGTTTCCCATTACCCGAAGCAAAAAAAGTTGGTTTGAAAAGTGTACATGTACTGATCATTCTTCATTGATTCAGTAACAGAAATGTCAATAAAATCAAGATATTGTTTGTTTGGTTCTAACAGATTATATAATTTTGAATGTATTCAAGTTTTCTAGCTCAAAGATCGTCAAGACATATGGCACAGCAACTCGACCACGACTTAAATAAGGAGTCCCTGTTATACAGATATTTGATTCAAAAGGAAGAAAAAGCGGATAAAAGAAGGTAATAAATATCCCACAAGGACTAACTGTAGATCAAAGTACTTATGATGGAAAGGTAAATTAGAAGAAAAAGTATGATAATGACACCGGTCTTGAATCCTTAGAAGCTTTTCAATGTGGAGATTAATGAATCGAGAAAAAACCATCGCTTCCTTCACCTGATAACAGAAACAGCTGGTTGTGTATAATAGCTGTTTGAATAAGATTTATTCAGGGTAAAGACAAGTTATTCAAACCTTTGAAATGCTATGTAAATAAACGAGATGGAAATATGTTGAACACACAAACGGATAGTTATGTGTCTGTTTGAATGTCTGTTTTGTCAATTTAGCGATTTCTTGAGTTTTTCCTGATTTATTTTGCGAAATAACATATTGCATATTGTAAAGAATATTCAGATAGTTCTGCGCCTAAACGGAAAAAGTATAAAAACTTTAAATTTCTAAATACGGATTGCCATCTCCTTTCAGAAATTAAGAAAAGAAATTACCGACAAAGTCCAAGGCGACAAAGTGGACCAATAAAAGAGAATCACACTGTGCAAATCCTGATCGTTATCAGATAATCAAGTGATGATTTCGATATATCGCATACGCAATCTATTTAAGACGTTTCACCTACATTCTAACCACTAAATAAACTTAAGATAATTTAAAGATGTCAAAGAAACGATAAATAAATTCTGAAAGTATTGTGAAATGAAATTATCTTCTGGAGTGGGTTTCATCAAAATTTCTTACTGACAAAATTTGATCCGAAGTGCATTTTTCTCTCTAACGCGTTTCAACAAAATTCCTAAGATCTACAGTGCAAAACGCTTCTTAGTTGAGGAGCGCACACGAGATGTCCTAAGTCCATTTTTTTTCCTGCTAAGTGAGTTGCACTGTGAGATATTTACTAGAATGGCTGCTTTATTTGCAAAGTTCGAGTAAAGGAGACGGATTTTTCGACGAGAGAGTGTGTTTAGAAACCATTCTCAGGTACTCGATACGGAGGAAAAACTGATATCGAGGTACAGGTTCGACAGAAATTCAAGTTTTTTTGGAAATAAAAAAATGCTGTGAAAAATGAAGTTCGACTCCCAACAGATCGAACGATGCATGCGATTCCACCGCGTACACAGGTATTGCGTTTTATTCTGTGTCTATTTAACTTTTCTGTAGTTCAGCTTCCTTGCGCTCCTGAATGGCGGTGTTTCCGATTTTCTCTCAAGTCCTTGCCTTCCGTTCGGCCATAACAGACCGCTCAACCTTTGAACAGTTTTCTCTAAGTTGATACTGTTTACTTTCCATTTTGCAGACAACAAGTGCGAGCATGATAGAAAAAAAGATGTTTATTTTCGGCTTAAGATTTCTTCCTCCATTAGAAGAGTAGCTCCTAGGAGAAAATTGTCTTAGGAATTTTTGTTGAAACGCTTGTAAGACAAATCTTAGGATCGTGCTATTTTTTTTCTTAGGAATTTTGATGAAACGCACTCCTGAATTTCACAATGACTTAGGTTATTAAAACATTCAAAACACGTCTTCAGTTTTTTAAGTTATTTTCTGTTTACATGAACAGGTTTCAAAGGATTTTTCATACCTTTGAAATGTTAGGTCACGCTACTATAGGGCCCAAATCATAATCAAACTTATTTTCAAAACACCGCCAGCACAACAGCAATCCGGCTTGCTCTGTTGACCCGATTCACCAATTTTAGTGGTCTGATATCGACCACAAAAGCTTCTAGTTTGAAGCCAATATTGTAAGTGTACAAAATTAATTACTTTCAGGTGTTCTGTGACACTGTGAGTAGTTGGTGTGGAATTCAATCTGCCTAATATTAACAAGTCATTTTGACAGTGTGAAGCAATTACTTATTCATCGTCGGTTACCACCGGTACATATTCCGGACCACTACATAATGAACTGCTGGACATTGACTGCAGACTATTCCTTTTCATCTATATCAGTTAGCAAAAGTAAAGTAACTCTTTGTCCGATGAGATTCCGCATTACAAATAGATACTCTTCAATGTGGAGAGGAGGCATAACGACAATGTTACTTAAAATAGACGTATTTTCCAGGATTTAAACATAGCCACGAAAGGCAAATTGTAACACGTAATTTTATTGGCTGAGATTGCGCAATGGAAATCTTTCGAAAACCAATGAAAAAAGGCTATGAATTATTCAAGATTACGAAATTTTACCAAACAATGGCCCCACGTTAGATGAATAGATTGAAACGGAATGGATCTGGGTTTCCGACGATGTTACTTATTTACATCTAAGCTTACATTATACAAATAACGAGTGTGTGTCGAATGAAGTGTAGTTCGTTTGCCTACCTGTACGCTTTTGAAGCATTTACTAAGTATCTCTGTCAGCCAGATACTCCATGACCTCACTGACGTACGTGTCTTCCGACAAAAAATGGTTGAAATAATGTCTGTAGTGTGATCGCCGAACATTTGAAAATCTCGAATCACAAATGAGGCAAGGAAGGGTATAACTTCACTAGGCAAAAGGAACATGAAGCAGCAAAGAATATCTTGTTAAAATAATTTTATGAGATGATGATCATGCATGGCCATGTGCTTGCAAACAAATATTCTTGTTTTAAACTAAAGAACTCATTGTTCTTCACCAGCAAAAAAAATGCGAGATTTGTAAAGAAAATTGATTCCTTCAAATTTCTGCTGCAAGATTCATATTCTCATAGAAGATGAAACAGATATTTTTCTCTTTTCCTTTCTTGATGAAATCTAAAATGTTCTATCTTAGATAAATAACAAAACACTTGAAGATATTGTATATCATATGATTTTGTGTATTCATATTCATTTATGTCAGAGGAAACTCAATAAAACTTCCAGTATTTTAGAACTCTTACTCCCTTATTTTGAATGATGTAAAAAAGAACGAAACAGAAAGCAACGAAGGCATCAAGGAAAGTTCACAAAATAGTTTACATTGGAAGAAGTACTACATTGAAGTTGGAAAAAAAATCCTAATAAGACTGTTCTTAATATTCGCCAACAAATTAAATAATCATTTTACAGATATTTGGACTACACTCAAAATTGCTTTGGTTCATTTAATTATTTATTTTATTGAGAATATTTACAGAATACTTTGCAGGTTTGTTGCAGACAATATGTCAAAATATCATTAAGTATAGAAAATGATATAATCTGCTTTAAAACACAAAGTATTTATTGCAGATTGCTGTTTTTGTTGAATATTTATTCTGTATTATTTTGCTAAAGTTATATCAGATGCATCATCAACTTGACTTCTGTATTATTTTGCTAAAGTTATATCAGATGCATCAAACAACTTGAGTAATCGACTATAAACGATTATAAAAACCAAATATTGATATTTTCCCTTTCAAATGTTAAGCTATTCTTTTTATTAGACAATGGTGAGCATACCACACTTCCTAGGTAAATGCCATATACATCCATTTTCAATTTATTTACCAACATTGCAAGGGTTTTGTAAACAACATTAATCTGTTAAAGGCTTTACTGACTTTTATCGATTTCATTTAAAGAGAGGAAATTGCAAGCCGAATAATATATTGTAATATTACAATGTTGTCTTTGAAAGGTTTCTTTATTGATAGACATTTCACGAACTATCTCCATACTATTGCGAACCTTTTTGTGGATCTTTGAGATCAAAACAATCATTAAAACAGTCTTATGTTAACATAAATATTTCTGAAATCTTAATGAAATATGATCTTTTCGTATATATTCACAGAAGACATAAATATGTATATAAAAGCATTTCAATGAGCCAGCTTAAAATCTACGCCGAGTGAAAAGTGATAAAAGGCTGTTACTGGTGTATAGATTGCATTGCATTCAAATGAACGAAGCAAGAACATGCCTCAAAACTTACTGTTTAAAAGCTCACAGACTATAGATTTCTACAGCTTTAGCAGCACAAGGTCAACCACACATTTTCAAAAATGTTTTAGAGACTTAAAAAGAAAATGTTCAGTCAAATTAGAAATCAAATAAGTTTAACGTCTGTGCTCCTTCAACAATAATCACACCACGTCTTGCAGAAGCAGAAGTTATCTGGTATTTTTTACTTTACAATCTTCATGAGTTAAAAACTCTTACATCAAATGCACAGTCACGCTCTTTTTTGAGAGAATATTATTACTAATTTAAACATTATAATTATTATATATGGCCTTAAAAACAAATATTCTTATGGAAATTACAGGTTGTAGAGCACCCGCTGTTTCATACATATAAAAAAGAAAAAAGTTTTTACGGAAATTGCGGATTGTATAGCACCCGCTGTTTCGTATATGAAAAGCTCTGTGTCTACATTTGTAACGACAAATGTATGGTGTGTTCCGTTGTCATGGTGAAGAATTTCGCGACAAGCTCTGGCCTCTTTTTTTTAACGTTTCGATGACGCTAAAGACCTGCCCGTGGTTGTTCGTAAAGACTTAATTACCCGTGGTTGTTCGTAAAGACCTGCCCGTGGTTGTTCGGGCTAGTATCAGGACAATTCCAACAGAAAACTTCAACAGCTGCTTTAAATCTCGGGTTCACAGAGACACGAGAAATGTGCGAAGTACTTTGGGAAGTATTTTCAGAAACTTGACACGTGTATTGTGTCCATTATTGCAACATATACTTTCTTCAATTGTTCATACATTTAGTTGCCCCACTCACGTTTACCTAACGTTGTTACTGTAATTATAATTAACGTTTTATTTTTGATTTTGTAAATTTGCTTCTGTGAATGACTAAATGGTAAATAGAGCTATATATGTAAAAATTGTGTAAAAATATTTAAAAAATAGAAAAGTAATTGCACTTGTTCCGGAAACTTTCCGAACACCCCACGTACATCACTTAAGGAGGAAACGGTCAGCACTTTTCACTTCATTACGTAGCTCCTATGAGGACTTCATACTTTATACTCCTACCTCAAATGACACCTAGATGGTAGCACCCGTACTTTATGTTGCAACTAAACATTATTTCTTTTGAACTTGCATTGACTCCGACAGAAATATTGAGAAGGTAAGTTACATGCACACAGACACACAAGATTAATTTTCTTAAGACGTTAACTCCTCTTACAGAAAAGATGTAACAGTTTGTGTGTGGTATACAAGTTATTCAAGATCACTGAGTGCATTGTGATTACAACTCATCGCTGCTCTTTGATGTTTAGCGTTAGTGAATGAGATATTACTTGCTGTCTTGTTATGCATTACTCTGTGTTTTTGAATAAATGGCTTCAAATGTGTGCGCATTATGCAATCAGTTTTACATTTCGTTAAGGCAATCCTTAATATATCTTCATTATTTTGTCAAACAAACAAGTCTTATGCTCTCAAATGTGGACAACCATTGTTGTCGGTTATTAGTCATAAACAGTGGTGATGGGTCATAGAGAATCAAATTCGGCCAATAATGGGTTTTTCAATCATAACTGCCGTCTTATCATTATTTACCCTTATGTTATATCAAAATGTTAAAGTAAATTTGCTAAAAGATAAAAATGCACCTTGCGCTAAGTTCTTCATAATGCAAGTCCAATGCTATTATTACTTGCGAGTTATTCTCCATAATCCGGAATTTCGGCTTTATATCTCCTGGATGTGTAATTTCTTGAAATCTAGCAAATTTTGGATATTAATTCCGTTATTATGGTGCAGAAAATGATAAGTCAGTCTTTTAAGTATATTTAAAAAAGATAAATAAATAAAGGGCTTATTTTGCGTCATTCGTGTTATTTAGATTTATGTTTAATGGCTAAGGTACTAAACTCTGTTAAAGGTGTCAGAGGAGTGAACAGCTTTACGTTTCGTCGTAGTTAGCGCATATGTTTGTTAACTTTAGAATATTTAGGTGTCTTGGGTTATTTTAAAGGAAACTGTTAACTACCAAAATGCAAGTAACATTACTTAATATGTATTTGGAGAAAATATGGAATGACACAAATTTCTTTCAACCCATATACACGCTTGTGGGTCATTAAAGTGTTTTTTTCGATGGGGGGGGGGGGGGTGTGGAGGATTTCAAAATGCGACCGAGCATCTATTGAAAAAGAATATGGAGCAGAGCGTCTAGATCCGATTATTTTCTGACATCCTTATTCTGCGGCCCTGCGATCCTGTTTGCGATCCTATGTGCGACCCTAGTTTTAACAATGTGCAATCGTATGATTAAGGAAGCTGCATTCAATGTATTGAATCCGATTGTATCAATGTGAGTTGCAAATATATGTTTGTGTTTTTAGGTAAATGATGTGTTTAAATTCAACAGAGAAATTGATTGAAAATAACATGTAATTTTGCATAATTTTTAAAAACGACCGAAATAAAATTGAAATCTGTTTACTACACAAAGAAAACAGACTTACAATTCAGACTTTAGGATTTTCGCAACTGTTTTAGAAACATGTTTCACACTAAAATCATTTGATATAAACATTAGATTTGATATTTTTTAATGAAACCTCATTTAAATGAATGTTAAGAACTTCAACAATTTGAACAAGTTCGTAGAATTCAGAAAATGCATATAATGTCAGCAGGTGATGTGAGCGTTGCTAAATTACCTGTATATTCCTTTATCTATTTGAGTTTATTTCTCGTCGGTACGCGTTGACCAGTTGACGCATCCCATAGAGAGGTTAGCTTTTTAGGATGTTGGGTATAGTGCAAGACAAGAAATGTTGAAATGTGACAACAAAAATGCAAAATACAGTGGTTTCATTTCAGATGTGTAAGTAAATATAAAATAGATGATCGTAGTTGTTTTGAGTTCTCAAATATTTTATTTTTATATTTTTATAGTGTATTCATTATATCCTGTGCTCGTAAACACTGATAATACTATATGTTCTAAAAAAATTACTTGCTTTGTTCACACACTGACAAATTTACTTATATAGACTGAAATATTAAAGGAAGAGGACAACTATCAATATCGCAAGGAATGTTGCATAAAGATTTGATCATATGTAAAATTCAATTATTTGGCATAACCCATTGGATGCTTTTTCAAGCAGCCAACTTGTTTCAGCACACCTGATAGAACCTCACACTATTTTACTTGTTTTCAAGGATATTCCCTCTGGAACTGAAAGATCTTATCAATTGTATTAATGTACTACTAGCAAAAATACGGGTATTAAATAGAACGGTCATTCCCACGCCGTTGTGTTTGAATGGATGAATGAATGAAAGAATGAATGAATGAATGATCTGTTTTTCTCTCCGGCTTCAGTCGAAGTATTAGAAGTAAATGAAGCGAGATGGAGTCGTTCAAATTCTCAAAGTCACCATGTTATCATCGGTTTGTCGTTCCGCTGCATGAATAAACACCATCGTCCAACGTCAAGGTCTGGCTTCTAATTCCGTGCGAGCAACAATCAAACCTCGTCTAAATGTTAACGTTAGTTTATCACAGTGACACTAAGAACAGAAAACAGAAATTTGGGTTTTTGAGTTTGTTGCTTTCTGTAGAGGAGTGCATTGTTCTGTTTTTACTGTGACCCAAGTAAACAGTAACGGCATGCGAGAAGAAATGTTAGGTCTTCTGTTAAACTTTACCAGAACTAACTTTTTATTTTCTGGTTTCAACAAATTCGACACCCAACATACATTCACTAAATCGTCAGCCAATAGTTTACAAAATATACAAGTTCAAGTCAATCACTTTTTTCAAAAACAGTTTGTGGGGTGTAGTCTTTCAGCAAACCTTGTCAGTTGTTGAATTTTTCTGTCTGTGTTGGCTTCTTGTAGTCAAAATTTCAACGAAATTCCCCGCTTATTACAAAGTGATTTTCTACGTTTTGGATGCAATTACATCAAGCTGAACTGTCCTCTAAAGGATACCATATATATGACGACAAATTGAGTACAAATTAAAATGCCTCTTAACTGAAACTGAACCGAAATTTGAATGAATACATGTTTCAGATTGCAAAGATAAATTTTAAATTTTAAAGATGTTTATTTCTTTGGCAAGCACTTTCCTGTAAACCTTTGTGTCACATATACTTAATAACAGGATCTAGCATAGCTGATATACACATAGATCATACTTATATTATTGCGGAATTAGATATTACTGACTCTTCTGTAAGGTGTGTATCAAAGGTGCTATTACAGGTTACATGTCCTGTTTATGCCTCTATGGCATAATGCAAATTTAAAATTCCTTAACTTTCATTCCATATGGAGCAGTCCGTTTCGTACAATAAACAGGATGTGTAAAAAGACTGGCTACCTGGTGTTTATCAAATGTGCGCTGTTTACATTGATCTGTGCATGTAGTCAATAACATCCATTTCTGATACTAAATTAAAGCTTGATGAACTGTAACACTTTCGGGTTAATTGTTTTTCCCAAAAGATAGACCTCATGCCCTTCATAGGATTCAAATTCGGTACCTCCAAATGAATTTATCACACACGACCTCTATTTATTGTGTCGCCTGCTACGAAGTAGCCGCGACAAATAGGGATCACTTCTCCGTCGCCTGTCTGTCCGTCTAAGCGTCCGTTTGTCTGTCTGTCCATCACAAAACTTGTCCGGACTACTCCTCAGAAACTACTGGTGCGATTTCATCCAAACTTTAGAGAAATGATCAGTACCAAGTCTAGTTGTGCATGTCATGGGCATTTTCCAGTTCAATGATTTTACTTGATACCTCAAGTACTTACGCACATCTAACGGGTTTTTTGGTTGAATGATATTTGGCTGAGTTATGGCCCTTGAATGAAAAAGGCGTTTTAGCCAAATAATGAATTTTGTGTTGCAGGCTTCAAAGTAGCTGCGACATGCTTAAAAGTAGCCATGGCATATAGGGATCACTTCCCCAACAGCTGTCTGTCTGTCCGTCCGTCCGTCTGTCTGTCTGTCTGTCCATCACAAAACTTGTCCGGACTACTCCTCAGAAACTACTGGTGCGATTTCATCCAAACTTTACAGGAATGATCAGTACCAAGTCTTGTTGTGCATGTCATGGGCATTTTCCAGTCAAATGATTTTTGTGAGAGTTATGGCCCTTTTATGATTTTTATTTTTAAAGTTTGTCCGGACTTATTCTCTTATACTACTAAAGCAATTTAAAAGAGATGTTACAAGATTGTTCTGTACCTCAAGTACTTGCGCATGTCTTACAGGTATTTCGGTTGAATGATTTTTGTCTGAGTTATGGCCCTTGAATGGAAGGGCGTTTTAGCCAAATAATGAATTTTGAATTGCAGGCTTCACAGTAGCTGCGACATGCTAAAAAGTAGCCATGGCATATAGGGATCACTTCCCCATTAGCTGTCTTTCTGTCCGTCCGTCCGTCTGTCTGTCTGTCTATCACAAAACTTGTCCGGACTACTTCTAAGAAACTATTTATGCGATTTCATCCAAACTTTACAGAGGTGATCAGTACCAAGTCTTGCTGTGCATATCGTCAGTATTCCCAGTTCAATGATTTTTGTGAGAGTTATGGCCCTTTAATGATTTTTATTTTTAAAGTTTGTCCGGACTACTTCTCTTATACTACTAAAGCAAGTTAAAAGAAATGTTACAGGATTGTTCTGTACCTCAAATTCCTGCGCATGTCTTACAGGTTTTTCGGTTGAATGATTTTTTGGCTGAGTTATGGCCCTTGAATAAAAATGCGTTTTAGTCCTACAAACTGTCCAATCACCTCTCAATACTACTGTTTAATTGGCTATCATCATGCGACACATGTGATCACTGATCGCCCTTGTAGAATTGAAAAATGACTTTCGAATCGTAGAAATTTGTAGTTAACAATTCAATGGCATGATTTAGGTAATGTGCTTGTTTGCGTATTTGTACAGAAAAAAAAGTTCTATTCTTTTCAATATTTAATTCATTATAATTCAAGCGCATACGAGTAAGAGTTTATTTTACATTGGACTGAGATATCTGCATTCCTTCCTCCCCGGGAGTGATATCATACTGCATTCATACTTGTCCGCGGGAAGAATTCATGCATATATTGCAGTGCAAAGCAATTGGCAGAATTAAAACAAAACTCTATGATTTTGTACATCAGCACTCACAACAATCCGTGCATTTCATTTCTTTTCAAATCAGGATTTTTTATTGAAGATGGGAGAATTATTAACTTACTGCAGCATTTGAAGAACTTCAGGGGTTTCAGTGTGTTTTTTCTTATTTTTTACATAAACATATGCAGTGTTAAACGCTCAAATGTAGGTGTCCAGGATATCTTACTCTATGTTTTCCAGTACCCGAAGAAAACTAAGTTTGTTTGAAAAGTGTCAAGTAACCATTACTAATCAGTCGTGTAATTTAATGCTAATGATAGCATGAAATAATACTGTAAGTTTTGTTCTGTTAGATCAGATAATTTTCACTGTATTTACGTTTTCTAGCTCTAAGATTGACACGACATGCAATATAGACGATGATTTCGCACTACTTGACCAGTACGCAAATAAAGACAGAGTCCTAATTTTACTGATATCGGATTCAAAAGGACAAAAAAGGAAATAAAAGAAGGCAATAAACATCCCATTAGGAGTAACTGCTGAACTACGTTTGACGAAAAGGTAAATTGGAAGGAAAAGTACGATAATGACATCAGCCTTCAATCTTTAGAAGCCTAACAAAATGCGGAGATTAATGATTCGGAAAAAAAAACATTGCTTCCTTCACCTAGTAATAGAAACAGCTGGCTGCACATAATAGCTGTTTGGTGAGATTTATGCAGTATAAAGACAAATAATTCAGATGTAAATAAACGATATAAAAATATGTATAACAAACGACCGTATAGTTACGCCACTGTTTGAATATCTGTTTTGAAAATTTAGCGATTCTCATAGATTTTTTTCAAGTTTATTATGTGAAATAACATTTGCAAACTTGTAAATAATATTCAGACAGTTGTGTGCCATTACTGAAAATGTTTACAAACTGTAATTTTCTGAAAAAGAACTGCCATCTTATTTTTGAAATAATAAACAAAAATATCCAAAATGTTTCGAGGCATATATGCTGAGCTTTGATTACACTCAGACCTAAAAGAAATATGTGGTACGTATGGAAGGTATTTAAATATGTCATTTCACCTGCCTTTTATCGACAAAATTAGCTTCAAGTAATATAAACATGTTAAGATAAACCTGAATATTCCTGAAGTTATTCAAAAATATAATAATCATTTTGATTTCACAACGCGCATTCAGAACATGTTTTCAATTTATTAAGTAATAAACTGACTTACATGAACAGGTTTCATACGATTTACTTTTCCATTTGAAATGTTAGGTCACGCTTCCCAAATCATAATTTGCTTATTGGCAAAGCCCACAACAGCAAGCCACATTTTTCTGTTGACCTGATTGTTTATATATTATTCAGGCATGGAGGGCAAGTGTTTTTACATGGAATTACTGTATACTAATTTAAGTGGTCTGATATTGACCACAATAGATTCCAGTTTGAAGCCTAATATTGTATGTATACAAAATGAATTACACTGCAGGATTTCTGTGACACTGTGCCCGGTTTGTGTGGAATTTAATCCGCCTTATATTATAGCGCCATTTTGACAGTGAGAACCAATTATGTATTGACATTTACATTTAAGCTTACATTATTAAAATAATGAATGTGTCGAAATAAGTGCAGTTCGTTTTTGTCTCTCCTTCGTTCGTATGAAGTATAGAGAAAACCGACCTGTATGTCTTTGAAGCCTTTAGTAATTCCAAGTATATCTGTCAGGCAGATACTCCATGTCTTCATTGATTTACAACAGAAAACGTACGTACGTGTCTACCGTCAAAAGTGGTTGAAATAATGTCAGAAATGTGATCGCTGATCACTTGAAAATCTCGAATCACAATATAAGGGTAGAGACAGTATATTTTCACAAGCCTATTAGGAACATTAAGCAGCACAGAATAACTTGTTGAGATTAATGACTCTGCATGGCCGTGTGCCTGCCAACAGATCTTTTAGTATTTTTTAAGTAGAGGACTAATGTTCACCAGCAGTTTAAGCCAGGTTTGCAAAGAAAAGTGAATTTCTTCAAATTTCTGCTGCAAGATTCTTCAACTCATGGAAGATATGAAAGATTTTGTCTTTATTTCTTTCTTGATGAAATCTAAATGTTGCTGTTTTTGTTGTTTAGATTATCAGTAAACACTAGAAGATATTTTATGTCATATGATTTTGTGTATTCATATTAATTGACGTAAGAGTGAACCTCAATAAAACTGCATATATTTCAGAAACTTTTCTGCCAAGATTGTAAAAACTTAAACATAACGGGAGGGAGCAGCATGACAAGCTCCCAAAATCTGCACATTTGTAAAAGTTCTACATTAAAGTCAGTAACAGGTTTTTAATATGAGACTCTTTAATGTTTGTTTTAGAAATCAAATAATCATTCTAGAGATATCTAGACGACATTTGCAAGTTTAATTATTAATTTAATATGAGAATATTTACAGAAAAGCTATTAGGTTTTTGCAGAAATATCATTAATTAAGCAAAAAATATATCTGATCCAAGTAAGAAATATTTATCACAGACTGCTGTCTTTTGTATATTTATTCTGTATTATTTTGCTAAAGTTATATCAGAATAATCATCGTCTTGAGAAATCGACTGTTAGTCATTATAAAATCCAAATATTATTATATACATCAATTGAATTATGTCAACCAAAATCATTTGCTCAAGTAATAAAAAAAAAAAAAAAAATAATAATAATAAACTGTGATTGTCCTTCTCAGTTATTTTTGGTTAATTACGTAAATTTAAAGTTTGTTCTTTTTCCCTGTTATATGTTAGGTAATTGTTTTACTTGACAATCGTCATTCTAGTACCCAGCGTACTTTCCGCATTAAAAGTACATAAGGAATCAGGGGAAGATACTATCAGACTAGACAATCTTGAGCTAAATACACCTTTAAGGGAAATGCCATATATATCTGATTTCGATTCATTTACCATTAATGCAAGAGTTTTGAACACAGTTTCAATCTGTTACAGGTTTACCTATTTTAACAATTTCTCTTAAAGGTAGACAACTGTAAGTCGAATCAAATACTGCAATGTCTGAAACTGGTATTTCGTGGGCTATCTTTATACTCTTGAGAACATTGATGTAAATCTTTGGGATTAAAATACCGATTTATATAATTTTACATTAATCTGAATATTTCAGAATATCTTGATATCTTGATAAAATGTGATCTTTTCGTATATATTCAAAGACACGAACATTTTTTGTTTAATAAAAACATTATAAGCAGACAGCATAGAATTTACATCAAGTGAAAAGAGATAAAAAAGGCTTTTACTGGTGTATGTATTGAAGTGTAATCACATCAACAAGGCAAGAACAAGCCACATCATTGACTTTTAAAATAGCTCCTAGGCTATAGATTACTACAGCTTTAGCAGCATAAGGTCATCCAGACATTTTTGACATGTTTTAGAGCCTTAAAAATATAATACGTCAAACGTTTATGTCCCTCCAGCGTAAATCACACAAAGTCTTGCAGAAGCATAGGTTATATGGTAATATTTCCGTTTCAGCCTCCATGACTTAAATGCACGGTCACGTTTCTTATGAGAGGATATTATTACAAAACAGTATAACAAGCGTATGTGGGCTGTTATTTTACAACAATAACATTTATATGGAAATTGAGAGTTGAATTGATTGCTAGAACCCGCTGTTTTATATATGGAACGCTCTTTGCACCAAAAGCGACTTGGTTTGTTGACATACCGTTAATTAATCTAACGACAGAAAGATAATTTTTTGACTTGTGTGATTAAGGAGCAAACTGTTTTGATGGGTCTAGTATTGATCACTAATTGCGTATTGCTTGAACCTAGTGCTGTACCATATTAAACAGATAACAATAGTGTAACCAGCAGTATCTACAGGCTACTGAAAATAGTATCGAAGCTCAATCGCATAATTACACGTTTTAAAGTGATCTTGTTAATTGCAGTATTGAAGCAGCACAGATACTTATATATGCCGTTTTGTCTTATTATTCCTTAAGCTTTCACAAAGTGTATAGTGAGTTTGCTTCTTAAACAAATTACAAAACATAGGCATCTTGCGATATGCAACCCAATGCATTATTACATTCAAGTCATTCTCCATAATCCGGAATTTCGGAAGCGATTAAGACCTGATATCCCCTAGATGTGCAATTTCCGGAAACCTAGCAAACTTCAATTCCATAATGATGGTGCAGAGAAACGATAAGTCGGTTATAAAAAAGAGAGATAAAAGAAGGGCTTATTTATAATTTTGCGGATCATTTTGCGCCATTCATGTTATTAAGAGATATATTCTACGTCTATAGGTATTATACTTTGTTATAGAAAGGTGTTCGAGGGCGCAGATTTTTGAGTGTCCAACATTATGTTTCGTTGTAAGAAGTGCACGCTACATATTAAAAACAAAGCTGACAAACATGTTATTCGAGCTATTTACAGACTTATAACATCATAACAGCGGTCAAAGGTGGTGGCCTATGCTATATTTATTTCACACGTACGAAAAACATGGTAATAAAATGTAGTTAACTTTTTCACTCTTTTAAACCAATGTAAAATAGTTTAACGTATGTAAAGTCTAGTTAAAGTCGGTATATTTTTCAACAGACAAGGCACAGTCTTTATGCAGAATATTTCGCAAGTATATACTTCTCTTTTTTTAAAGAATTATAGCATAAATGTTAACTAATGGTCTTTTTCGTGAGGTTAAAAACTTCCAATATATATACAGGGAATTAGCATATGCATATACACGTATGTTAGACTCTTTAATTATTTATTTGTGCGGTTGATATGTAAGGCAAAGCGTGTACGATATAAGTAGGCAGTTCCGCGTAATACTTAAAAGATATCCTAGAATTCTTATTTATTTTAATATAAATCCGATATGCGAAACAATGCTTCAGGTTGAATATTTTATTGTCATAGAAAAAATGGTCCGTTATGAGGGTTATGTTGAAAGTTAACAGCATGTGCATACAAGTAAACGCATACATTTGTAAATTTAAATATCGGTAAGTAAACTTAAGTAACCCTCAAGGAAACTGTAAACTAACAAAAAAGTAGCGTTACTGTATGTATTTGCGAAATATGGAACGACACAAATTTCTCTCAAGACACCAATGTGAATTTAACATTGTTTGTCAGTACATCTGATAAATGTAACGTACAATTTTGACTTCCCCCTGGTAGTTGACAGATCTTTAACTAATTGTATAAAAGTCCCACAATTGAGTATAGTATTATTCAACAGAACGGTCACTCACTGACTAATTAATTGATAAATTATACATTTCAGGCTTCAGATAAACAAATACTGCAATGTCCATAGAGACTATATTAGAAGTGTATGTAGCAAGATGGAGTCGTTCAAATTCTTAGAGTCAACAAAGTACCTTCACGTCAGTTTTTCGCTGTGTTGCTTGAAAAAAAAAACATTAAAGTCCAACACCAATGCCAAGATTGTTGTCGTGCTAGCAGCCATGAAACCTCGTCGAAAGAAATATGTATACTATGATAGATAATGTTAATGTACATGATGGTCATTTTACTTTTAGAAATGTTAAAAAAATGTAAATATGCTTGTAATTATTAATATTTAAGCTACATATATATCAATTTATCCTGTTGATAGTATATGTCATTCCTAGTGACGCTTGCAGGGATGGCGTGTTGAAGAGGCATAAAAATGGAGTCCGTTAAGAAAATAAAGCCACAGACTTATTTGCTTTTTATAGTGGAGTGGATTGTCCTCTTTCTGACTCTGATGCATAGAAATAGATCCAAGTAGATAACAATGATGTATTAGATAAAAAAGTTAGGTCTTCTGTTAAACTCTACCATAACTGACATTTTATCTCCTGATTTCAACAATTTCGACACTCAACATGCATTAATCAAGTCATTAGGTTATATTCTACAAGAATAATCAAGTCCCAATAAACCTCTTATTTAATAATCAGTCTTTGGGGTGTTTTCTTTCAGCAAAACTTGCCAACTGTTGAATCCTTCTGTCTGCGTTGGATTCTGGTCTTCTAAATTTCAATCAACCCTGAATTTTAAGGAGGGTCTTTCGAGGTCTGTGTTGCAAGTACATCAAGCTGAACGGCTATGTAAGGTACCGTTTCCATGACGACAAAGAGAATTAAAAATCAAATGTCTCTAAAATGAAATTTGAATTAATGAATGTTACAGATTGCGAAACAACAAATTGGAATTTTATAGCTGTATTATTCCTTTGGCAAGCACTTTCCTGGCAATCTTCATATCACATTAACTTAATAACTGGAGCTAGCATTGGTGATATACGCATAGTTCATACTTAGTTTTTAACAATATATTTACTGCTGAAATAAACATAACAGTTTAAAAAGCCAATTTTCATAGCCTTAAAATATTTAAATACTCTTTACAAGAACAAACACATACAGCTGATGAGGGTGAATAGCTCTGATTGAAACTCGACCCACTTGAGGAAAAAGTTCAGGTATAATTGAAATGTTCTCTGGGGAAATGTCTTGGCACATGCTTTTGATTATAACAACACACATCATATTACAAGTATATTGTTTAAGGCTAGCATCTTCAAAACTGAATGGATCAGTACGAACATTAAGGGTAAGAAGTTGAAGCAGGACAAAAAGTTCTCAATATTCTGCCAAAAATTTGTCTTAATAAGATGGTTTGTAACACAGAGATTTCACCAGTATTAACATCGGCCAAAGTACAGTCACTGTCCTTAGTTGTGCACAGTTTGTGACCTGGAGTTATGCTAAATGCTTTTCAATACCTCTGATTTAAATTTTTTTTCGTCATTCTTTTTTAAACATATTCATACAAGTAAGATATTAAGTCATAAAGGCGAATGTGACACTTGTCGACTAGTACATGACCAGTTTTATTTGTCTTTGTATCAAGATAAACAATACTGGTGAAGGTCCTAAATTTGGACATCCTTAAAAGATATCCTGTGTGCTGGAACATTTAGCCTAAGGAACTTCAGTTCTATCACCTACTAAGAAATAATGTTGTTGTTGTTTTTTCTCCAAAAAACCCTCGATTTAGTACATGATCAGTACATTAAATCACTAAGTTTCTTTTTTTAATCATAGCAGGACCTTAATTTCGGGCCTAATTGTCTTTTGATGTTCTTTTCTTATGCTTTCAGTCTTCATTTTACCTCAAAAAAGGTAGGTGTCATTTAACAATTTATAAATTTCAGTTAAATGAATTACTTAGTCATTCTAAGGTACAGCGTATGAGCACTACGTGTTCATTTGCATTAGTTCCCTAATGTAATTAACTGTCTTTAATTTTAATAATAATGATAATAATAGCAGAATTGTAGTGAGTAGTAGTAGCTGCAGTAGCACTAGTATTGAAATAGGTAAAACTTATTTGACAGCCAGCTGTCTATGTATGTGATCTAACATGATTGATTACTACCAAAATGTGTCCAAAGTAAAGATTCTCTGCATTAAAATGCAGTGACCATGTATTAAACCCACATCAAAGTATTTATTATTTCAGAAAAGCTGTGAATGTTGAGTGTTCATCGTTTAACTTTTTGAAATAAGTTGTTCGCTGCATGTTAAAACATTTTGTTTGAACAGATGTTGGTAAATAACACTGTAATAAAATTGCTTGTTAATGTAAACTTCAAATCATGAATCTTTATAAACCACGTAGCTTGTGACGTCATTTTCATAGGAAAGAAAGAAATGACTGTAATCGAAGCGCTCACTTCGAAACTTGAATTATGCGTAAACATTCTATACTCGAAACATTCCTGACACATTAAAGTTAATAAAAAAGCAAAATTCTGACCACTAGACGACTGAAAGAATAAATGTAGCCATTTGAATACGCGTTTAGCTCACTTGAGCACGTTGTGCTCAGAGTAAGCTATTGTGACTGGGCTGTGTCCGACGTCCGTCGGGTTTCGTCAAATTTTGCTTATAGCAACAGCTCCTCTAAAACTCTCGGCTAAATTGATGGAAACTTTGCATAGGTGTTCCTTGCATGAAGCTCTTCTAAAGTTGTAAACAAATTCAAGTCCATGCAGAACTGTAGTTGCTATGGCAACCAATATGAAAAACTTAAAAAATCTCTTAAACTACTTGGCACAGAGCTCTGAAATTTAGTGTACGATCCTCTTGCAGACTTCTACTAAAGTTGTTAAAATTATGTCATCGGGGTCAAAATTGGCCCTGCCCCAAGGGTCACTTAGATTTATATAGAAAAATATTTTTAAAAACTTCTACTGTTAAACAACATGGCTTTCAGTCTAAATATTTTGTGTGTCACATTTTCTAGTCGACTTGTACCGAGATTGTTCAAATTTTGTTCTTGTGGTCAAAACTGGCCCCGCCCCAGGGGTCATATGTTTTGCAAAGAATTTTATAGGAAAATCTTTGAAAATCTTCTTGTCTGAAACCAGAAGGCCTAGAGCTGAGAAATTTTGTATGGAGCTTATTCTGAAGGTCCTGTTCTAAGACTGTTCAAATTATACCTCAGGGGTCACTAATCGCACTCTCCTGGGTGTCACTTAGTTTTAGGAAAACTTACTTACTTTATAGGAAAAAATTAAAAAAATCTTCATGTCTTAAACCACATAGCTTTGAGTCTAAATATTTTGTGTCACAATACCTAGTAGACTTCTAACAAGATTGTTAAAATTGTGGTCCTGGGGTCAAAATTGGTCCCGCCCTAGGGGTCACATTTTTTGCAAATAATTATTTATGGAAAACTTTGAAAATCTCTCTGTCTGAAACCTCAAGGCCGAGAATTTAGAGATTTTGCATGGATCATCATCTAGAAGTCCTCTACCAAGATAGTTCAAATGATGCTCCTGTATTCATAACTGACTCCACCCGGGGTCACCTAGTTTTATATTGCCATTTATTTGAAACCACAACGCCTAGAGCTGAGATATTTTACATGGAACATCATCTAAACGTTCTTTACAAAATTGTTCAAATAATATCCCTGGGATTATAAATGATCTCGCCCACGGGTCCTTTGATTTTACGTATGCCTATAGAATGAAAACTTTGACAATTTTCTTTTTTTTTAAACAACAAGGCCTAGTGCTGGGGTATTTTGTACTGAATATCATCTAGAAGTCCTCTACAAAGATTGTTCAAATTATGCCTCTGGAGTCATAAATGGCCCAGCCTAGAGGTCATGTAGTTTATAAGGACATATCTAGGAAAAACTTTAAAAAAAAATCATTTCTCTTAAACCACACAGTCGGGAGTCTAAATATATTTGTGGCACATAGTCTGGTAGACCTGTACCAAGATTGTTCAGATTAAACCTCTGGAGTCACATTTGGCTCTGCCACACATGTTTTTCAAAGACATATACAGGAAAAGCTTTGGACATCTTCTTGTCTGAGATCTCAAGACCTAGAGCTGAAATGAGATATTTTGCATGGGGCATAATCTAGAGATCTTTTACCAAAATTGTTCAATTGATGTCACTGGAGTCATTTTAATGCCGCTCAGAGGTTACTTGATTTTACATAAGCTTATATAATGAAAACTTTGACAATCTTTTATTGTCTGAAATCACAAGACCTAGAGCTGAAATATATTGCACCGAACATCATGTAGCAGTCTTCTACAAACATTGTTCAAATTATGTCTCCTACATGTATATGTTTAAAAAATATATTATGAAACAAATGAAAATCTCTAAAACCAGTAGATCCTGAGCTTTAAAATTTCGTATGTACCATCATGTAGTGAATCTCTTCCAACGTATACAAATTATGTCACTTTGGTCAAAATTGAGCCCACTCAAGGGAAAATGACCTTGTACTTCTGCCCTAATTTATTCTATGTAATTTGGACCAAATGCACAATTTTGCGTTAAGATTTCAACTTCAACATTATGTGAACCTGTCCAAATTCCTGCATTGGCTTTCCTGTTTCAATTTGTACTCAATGGTACTCACGTGAGTGATATAATGCCAACGTGGCTCTCTTGTTTTTTATTCTACGTCCAAACAGATCCTGTCTGAATAATAAATAGATTAGACCCATTTTGCCTCGAAATCAGAAAATACTGTTCAAATGGTGAGTTATATTTAGAAAAGTTTTGTTAGCTAATTAATGCACTTGAAATGTGAATGAAATATATACACTTCTCTTGTTGCACAAATTCACTGATTATAATAGCTGCATATTCGAACATGCATCTTTAGTATTTAGGTCATCATGCATTGTTCAATAACGTTGGCTGTATAAATTGTGATCGTTTCATTTATTTTCGGCTTGAATATATGCAATATGTATATATAAATTGTTCAATTTGTGTAGAAACTTAAAAACAAATAATAACTGATATAAAAGACGAGTTTGCTATGTTTCATACCGATTCCTTGTTATAGAGAGACATATATACAATTAGCTTTTAACTGGACGGAAATAGGTCACTTCTCGTGCGTACATCAACATAAAACAAGACCAGGTTGTGCTTTTAGAAATTGAACTTCGCTGTACGAGAGAAACCTGCAAAGGATATGTAATTCATTAAAACATTACATCAAAAGGCAATAACCAGAAAGGCAATTTCATTGCTTTATACGCCTGTTTATGGCCATCTGCTAAAGTCTGAAAGAAATCTTACTTTAAGAGAATGGTATCAATCGAACTGATTGCTTTCAGTGTGTGTAATTAAATATTCCCTGCTGTCTGCAGGTTGTTTTGCCCTTGATTTTATGAAAAACCTACGCAAATTGGATATTTATATTACCAAGAGCTTACCTAGAATGTATGATATAATTTATCGATTAATCGTGAATATGTAGACTCACTTATTTTATGTACGGTCTTGTCTTCTTGCGGAAATAGGCACTATATATTCGTCAGACACTGGTCTGGTGTTTCTCTTGTAGCGGATGCCAGTGCAATTCTTTAGTACGTCTCGAAAAGAGGCTCGAACTTTATGGTATGTTTTGCTACAAAAATCAATATTTCTATGTTTTCCCTTACAATATCACGTTTATGTACAATGGTGAAATATTTGAATCTTGAAATTTAATAAGAGAATCTGTATATGAAGTCTTTATGGTACAGTTTTCAAAAAAAGTCGTTTCCAAGTTACAGCTCGTAAGACATCTTGTTCTAAGAGAATTTCATACAGACACCAATTATAAAATACTTTTCTATTGAGTAGTACATTTACACTATGTACTGATATTTTAATTAATCGTAATGTACATATTTATTTTCAACAGCAGGCCTACCATATTTTCACAGGCAAAAAACACTGGTTTCATAGACATGGACATATAGTTATTAAAATACAAAATGTTCATCAATAATGTCAGGATTTGATCTTTGTTTACTAACTGACACTTACCTATACACAATCTAGAACTAATCCATATTTTTTTATTATTCATTTGGAGGAAAACGAACAAATCTTCTCTAGACCTGGAAAACATAACCGCAACCATATTTTCGACGGTAATGTTCTCACGTGCTTTCAATTACAAAGGCACTCAAACTCTTGAAAGACTCAGCGGGTCGAAGCAAACAGGTTTGGTTAATAATGGTGAGGGTTGAAAGATTTATTTAAAGTAAATCAACGTTCATCCCTTATCATGTAATTTTAAAGATTAAAAAGAAAGAAAGAAAGATGCATACGCCTTTCGAATCTTCAAATATGCACATTACTTTAGTGTGTTGAGAGTATTTTGTTCTGAATAATGTAGAAGCACGAAGAAGTTCTCTTTTCATTTTGATTTTCGTTTACATATCAAGAAAGTATCGTCGATCTTCAATCATTGGTTAAACGCACTGTAGAATCCTGATAATTAGATTTAAATGATTACATAATTCGAATTCCGAATTGTAATCGGCTTGTTTTCATACTGTTTGGTACAATTAAGTATGTGCGTTAATAAAGCAACTGGCTTATAAATGTTTTTAAAATCTCAAATGAAATGTTGCACTGACAATAAGATATCAAACTAAACTGAAACTAAACAGTTAGTCCTTGTCTTCCTGTATTGGAACTCAAAAGCGAAAGTCAGTACGTCATTCAAGGATAATTAAGAAAAATGCATATCCATTCTTTGATTGCTAAGTATGCGAGGTATATATCTGTGTTATTTCATCAAGTAGTTAATTATGATATATTAAAGTCTAAAACAGCCTCTAGAGCATAGATTCAGTCTAAGCATTTGCTTTCATTTGATGAAACTTAAAAAGTCGTAACAATTATTCATTGTTATGAATATTCGATCACATGTAGTTAGTTTGTGCTCTTGCTTATCTACTTTTTGTTTGTTTTCTGTTCTGTTTTGCGTTCATTTCCGTTCAATGTTTCAGTTTGTTTTCCGTTCTGTTAAGGACCTTTTAGTGGATTTTCAACCTTTAGACCTTGCCTTATGTAGGAATTCAAGGAACTCCATAAATAGTAACGATAATAAAGTAAATGTATTATTTACTTATTTATTCATTTAACATCTTTTTAATTATAGAAGTAGTAGTCTTGAAAAGTACATTTCTGGGCACCTTATAAGATTTTCTGTTTGAATCAAGTGTAGTCTTTAAGGCTAAACAGAGCCTCATGTTTTTTTTTTAATATAAAATCTATGAATAGAAAACAATATAATTTGATAATCAGCAATGGCTACTGCTCTGCGAAAGAGAGCAGATTTAGACTTGCTGGCGAAAACAGGTTGTTTTAAGGGCCAAAATACTTTGGACAGAACACCTTATTCAGAGGACAATATCTCACGTACATATCCCTGTAACATGTCGTTATATAACTAGTACTACCTGAATTTCACTAAATATAAGATACTGTTTTTGAGTAGTGCATCTAGAATATGTTCATATTTTTTAATCGTAATATGCATATTTTCTTTTTAACAGTAGGCCTACCATATTTTCGCCCAGGCACTACTGGTTTTTCTAGACGTAGATTTATAAAGTGACTAAGTACCAAAATACACAACGTTTATCACTAATTTAAAGGAAGTTCAAATACGTGCCCTTTTTTAATTAATTGACACTTACCTATACAAACTCAAGTTACACAACTGTAATAACTTATCTTTTTTTCATTAAGTATTTAAACCGTGTTATACTTCACAAACGTAATTACCATATTTTCGACGGTAATGTAGCCACTTGCTTTCAATTATAAAGTTGCTCATCTTAGCAAAAGAAAACTCATCAAAGTAAATAACTCTTCATCTAAAATCAAGTAATTTAAAAGATTAAAATAAATCGCATAAACTTTGTGATTTTTATCAAAATTTGTTTTCAGATATAAACAATATTTTGTGAGTCTACTCTGTTCCTTCGAAAAAAAATCCATTAAAGTCTTTAACCCAATATGATCAAATGATAGACTTGCATTTAAATCGAATCTAGAGACATTATTTATGAAAAAAGCACCAAACAGATGGATCGCTAGCGGAACTTCTAAATCATGCTGCTGTTACAGGGAAAGTTGATTGTTCGTTTATTCTGCATGATGTACAGGCACGTTCTCTTTTCAATTAGATATTCGTTTACATATCATGAAAGTTTCGTCAATTTTAATCCTTGGTTGAACGCATTATAGAATCCTGTTAACTACACTTAAATGATTATATTATTTAAATCTTTAAATCTCGAATTGTAAGTTTTTTCACACTGTTTTGGTACAATAAGTATCCGTATTAATATCAATAATAAAGCAATTGAATTGAAAACGTCTTTGGCAACTAAAAATGTTGCAATGTTTTGAAACTAAACTGAAATTAAACATTTAGTCTTTCCCATCCTAAATGAGAACAAAGCGAATTTGTGTTATTGTTTCTCCTCTGCTTTGTTTAGTTTGTTTTCTGTCCTGTTTTGTGCTCTCCTGCGTTCTTGTCCATTACATCTTTCAAGTTTTCTCTGTTCTGTGAAGGCTCTTTAAGCTGATTTTCAACTTTAAGAACTGACGATGTTTGAATTCTAGAAAATTCGTAATTATGAACGATAATAAAGTTAATTTATTATTCATTTATTTATTCATTAAAATCTTTTATTAATAAGAGGAGCAGTCGTAAAAGTACATTGCTATGTACCTTATAAGAGGATCAGTGAGAAAGTTTGCATTCGAATCAATTGAAATACTTTTAGGCCAAACAAAGCCACATTTTTGAAAAAAAAAAACATGAGTAGAAAACAATATTAATTGGATAATCAGCAATTTCTACAGCTCTGCAAAAGATAGTGATTCATGCCTATGACCGTTACGCCCTTTGTTTTAGAAAAAGAAATCGTGAATAACGAACACCATATTGACTTGACAAAACTAAATCAAAATCTATATTAACCCTTAAGAAAAAATCTGCAAGTTGTCTAAATAAGACCAGCTTGCATATTTAAATGGGTAAATTGGCAAACTAATCTTAAACGAAAAGTTTTCCAAAGGCTTTCTTTAAATAAGCTTAGCATGTAGGGTTCACTGTTGTAAATATTTCCGTGCTCATTCAAATGAAACAACCGTCACTTTCCTTCCATAAACTAATAGCATATTAAATAATTAATTATCCAGTCTAATTAAAACCCCACCTGTTGTTGTAGCTTAAAATACATCAGTATTTGATCACGCACTTTTTCGGTTTATTATCGTTTTGAACATGTAAGAATTTCTGAAAATCTAGAATTCAGTAAGACTACGCCAAGGTTAGAAACAGCAAGAGACACATTTTGAGTAAAATAATTGGCAAACTGTTTTGAAGCAAAGTACATTTAGTTTAGTTTTATTGGGGTTTAACGCCAGTTTTAACTGCTAAGGTCATATCCCGGCGGCCAGTCCACCTAACCAGTGTTCCTTGGTATCCTACTAGTTTACTTACCAATGTCTCCGCAAGTGACTGACTACTTCCCACTTGCTTCAGAGGTGAGGGAAAAATGACATAAAGACGCATTGTCTGAGATCAATTATCACGGAGAAATTTTGCCGGCCCTAATGGGGATTGAACCGGAAAGTACATTTAGAACAGAACAGATATTGCCACTGAATTTAGATTAAAGAGTATGGTAAGAAAATTAATTTTCGTCTGGCTGAAACATTTTCTGGGAAAATTGTAACGATTTATGAAAAGGTATCCTAAGTAAAACATTAATGTCAAGAACACCACTGGACATGTGCTATAACTAATAACATACACTACATTGAAAATATCAACATAGTTCTGCCTGAGAGTAGTTTCAGGATGAAATAAATTGTACAGTGGCAATACACAAAACTCTTGAATGTGTTAAAGTATAGCAGCAAGATACATCATACAGTAGCAATACACAAAACTCTTGAATGTGTTAAAGTATTGCAGCAACATGCATTGCACAGTAGCAATACACAAAGCTCCTGACTGTGTTAAAGTATTGCAGCAACATACGTTGTACAGTAGCAATACACAAAGCTCCTGACTGTGTTAAAGTATTGCAGCAACATTAAATCGATGTCGGTTACCTTTTCAACATTGTTTTACAAAAAGATCTTTGAACAAACTCTATGTATTAACTCGTTCCTACAGCTGCGGGATAACAGAAATGATTTTTGAATTACCAATAAATTATACAATGCAAAAAGGTAACTCATAAAAGAATGAGTTTAATTGTTGAATTATAACATTATGTTGATGTACAGAAACATTTTAGATTAATAGCATTCTTTTTTTTCAAACATTCAAAATTTGTGAACAGGAAGGAGTGCTTTAAATCCCTTTAACAGACAGTTATTCTGAGATAAACCACACTGTACCGATAAAGATGCATGGAACTTATTTTTCCTATGATCACTACTGATCTGGTTATTTAAATCAGCTTAAACTGGTCGATTAAAAAAAAATTAATTCGGGGATTTCGCAATATATCTTCTGGTTTTGTCTTCTTCTTATTAGTATTATGATTATGATTATTATTATTATTATTAGACCTGCAGGTTGTATGCTTTTCACGTGGCTAAACAATTTGGCCGCCAGACCGATTTTAAATTTTCACTAGAAATCATGTACTCTGAAACTACAACATATCCATGCATAAAATTTGACATGTCTTCGGCCATTCTGGCTTAGAATTATAAAGACCAAGTCATGATGTCAGCAATATGGCCACTAGTGAGGTCACACCTTCATTGATGACCTCTCTGTGACGTCAAACATGAAATGAACAATACCACAAACTGCTGTATACCTATAAACGGTTGAAGGGAATCACTTCTTACTTGGTAGGCCGGAAGACTTTGATTCGGTATAAGCATTTCAGATGGTCTCTTGACCACAGGTTACAACTTTTTCGCACCAAATTTTCATGTCACACATAGTTTGTTATTTTGATTTTCTTACCAGACTAGGAGTTTGAAACATGTACATGTTATTCAGCTATACCTTGTATAGATCGAGTTTGCATTTCTTCATCCTCTGTCTCACTCTCGTGGCGCAACAAATGGAAAACCAGTACGCCATTTATGCCAATTTTTAGATGTAAGTCAAATAAGACCAAGCTTTGTAAATTGGTTATTCTCAACAATATAATATTATGTAAAACATTTACAGTTGTTTGAATCTGCATTCAATGTTGACGGATCTGCGATGTCATATCTGAAATAAGCTTATTAATGAAAACACTGTATGTCTGAAACGGCTAAAGGTAAACATTTGTAACTCGGTAGGAAGGTAGACAATGCTGACTGTTTCCCAATGGAAGCTTTTCAGATGGTCATGTGACCAATGGGGTCTAATTCTATTAGTATTTTTCCTTGCTCTTATGGCAGGATCATGAAACTTTGCAAATGTTCATGCTTTATCTATTTTAGGACGAGCTTGCAGCAAAATAAGTTATTCGTTTCATGTCCTGAGGAAACACCACGCACTATCACGTGACCAGATACAACCTGTAATTTACCTGACTTTCATGACAGTATTGTAAATATGTAAGGTCACAAAAATGAAAAATACACAAATGGATTCGTCATTCTGAATTTTTTCTTCGATTTTCTGCAAATCTTTTGGCTATCGCCATTTTAAACTGGGAGACCTTGAATGATGTAGTTACTTAACTATTACAATCTTCCATGGCTGGAGTTAGATATTGCTTTGAAATGTTTCAAGCTGATTTACATTTTCTCTTTGTAATCTTTTGGCTTCCTGTCACCGTTAACACATAACCCTCCTCCATCGAATTAAAAATGACTGATGTCCCAAATTGTATTCTTATGAACATTGTTGTTGTAAAGTGATTTGCTGTCAAACAGTCAAACTTGTGACCTATTCCCTAACACCCACGAAACAATACAAAAACAAAATAATACTTATTCATCCACATAATATACTGTAGATCTGAGCATATTTTATTTCTTTCTAGTCAACTTCACGATGGCCGACCAGTGGTGATACTGGATTTATAGAGAAGTTGTAGATGCATTTTTTTTCTTTGATTACTATTTTTATTTCTTAAAAGAAACAAAATGCTTAGAATAAAAGGGCATGAACTATTTTTTCTTCAAGCCGATCTTAAATAGATATGCTGTTTGCAGTTTAGAATTTGAAATTGGAAATTTTAATGCAACTGAAATCAGCCGTCATCGTAAATATCAATTTGAAAGTGTATGGAATAATAAAACTATTGAGCAGGTAAAAAAATCTGTATCGTTATTTCAACGGGTTTGTGGTTTTGCAGTTAAAAACTATTGCTTTTTAAGCCTACTTTGTCCTGCTCAATGTATTTTCAGGAGATCAATTTCCATGCACTTTAAGTGTTTCGTAATACATTCGTGCAAAACAGCTATAAAATTAATTTGTATTATTAAGGTGAATTACATAGAAACTAAAGAGATCGAAAATTGTCTCGATATCAACTAATCTTAGCGAACTAATCTTAGCCTTTCTAGAGAATTAGTTAAAAGAAACAAATAAGTGAGAGGGCATTTGACGAAATCTAGAGAAAACGTGAACAATAGTCACAGAAGATTAAAAAAAATGTTCAAATCAAATCTGACATTTTGCGTAATAATACCCACAGAAAAGTATCGCGTGAACTGACCCTAAAAGTGCTTAAGAAAAAGTAGAGCTTTAAAAAACTTGAAAGTTTAAATAAAGGCTTAATCTGACGTGAACAACGATATTATTTCATGCTATGTGATTTACAAAATTTGTGATATGGTGGATACTGAATACTGTCCATTGTAAGTAGAAAATAAATTAATCAAGCTTTTATCACATATTTTTGCAATGTATGATTAAATTGCAGTATTTTTGCCTTTAAACTTGAATAAACAACGTAAACAACATTGACGTAAGCTAGAAGCTCAAGGCTTCTCTAAAAATAGTTTATGTCGCTGTCGATTCTGTGGATGGTCAAAACAAGACTACGACTTGAAAAATGCAAATGTCCGCCATGTCACCCACTAATACCCCGTAGATTGAAATAAAACAGGAAACAGAGAATTTGTACTTACTACTGGTAAAAGTTAACAAGCAGAGTCTAGCAGTTGCAGTAGGTTAAAGAAAGCTAAAACGTTCTGCAAAACTCTCTGTTATAGTTTCCTTATCTGCTATTGATTTGGTTGCGTTTGCCAAATGTTTTATATTGACTATGACCTTCATTGGTATTTCATGTCTTAACATTGTTCGTCTGAATGAAAAGGTCATAAAATTGCAAGATACCAAAAAAGGAATTGTTATTTCTCTTTTGGTATGTTCTAAAAAGGAGAATGAAGAAAACTTGACAAACAGGCTTGCTGTGCTTGTCATGGAAAAATAAATGAACAACAGCAAACGACAAAAATCAAGAAAGGAGCGTCATGTCTGTGACAGTTAATGACTTAAGTAACATAATTCAGTTGTCCTATTCTTATGGTTATAGAGAATTTTGACGATTAGTGACAAGAAAAAATAATCACAGCGCAGTTTATTAACTTTTATTAAAGCTGCTTATTCAGCTGGTCTAATTCAATAAATGTAGTTAACATAAAACAGAAAAGCTGAAAGAAAACATCTGTTGTATTTGACATGCAATGAATATATATATAATCGCTCAGAAGATTTTATTTTGCATTTTTCTTACATGTTTAGGATCTTATTGTGTTTGTTCTGTATTATATATAGTGAAATACTAAAAACTGTATTCAAACCCAGTTATTGACAAGAGAAGAGCAACTATAATAAAAGTACTGGTATGACTCCTTGTTAATACATGGATTTGCTGCCTTCCCAAAGGACTCACTGCGTACTGGACTCCGTAAACTAAGAATATAAAACATTTCGCACCTGCCCTCTTCCCCCGTCAAAAAAAAGTTTCATAAGGTAGTGACAACAGGAAAATGTCATTTCAATAATTGCGTTAATCCAATAACTGTTTCTGATGTTTTGACATAAGAAAATGCGCTTCTGGCAATGTAATTAATAACCATATATGTAGAAAATACATTTACTTTAAACTGATTTTCAGACAGAAAGACTTAGGCCGTATAGTAGGTTAGGCTCTACTGTCGTTTCACTAAAACCTCTGTGATTCTGTGATTAAACAAACTCATTATAGCGCATTTGTTTTAAGTTTAATTACAATTATGTATACAGTGCTATTTGGAATTACCTGTTGACATACTAATTGCAATACTTAATGTAAAACAAATCAACATTTATCCGAAAAAAAATTGACATAAGCATTATCTGTTTGATGAAATAACTTCAAGAAATATCAGAACTAAGTTTTCTTTATACATTTTGAGTTGAACTGTCTATACTTCATTACTTGTTTCGTTATATCTAGCATTAGAAATGAAAAACAACTCTCGACATGAAAGCATGCAGTCAAACGCATTAGCAAACGTTGCGTGATACCAAGGTTTTGGAATAGAAGCAAAAACACAATATAACACTCCCAGAAATTACACGAGACATTTTATAACACACAAATAACTGAATTATACCTTATAAAATGTCTGTTTGTCAGCTAATCATTCGGTAATTGTCACTTTTAAAAGAATCTTGAACATTCCTTCATAACGTGATTTATATTTAATTCGATTTACTTATAAAAAACAGACGGCTACCGAATAAAGACCAAATAGTATTAAAGCATTTTGGATATTTAATTATTGCATTGTTATGAACATATGGGATCGGCGATGTTTGTATTGCAATGAGTACAGGAACTGAAAGTGTAGCAGTATGGGAATAATTGACTGGCAATAGCTGTAAAGCGTACTGAATTTTCACAAGCCATTTATGTATAGCAATGAATAAATGGGACTTGCAATATATGTAGGACTATCAGAACTTTGTACTGACGATAGATGTGCAGCTGTAACTACAGGGGATTAGTTGGTAGCGTGATTAGTTTAAGGGATTAACTATGACAACGGCGGGAGGGGTATTTTTTAAGTAAAAGTGAAACAGGACAATTGCGTTTTTATTTGACAAAAATGATACATTGTTTTCTCAATCAATTTTGCAAACAGACTTTTGTAGAAATAAATTAAGTCTAATCCCTTTCATTGTGTTAAAAAACATAGGAATACCTTTTCTATGCAAAAGCTTGATCCCTTTTTTATCTAATACAAAAATAGTCGCGAAATTTGAGGTTTTACAGTAATATTCAAATGCAGGCAAACAACAACGCTGATGAACGGACTAAATTTGTGTTTTGCAAGTATATATTGTTTTACAAATATCGTTATGAAAAACCTAATGTGTGACGGGAAAAATATTTTTAATGTGATCATCTTTTTCAATAAATTAACCATATTCAGTTATGAATTATATCAGCCCTTGTTGCGTATTCAGTATCTTGCTGTTTCAGGAAAGAGTTTCATTAGTGTTACTTCTATTTTCCTACCTTTCCGCTTCTTCAACCTTTCTTCCCTTCTCACTCTCTGTCTGTTTGTCTCTCTTTTTGCTTTGTTTGTTTCTCTCTTTTTCCCCATTTCTCTCTGTCCATAAGCATCTTGAAGGAAGAAGAACATTAACATGAAATATCATGTTTGAGCTAAGCAGTCATAAGTTTCAAAACATAGCTGCAGATCTTAAGCTTTTTTCTGGAAATTGTTATAGCAAACAAATAATTCAGACATACGTTTATGTTAATGTTCCTCATACATTATATAAAGGCACATGGTCTTCGTTAGAAATACACTAATCTAATTGAGGTATATTTTGGAAGCTAGCGCCTTCAAACAGAATGGGTCAGCCCTAAATTTGCTACGATGGTGTAGGAAGCAGCAGTCTGAACTAGCCTCAACATTCACTTGAAACATTTGCCATATAGATTATTCATTACTTGGCAAGTGGTTTTGCCAACTAATCAAAAGAATAAAATTGGTAGGTTACCGTTAAGTGTTTATACAGATGTAGTGTAATGTATTGTTTGTCATACATTTAGAATAGCCAATTAGAATACCAAGCTTGCTTACAAAATAAAGTAACAAGTGCTACTTTGCAGAAACAGTAACCATTATGAGACAGTGTACAGAGTGCCGGTTCCAGCTTGCTAGGATCAAGGTCAAGTTTTCATTTAGTCATTGTAATGTAATATGTGATATTTCGTATTTGCTCTGTATCTCATTAACTGATTAAAGGAAATTGAAAATAGTTGGCAGAAATGTTAAACATACTGGGGCCATGTGCAGAGCATAGGTTTCGGCTGGTTAACCTCATGGTCACACTTAATCTTTTTTTTGTATAACTTGTGAGAATTTATGTTATGTTCCTGGTTGTCCATTTGTCTGTGGATTTGTTTTTTCCGTTAGCAACTTCTGTTTGGCAGAAATATTTGAAAACTGCGTTAAGGTACCAGTAATTTAAATATTTAGATGTAATACCATATTAAGTTGATGGCAGACAGAGAATATGATGATACTAAAAGCCACTTGTCATACTTATCTTGAACTGCTTGTTTAATTAACTGAGGAACCTTGGAAGCATACTACACTAACCATAAAATCAGCTGGATTGGCAGTACGGTAAAACATGACTAAAGAACTAATCAGTAACCAACAAACCTTTTAGCTTATTTGCAGACACTGTTATTATACTGTCCTTAAATAAGCAAGAACTGATTATGTTTCATGTTGATAAATGTCTATCAAATGTGAAAAAGGTCTTCTACTGTCAGTAGCTTTCTTCGGGGCGTATATTTTCCCGCTTCAGCGGACCTCTTGTTATTATGCTTGCCACCGGAAAAGAGTCAAAACCTTTTAATAGAACATATATAGAATGCATAGTTTCATTGCTGTCTAAACTAGAGCTATCACTAAATGTGATTAATACCCCCAAAACACCGCTGCAGAACAGAGGAAGTTATCAACACAATATTTCGTAAAAAAATTGAAAAAGAGTTATGGTTGTGGGCAATTAAAGATAGTTTTGGTTCTTGTACATTGCATTACCTCTCATTGCGCTTGACCATTGTATGAAGTTGCATTGAATTCAAAAAAAAAATAGTTTTCAAGTTATTCTCCAGACAAAGAAAACTAACAAAGGGCAATAACTGTGCAAACAGTGAAGACAGAATCCACTAAATGTGCTTGACCATTGTATGAAGTTGCACTGAATTCCAACCACGAGTTTCCAAATTATATTTTGGAAAAGGAAATCCAAGGAAGGGCAATAACTCTGCAAATAGTGAAGATGGAGTTATAGCTCTTATACAGTGAACTTTCCCTCATTGTGCTTGATCATTGTATGAAGTTGCATTGAATTCATACCAATAGTTTTCAAGTTATGCTCCAAATAAAGAAAACAAACTAAGGGTAATAACTCTGCAAATAGAGAAGATGGAGTTATGATTCTTGGACAATGCACTTCCTCTCATTGTGCTTGACCATTGTATGAAGTTGCACTGAATTCCAACCAGTAGTTTTCCAGTTATCCTCCATACAAAGGAAAACCAACAAAAGACAATAACTCTGCAAATAGTGAAGATGGAGTTATGATTCTTGGACAGTGCACTTTCTCTCATTGTGCTTGACCATTGTATGAAGTTGCACTGAATTCCAACCAGTAGTTTTCCAGTTATCCTCCATACAAAGGAAAACCAACAAAAGACAATAACTCTGCAAATAGTGAAGATGGAGTTATGATTTTTGGACAGTGCGCTTTCTCTCATTGTGCTTGACCATTGTATGAAGTTGCACTGAATTCCAACCATTAGTTTTCAAGCTATGCTCCGAATAAAGAAAACCATAAAGGGCAATTACTTTACAAATAGAGAATTTGGAGTTATAATTCTTGAACACTGCACTTCCTCTCATTGTGCTTGACCATTGTATGATGTTGCATTGAATTCAAACCAGTAGTTTTCAAGTTTTACTCCCTACAAAGGAAAACCAACAAAGGGCAATAACTCTGAAAATAGTGAAGATGGAGTTATGATTCTTAAACACTGCAATTCCTCACATTGTACTTGACCATTGTATATAGTTGCATTGAATTCAAACCTGTAGTTTTCAAGTTATGCTCCGGACAAGGAAAACCAATTAAGGGCAATTACTCTGAAAATAGTGAAGATAGAGTTTTGATTCTTGGACACTGCAATTCCTCTCATTGTGTTGACCATTGTGTATAGTTGCATTGAATTCCAACCAGTAGTTTTTAAGTTATGCTCCGGACAAGGAAAACCAATAAAGGGCAATTACTCTGAAAATAATGTAGACGGAGTTATGATTCTTGGACACTGCACTTTCTCTCATTGTGCTTGACCATTGTATGAAGTTGCATTGAATTCCAACCAGTAGGTTTTAAGTTATGCTCCGGACAAGGTACACCCCGACCGACCGCCCGACCGACCAACCGACCGACCGACCGACCAGCCACCGGGTGACTCCTATATACCAACCAAACTTCGTTTCGGGGGTATAACAAGAAAAAATCAAATGGACTTGAGTCCATTTGAGTGTACGTTTTTTATTATTTCAATTGGTGTATGCTCGTTTTCTGTGTGTATTGTCCCTACTTTTGGATTCTTGACTGAATCACCTGAATGTCGTTTTCTGTCTACTTACCTACTCGTACTCTATTTATCACATCAACAATATAAAATGAACAGCAGTAATTTACTTTACCGTGTGTGGACAATTATGGTAACAAATCTGGCTTATATAATAATGCATTTTGCATATGAATGTTGAAGTTGTAACCTAAAATTAAGTTTACAGGAGCTTAAATAATGTATGTTGGGAACAAACTATTCAAATTACCACTAAATATACAAAAAGTACAAACAATATTGACATGAAAACCGATTTTCAGCATTATCTCACTTAACTCCACTATTCGGGTACCTGCTATGTACAGGGTATTTACGATAACCCGCTATGACTTTGTTATTACGATGCTTATTCTCCAAATTAAACACGACTTAAATATATTAAAGTTGACTTCATCAATTAAGTTAAGCTGCTTCACCCTTTGCAGAAATCTTAGACATAAAACCTCCCCATCAATCATGTATATAAACACAATGGAGCATAACATCCAATTATATGCAGATATAAACAATATTACTAGACAGTCACGTGATTCTGTCCGAGAATTTGCGAAATAACACAACATCCGAAATTGATTCAACAGGTAGTATATCATAAAAAATACGTAATTCTTCGGCAATAATCGGATTTTCTAACAGTCAATCAAAACTTTGAATTACATAATAATGGATAATACTAACCCTGCTCCAAGTGTACATATAGGAATATAATACTGGCAATTTTCTGTACAGAAAATTGTCCGTAGTAGTTTTGGGGTTTTGCTGATGTGTTTACAATCTCAATAAATTTCAGTAAAACTTCTGGGAATATACTTCAGTAAAACTTCTACCGGTGTAATATAAAGATTTAGCCAAAAAATTGAGAACGTACTTTCTTGTTATTTTCTACTGATGAGCGCTATGGAAAACTTTCATTAAACTAATGATATAAAGACGTCCTTTTTGAAGAAGAAATCGTAAGATGTATTAATGAACCTGTTCCAAAACAACTACATCTTAGCGGATCTTATAAATCATTCAAAACTTACAGGCAGAATTAATGGGAATAATTTATTTGATTAATATATTGCTATATCGAAATTTGTATATTCGTATATTAGAACCGGTTGGCATCATTTCAGAAATAGTTAACCTAGGAAAGAATTTGATTGGAAATTGCCTGCATTTTTCAAACGTTCATATTTAATTGTCACAGAATCCTATCTGTATTATCAGGATACAATTACAACGGTGTATTTTTTTCAAGGCAGCTGAGTGTCATTGTTTGCATTTGATTTTGGACTTGAATGGACATTATCACAAATTCATTTAAACTAGTCTGCATTGGAATCTGTATCATACAAGACCCTTAATATTGAAATTTCAGAGGAATTCACCATTAGTTACTGAAATAGCAGATGTTTGATTAAGTATAAAAGTGTTTTCATTTTGCTTAAAAATCTTTCATGACTGTTTATTTGATTAAATTTAAAAATTAATATCTAATTGATGGTATTCATCAAAAAATATACGAATTTGGGTCCCTTGTCCCCATGCCAGGAAGTGACTACTACACTGGTAAGATATGTAAAATTTAAAATAACATAAACGAATTATATTAGTGTCAGCCCATTTTATATACACAAAAAATATATAATATGATATTCAGAAATAATAATTTGAAATTGATGGTTCTTGCATGTAGTAGATTAATGTATCACGGGTACGAACAAAACAACTTCTAGCATTTTAAACCGGTTTGAGGTAATAAATGTTTTTTCCTCACTTTAAAGATGATTACTTCTGTGTTTTCGTGGCGTAAAAATTTCATCTTGCTTATTCTTGGTAAAATGTTTGGAAATTATGGTGTTTTTATATTTCTTTCTTTTATTTTTGGTTTTGTTTTGTTCAAAATAATTTAACTTACTACGCTAGCAACTGTTATCTTTACTTACGAGATAATGACTTTAATGGAATGGGTAAACTCCATTCAGTTGACATATTACGAAATGATAAAATGACGTCACGATGGCCCTATGGACAATAAGCTGTATTTGTTTATCTGAATCCTTACTTGATATCTGGCTTACCCTGTAAATGTGTTTCATTTAATATAGTGTTCCTTGAAAATTATATTTGGGAATATCCGAATTTGGAATAATTGCCGCGAACCGACAGCTTCAGTGCATTTGGCGTTAAAACTCAAATATACCTTCATTCCCATTCTTTTGTATTTTAATTGTCTACTTCAAAGACGATTTGTGTGTTCCTTATCATATTATTTTGCTCACGACTGTAATATTTCACTTTATACCGTGATACCGATTTTGATTATCTTCCTCTGGTGTATGTTAATATTAGAAACGGCGAAGTACTGAAACTAGCAATATTTGCCGATTTCAGTAGTGTACGGTGACTTTAATGGACACGAAGAGCAAATGTTTGAATATATCTTCTTGCGTGTTGCCTTTTTTCAAACATAGGAATGAGATACTACTATGAAATGAAAAGGCAACACGATTAACTGCTAACGCAATACAATTTTGCAAAATATGGTTTCAGATACTGCTTCTGCTTGAAATCTTCGTGAGTGTGAAAGTTAAAGGCGATAAAGCTACTTTCTTTTGGAAGAAAATGACGGAAATATGTGTCTCCACGAAAAAAAAAAAAGTAGTTTATTTACCGTGAAAGAAAGATAGGTAGTTAATTTTTAAGGAAAAAAAGAAAGGTAGTTTAATTGCCAGTTTATTTTTTAAAGCATAGGAAACAAAGTAAAAGCAAAGCTTTCCTATTCTGTTCACAGACATAAACGGAACAATATAATTGAATATGTTAAAATATTAACTTCACAGTCATCTACATCTGCTAGATAAGATTTACTTGAATCAAGATTTGGTCATTTGATTATCTCCCTTGGAGAGAGGGGCTTTTCAACGCACTGACCTCAAACAAAGACGTATTGTGTAATCATTCAACAGTAAAATAAAGTCATGACGTTCAAGACAACATAATATATTTGACGCACATAATCGATGGACACTCTTTCAAGGGGTAGGACCTAAATCATGTAGCTCGGTGCTTTAAGCGAGAAAAACGTGTAGTCTATGACTAATGTTGTCAGTTTTCGCGTAAATATTCAGGAATTTGGATAAATCATCAACAGGTATGGGGATTTTCTAGGAATATTTGTATAATGTATACGACTAGTACCTAGCCATATATGTATGCTAACTGTAGTTTTTATTTGACAGATGAAGAAATGTGTTACAAAAAAGTTATTGAAGGGATGCCAACAAAGGTGTCCCATTTTCTGTGTGATTCTGCAATATTTTGCTTCGGTTTTTCAGCTTGACCAACAATTTTGCGCCATTAAAATGGTATTTTAAGTAAACAGGAACAGAATTAAACATTTACAACCAGTTAGTAACGTGCATTTTGCATCTATGTTCGATTTTTTTCACTTTAAGACAATAAACGTGTAGTTTGAGTCACTTTAAGACCATATTATGTGACCTCGGTTCTTTCATAACTGCATACCGGCATTCTAATACATAAAATATCTTTCTGTCACTAGCATATTAGTTAATTTAACAGTTATTTTGTACTATAATCATACTTAAAACCAGTGTTTGTCCAATCTTAAGGCATTACATTAACTACACATGGTGATTTTATAAAGTGTCTTTTGATACAACCGAAGTTAACGTTCAGTATATGTATTCGTTCAAGATTGTTTTACAGACAGCTAAATAAATGTTAACAATAAACAATTCTTACAGTTGTGAGTTGAAGCAATAATTTAATATTATAATCAGATTTTGTTTGATACCCAGCGACAATTAAAAGATTAAAAAGATTAGAATATTTTAGCACAAATTCACCTTGGAATTGTAGATGCCGGAATGATAAACTCTGTACTTTGAAACTTGGGGCAACAGCTCATTAATAAAATATCATAGCAAAATAGCATTATGACATATACTTACAAGCTATTCATACATACCATACATGAGAAGTAAATAGATCCTCCAAAGATAACTTACATTTTTTTCACAAATATAGAATTAAATCTCGGATGTATTAAAATACCTGACGGCTTGGAGATAAGGGAGGTCAGTGATCATTTTACGTATTGCAAACTATTTCATTTTCAACCCCTTTCCAAGTTTCATTAGTAAAGACTAATCACTACTTGCAGGAAATACCTTAAAACCACAATTATTAGCAACCTAATTTAATTTATTGCAAAACGGCGGTTTAAGCAAGGTGATGATATTTATCAGCCGGGTCTATTTTTTCATAAAAGGATTTTCACTTCATCTTTATTCTTTGACACTGTGTTTTTAATACTATGAATAAAGATAATATACACGTAATTTCTCATCCAGTTATTTCAGTCATCAAAAGCTGAATGGATTGCATGACCCACAGGAAATTATGCATTGTTAGGTAGACAAAGACTTCATAAAAATATTGTAATCATGTAAACATTTGAACCAACTAATTATGCAAGTACATTTTACATCAAATTTTCTCTCTCTTTTTTGTGCTAAGGAAGAGATGATTATGTTGTCATAGAACTTTATGTTCATTATTTCATTTAAGTTTAATGATAGTCCAGTCAAAGCGGAAGAAATATTGACTGATATGATAGTGGAAGAAGTAAGATAATATTTTTCAAACTCCATTAAAAACTAAAAATGTTTTAAGAAATCTAACTTGTCTAATTTGCGTGTTTCTCTAATTTGTTTCCTTTTAACTGAAATAATGGTAAAATGCAAATGAACATTGGATACGGCATCCAAGAATAAATGTCGCATAGATATTTTGTTGAGTCCAGGGATTGAACCATTCACCTTGAATGACTATTTGGAGCTTAGCACATTGGCAGTTCTTATGTGTACCAAGTATATACAGTTAATTTAACTGTGTGGCACAGGCTGTCTGTCAGTTGACAATTTGTTTTCGCACAACTTAGAAAGTCCTTTTTGATTTTATAAATATAATGTTTGCATGTATGTAATGTCTACAAAATTGTCAATTTTGATTCTTTAAATAAAATCTGCAGACTTGTGATCAAGTCAAAACCTTTCATAGTTTAAAATTTACTTGTAATATTGTATTTGTATCTGACAATAAAAAGCACCACATAACCTTCCAGCCTTAAAATCGCAAGTGTTCAAATTCATAGCAACATTTATTGAATCATCTTAGCTTAAAAGAGGAAATACTTTGGGTTTTTTATCAGAAACATTAAGTTAAATTTACAAACAGAACTCTTTGTAAAATTTGTCAACATGCTTATTTTGAAAAACTTAACCTTAACATCAATAAACAACCGAGGTTACACAATATGGTCTTAAAGTGACCCAAACTACACGTTTATTGTCTTTAAGTTAAAAAGAATGAAAATAATATATAATATATGTTCCTAACTGGTTGTAAATGTTTAATTGTGTGCCTGTTTACTAAAAGTATTGTTTCAATGGCGCAGAATGGTTTGACAAGTTCAAAAACCTAAGCAAATTATTGCAGAATCGCACAAAAAATGGGACACCTTTGTTGGCATCCCTTCAATAACTTTTTTGTAACACATTTCTTCATCTGTCAAATAAAAACTACAGTTAGCATACATATATGGCTAGGTACTAGTCGTATACATTAAACAAATATTCCCAAGACAATCCCCATAGCTGTTGGTAATTTATCCAAATTCCTGAATATTTACGCGAAAACTGACGACATTAGTCATAGACTACACGTTTTTCTCGCTTAAAGCACCGAGCTACATGATTTAGGTCCTACCCCTTGTCTTTGAAGCTAGCAATTAGTCATAACACAGAACAAGTTAGCGGCAAAGAAAACAGTAAATTACGGTCTGAGAAATGGATTACAAAATATGATTACTGTCCTATCCATCTTGACTTGTCATTTTCCTGAATACGCAATGGTCATTGACCTGTTAATATTCAAAACAGCAAAGTTCTTAAAAGCCCAAAATGCATTCATTAAAAAAAACAAAACAACAAAAACACATTCAGTTGCATTTTGAACTATTTGATGCATATTCAGACAACATCAAAGTTTCAAAATAGCGTTTAAAGCTTTAAGAGAAAAGAACATCGCTGTAACATACCTTACATTTACTAAGACTACTACAGACATAACTGAAATATTCTCAGTGATATTGTAAAAGCGCATGTTTTCCATTACAAAAACACTCATCTTTGAAGCTTGCATCTTTTAAATGAACGAATCAGAACAAGATTGCTGTGTTATAGGTGAAACAGAAAAAGTAGAAAAACACCTGGGTTGTAAATTACTTATCTGAGCAAGTGGTCTCAATAGCTTAGTATACACTTAAAACGGTCATAGGTAAAACGTTGTGTGCTGGCAGGTAAACTTGTGCAGAATATTATGAATAAGCAAACAGGGCCAATTTACGTACAAATCACTACCTGTTTTGTCACGATATCAAAATATCAAATGAGGAGTGCAAAACAATGCTAGAGCAGTTTCCTAACGGGTAAATGTAATTGAAGAAGTCTGCCTTGGAATTTTTTGCTTTAGAATGCAATTATACAACATAATGTCCTTTTCATTTTCCAAAATTATACGGTATGAGACAAAAAATTCCACGTTTTTGGACACCAAACGTATTTCAACAACATGTTGCATTAAAATAACTGCTTGTAAAATAAATTATTGCATTTTTGTTTTGACGACATCTTTCCGATAGCAGTATCATTATCATAACACTATTAAAATTATATTGTGTCAGCCACTTATAAAATACAATTTCTAACTTATCTTACTTCAAAACTGTTTTTGGTAAAATAATAATAAAAATTATTAAATAACTAAAAGTTATTAGTCCTATAAAAAGGCACCTGCCCCGTTCAATAACACGACGGCCTGCTTTATAACAGTGCCAATATCTATATCACTTTTCGGCCCCGGGCCGAAAAGTGATATAGATATAAAGCCCGCATTTGAAGTAATTTGATTGGCTAATAATGCAGGGCCAAAATTGATATAGATTTCAGCAAAAAGCTTCTGAAAATGGCAGCCATTTTGTTCTATCTGTGGACGCCGACAAGTTGCATAAATTAATGTAATTTCAAACATTCACGGCATGAATTGGTAGTGTTTAACCGACAATATTTCAAGTTTACAACGTGTTGATTTTACATAAACACAAACAAGCATTTTCTGACTATGATCAATTACAAATGTCGTCTGGCGAAGATCAGGGGATATGTCGAGAGAATTAAGTGCCAATATGTAATAAGTATTTGTTGTTATTTAATAAAATTGTCAATAAATAAGTGATTTGATATTGGCCCTGTTATTTGTCCTCGGGCCAATACGACTGCCCTCGGACAAATAACAGGGCCAATATCATATCCCTTTTTTATTAACATATAGTATAAACTATTTAGGGTGTGCTGGAGATATAAAGCTTAACTTTTATTCATTTTATGTACCGCGCTTATTAGTTGAACTGAGCTTGAAATCTATAGATCAACAGCTAGTTGTTTAAGAAGATACATACTACTTTGTTGTTTTTTTATTTAAGTGCCCGAAAAATAGACTTTCAATTTTTATTGTGTCAGTTTGTTACTCATATCAGAACTGTAAATCTGATAACTGACGTATAAACGATTTCTTAATCATAATGGTCGATAGTTCTGTATTAGTCTTCAGTCAGAGAACACTGAAGAAATTTTAGACAGTAGTTAGAAGCAGCAATGAAATTAGACGAAGATGTTTTTTTATTCAGTACTGAAAATCTTAGGATTGCAAGTATTTTCTTCAGTAAATACTGTGGTGCATATTAAAATGCTTGTCAAACACTGCAGTAATTTGTGCAAACATACCGTTGCCGCAGTACCCAAAATACAAGGAAACTGAATTTGCAAGGCATATAAAGAATTTGTCGAATGCTTGCAATACCAGAAGTAAACAATCAAATGACGATAAGGTAAGAAGCAGTTTATAAAGTTAACAGCTTATGTCAGTTCTTTATGAATCTTATATGTAATATTTTGGAAGACTTCATGGTGACAGCGAACAATTTCTGTTATTTTATTTAAAGAGGCTGTATTCCAGATTTGACATAGAAATTTTTTTACATAAATTAAATATCTACAGTAGATGCCTTGAGATTATAACAACATGGTAACAACATGATATTTTACTTCAAAACTGGTTATCAAAGCCAAAATAGAACAAAAAAGTATTCGCTTCAGCCTGATTTGAACTCTGGACCCACATGTTAACAAAATTTTACCAACACTTTTACTGTCACCACTATCGATGCATGTGTTATTATAGTTATTTATTTTGAATCTTATACGATATACATGTAATTATACCGTCGCGTTACTGTATAGCACTGTGAAAGGAAAAAAAATCAATTTATTATGTGATTATCTGACTTATTTTTTGTGAGTTAGTTAGTTTTTAAGCATTAGTTATAAATATTACAAGAAATTTAACATACAAGAAAACTTTCTTTTTTTGTCATCTGGAGCACAGCCTCTTTAATGCAAAATAAAGTATTTACATTAAAAATATTTGAAACCTGTGCAATGTCGCCGAATCGCAATATCTTCTGCAAATATCTGTAGTTGAATACATTGTCAAACTATTAATTTTGGTTTGTTACTCATCTGTAAAATGAACATTATTCAATGGAATCAATAGAATAAAGCAGTGAATACAGCAATCATTTTCTTTAAAAAAGAGTTATAATGAACAGTAGGCCGACTAATGAATAACGCATGTATACAACCTATCTTTGTTTACACAAGCGCTTATTAATGACTAATAAACACGTGGGTTAAAAACACTGTTTACGAAATCATTGACGGGAGAGAATTTGCGTATTTTAATTTGCAAAGGAGAAATTGATGGGTGAATTACTATCTTTTTCGCTGTAATAGTCTGGTTTGGACTTCGAACCTACAAGATTTGCAAAGAAAAACAAACATGTTATGCAACAAGAGGAGAAACCAAAAAAAAAAAAAACTCTGCGGACAGGCAAACTTTTCTGATTGTATGTGGGTTTCTCCAGACTATGCAGTATATAAATTACTTGCCTGTGCTAATGAGACAAGGTAATCAATTATTTAACATGCAGTTAGGCTCTGTAGATACGTACTACTTAATTAATAAAGTGTGCAACTAAAGTGTTTAGTTTTAGATAACTAAAACGTCCTACTAATTAAAAGAGATGGTTTCTAAAACTTCTTTCTCAGTATCCTACTTTGTTAAAAAAATATCTGAGAGACACCGTCTGACTGAACGAGAAGTGTTGTTTTTCTTAACTTTTGTCATTCAATGTCTCGTGTTAGTTTTGACATGATTATGACATTGGTGAAGGTAACCGTCTTCTACAGATTCTACTTTACGTTTCCCTACACACATCTCTATCACCAGTGTACAATAATGATATGTGGTAATGTAAAGACACGTATTTTCAATTATCACTCATTAAAATCACTCATTTAATTGAAAGTGTATTCTTTGAAGCCAGCGCCTTTCAACTGAACGGGTCAGTACTAACAGTTTCGTTTGTGATGGGTAAAAGCTGAATAAATAATGATATTCCACTTGACATAAATAATTTATCTCTTACCAAGTGGGTCTGGTAGCTATGAAGCACTTCAAATGTTTAGGATGAGTTGTACTGTTGGAATGAATATTGAACAAAATTTAAACATGTTTACACACTCGTACGTAGAAAAAAAGTCAGTTATATCTCTGGGTCATTACTATTGCAAAAGCGATTTTTTAAGAGAAACAAATTTCAAAGTGACTTAGTAAATACCGCGATTGATACATGTAGTATACGTTTTTTGTGTTTGATACAACTAACCAGAATTAATGCAAAACGTCGGTGGAGACTGATCACTAGCCACTTCTCATAAGACCAGATAATGCTAAAGTAGATTTAGTAAGAAATGAGCTGGCTTTTAATTTGAATTCACAGATTGTATTGCTTAACAACTGACAACTAAAACTTCCCTCGGAATTAAACAAACGTTATAAAATAAAAGTCCTGCAAGCACAGGTATTCACTGCTGTTCGAAAACAGTCTCCAAGGCAGTAGCTAACCGTGTTATATATTAATGACAGCTCTGCAGCCATCTTTAACCCGACTTTATTTATTTATTATGAAAATTTATTAAAAGGAAAGAGCGTCATTTAAGATTTTGTACCTATCAGTGCTTTGGATAAAGCCCGCTTTGTTGATAACGTGACACGGATCTTAAAAATCTTATCAACAGAAAATCAGCGATAACGTAATAAAGAGTTTATGAATTGGACTTTTTTTGCGGTTGGCATCGGACAGCTGTGTTTTTCGCTTTTCTGCGACCTTGGGCTACTTTGCATTGGGAAGTAGATTATTGGAAAGTAAGCTATTTCAGGTAGACAACTTTCGTTGTAAGAGCTTCGGTAAAACTACAACACTGGATTCCATGCTGACAAAATGAATTCAAAAACTTTCATTTGTCACATGTAAGGCATTCTATGTGTAAAATTAATTTACGCAGAACTTTATACAGTGATAAGTAAAACACCATGTCAAGATCGCTTTTACTAGAACAATTTATCACTGACATACACTTCGTTTATACTTCCAAGTAAATTCATTAAGGACTTGTTATTTTTCTAAAATTGATGAATTTGCATCAAAAATAATTGAATTGCATAAACGAACACTCAATTTCTCACAAATAATTTATTTTAAATTAGAAAATGATTCGACTGCGATAGCATAAGAATGAGCAAGTTTCACGAAGAGCAAGAATAAATTGAACAAGTAAATGATAAAGGAGAAAATTTAACATAAAAGGCTAATTGAATGAAAATAACAAATATGATTTATCTTTAGGTAAGTATTTAATCAAGATACGTTTGGTGAGAACTTAATTATATCTTTAAGTAAATAAGATAACAGAAAGACTGTGACAAATATTTATAGTCTCAACTTATTGTCAAAGCTTTCCGAAGACGTTTTCATTGTTAATTTCAAAACGAATATCTGAATATAAAATTTGATATGAAATATATTTTCTTCATCATATTCCTGAGGTGTTTACAAAACATTGAAACCCTTTTGATGACTCTAGTCAAAGACAAAAAACGACAGATAATAAACGACTGCATCTCGTCACAAAGACTTTACTTTTGAATGAATCTGCGTTGCGTTGCGTTGTAACGAAAACTCGTTTTGCCCTATCTTTGCTTGTCTTGCATTTCAATGTAGTGTAGAGTAGTGTATACACTATAAGAAAAACGGTTTTATCTCGGATGACTTCTGATTTTGGTTAGCTAATACTTGAGGTCTTAGATCAACAAATTGTTTATAACATACCTTTATGGAATTTTATGTCGAAAGACTTTGCAAACAGGCGATTTGGATCCGTAATATTATAAAAGTTTGAATCATGCAAAGTTGTTATATATTATGATAGATCTTGTAGAGTGTATTTTTAGTTGAAAACAATAATAATAATAAAACATAAATATACTTAATATACATCTTTGTATCCATTTTTTAAAGCGTCTGAATTTTCTCATATTTCAGGTGCATGATTTTATTTTCAGGGATGACTTTTCAAGTCAGTGTCTCTGAAAGTTTTTTTTACTGACTGACTTATTTAAAACACATATAATACAGTGACTGTCTTACATTTACATAGAAATTTCAGAACATCATTTTAAAGAGAATACACGCCCTGTGAAAAGAGATAAAAGGCCTGTACTATGTAAATGTAAATCTTGCTGTGTAATCACGTGAACGAGGCAAGAATATGCCACATCACTCATTGTTAAAAAGCTCCTAGACTATAGATTACTACAGTTTTAGCAGCACAAGGTCAGCCACAGATTGTTTTGGACGCTTAGAAAGGAAAATGTTCTGTCAAATTAGTAATCAAATACGTTAAACGTCTGTGTCCGTCTAACAATAATCACACCACGTCTTGCTGAAGCAGAAGTTATATGGTATTTTGTTGTCTTTACAGCCTCCATGAGGTAAAATCGTTTACATCAAAATGCACAGCCACGCACTTTCTGAGAGAATATTATAACAAAACAGATAAACAAGCGTATGATGGCTGTTATTTTACAAGAATAACATTTTTATGGAAATTGCGAGTAATGTAGCACCCGCTGTTTTATATATCAAGCGCCAAGTGACTTGCTTTGCGGACATAATGTTAGTTGAGCTATCAAGACAAGTGGACTTGTGTGATCCAGGAGCAAACTGATTTGATGGGTCTAGTATTGATCACAAATTGCTAATTGCTTGGACCTAGTGTTGCAGACATACTGCAACATATTACACTACCGTACCTAGCAATGTCTGCAGCCACTCAAAACAATATCGAATGCTCAATTGTAACATTACTCACTTTAAAGTGATCCTACTGTCTTCATTATTATAGTAGCAATACAGTTTTGTATATATCAAAAAGCCTATCACAAAAAAGTTGCCTCTTTCGATATGTTAGGTATTGAAGTATTCCGTATAGAGGTATAACGATCAAAGGTGGTGAAACTGTTTAGTAATAAAAGTGTGCTTGAATTAAATATAAGTGCAGACAAGTCGAACAGATTTAATGACACCAAATTTTAGAGAAAACGCAGCTTGAGATTCTGCTCCTGCGAGGTCTGATCATATATCACTAAAGGAGGAGACCTTCAGCATTGTTTACCCTTTACTACGTAGCCCTATGGGGACCTCTGCCCGAAAGTACACATAGATGATAACACAATCTCGTTGTAGCTGTAGTATTTCTTTGAAATGCTCTTTTGAACTTTCATAGACTGACAAAAATATTGAGGAAGTATGTAGCATGCACACAGATATACAAGATTAATTTTCTTAAAGAGGTTATCTCCCTTTCAACCTCTTAAAGAAATGATGTTACAGTATGTGTGTGGTATACAATTATTTTAGATCACTTGAGTGCATTGTGCTTATAACTCATTGGTGCTCTTTGATGTTTAGCGTTAGTGCATATGATGTTATTTATTGTCTTGTCCAAGATATATTGGTATGAATTACTCTGTGTTTTGATATAATGGCTTCTAACGTGTGCGTATTATGTAAGAAGTTTCACAATTCGTCAAGGTCACATTTGATAGAGCTTCATTATTTTGTAAAACAATCACTTGATGTTTGTGTCAGGAGCTTCATATTTGTTTCAATGTAATACATAGCTACTGCTTCTAAATCAAAGGCCTGATCAATTTGTGATTAATTGTCCTGAAAAAGTAGCTGTATCATTTCATTTATGTCGAGACTTCTGTAGTACCATGAATGCAATATTGGTATATTCACTGTAAAGAACCAAACCAGAAGAAAGAAGTCTTATGGTCTCATATGTGGACAGCCATTGTTGTCGGTTATTAGGCAGCGAGTCCTAAAAGTAAAATTACTAACGGATTAATGAAAATTGCCAGCTTGTCCTTTTTATCTTTTATCTATTACAAGGTGTTGTAGTGAATTTGCTTTTCTAAACAAATAACAGCACAGGCGTCATGCGATATGCAACCCAATGCATTAATAGATTCAAGACATTCTCCATAATCCGGAATTTCGGAAGTGATTAAGACCGGCTTTATATTCCCTAGATGTGTAATTTCCGGAAACCAAGAAAATCTCGAATTTCAATTCCTAAATGATGGTGGACGAAACGATAAGTCAGTCTTTTAAGTAAATTAAAAGAAGAGAGAGAGAGAGAGAGAGAGGGAGACAAACGCATGGGCTTACTCATAAATCTGCGGATCATTTTGCGTCATTTGTGTTATTAAGTTGTATTCAACGGCTAAATGTATTAAACTTGGCTGAATGTGTCAGACGAGGCAGATTTTTTGTAATACCTGCACGGTACACGTTTTAAACGAGGCAGACAAACATGTTATTCGGGCTATTAACAGACTTATAACAGCGGTCAAAGGTGGTGGCTTTTGCTATATTTATTTCACACGTACGAGAAACATGGTAATAAAATGTGATTAACCTTTACACTCTCTCAAAACAATTTGAAATAATTCAACGTGTGTAAAATACAATTAAATTCGGTATATTTTTCAACAGACAAGGCACAGATTTTATGAAGAACATTTTGCAAGTATATACTTGTTTTCAGAGAAATGTAAAGAATTGTAGCATAAATGTCATGTTAACGAATGGTCTTTTTCGTGAGTTTAAAAAACTTTTAATATACTTTAAAGGAATCAGCATATGCATACATACTATCCAATGTTAGACTCTTTATTTATCTGTGCAAATGACATGTAAGGCAAGTTCTCCCTCACATAATACTTAAACCAATATCCTATAACTTTTTTCAATATATATCCGTCATGTTAAACAAAGCTTCAGCTTCAAAATTTATTGTCATAAAACATAACTGTCCATTTTGAGCATCATTCTGAAAGTTAACAGCATACACATAGAAGTAAACTCATACATGTGTAAATATGTAAACTTTAGTATATCTAAGTGAACTCTGGTTACTCTCAGGAAATCGTTAAATAGGAAAATACAAGTAACATTACTGTATATTTATGGAATGGACACAAATTTCTCAATCTGCATACACGCTTGTGGGGTAGTTTAATAACGTTTTACAAAGATATTTCCTCTGGAGTTGACAAATCCTTAATTAATCGCTATAAATGCACGACTATTGAGCATTCGGGTATTCAACAGAACTGTCACTCACTAATTAATTGATTTATTTTATATTTATTTATCTGTTTTCTTTTCAGAGCTCAGTCAAGCGAATACTGCAAAGTCCATTGAAGCTATATTAGAAGTATATGTAGCAAGATGGAGTCATTCAAATTCTAAAAGTCAACGAAGTACCTTCACGTCTGGCTTCTTTCTTCCTGCTAGTACTCATCAAATCTTGATTTAAAATCTCTTAAGTTTAACAAGCACTGCCAAATACTCATGAATGTAAATGGTAGACATTTTACTTGAAGAAATGTTCGTAATTGGAAAATCTGCTGGACAGGGTAATTATTTATCTTTGAAATGCATTTATGTTAGTTTGAACTTTCAATTGTATATGGCATTCAAAGTGGAGCTAGCTGGGATTGTGTGTGAAGAGGCATTAAAACGGATCCTGTAGAGAAAACCACAATTTTCTTGGCTTTCTTTCAGCTTGTGGCTTTCTACAGAAGAGGGCGGGGTCCTATTTCTGATTGTGACGCATGGAAATACATGTAGATCCAAGTACACAGCAATGGTGTATTAGTAAAAAAGCGGGTTCTGTTAAACTTCCATAACCGACCTTTTGTCTCCTGGTTGCAACGAATTCGTCATCCAATATTCATTCATTAAATTATTAGATTATAGTCTACAAAAATATGCAACGTCCGAATAAATTAATTATTTCACGAACAGTCTGTGGGGTGTCTTCTTTCAGCAAAGCTGGCCAACTATTGAATCTTTCTGTGTTGGATTCTCGTCTTCTAAACAAGTGGGGAAAAAGGCATAAAAGGGAAAACACATAATCAAAAAGCACAGCCTCCCTCTACAGTCAAAAAGTAGAGGAAAATACAGCATAAATTCATAAAAACAAGAACAAGTTGTCTTTGTAATTTAACTCCAACCCACCATCTAATAGACAATGTAGCTTGCAAAAGCACACAAACATATTAACAATAAAAACCTAATGACATTGTAGAGTTAACAAGCGCTACGTTCGAAAAAACGCCAATACTTCCGCGGGGGGGGGGACAGTTTACCTCTGACCCCGTGACCTCTAAGTGTGTATGGCGAATAGAGCTCATAAAGGTGCATACATCAGTGAAGTGGAGGTTGTAGGTGATCGAACTTGCGTGTTTTGGTCAAGGTTAAAGTTTTGTGACAAACAAACTAACAAACAGACAGACAGACAAAAACAATATGCTCCCTCCGGGGGCATAAAAAGGTAGGCAGCCTTCTCAATGACCTTACTGAGACCAGAGCATTTCGAGTAAAATCAGCAAAAACACGACGGCAGGAATAAAAGAGACTGAGTTTCTACGTCCTTATAAAGATTTCCCTAGAAAATAAAATTTCAACTAATACCCCGAATATTAAAAATGATTTTTCGATGTTTTAGTTGCAGTTACCTCAAGCTGAACGGCTGCGTTAGTATACAATTGAGATTACACATAAACATGTCTCTGAAATGAAATTTGAATAGCTACATGTTGCAGATTGCAAAAACACACCTTGGAATTTTAAAGCTGTTTTATTCTTTTGGCAAGCGCATTCCTGACAATCGTTATATCGCAATAACTTAATAACAGGAGCTAGCATAGCTTACATACTCATAGTTCTTGCTTAATTTGTCACAATATATTTATTGCAGAATTAGACATTACAGTTTAAAAAGCTGATTTTCATAGCCTTGAAATATTTTAGTATTCTTTACAAGAACAAACATATAATGCTTTGAGCGAGAACAGCTCTGATTGAAACTCGACCGACTTGAGGAAATAGTGCAGGTATAATTGAAATGTTCTCTGAAGAAATGTCTTGGCACATCTTTATTATCATAACACAACATCTTCAGAAACTAAATTGATCAGTGCGAACGGTTAGGGTAATAAGTTAAAGCAGAACAAAAATATTCTGCCAAACATTTGGTTAATAAGATGGTTTGTAACAAAGTGGTTTTAAAGTATATTAGTAAGCTTACAATCGGCCAAAGTACAGTCACCATTCTAATTTGTACAGAGTTTGTGGCTCAGATTTGTGCTAAATTTAGATAAAGAGCAGGTAGTTAAAGGAAGCTAAAAAGTTCTGATTAACTCATTATTCTACTATTGATGCGATCGCATTTTGCCGATTATTTTACATTGACTATAACCTTCATTGTCACTTCATGTCTTAAAATTGTTCGTCTGAATGAGAAGGTCATTAAATTGCAAGATTCCAAAAAAGGAATTGTTATTCCTCTTCTGATATGTTCTAAAAAGGAAAACGATGAAATCTTGACAAACGGGCTTGCTGTGCTTGTCATGGAAAGATAAATGAATAACAAAAGGCAAGAAAGGCGCGCCAAGTCTGTGACAGTTAATGACTAGAAGTAACATAAGATAGTTGTTATATTCTTATGGTTAGAGTGATGGTACGTGAATTTGTAAAGATTTATTACAAGAAATATAACCACAGCACGGAAGTAGACTTTTATTAAAGCTGTTTGTTCAGCTGAAGTCTTTTATACTTAATGTGGTTAACATGAAAAGGAAAATCATTAAGAACGCACCGATTATTATATTTGATATATAATAAGCCAAGCATATAAAACATCTTGGACCTGACCATCGCCTGATCACCAACCCAAAAATGTTTCACAATGTAACAACGTTACAATAACTGCGCTAATCGAGTGTGTTTTAATAACCATGTAGGAAACACATTTTCTTCTACTAATTTCCAGACAATCATTTTTTACAGAAAGATGTAAGCAGTATAATAGTTAGGCTCTGCTGTCGTTTCAGTAGAAACCTGTGAGCAAACATATAACAGCGCATTGATGTTAAGTTTAATTGCAAATATGTATACAATCCATTTGCAATTTCAAGTTCACAATACTAATTTCAATCCTTGATGTAAACAAGAAATAAAAAAAAAAGAAAAGATGATCGGTGCAGAAACAGTATAAAATAGATGCCACATAAGTGTATAGTTTTCGGACGCTTGCAAATATTGAACGCGCGTAATAATGAAATGTCCTATACCCCTAACAGTTTAGGCTATTAACAAAAAATGTTGAGTTCAATGCTTAAAGTGTCATTATCATTTACAGAAACAAAAAGAAATATTTAATCATATTTAATATATATTTATTCCACTTAGTAAATTTTTCCATGTTTAAAACATTTTTATATTTAATTTACGTCTAGTACATTAATGTCATTATTATTGCGTGAATTTCAAAGGCAATTAACCTAATAATTTCGTATTCTGCCCTAACTTTTCGTAACAGCCACACGTTTAACCAGCGGCAAACACTTCTTTCTTCAGCTGTAGATTTTTTAAAACATGCAGTCAAACTCATTTAATATAGCAAATGTTGCGCGATACAAAGCTTTTGGATTGAAAAATGTCACTCCCAGAAAATCACAGGAGACATTTTAATCATTGTTGCACAAATAACGGATTTTTGTACCTTAAAGAATATTTTTTTGTTACAGCCAATTATTCGGTAATTGTCACTCTCAAAAGAATCCTGAACAATCCTTAATAACGTGAGTTATATTAACATATTGCAGAAACTTATGTAAAACTTATAAAAAAGGAGACTTCCGAACAAAAACCATATTAAGGTATTTGGGATATTTGTTGTATGAATTGTTATGAAAATAAAGAACTGGAGATGTATGTATTACAATGAGGACAGGTACTGGTAGTGTATGTAGCGGTATGGAAATAATTGACTGGCAATAGCTGTAAAGCTTAATATAGAGTTTTGACAAGCAATCTATGTATAGCAATGAATAAATGGAAATTACATTGTATGTAGGCCATCAGAACTAAGTACTGTCGAATGATGTGGTGCTTTAGTTGGTAGCGCCATGAGTTCATCGGACTGGCTAAGAATACTTGGGCAAAAACTGGAGTCAGACAATGACGTTTTATTTGACAAAAAATGTCCTCTCCTACAACACTGAATCTTTTCAGAGTTTTACAGAAATAAATAAAGTCTAATCCTTTTTATTTTGTTCAAAAACATAAAACAAACATATTTTCCTCTGCAAAATTGATGCCTTTTGTTTTGTAAAAATACAAAAATAACTGCGAAATATGATGTTTTCAGAGTTAAAATATTGGAAATATAATGTAATTAGAACCTTATGGTAAAATTTGCAAGAACTCTCCAGACACACAAAGTGCCTTGGTCACGTGAAAACGCACATGTCCATCAGTTATAGCTATTTTAGGATTAAATGATATAATATCGATGGAACAGTAGTGAACTACCAGCATGAATTCTTATTTTGTTGGTTAATAAAGCTGGTGAATGTAATATCGCAAAAACGACAGATTGAGGAACGAGATTTATTTGTGTACAGAAACTTTTGCAAATAAGTTTATCTTGTTTTAGAAATATCGTAAAATAAAATCTGTGCTTCGGAAAAATACTTTAATGTGATCATCTTTAGATCGCCATAAGTTAACCATATTTAATTATGAATTATATCTACCCTGCTGTATGTGTAATTATTAGCTTTTTCAAGAAAACAGAATTAAACAGTTTCATTAGTGTTACTTCTTTTCCTTCTACCTTTTTGCCTACCTTCCTACCTGTCCATCCACCTTTCTTTCTTTCTCAGTTATGTCTGTTTGTCTCTATTTTTGCTTTGTTTTTTTCTATTTCTCTCTTTGTTTCTCCATTTGTATTCCTTTTATTTTCTTTTCTTCCTCTCTGCACCAGCTTCTTTTACTAATTTTACCAACCTTTCTTGTGAGAAGGCGACTCTAGCAATTAAATGTAATAAACCAGAATAGACAGGATGATGAAATCCAAAGTTGATGTATTACCGTTTTAGTCAGTAGTCAGCAATAAGTCATAAGAATGAACGATGGAGAATCGAGAAAATACGGTCTTAGTGATATATGGCCTAATATGATACAATTTTGGCCTTTTGTCTAATCAATACTGACATGTCAGTTTTGACAGTACGTCTATAAGAAAACTAATTATCAAAAGTAACATTTTCTTGAAAAAAAAAAGCTTCTTGGGGGAAGAAGAGCATTAACATGAAATATCGTGTTTGATCTAGGAGTTCTTATGGTTCAAAACATATTAAACCGTTTCAGTTTGAACGAAAGTTAACATTTTCATAAAGCTGAAACGCATGATGTCCGTAATTTGTAGCCTGTTAGCTCGAAAGAGAACAAACCTTTATTTTCTGGAAATTGTTATAGCAAACAAATAATTCAGACAAACATCCTCTTAATGTTCTCGGTCATAATACAAAGGCACATGGTCTTCGTTAGAATAACACTAATGTAATTGAGATATACTTTGAAGCTAGCGCCTTCAAACAGAATGGGTCAACGCGAACTTGCTACTTTGGTGTAGGTAAGAGCAGTCTAAACTAACCTCAACATTCACTTGAAACATTTGCCATATAAATTATTCATTTCTTGGCAAGTGGTTTTGCCAACTAATCAAAGGAATGAAATCGGTAAGTTACCGTTCAGTGTTTATACAGATGTACAATAATTTATTGTTTGTCATATCTGTAGAATAGGCATCTAGAATATCAATGCTTAAAAATAATGTAATTATTGCTAAAAGTATTAAAGATAACAATCAGAAAAATGTATCTGAAGATAAATAATACATTAAAACGCAAAATTAATACATGTAAACTGGACGTGCATCCAACGTAATTACAACTCTATCAATGAGATTGAATTACAGCACCTTAATGCAGATTTTCAGTTTGTCAGTATGTCTCGTCAGCTTGTCTTTGTTAGCTATATTCCGTATTGTTAGTGAGCACTTTCTGAAAATTAAAATGTTTATGTTTTTTTTTCACTGTGTTTCCTGTCTATATTTTGGCAGACGTTTTCTGTTATATCATCTTTTTTACAACATAAAATTTCAAATATAGGTTAGATTTTATTCTTCACTCTTTTAATCGCTTGTCTTGATCGTTATTCAAATAAATACTGTCAAGTTTGATATTTCAGGCAAAAAAAGTTTAAACATCAAAAGTATTTTTATATTCTCAAGAATTCTTAATTTTCTAGCACTACAGGACATGCAATACATTTAAGTATATACAGATATATAACAGTTTTTTTAAATAACCATGCGTTCTTATTACTACCAGTACCAAATTGCTTAAGAAGAACATAATTTAGCGTGATTTTTTGTAAGATCTATTTAACAAATGAATTGTTTCATTTTTGTAAATAGAGGAGATTAAATGAGTGGTCATGTAATACAAGAGAGTTATTTGAAAACAATAAAAACGAAGTTTTGTAAGTGAATGGTGACAGAAACGCACATTTTTTCGTTTATGCGCGAACGTCATGAGCGTATTGTTAATAACGTTGACGCCAAAGTGTTATTACACTAGAGTTATAACAAATATATCACTGCTGTATTACACGCTCACGACGTCGTCTATAAAATAAAAAAAGGATATTTTTTTGCAATCTTAAGATTTTCCGTAGTATTTTTAAGTTTTTGTTGATATGTTTACAACTGCAATCTGGATTCAATAATTCTGGTATATACTCCTGTAAAACGTTTATCGGTGTAATATCAAGATTAGCCCAAAATATATATCACTGCTGTATTACACGCTCACGACGTCGTCTATAAAATAAAAAGGATATTTGATTGTAATCTTAAGATTGTCCGTAATATTTTTAAGCTTTTGTTGATATGTTTATTACCGCAAACTGTGGATTCAATAATTCTGGTATACACTCTTGTAACACTTTTACCGGTGTAATACCCCAAAAAAATCGAGAACATACTTCTACGGAAAACATTTCATTAAAATAATTAAGTCAACACGTCATTTTAATATTGTTGCAGAAGAAATCTTATTATATAATAAGATGTATATATAAAACTGTTCTGAATAACTACATCTTAGCAGATCACCTAAATCATTCAAAACTTACAGGCAAAATTAACGGGAATAATTTACATGATTATTATATTGCTATATCGAAATTTGTATATTGGTATAACTGAAGCGTTTGGTATCATTTCGGAAATAGTTACACCTACAAGTAGAATTTGTTTGGAAACTGCTTTTCTCAAACAGCCATATATATTTGTGACAGAACCTTTCCTGTGAAGTCAATTTTTCAAGGCAGCTAAGTTTCATTGTTTGCCTTTGATTTCGGACTTTAACCCTTCTTCTGCTGGCGGCAATTGTCTCTGCCTTTGCGACAAGTGCAGACCAAGATCAGTCTGCATATCCATGCAGTCTGATCATGGTCTGCACTATTCGCTATTCAGTTGGTAAATTTTCAATAAGCACCCCAATAAACATTAAATGGATCTGTCGAGATTGAAAGATCGATAAATCCATTTTAGATATTTAACACGCTAAGGGTTAATGGGCATTAAAACCTTACCACGCCGCTAAAGACATAGGCGATACAATATAATTGAATATGTTACCTTCACGTTCAATATCATTTTCACATTCTAAATGCGCCACATATAATTATCTTGAATCATGAGTTCATATTTGATACTTTACTGGTCATCTCCCTTAGCGAGACTGACCCCATTCAATCCGAATTGCATCACATACTTAACTCTTACAAAGAAGTATCGTGTAATCATTCAACAGTAATAAATTCGCGACGTACAAGACAGCATGATATATTTGGCACAGAGAATCAAACTTTGAAGCAGGCAATTAGTCAGAACAAATTAGCGGAGTAAAAAACAGTAAATCACGACCTTAGCCATGGATTACCAACTATGATTACTGTCTTACCATATTGACCTATCCTATTTCTGAATACGCAGTGGTTGTTGACCAGTTCGTATAGAAAAATCCTTAAAACCGAAAATGCATTCATTAAAACAGAGAGAGAGAGAAAGAGAGTGAGAGAGAGAGACAAAGAGAAAGAAAGAAAAATGAAAGAAAAAACAAGAAAACATCAAACAAACAAATAAACTAACAAACAAAGAAACAAGACTACTGCAGACATAATTGAAACGTTCTCGGTGATATTGTTAAGGCGCATGTTTTCCATTACAAAAACACTCATCTTTATAAAGCTAGCATCTTTTAAATGAACGAATCAGAATAAGATTGCTGTGTTATTATAGGTGAAACTGAAAAAGTAGTAGAACACCTGGGATGTAAATTACTTATCCGAGCAAGTGGTCTCAACAGCTTATTATGCACTTAGAACGGTCATAGATAAAACATCGTCTGCAGAGAGGTCAGCTGGTGCATTTATGAATACAAACAGGGCCAATTAACGTCTACATAACTGCCTATTTCAAAATATTAAATGAGAAGAAAACTGGATCGGAAAGCAGTCTCAAAACCAGAAATTACGTGGGTAAATGTAATTGCAGACGTCAACCCCGTGATGCTTTTTTATTCCAATGTCATTTTACCAACAGTGTATGTCCTATACATCTTAAAAATATAATATATGAGACAAAGAAACTCCATTTGCAATAGCTAAATGAACAATACTCATGCTCGATTATAAGACTTATGTATGTGTGTGTTTTTCTCGACGCCATCTTTCATATCATTATCAGAAAACTATTTCTATAATATGAATTAATCATGTCTGAAACACTCAGTCATCTTTCCTAGATCATGAATACTGTACTGTTCTGCTCTGTTCAGTTCCATTCTTACCTGTTTATTTTTGTTGCACTGTAGCGCTCAGATATCTATCTCATCCTTAGCTGTTTTGTTACACTGTTTTCATGCCAGGTATCTGCCTCGTCCTGTTATGTTCTGCTCCACAGTATTCATGCCAGTTATCTAACTCGTGCTGTGATGTTCTGCTCCACTGTATTCATGCCGAATATCTCCCCCGTCTTGTTCTGTTCTGCTCCACTATGTTAATGTTCTCCTTTTCCGTTCTGCTTCACTGTATTCATGCGAAAACGTCGCCCGTATTATGTTCTGCTCCACGGTGTTCATGCGAATATCTCTCTCGTTCTTTTCTGCTCTGCTCTACTGTGTTCATGCCAAATATCCCTCCTATCCTGTTCTGTTCTGCTCCACTTTGTTCATGCGAATATCTTTTCCTTCCTGTTCGGTTCGGCTCCATTGTGTTCATACCGAATATCTCTCTCGTCCTATTCTGTTCTGCTCCACTGTGTTCATGCGTATATCTCCCCCGTCCTGTTCTTTTCTGCTCCACTGTGTTCAGTTCCACTGTGTTCATGCGAATATCTCTTCCGTCCTGTTCTGTTTTGCTCCACTCTGTTCGGCCCCACTGTGTTAATGCCAGATATCTCTATCTTTCTGTTCTGTTCGGCTCCACTGTGTTCATGCCGAAAAATCTTTTCTGTCCTGGTTTGTTCTACTTCACAGTGTTCTTGCCGCATAACCTTCCCGACCTGTTCTCTTCTGCTCCATTGTGTTAATGCCGAATACCACTCCCGTCCTGTTTTGTTCTGCTCCATTGTGTTCATGCTGGATATCTCTCCCGTCCTGTTCTGTTCTGCTCCACTGTGTACATGTCGGATATCACTCAGGTCATGTTCTGATCCACTGTGAAAATGCCGGATAACACTCGCGTCCTGATTAGTTCTGCTCGACTGTGTTCATGCCAGATATTTGTCAAGACACACCCTGTTATTATGCTCCACTGTGTTCATGCCAGATATTTCTCTCGTCCTGTTCTGATCTTCTCCACTCTGTTCATATTATCTGAATTGAGAAATAATTCAATGAACTTTACAGAATAAATCGGTGAATACAGCAATTAATGTCTTTAAAAAATGTTACAATTCACAATCTAATGTCTAACGAATAAAGCTTTAATGCAATTTGTCTTTGTTTAAACAAGGGCTTATTAATGAGTTTTGAACACGTTGCTACGGACTGTTCTTCCAAATCATTAACGACAGGAAATTTGCGTGTTTTAATATAATGGGTTTGGTTATAGGTTACTGAAAGGGGAAAAAACGGCGAAGTCGACCTAATTATCTACAGCCTATTTTAACTGCAATGGGTAATTTATGCCTGTAACATTCTTAATTATATACCATACCGAGTAAAGAATTTGACTGAACAAATTTTATCTTAAGCTTTCAGGTAATGAAGTTGAGCTTTACCAATATGTTATGTCAGCAAGCTGATAGATGGGGCACACAATATGCAATTCATTTTTAACAAGAAATATTACCAAAGAACCATCATTTTAAGACAGGCTCTCGTGAGCGCTTTTCGGTAATAACAAGATTAACTAAAGGCGATCATCACAGAATACGACGGATATATTTTTGGCAAGTAGGATGGGAGAAAAACAGAAACCACACACACACACACACTTCAAAATGTGTTGCCAAAAACAAAGCATGCAAATTAAACACCTTTAAAAGAGTTGTTTATCTGTTTATTTGATTGAGACATGTACATTTTTGCTTTTTATAGTGATACACAACATTGAAAGATAGATGTAAATGTTCTTATTTTCTATCTTCTTGTAAATCACTATTTCTCTGGCCTAATTATTTTAGTTTGGACCTCGAACCAGCAATATCTACAAAGAAAAACAAACATGTTGAACAACAAGAGTATAAACCAAATAACTCTGCAGAAATGTAAACATTTGTTTTTGTGCGTATGTGTTTTTTTCGGACTATGCATTGTATTTTTAAATACTAGCCTCTACTACTGAGATAAGGTAATGAAATATTTAACACGCAATTAGGCACAGTGGATACGGGCTGCTTAATTAATTAAGTGTGCAAATAAAGTGTTTATATTCAGGTAACTAAGCACGTCTAATTAATTAAATGAAATCGATTCCAAAATGACTTGCCCAGTTTCCAACTTTAACATTTTCTGAAAGAAGAAAAATTCTGCCATTGTTCGAACAGGAAATTTTGTTGTATTTTCAAAACTTTTGTCGTTTAGTGTCTCAAGTTAGTTCTGACATGATTGTGAAAGTGATGTCAGATTGGGTCTTGCACATATTTTACTTATATATATATATTTATTAGGAGGATCGTCGTGTGTCAAAAAAGATCAACTTTAATATCTATTTGTCCATATAGAGCAGTCCTAAAATATCGTACGCATATTGTTATTTTATGAAAAGACAACTAAACAAACAAATAAACAAAAATAAAACACTAACAACAACAAATGTCTAAATAGTTACTCAATAGGTCACTATTTACATTGCTACTTTAGCGGCCAATGAAAAACAAATTAGTGCAAAGCCAGAAACTTTGCCATTATTATCCTAACATCTACGCAGTTCAAATATCCCCGTTTTAGATATCTAGTATCATTTGAAAACACCTTTTGGGCGTAGATGAAAATGTATTCAGATTAAAAAACATTCAAAGAGGCAAGTAAATTATCAAAATAAACTAACCTGTCTGTCCGGGTGGTTCCTTTTGAAAACTCCAGCGCAGGGCATAGAGCAGACGCACCATTCTCCTGTCCGTATTTTATAGGATTTTGACAAATTATTCTCATACCAAAATGACACTTCAGATCCCTCGACCAAATAATACAGAAACACCTTAAAATACCTAAGAATATTTTAGGAGTATGAATTTTATATGTTCAACACTGAAATCAGTAACGAGCGGAGTCATCTTTTTTCTTGTCATACCTTTTCTTATGTCTTCTTTTTCCGAATGAAATTACTAGAGGAAGGCTAGACCGAGTTGATTCAATGTGATGATTTGACCTGACCCCAAAGTGGTTTAACAATTGTACAAGAGTACTCGCTCTCTTAAGGTGACTAGTTCTTGATTTGCACTGAAAATGTGTCTAGGAAAATGTTTGGCGGGATTCGCAACAATGGTGTCTGTTGAATACGAATGGTAAGAATAATTATATTACCATTAAACTGGATTAAAAGTCTAATCCACACTTCTAATTCATAACTGCTAGAGTGTGTCCAATAGGATCAGCCCTGAACATCATTCCGTATCATCGTTTTGTATACCCTACCATAGAAAGCTTCTGTAGTCATTCAACAGTAATAAATCTCTGACACACAAAAATATATTTGACGCACAGAGTCGATGGATACTCTATGTAGCAGGCAATTAGTCAGAACAAATTAGCTTCGAGGTAAAACTCAATTACGGCCGTAGTAATATGATTACCCAGCAGTCACCGGTCCTGACCTTTCAGGCTTTCATTAATGGTGCATAGCATATAGCCATTTTAAATATTTGTTGACTAGTATAATAGCAAATTCCAGCGCATTGATAAAAGAATGTATAACACAAAAGATAATGAATCATAGGAAGCGGCAGACAATCTTACAGTTTCCATTGATATAGCAACCTTACAATTTAAGAATTTCCGTTGCAGTTGAAAACTTGGGAGTTGGCCGAGATGAATGTGGAGTTGACATATTGAACAAGTTTTCAACGGTCAAAGAAGAAAGGATCTAAACAGTAATAAGCATTATACGTATAGTTGCGCTAGAATTGTTTTTATCTTTGTTTTACATTTAAAAAAATCAATAATCTACGCATGATAATATATCACACAGAGGATAAAAACATGACGATAAAGTTTAAGAAGTCTCATAACGTCATTACAACACCAAGAAAGGATTAAGTTGTCAAGTTCATGAACAAAAGTCCTGCTTTTTTATAAGACTACGAAACACCATTTTATATATTGATGTATTTCATTGCATTGAAATATCATTTTGTTATGCTGATAAAGCTTCCATACACTGTGCTATATAATGATATAGATCACTATTTTTGTATAACTGTGACCCTATGGTTGGCATGATTTGAGGCCCAACGCTTTTGCATTTTTTACAAATGTTAACATTCATAGTTGTCACATTATATTTTTTGATATGATATATGTTTATAAGCAATGTATTGTACCATAATACAGATTAGCAATAAAATATGGATAAATCAAATCTAGATTTAAAGAAAAACAAATAGCAACTACTTCGATTCGGAAAGGGAGATAGCAGCTTTCGAAAAAAGATCAGACCTACTATCAGCATACTTTACAGCAGCTCTGGTTTAGACATAATTGAATGTTCAGTGGTAATGTTAAGGCACGTGTTTTCAATTACAAAATCATTCATTTAATTGAAAGTATATTCTTTGAAGCTAGCGTCTTTCAACTGAACGGGTCAGTAGGAACAGTTCCGTTTGTGATGGGTAAAAGCTAAATAAATAATAATATTCCATGTGACGTAAATAATTTATCTCTTAGCAAGTGGGTCTGGTAGCTATGAAGCACTTCAAACGTTTAGGAGGAGCTCTGACGTTGGAAGGAATATTGAACAAAATTGAAACATGTTTGCAAACTCATACGTAGAAGAAAAAAAAACAGTCAATCAAATCCTTGCGTCATAATTATTGCAATTGCGATTTAGAAGTTTAGAAACAGGTCTATTGTTAGGGGAAACTAATTTCATAGTCTGTAAATACACCAACAGATATTGCAAATCAGACATTTTTTTAACCAGGGCTTTGTTGACATCATGCCAAAATTATTGCTATAGCGGGCATAACAATCGCTTAATTTGACAGTGATGTTCTTTATTGTTTATTGCCTTATATATGGTCAATTCTTGAGCATAATATGATGAAATAGTCTGCAACGGTTCTATGAATATGTTAAAACAGGACTTGCTTAGTTTCTGAGCTGCAAAAAGCCTACGTTTTACAAAAATGATCATTATCTTGAGGCCCTTTCTACTGAAGAAGCTGACATTAATGTTATTATCCATATTTTCATATAAACGCAGATAAAACCTCACCCTGGTCAAAATGTTTTCTTAGACTTGATGCATGGTTTTAATCATATAGTCAACTGAATTACAATAATATTGATTCAAAAATTGTATAACTGTTTAAGTTGCTACGAAGTAATTTATGAGTAATAACTTAGCTCGTGACCACTGCAAGGTTAATTTTCAAGCAATGAAAATCAAAATCTTGTTTTAAGTTCTTCAAGTGCAAAAGCGTAAGTCTTTGTAATCATTGCAAACCCATACATTACAGAAATAGATGATAAAACAATTTCAATTCAGTTTTCCCAGGACTATGGGGTTCTATCAATCTCACGAAAGAATAACCCATGGTAACAGACAAACAGACGGATCACAGATAGAAAAAAGATATAAAATAATATTGGCATCTTTAGATCAAAAACTGTTTTCAGACTTTTAAATATTCAAGCTGAAAGAAAAGAAAAGAGAAAGAAAGAAAAACGAAACCAAACCTTAAAGCAACTAGTTGTCAAAAAACATTTGTACATGCAAATGTAAGATTCATAGCATGCAATATCAAAAGCAAACCATCAAATGACAATAACTTGTGAAGCAATTTATGTATTTTACTGCTTAATTCCTCTTCTTATAGGAATATTAGCTGTAAATGTCTGAGAGATTTCCTGTCTTCAGAAAAAGATTGTTTTGGCGTCATATAAAACAATTCTGGGTCACGATATACAGAGACAGGAAATTATATGTGTGTGTGTGTGTGTGTGTGTGTGTGTGTGTGTGTTATCAATTTTATCATATTGTATAACGTGCATATAATATGATAGGTGGGAAGGAGGAGACTATTTAAAGAATGGAGCAATTTCAGTTATCATCTTGTTAGAATTGATTTTAATTCCACTTCCCTAAAGAAAACTGTCTGTATTTCTTCATTACAACAATACAGTGCAATTACTTCATTACAACAATTGATCGCGTTTAAACATTTTCAGAGAATATTTTTGGAAATAACTCGCAATTCTCACAAAGGATAGTTTTTCATCGTATCTCCTTAAGTTGTGAAGAATAAAGATGTTTTAGGCATGTCCAATATTACATTTGTTTTCACGTTGTCTTAATACTGTTATGGTAACACAGATAGGTGCACACCATGCTCTGACATGTCACATTATGAAAAAAGCTGTCTGGATAACTCAGAAAAGATCCAGGAAGTTAAAAAAGGTGTCATTGACTGTAATGTAGTAGAACAGTTCTTAAAGATTATATATAATGTACTTTGATGAAAAGAAAATTAAGATCCAAATCGTAAAAACGTACTAACCAGAATTTATGTATAACGTCGGCGGACCTGATCTCACGCGACTTCTCATAAATATGCTGGCTGTCTAAGTTTGTATTGCTTATCATCTGACAACTAAAACTTTTTTTCCGAAAACAAATAATCGAACAGTATATCAGTATTTTTCTCACGGTGACATTTAATACATAAGCAGTTATTTTTACTCGGAGATTTCATTTTCGCTTCTAGATAAGTGTGAAATTTAGCAGAGATAGTTGGCGAGGCTAAGTCTACAAACTGCAGGGAAGTGAATATTAATATATCATGACCTTTTTTCTCTGATTTTCCTTTAGTTTAGCGCTAATAACACCGACAGGGATTTTAATGACAATAAATCTATTGCGAGCGCATAAAACTATCACCCGTTATTCTAAGAAATGTTGCTATTTTAGGAAACGCTCTCCACTTTGAAGTCAAAGTTGTCAATTTAAATCTGTTTACGTGTGAAACAGTCCTTAAATTGATTGCCTCATTAACCCATGATATTTTCTATCGTCCTTGATATACAGAATTTCATATAGTAACCAACTAAGTAAATATAACAGTGCGTGCCATATCCGAGTATATAATAAATGTTCAGACAGAGAAAAATACTTGTTATTGTCCGATACAAGAAAAAGACAGCTGAAACTGAATATGTTTAACTTTTTCCAACTGATTTTGGGTATAGCAAAGTTATGCTGAGTTTTGTCAAAAGCATGCATTGACATTTGCGTTTACGTAATGTTTATAAAGGTCACCTTAACAATGACAAATTTGTCAAAAACTAAGGTTAAAATCATCTGTATTCTAGCCGAAACCTTTAAAAATACTCGTGTGGCATGATCAGCACTTTAATTTTGAAGAAGAGAAATTTCAGAAAGCGATGAAACTGCGACAGACTTAAGGCAGAGAAATGCAAAAGTAAGTGAGAATTGCATCAACGTATGCTTCGAAAATGTGTGAAATAATATAATTGACATATTGTCGGAAACCACTTGCAAATTTTGTAATTAGAAAGTTTACGTAAGAAATTACTCCGAGATAGAACCGTACGCTCTTTGTGTTTACTAGCTTTAGTTTGTCTGGGTGCATTCACACAGAGATGGAGATTAACAGAGACCAAAAATACCATTGTCTATAACAATCTCAGTTACAACAACTGTCAGAATTATTACCATTCAAATTTATAAACTGAAGTATAGTTCTGGCTTCCAAAACTTTAAATGCCGCTTTTTAAATATTTTGCTTTTCATCTGATGCGGCTTCCTGTAACAGTATATATATCGTGTACGCTGAAGACCTTAAGCTAGTTTTAGTAAAATTTCCAAAAACATGCTAGGATGTGATACGGACTTAAAATCTGTTTCTGTTTTTAATTGATATAATATTTATTGTTCTTTTCCTGAACTTTTTCTTTGATAAAGTCTGTTTCAGAATCAAAAAGGTGAATGTTTTCATATATAGAACGGATAAAGCTAAACTATTTAGATAAATAAATGAACAACTGTAGGAATTTTGGGTTGTCAGATTATTGCGCCTTCAATGTTACAACACGTACATTGCATACATAAGTGTAACACCATTTCAAGACTGCTTTAACTATAACAAGTTATCACTGACATACAATTCGTTACATACTTCCAAGAGAATTAATTAACGACGTGTGACTTGTCTAAAATTGATGAATTTGCATCCAAAGTAATTGAATTGTGTAAATGAACACTCGACTTCTCCTAACTGATTTGCTTCAGATACTGATTCTTCTGCGATAGCATAAGAATGAGCAAGTTAACACGAAAAGCAAGGATATAATTGAATAAATAAATGATAAAGGAGAAAATTGAACATAAAAAAGCTAACTGAAGAACGAAAACAAATATTTTTATTGAAGTATTTAATAATACATCTAATAAAATGGCGAAAAAAAATGTTTCTTTTTTAAAAAATGAGTAAACAGACAGACTGGGGTAATCGTGCACATTTAAACTCCTCGTTGAAGTGTTGCTGAGAAATGTCTTTTAGTATCATTGAAACTATGACATAACGTAAACTTTGATAAGAAATATAGTTTCCTTCGTTTTATTCTAATGGTATTCACACTACAATAAACTATCAAAGATTGACTACGATGAATAGTTTACGACTGCAACTCGTCAGTAAGACTTAACTTTTGAATATTTGAGCTGTTTTCAATTTTCTAGTTTTTGAAAATACTGTATGCATGTTTTATCATTTTGTAAACAAATGTTCAAAAACAAAATCTTTCGAATACAATTTTAACATAGTTTTTATAAGTCAGTCTCGTGAATTTTGACATCATAAGATGTATTTTGTTGTGCTGCGCTGTGTTGTGTGGTATGGTGTGGTGTCGTGTTTATTGCCTTTTCTTGCTTTACCTTGCAATTGATTGCTTTAAACTGCTGTGCAGTTTCGTGTATTGTAGTGCGGTGCTGTGCTGTACTGTGCAGCTAAGGGCAGGGCGGTGCCGTGTCGTGTCGTTTAGTGCCATGCCATGCTGTGTCGTGTCGTGCAGTGCTGAGTTGTGCAGCGCAATGCTTGCACTATAAGGAGAACGAGTATAATTCGGATATTTATAGACTGTTTATTAAACTTAACTAATACTTTAAGACCTTGGATCATCAGATAGTATATAATTAGCATGTGACACAGTTTTGTGGACTTTTAGGTAAAAAGACTTGTCAGCAGTGTGTTTGGAATCGTAATAATAAAAAAAGGTTTAAGTCATGGGAAGATGCTATACATAATGATAGATCACTTAGACTGTATTTTGAATTGACGAAATAATATGATAAGAAATAAATCAAGTTGCTTTTAACGAGTCTGAATTATCTGATATTCCAGGCGCATACTTTTATATCCTAAATGTATGTCAAACTTCTGAGTATTCTTGAATTCACTTTTTGAAGAACTTGGATTCTACGATTCTAAATCATTAAATCAACTCAAGTACTTCCGGTGCAAACTTGTTCTTCCTAGTCTGAGCAGCCATTCGTCCGAGAATCCCAACAGATAATTAATACAAAAAGTATTGTAATGCAACTTAAACTCTTAAATCCGGTTTTCTTCTTCACCTGTCAATTTTAAGTTCAGTAACAGACGAGCCAGAATAAGTCCGCAGGTAATTATAATGATGACGCCGACAGAAATCGGGACGAAGACTACGGCGGTGATGCGGATGGTGCTCTTGGCATGGTGATGATTGTTTTCATCAAGTACGAAAAACAAAATCTTATACTGGTATCAGCGACGACCTCTACAGTTATTCTGATGTTGACAACGATCTTTGCCCTTCCGTCTCTGATTTAATACAGTCCTTCCGAAGGACAGTTCCACCTTATGGGTTAGGGTCAATCGTACCACAGATTGAAAGGGCTAAACTGTCGACCACTTTTTTCAGGGCTAAACAAAATACACACCTTCACTGAGAAGAACGGCTGCCACTTCTTTTTTGCCTTATAAGCAAAACTAAGGCATGTTACGTTATAAACTTGTCCAAGTCAGAAACATTCCCTTTTATATTCATTATTTCTGAAGCCAATCAAATAACGTTTCACTGCGGATGGTATTTTCATCAATCAAAGGTAAAGAAATCTCGGTATAATAGAAAAGATTGTCCCTCAAGAGTCAGCTCCCCTACCTTAACATGAATGAGAGATTTTTTTTCTAACTTAACTATTTTAATCTATACTCAACCAAAAATGGAAATGCATGGCACATAAATGTGCAACTATGATTAAATTCTGTGGCCTTACATGATGATCTTTCAAGGTCATGAAAGTGTAAAAAAAGCAAACCACCTGCAGTTTAGTGTTGCTCAACACATTTTGTGATACCACTCAATACTTTTGAGACATACACATCACTTTCCGCTATTGGAAGTTAAATTTAACCATTTGTAATCATGGTACATGCAGCTGTCCCAATTACAGAGGGGTCATGCTATTGCATTGCTATTGGAAGGTCAACAGCAACAACAGGTTGCCATGCAATTTGATGTGAACATTTCCTCCACAGAACGAGTTGTCAGGCACCTGAGAGAAACTGGAACTGTTGCCGACTGTCTTAGATAGGGACGTCCCCGCGTGACGACGCCACGTCAAAACAGGACTATACGTCTTGCACACCTTCGTTATCGCCACTTTACTGCAACCGAAACGGCTGTTAATATTAGCAATTATAATCGCCACATTCATTCACAAGAAACCGACTCCGCGATCACGGTCTGCGATCTCGCCAACTTAACGTTGGTTTGCCCCTTACTCCTGCACGGCGCGCGCGTCGTGTAGCTTGGTTAACAGCTCATGCTCCAGCATCGATGGAGACGAGTGTTTTTCACAGATGAGTCTCGGTTCACACTGTTTTGTTCAGATGGTCGACGTCGTGTATATCGACGATGTCGTGAATGGTTTGCCGACACATGCATTCTAGAGAGGGATAGGTTTGGGGGCAGCTCGGTTATGGTCTAAGGAGGGATATCGCACGGGATAAAGTTACCGTTAATTGTGAAAGATGGAAATTTAACTGCTGTAAGATGTAGGGATGAAATTCTTCGCAAGGTTGCAGTCCAAACTTTACAACAGCACAACCTAATCTTTCAGCATGACAATGCCCGGCCCCATTGAGCCAGATTTTGTCGAGACTTTCTGGCAAAACATAACATTAACCCACTCGACTGGTCGCCGTACATTCCAGATTTATCCTCCAATTGAACATCTTTTGGATGGACTGGACAGGAGGGTAATGAGGCGTCAGAATCCCCCGCTACTCTTGACGAACTAAGAACTGCTTTGTTGGAGGAGTGGAATAATATTCCCGTGAGAAGGATAAATTAATGCCTTTACGAACTGCATGCATAGGAGAATGAGGGCCGCGAAAAATGAGGGAGAGGGATATTGAAGAGTGAGTCAATTTTATTGGCGCGGATGTGTGTGTTGGGGGGGGGGGGTGGGGGTAACCATCAATTATGCTGCAATTGCTCGTGAATTAGTGGTCAGAATCTAAAAAAAATGGATTATTTGTTGATTAAAGATTTATTGTTAAACTGACACAAACTATTCTGTAGAGCATTCAAATATGTAATATCTTAAAGACCCAGAAATTAAGTTCGCCCTGTGGTTCTTAGATAAAAGTTAATGACACAGAGATATCGTACCTGTATAATGATTATACATTTACTGACTCTTATTTCCATCAGATATCGTTTGAGAGTTACTCTAACATAAACTTTTGACAGTCAAAAGCAGGATAATGTTTGAACGTTTACAGTTTCAAAATAATTCTGACATGTGACAATTTATACTTTATTTCTATCGATAATGTGGTACTTTCAAATTCTGGAAGGGATAAGCGGTCTCGGTGTACGTGACCATTTCAAAAGTATTTTAGGAATCAACTTTTTTTAAAGGTGCTATAGGCCCAAAAGGCGGTGTTATCATGTTTTGTCATTTATATGAATGAATTTGTATACTATTTTTGTATTTGTATTCCTTATGCTTCCAGTTAGTATAATAAATAATTAACATATATCAAACCGTAAACAGTTCTTCCATGAACAAAAACGCAGGGAACCAGAATTCAACACCGCCTGGGAATACAGCCATTTTTGTGACATTGACCTAAATCCCACTTATCCATGCGCAAATGGTAAGTAAGCAAGCATCGTCGGATACCCACAGTATATATTCTGTTTACACTACAGTAGCCGATGCATGAAGTGTGACGTAATGAGCCGATCGTGGGTATCCGACGATGGAAAGCTAGTCTTTGTTCTACGAACTACCAAAAACACTATTTTTATGTCAGTATCTCTTTCATAACAAGCTATTTAGCTCAGTGGAATCATACCCCCTTGATCTATTCTAATGGCCTTTACTGACTCTTCTGTCCCAAAAATAACTCCAAACCTGTATCATCATACCAGTATATGCCAAATGACATCTTCATAACTCCTTCCAAACTAAGATTATTGAGTAGAAACAGTTTCTATTAACCTAAGCTGATAAACTTGAACCTACTGACCCAAGAAACAATCCTATCTCTGTTCTCACACCAAATGTCTATACACCAACCTTCATCACAAAATATACCTCTTTTCCTTTGGTCTCATCTGGTGACCTTAACCTTTGCACCTACTAACCCCAATAGTCACCCCAGCCTATATCCTCATACCGTCTACCTTATACTAAGGTTCAAAGTAACATCTCTAAAGATCACTGTTTTCCTTTGATCTTAATTATTGACCCTGGCCTTGAACCTTATCACCCAGCAAAAAAACACCCATACCATTGCCTTCATGTCACATGCTTCTATACTAAATCTCATCTATCATTTCTGTTCTACCTATTAAGTTGTTAAGTGAACCATTCCATTTACCATGCTGCTGTAGATATTGAACAAAGAACCAGGTTTTGTTGAAAACCTGCTTAATAAAGATACTGACAATATTTTACAACATGGATAATAACAAAAGCTTTTTCTTTTTTTAGAAAATAAATAATATTTATTTGATCATTTCAAAAGTGAGTGTAAAACTGTACAAATTTATCAATTAATACTGACAGTGAGACAAAAAAACAACAACAACAGCAGTTGATTTTTAATTTGAAAAAAACCTTGATACATATTCTTTTTCATCAATTTTTATATGTTTCTTTGGTCTGTGTTTGATTTTTTTTGCAATTTTATCATTCAAAATAAAAAGTACAACTTCTGCATTGACATACTATGACCGAAAAAAAGAAATACATGATCAAAATAAATGTATATGCAAATCATGTTGTTTTTATGATACAATGATTTTGAGCAGTTAAACCAAGATCTAACTATATAATCCATAAGTGCACAATAGTTAAAATACACATGTATATTATCACAGTAAGATCGTCCTTTGATTCATGTACATCAGGTTCCCTATATGAATTAAATATAGAGTAAGTTTTTACTCAAATCAAAACAAAATAAATCTGACTGGAAATATCTACTTTAAATGTCTATTTCCCTTGGCACAAAACCATAGAAGGTACATGTACGTATGAATGGACAAGGACTGCATGTAAAAACAAATTGCTATTCTATATATACTATACTTTTATCATTGCATTTGCTGTCCCCCTCATCATGACCTGAATGCAAATCTTAACTTTAATGATCATTTTAACTGTCAAAACTACATCTCAAATTTAAAGATATTTTAAGCTGCACAAAAACCAGCAAAGCTTTAATTCAAAACACAAGTAAATCTATACTGAAAACTTTAAGAATTTACACATCCTATACACATACATGTTATATGTGTATTTCTAAAAAGCAATATCCGTAATCATTTTAAAGTGATATGTAACGCTCATAAAATTTTCTTACAACAGGACTTTATCTATATGAACATCCTGGTATAATATTTTTTTTTTTGTTTCTTTTTTTTTTTTAATTCATCAGCGGTATTAAATACAAGACAATTTTTCATGTATTTAAATGATTTTATAGGTGCATCAAAGTCTGCAGGCTATAGTTTGAATCCCTTTTTTGGATGCCCGGCATCTCTATGTTATGAAGTAGTTTGTTAGAACTAATAAAGTGATAGCAGGCGACAGTTTAAATTCTTTTAAATATTTTTTTGTTCTTAAATACATGAAAAAGTAATGTGAACACGCCTTTTTTAACTGAATTAGTCAAATGTAATGGTGGAAGTTTTTTTTCTGCCAAAGCTAGGAAATTTTTTTGAAAAAAAAAAAACCCTTTTTTTTTAAATTTGAGGTGGCCAGTTGATATATATATATATTTTATATATAAAAACACACACAAAAACTATTTTAAGATGAACTGTTACAGTACTAAAGGGACAGATTTAAATAATTGTTTTCTATGTTGTAAATCAATAGTTATTGTCTATTTCAAAATTCTGATGGTCATATAATAAAAACTTGGAAATACTTCTGGGAAGATGCATGTACTTATTTTTGCATAGCAGGTTCATTAATTCTCTTTAAATTTTTAAATCTAAATAATCCTATTGTTAAGGATTGTATGTTGTAACATATCTGTCCACAGGGCTTCTACAGACCGGACACGTCAGTGGTTCAGGCATAATAGTGACACATTCGGCACACAGACATATATGCCCGCAGTCAAGTAGAACTATCTCCCTACGATTGGTTAAACAAATTACACAAGCAGTACTATCATAACTCCCATCTTCCTGCTGTTCTTCAGTCTGCTGTCCGTAAATGTCTAACCTGCGCTAGTATCTGTTGCCGACTTCTGTTGGACTTCCAGATTTTATACTGTTTGTAAAAGATATGCAACAGTATGGCTGCACCTACAGCTCCTGCACTCAGCATTATGAATCTTACCCAGAATGACTTTGTTTCAAGCTTTTTAATGACTTCCCCTCTACTCATCTTTGTAAGAATATACATTTGGCCATTTTTAGGAGGCTGAAGTTGTAATTTGTTATCTTTTAAAGTTATTTCTCCGATACCAAGTAATAATGTATTTGTCAGTAACATCCTTTCTGTCTCATGCAACCCCTTGTTTACTTCTCCAAAAATACGATCAAGTCCACGAGACACTGCACCACCAGCTTTCCTGCTGGTTCGAAAGAATCATGGGTAATTGTGAGATCGTCCATTAAGAAACTTGCCGATGCTGGTTCGTTCACAAAGATTTCGGTCTTTGACTCTTTGCCGAGCCATCTTTTTAATGCAAAAGGCACAGTCTGTAACTTGTCCTGAATAGTATTCTTTACATCTGTCCTGAAATACATAGCAGAATATTCAATATATAAGCCTGAAACTGAGAGCCTTTTATCTTTCTTACTCTAGGCTGTAAAAAAAGAGACTCAGTGACTTTTTATCTGTCTTCTCTAAGTCAAATCTATAATGCCCTTCTTAAACCCTGTTCTGATAAACATAAAGGCTGCCTATGATACAACTGTCCTGAAATAAATGAACTACTCACTCTATCTGTGCTGAGATATTTTCTTCATAATTTTATAATGTTCTGAAATAACATAAATCTCTCCAAAAATACAATAAATCTGTTTCATTACAGTTGCCTTTTAATAATAAAAACATTTTGTTTAAATCTGCTTTTTTCTGTTATCATATTAGGATGTAGTAAAGTTATTAAAAATCTGTTTTCTAGATTACTAAATTCTCTCTTAAAGATCTTGTTTGAGAAAATGTTCAAGACAGCATCCTATTTAAATAATATATATATAATGTGCTAAAAATAGATCAATTTGATAAATCCTTTTTTTTTTATCTTTTTATTAATAACATTATCAAATTTATGTTCTAAAAAGCATTAATCTTTTCTTCAGGGGAGATGTTGTTTAAAGCAAGTGGTGGACAGCAGATGCAGAACTGAATGGTATCACATTAGTTAGTCTCATGCCATCATAAAAGGCCCAGTTTCACCTACCAAGACAAAAAATGTTACCACAAGCAAATTTTAAAAAGAAGTAAAGCGGCAGATGAAGAGACAGGCTTTACAGATTGACAGGTTTATTGAACATATACCTTCACAAATGTGAAAGTGAAAATAGAAAATAAAAATTATGTTTGTTTTTTTGTGCAAGTACATATAAGACAAACATAGTACCCTAGATTTTGTTGAAGGCATAAAGGAATTTGTACTTTACTGATGATGCTGACTATATGGGTGCCCTTGTGCTTCTTCAAGTGTTTTCCAATGGTTATATCCAAGCACTACAGTGTAATGGCAATAGATGGACTTAATTACTACTTATATTGTAAAACATCAAAGGGCTATAACTCAGCTATGAGTTTATTAATTGTACTGGCAAATGACATGCATCATTCCCCTATTATTATTTACAATCCCACTAAGTTAAGTCCATCAAACCATACAATAACTGAACTTTAAATTTTGTTAAATGCTTTAGATGTTCACATTCGTAACTTTTAACTAAACAAAATTGTGGGCGAAAAAGTCTGGCTTTTAGTTACATTTGTATATAAGGAATATTCATCGATTTCATTCTAATCTTCTTTTTTTTTGGTATTCCTTTTATACTTTATGTAGGAGGAAAATGCGATATACACGGAATGAAAACAGGATACAAATTTTAAATTGGAGAAGTATCTTATACAAAATTTTGTAATGAAGATATACAACTTACAAGAAGCACAGCTGTTGTATTTCATTCTAAATAGGATAACCCTATAATTAAAGGTATTGGGTACAGTCACCGTACTTTCTTGTATTTTTGTTTAATTTGTTTCTCTTATAAATATACTGTATAAATACTAAATATACTACAATAATTATAACTGAGATTTGTATTTTGAGTTTAACTGAACTTAAAGATGGTCATTTGGTAAATGTAAGTTTTCTGTATTTTGCACTGTTTTTAATTTTTATATCAAACATTAAGATTAATATGGTACTTTATATCAGAGTGTTTTTCGTCCAAATTTATGCATTTTGTACACATGGAAAAAAATGGGTAACATAGCACAAATATTTTATAAGAAAATAAAGGTTTAGCATTATATAAATGGATCTTCCATAAGATTTAAGTCAAAAACAGCGGGACTTACAATATAATACACAACGGTCATTTCTAAAAACAGCTATTATATCATTTTACTGTGACATGATGACTGAAAATGGTGGCTGGATAGGTTTTCAAAAGGCGTCAAGATGGCAGTGAAGACTTCTATCTTAACTGGGATAACTATAAAGGGGATTGGGAACTTGACAGTAGAATTTTGGCTTGCCAATGAATATCATCATTTGATGACACATCCTAAGGACAATGAAATGGGAACCGACCTTTAGGACTTCAAAGGAAAACAAGCTACGAACATTTCAAGACTTGTCCAGTGAGTCCAAATTTCAAGCTTGAGAACTCTGGTTTCAATGGCACTGTGGGCAATTCATTTTTTTGTTTGTTCTGTTCTGTTCTGGCAATTCATTGAAACAGCTTGATTCAGTTGTCATGTTCATAATGGGATGTACTTTTCAACAAGACACAGGATAATGACAAAGCTCCAGCATGGAATGGTGCAACTACATGGAAGGAGGGTGGTGGTACAATGGTTGCTTTTCATTAAATCTGTTTAAATTTATGGCCAGTCTATAAACTGAGTAAATGATAAATGCAGCAACGTGTAGCTTCTTAGACATTATAGGAAAACCTTAAATTTACTAAAAATGAAGCTGACACAGATTGTGAAAGTTGGTGTGAAACATGAAACTAAACTGTGGAAGTTGCAAGGACCATGAAGGTATCGAAAGTCTTTTAAAAGTTGCACAAAGAATATCATACTTAGGAAAAGTTGACTGTATAATGATGTAGAAATGATCTATGATTGTATTAATTATGCTGACATCTCCAAGGACTTTGAGACTTCAAGTTCAAACTGATAACTTAAGTACTTAGGAGTTTGTGCTTTTACCACATGCAGATAAAGGTGAAAAAATGCCTAGTACGTATAGATAGTATTGAACAAAAAATGTCTTATTTTCATGATCAATAAAAGGTCAGGTTTACAAGCTAACTTATTTTAGAGCTTGTTAAAAACTGAGTTTAAACTTTATTAGTTTACTTTGAACAATACAGATTTACCAAAGGGATATTATTGCAAAATTGTAGCATGAAATTTTAAGCAGTTAGGTTTTGACAAACAAATTTTCACTCAGATTTACAACAGGAAGCTCATAATGTGCATATTGTGACCTAAATATGTCAAGTATCTAAAAAGATTCTTTTACTTCTTGAATTCCAAAGAGATTTTTTATGTTTTACTCTCTCAACAGAACCATTTTATAGTAGGTAAAATACTAGTGCCTTTACTTTCCTTTAATTCATTAACTAAAAAGGTAGTGCAGATGATGAATGTATCATTTTACATGATGCTTAACTGATAAAAGACTTTAAAAGACTATCATCTAATCTTTAAAATATATTCTAAAGGAACTTCTGAAATGAAAATTACACCTCTGCTGTAAAAATACACTTTGGCATTAAAATACATGTCTGAAATAAAAATAAATTTAGTTTTGTATTAAAATGACAAATACATTTAATATGTTTCTAACTACATGATTGTATCTAACTTCAGACAGCTTTGAAAACCAAATTCAAACTTTGCATAGCCTTATGCAGTGGAAATTATTCCAAAATGTTTCCTACCTTTTCAATAGAACAACTGAATTAGCCACTCAAAATGGAACACAATCTTACAGATAGTTATAATGTAGTTAAGATAATAAACAGGTAATATTTTTGAGACTCATATGACCACAGTCTACTTATAGACCAAAATCTTATTCTGTTATCATGAAAAAAAGGAAGTTTTGAAGCTTATTTTGTTTGCCTTGTGGTTGCCTCTTTGGCCCTCATGATCACTAATGCAAAGTTTATAGCCAAGAACAAGCAATGGGTCTTTAGTCATGTACGAAAAAATTATACCCTATTGGCATTTTCTCTTGTAATGTCAGTATGCTATATCAAAGACTTTTCAAGCCAGGTGCCTTCTAGCTTGTGGCTTACTTTACATACTGACATGGTCAGACATCTGATTCAGTTATGCTCAGTGAATATTTTTACAAGCAATATGGAGGCACTAATAAATGTACATCTCAATGACTGCTTACCACACTCCTTGTAGTCTTTTAGATTTGTGTTCTGTCAGAGTTATGTGTTGTATAACTCCACTCTGTCCCTCTACATGACGGCTGTTTAACACCTGTACCCACTGGGACTACTTCTCCTTCGACACAAGCATAAGCCATACATGCTGAGTCTGCCTTTTTTAGCTCTTTTATCAATTCTTCATCAAGTCTGCGGTATGGTGCTTTCTGAAGAAGGAAACATTTTGTAATATTCTGAATGACTGAACAGAAACACTCATTACAAGATTCTTATGCACAGGATGTAACTGCACATTAACCCTGAACATGCTGAAATTTTTTAATGGATTTGTCCAGCATTGAATTTGGAACAGTCCATTCAAAGTTTAAGGGATTTCAATCTAAAAATACAAAAAGGGGGCTACCAACAGTATAGAGCCTGTTCAGACTGCACGGATGTGCAGGCTTGCCTGGCTCTGATAATATGGTGGGCAAAGGCTAATCACTTTAGGTTTCAGCAGGTTAAGGGTTAACTCCTTCAAAATAGCAAATAAATGCAAAACACAATTACTGCAGCATCTCTCTAAAAAGTTTTGATCCTTCAAAGTGGGAGAATTGGGTACAAAAGCTGGGATGTTGAAGTGGCGTCCCCATCGTTTTTGTGCTCCTTTATGTGTGCTGAAAAATATGTCGAAACAACTACACATGTAGGAAGCAACTAGTATCACAGAGATATTCCAGCTCTTTCCCATTAGTTTTTTAGTTTTTTTTTTTTTTTTTCTAACAGAATTAAAGCGACTGACTAACAGAATTTTGCTGAAAATTTTTTTCTTTAAAGTTTAAGAGAATTTAATATACTATGGATAAAACATAATATCATGCTTCTATACACCATGAAAACTGAAAAAAAAAAACGTTTTGACTTAACCAGGATTCGAACCCACGACCTTTCGGTCAGTAAAATATAGAGCGACGATCTAGACCACTGAGCCACAGCGCCTACTTGTAAGTTTGCATCAAAATTAACCTTATAACTAAAGTATCTACCCTGTGACTAACGGGGTAAACTTTTTACCGATAAAAGTGTGTAAAACTTTATATTTTGATGTTTTTCTCTATCAAAAAATGAATCAGTAACTTAGTTTAAATATGTTCTTCACAACTGCAGCAAAAATCTCAAGATGTAAGAACATTTTCTTTTTTTATTCATCATCAGCACATCTGTGAGTCAGTTGCTTTAAATGCTGCTAATAACAAAGTTAAGAATAAACTGGTACCTATTTCAATCTATTATTTTGTTGTTGTTATTTGTCAAAATACTGTAATTTAATCTTGAGTCCAAAATTTAACAACAATGACCAATTCCAGAAATATGTGACAAACAAGAAAAAGCCTTTATTTTTTCTTCTTTCCATACTGTACATGGCCTTCTCTGGAACACTGTCATACAAAGTGACTGTACAACATGATGTGAGGCTCAAATATGATGCAGAATTAAAACTTAAAAAACCAGTGTTGATTATATTTATATTGTAAGTACGGCAATGTCAGCCTTTTAGTTTACTGTAGTGTCAGACTCCTGTCAGGTGAGCAGGAAGTGTGTTCCACAGTTGTATGCTGGATAGGAAGAAGAGGTGACGGGAAGAGGCTGTCCTACACAAGGGGACAATTAATGTACCTTGAAGAAGTGATGTCATTGATGGTGAATGCATTTATGACACCTTATTGTCTGCTAGTATATCGCCAGACTGATGGCAGTGAGACCATAAACTATATGGTTCATAACGGTGCCTTAGCGTTCTGTCGTCTTTCCTGAAGGTGGACCAGCTAATCTGACTTAGCATGCTGCAGGTTGTATGATTGTCACCTGTCACAAAATGAGCAGCTTGACACTGGACTCTTCAATTTGCTGTGAAGTTTTGGGTGTGTGGATCCAAGTTCACATAGGCCACAGTCTGACAAGTCACACATAACATTTGTTTTTGATCTTTCTTGGGCATCTTAGCAGGTTCAAGCATAGGAAAGGGAGGCTGTTGTTTCATTCTTCAAATTATAAATACAACTATTTAATCTTACTGCAATGTCTTAGCACTACCCCTCCCTTATCCCCTCCAAATCTGGTTAGCAACTGCTCTCAAAAAAAGTCACTGATGTTGAAAATATCATTCTTGTTTTCAATTCAGACCCACACAAAGGTGCCCCCTTCGAATTTTGGTCGTTTCGTCAAACCGTCGTTTCGTCAAACTTATTTTATATACATGTAGCAAGCAAAAAGTTGTTTCATCAAATTAATAATATATAGTATTTCACACCTATTGAAATCAAATTATAATTGATTGCTGAAGTGTGTTTGTGATTCATTAAAATGAATGTGCAATCAACCTAATTAGTGGGATAATAATCTAATTTGTATAATTACCGGTAAGACAAACGATTAATCAGCGGTACCTTTGCGCGACATTAAACGTGAACAGCTTTAACGTTAATAGTCTGTTTGCATGTGATTGCATCTGTTTGACACTTCGGTAAAATAGGTAATTATCTACTCTAAAAATTATGTTTGACGAACAAACGACCTGTTTTGTACAGAAAAATAAGTTTGACGAAACGCCGGTTTGACGAAACGACCAAGACCCCCCCCCTCCCCCACCACCATAGGTTTCAGGTATCACCGAGTCTGTTACATAAAGCTTCTTAATTACAGAACGAGTTGCACTTCACATACAGAAGTCATGAGATTAGGCATTTTCAATACTGCTTTACGTGTGGTTTAGAAGAGTGTCAAAAGTTAAGCTCCCAGGAACAATAATTTGCTAAGGAGATGATTTCATGTGACACCGATTTGCTGCAAAATTTACCTTGATTTCATCTGCTGAGCGGTTAATTCTTTTGTACCAAGTATAAAATATGGTGAAAAATAATAAATCGATGCCAAGACCAACAACTGAACCAAAGTTTGAAGATGACATTTTGATCTGGTCTGCACAAAGCAAACTTTGTTTCGTTTTGTTTTTCGACCTCTGACTGTTCAGAATGCAATTTAAACGAAATTTTTACTAGTAAATCTTCTATTTTTTATTCCCTTTTGTATGCACTGATAATCATATTGTCTATTTTACTTTATTTTGAACGAACATTTAAGTAGAGGGATAAAATACCCGCTTTGGAGATTCATTTCTGATTTAAAATATTTCGTCCACCGACCAAATGACCTGAGTTACTTTCAGTTTTGGAAAAACGTCCAAGGATTCACTTGTTCGACTGTCTTTATAGCTAATTAAGGGCATTAACCGGTAAGTATTTATTTTGAATGGCCATTTTCAGTTGAGAGGTTTTAAATAACAGGTACTTATATCAGTTGACAATTGTCAATCGATGTTTACACAGAAAATTGAGAGGAATAATAATCACGCTTGGAGAGTGTGACCAGCTGATCTGTCAGTGATATGTTCATGTAAACAATTGTCATTGGAAAACTTGTTTTACAGAAGTAACATTATAGACTGTGCCAGTGTGAGATTTTTGGACATCTCTTGCCTAGGCTAGGTAATGTTCAAGTGGTATTATTAAGGACTGTTCTAATATCGGTTTCTTATATAAACATTTTGGTGAAATTTTTGACATGGCATAGACATGGGAGCTCCAGATCCCTTTGAGCATTAGTGGACACCTGATAGGTAAGGCATTTCCATTAGCCTTGTTGTTGGTCTTGCTCTTCAGTGACATGGTTAGAGTGGCCTATGGGACACCCATCCAATTACTACTAGATAATGTTGCTTAGCAAACGTTCCTGACACTCTAACCATGTTGCTTAAGAGCTAGCCCAACAGTGAGGCAGTTGGAAATGCCTTATCAATTTGGTGTCCACTACGGTACTTGAATGGTTATCTGAAACCAACGTCATCAGTCAGGTTACTATATAAATGTGGGTATTTTTGGTTGTTATTTTATTGATCATTTTACTGTCTTTTTTTATCATAAACCTACTTCATTTACAGTATTGAAGTGTTCAAAGCTTTACCGAAGAATCAAAGTTATCTGCTAGTTATGTCTGAACTAAAAACACCTCAGAAACTGCGACTGATCACCTACCTGTCACCAGGGATACCAGTGGAGATATTTGAGATATATATGCGTTATTTAGAAGAAGTGTCTGGACAGGATGCTTACCTTATCTATGAGTCAAGATGGAGTGGACCCCCAGAAGACAAGGACAGACCCCTTTACAGCTGATGAAGTGGACATTGGTTAGTTTATTGATGTTGTGTTGCAAGGTTGCATTAAATATGCTGTGATAATACATATCTTTTGATGGGGAAGGTTTAAATTTAAACTGGAAGCTTACCATTTTCATTCTTATAAAGTTTTTTTGATATTCTTTTGGCCACCTGCTACAGTAAACTTTAGTTATTAGTGTTTTATAAAAATAAATATGAAATCTTATTTACATGTATTTTGTAATGCCATATTTTGATGTTTGATATAATTATCTTTAAAACATTTTTTTTTTGACTTGTTTCATTCAAGATAACCAATGATTAGAATAGATAATATTCTGTTTATTCTATTCTATTCTGTTATCGTTTGTCTCAAGCTTTGATAGCCTTTTCATAATTCTTGCATTGCACATTCACTAGTTAAAAATTCTACAGGTCAGAACTTTTACTGTGTAAATTTGATTATTTTTGAAGAATATATTTCCATTTATGTGTTCAAATGTACTCTCAGTACTTCACATCTGATGTTATTCAGATGTTACGTGGAAGAAGAAAAAAAAGTTCAAAGAATTTCTCATTCTTTTTGTTGTTCCTTTACCCTGGAACTGATAATACTTTCTTTGGAATACATGTACATTCTTCCTTACAGATTATAATTTCCTAAACTATTCAATTTATTGTAATCATGATTAAGTGGCGGGAGACAGAAATTTTTAAGTATTCCAAACTTGTTGTCCAATCTAATCAATTTAAGTTCATGAAACTTAGATATACATTTGCGAAACTCTTACAAAAATATCAAATGATTTTTCAAGTGTTTCATGAATATTCATATATTTTATGCTTTTAATTTTGACCTGAAGATTGAAGCTTATCTTGAAATTGCTTAATGTTATATTATTTTTGTTTTTATAGCATTCATGGAGAGCACAGACTACCTAAGACTAGCCAAGAGTCAGAATAAGTTTATAGAGCTGTGTGGAGCTGGACCAGTCCATGTACATACCAAAAACTCAAGTAGACCAGTCTATTACAGTGATGTAATCATCAACTCTAGAAATAAGTAAGTTTATTGGTTATGGCTAACTTCTTGAAAGTCAAAGATATGGTGAATATGACCCACGAGTACTGACTGAGTCATAAATTTATTTTGGAATTTTTGGATTTTCCTTGACCAACAACTTTTGATAAGTCTTTGATGGTGAATTCGTAGTATTTGGTTATTTTATATTAAACTGTTTCTCATAAAAGAAGTCACAAAACTTGAACAAAATACATGCATCTACAAAAAAAAGGCAGTTTTCACTGTGCAAATGTTGATCTAAGAAAATACGTAACACTTTTAGTTAAATATTAACAAAGAAAATTCAAACCCTTGTTCAAAACCTTTGGAATTTTACATGAAACACGCAGTGTTGCACTTGTCGCTACATCCATCTGTCTGTATGTATGTCTGTACATATGTACATCTAACCCTCCCCAAATCCTGTGTGTCTAACTCCTCATCGTCATCTTTTGGAGACATTCATGTGATGTCCTATGGGCACATTCTACTTTTTATGTGTTTCAGACTAAAGTACAAAGAGATACATGACCTAAGAGGTCACACGTTTGGGTTTAGTTCTGGCAGTTCAGTGTCTGCAAGTGTTGCAATGTTAGAATATCTGAAGAAAAATGGCTTTGATGCTTCCTTCTTTGGGCATGTCTTTGAAACAGGTAAGTCTCTCATAGTGCATCAGATCTACATTGAATTTACTGAAAGTAAAAAAAAAAATCTGTGTGTGCAAGAAATATATTAGATACTTGTGTTATATAATCATATATTTTAAAGACGTGTTATATGCAAAGTTAGGCATACTAAAAATGTGGATTTAAATGATATGGGACAGACCCTGTCTACACAGCTGTAAATGTCTTCATCAGACAAATCAGTCAGTAAACAGAGCTCTCTGAACTTTGTGTAATATGGTGTGTGAAATGAACCATTATTACTTGACTTAATGAGTACATGTGATGTATACCACCTCATGAAGGCAGTATGCTTGTTTCTTTAATACAGTCAGATATTTTCAAGAAATAAACCAAACTGTAGTATAAGGGTCTGACAATGAAATGGAATAAAGTGACAATGCTATAAAAATTCTAAACCCTGCTGTTATATACCATGCCTTGATAATGATTTGCAGTTATTGCATGGTGTTCAGGTCTATAAATATACAATGGTGTTTTGGTCTGTAAATATTCAATCAATGAAGGGTGATGTTCACATATATATGAATTAAGGTGTTAGAAATTTGTGTATGTTTTCCCCTGATATGGTTCCACTCAGTTTAGAATAGAGATTTTAGTAAAGGATTTAAAAGATTTATTTTTTTCAATTTCGACAGGATCTCACTTGGCAACTATACAGAGTGTTATCGATAGCAAGGTAGATGTAGCCGCAGTAGATTCCAATGTCCTTGCTGGTTTTCTACAGTCGTATCCAAACCATAAGGATGACATTAAAGTTATTACCTCACTTGGACCACTGCCAACTTATGCTACGGTTTTTAATACTAGATTATCAGGTAATTAAGGGATTCGTAATGTCAGAAGAATTTGAGATGTTGAAAATTCTATCAGATTTTATTTCTGAAATGCTTAATATACTTTTATGGTAGATTAAGCAATTTCATATAAATTAAAACTGATAGTTGCTCTCAGGTTTTGTAGACAACTTGACAACAGTTTTAAGTTTTTGGAAGGAGAATGAAACTTCTTGCCATTTCTCCCCTTTAAGTCCTGCTGTGAGTTATTTTGGTTTGATTCACATATTTGCCATTTATTTGTAAGGCATCCAGACTTGTTCTACTGATGTCTGTAACAAAGCACATTAACTTACGAATAAAGAATTTATTAACACTTTTTATTATTCTGAATTTAGATTCTTTTATTAAACTACAGGAAATTTTATGTTTTAATTCTATATCAGTTAAGAATTTTGGATTTTTTTATGGTTCATTTTCTACATATTTTTAAAGGTTTTTATGAATATCGAAATCTCTTTACAGAAAAACTTCGATCTCAGATAACCCAAGGACTGCTTGACATATCAAAGCACACAAAATGGAATACTCAATTACAGAATTATGGGATCACAGGATTCGCCCCACTTGATTCATCAATCTACGACATTGAGAAAGATCTAAAGACTGCCATTGGAAAACTCACCATGGCTGCCACATACTACTGATGGGGTTTTCATTTTAGCATATTTTTTAGCTGTGTTTGCAAAAGGCTTTGCTGCCAGTAATCATGCATAAAGTGTATAGAGGTTGATTTTAGCTCATTTAAGTGGTATATCATTTACTTATTCATGTTAATCAGAATTCATGTCATATTCAAAGTGTTTACAAAGGTTGCATCTCTGTGTATTTTTGTGTAAGGTGGTATACAAGACTGTATATGATTTGTAAACTTAACATGTTGTGCATTTCAAAATGGAATCTGTTTTAGTTCAGATTGACATTAAGACATTACTTACAAATTTTAGCTACATTTTCACTAAAGAAAATACTGATTTTTTAGTGTAATTTGACTGTATGGACCAAATAGATGCTATATGAAAGAATCTCAGAATGGATATTCACATTCGTCAAGACAAGTTTACATTAAATTTTTTTGTGTAATGACAGTATAAGGTGTGAAGTCTGTTGTGCTTAGGTTATGTGGATAAAAAACAAAAACATAGTTTCACATTAGACCAGAAATAAAGGCCAGTCACCTGTATTAAGTTACCTCCTTCAAAATAATATCCTTTTTTAATCTCATAAATGGCTTATACCTCTACATCCTGACTAAAATAGTCTTAAGGTTAACAAGTTAACGGTATAGTGTACATCATTCACTCAGAACAGTGGACTTTAAATAAGTAATATAAGTAAATTTAATGTAATATTTCGGGAAAGAATTGATAATGTGATTGTGAAATTCTGTACTAACATGTACGCATTAAATGCTAATTTGAGTTGCATCCTGTTCTTTCAATGATTTTGAAGTTCATTCTTGCAAATTGCTGTTCATCGTATTTTAATATTTCTATATAAGCCCAAGAATAAAAACTAACTTAATATTTTAATTCCCAGCATATGTGTAAAAGGTCACAAAGAATTTATATTGTCAAGCATTATTTGGGCCATGTCATGAGATTGTCATCAATGTGGTCAAATTTGACATTTTCAGATTTTTTCACTTTCAAATATTAGACTGTTTTGAAATTATTTTTGTATACTTTTTATTGCACTCTGACCACCAGAGGGTATATTAGTAGTGGAAAACACAATGCATAAATAACATTTCTATTAATTATTTTTGCATCATGGACATCATACCACATAACAATGCAAGATGTTATATGGTTGCAAACTTATGTGATCCATAACCATGTTTCAGTAACCTTCAAACACTTCACTTGTATTTTTTCAAAAGACAGCACTTTATGGTTATTAGAGAAGGCAGAAATATCGTATGTTTGCAGAAATCATAAATAAGTTTATGATGTCAAACGTTGATGTCATTTTCCTCAGTGACGTCAATTTGACCAGATTGATGATTTTGTCAGGTAACTTCACATTTGATTGTTTCTTTCCATTTTAACATTACCAATTTGGTGCAAAGCATGTTTTCTTACATGGCACTGTGTATAAAGAAGGTATGTGTGAACAATCTGTGTTGTATTTTCATTCAGCTTCTGTGGACAGACTAATGCTTTAAGTGGATATTGTTGTTTGTGGGCAAGTCATGTTAGTTAATTTGTCGTCTCTTTTCACAGTGCTTGTTGCTACAGGAAAAGGTTTTGATATGTTAGAAAGCCAATGGCTATTCATATGTTTTGCTATGATTGTAGTGTGAAATTTTCATAGATGGCTTAATTAATTGGAGTGTTAGTCTGTAGCTATTTGCCTTGAACATTTGCAGATTTTCCAATTGTTATTAAACGAAAATAATTTTTTTTTCTTAAAGGACTATAAGGGGTTTCTAATGATTGTGGCAATCAACTGAATTGCTTTTCATTCATACTGGAAAGGAAAAAAACATAAAAGGAAATAACAGAATTTATTGTCATTTAAACTATAAATTTTTCTTTAACTGTTTCCAACAAAAGGGATATGCATAAATACATTTGGAAAGGACAAATTGTTTATCACATATCAACATTAATTTAGTGGTTATACATGTATGTACAGAGGTTATATTATTGTGCTGTCATTTCAGTTTTTCTCAAGGACTGCTGTGAAATGGACAAACGTTTGACTTTCCAATGGATTTATACATGTATATCCATTATATGCACATACTGGTTTATATTTTTCTAAGAACTGTGATGTGATTTTTTTTTTTAAAGGCAAAGAATGGCATATTGACTTGGAGTGTATTTCAGAATGTTGCAGTTGCTACTTTTAATCTGTCTTCAGTATTTGTTGATGTCTGTCTTTGTTTGATGTGGAATGTATATTATATGATAATTGAGACGTGTGTATTGATGCATGCGGCATCTTTGAAAATCTTGTAATGATTACTCCAGATTTATGGCGGTACAGAGAAAAAAAATATATACTAGTTTCCCTGCATAAATGTTGTTATTAATCGTAGACATTTTGTTCAATATTTGTTAGTTTTGTGATTCCTTTTTATTTTGTTATGGGAGGATAATTTTACTTTTGTCTCGGTTATGTGGCATATTGATAGATGTTACTTAGCATAAATCATTACCTCAAGATGGGAAAGGGCTCCATTTTACGTTCAGTAGGTTTATGGTGAGTATACCTTTCTAATACTTACACTAAAATCTGGTTAATTGATTAGCCCTTAGCTTGCTGAATTTTTGTAATGGATTTGCCCAGCTTTGAATTTGGAACAGTCCATTCAAAATTTATGGGATTTCAGTATCAAAATACGAAAAAAGGAGCCACCAAGCAGTATAGAGCCTGGTCAGACTGCACGGATGTGCAGGCTGGCCTGGCTCTATACTGGTGGCAAAGGCTAATAATCACTTTCGGTTCCATGCAGGTTAAGAGTTAGAGAGCAGTTCAGTAACTGATTGTAAGGAAACTGAAATGCTGTATAACCTTGAAGGGTAGTTAAGGAATTTTTATTGATTTTGAACAAATCTTTCATATTTTTATTGATGCCAGTAAATAATGCATTAGACTTTTCAAGTTATTTGTCAGAAGTGCTATTGATGTATTTTATGTTGCCAGCAAAAGTGCTATATTTATAAATTACATAATTTATGGCATGATATTTGCCTTCCTTCCTAACAGTTTACTGACACAGTCACATACTATAATTATCATTTATTCACATTATAGCTAAAAATTCGGCTTCTAGAAACTGCTATTGCTTAAATCTTAAAAATATCAAATAGCTCAGACCTGGATCCAGAACTTGGTGAAATGGGGTGGGGGCGCAAATTGTTGTAGTAAAGTTGTGAGTATAAGACGTTTTCAACATCAAAAGCACCAAAGACAACTTGGGTGTGGAGGGAATGGGGCACGTGTGCACTGTGCACCCCCCTCCTGTTTCCAGGCCTGTGGCTTTAGATATTATTATACTTTACACGTAAATAACATGTTAACTAGTTCTTTTATCTCACACGTGACACATGGACTGGAAAAATTTTCAGTTGCTTTACGTGAACCAAGGTTCTTTGCTATGTAATGATTCTTTTAGAGAAGAAGGAATGAAAACTTGAGAATTAAATGAACAAGATATGTGTGGACACAGTGATTATTAAAAAAACATTTTTAACGGGTTTCTCAAACTGCGAGGTCTAATGAAAAAATGAGCATATTTATCTGTAAAGTGCACAGGTGTGGTTGACACACATGGTAATTTGGTATTCAAAAGGAACTTATAGTGTTTTACTTTAAACCATTTTTAACTCGACTTATAGAAGGTATATGGAGAGCTGTCCTACTCGCCCTGGCGTCCGTGTCCAGATTTCTGATTAAAGTTTTTGTGCAGTAAATATATTTTTCACTATAACTTCTTTATTTCTGTAGGGATTTACTTCAAACTTCAAATATATATTCCTTACCATCATCCACATCATAATAATTAAAAGGTTCATAACTCTAGCGCCCATATTTCCAGAATTATCTCCCCTCTAAACTTGATATTTTACTTTAACTTCTTTATTTCTTGAGGGATTTACTTCAAACTTTAAATATTTTGTTCCTTATCATTACCCGCATCGTATGTGGAAAGGTTCATAACTCTAGCGCCCATATTTCCATATAAGTAATAAAATAATTAACTTTACCATGGAAAAGATTTTTGTCTATATATCTATAGATCCTGAATTAAATTGATTTTTTAGTAGGTATCACTTTCTTAATTGTCCGTACTTAAATAGTCGAGCGTGCTGTCTCCACTGACAGCTCTTGTTTTTTTTTTCTCTGGTACTATTCGAAATCAAATTTATGAATTAGAAGTGTAACTTTTGATAGGTAATGATTAGGTAAAAATGAAAGTTTATACACCTAACAGTGCAATGGTGAAGGTTATTGCAGCGCTAAACAGTTTTTGAATAGTAGTTAGTTATCATTACATATACTTAGTGTGGTTCACAGCTATTTTCATGTTAATTTTGTGGCTTTTGTGTTAAATGGGTTAGTTTATTCCTATTAAGAACTTGTTACCTCAGACAAAAGATGGTATTTTATTTTGACATACACTATACTCTTAAAATGTTACTTTACACTTTAAATGTATATCTTATGAATAAAATATTGTTTAAGAGTAAATATAGTTGTAACTCTGTGTGTTCGTTTGAAAAAAAAAATGGATTAGAATGCTTTGACTTACTTCTTTGTATTCAGCTACGAGAGTTCTTGAAGACAGCCCGGTTATATGTGAATTTCCAAGGCCACTTAACACGCCTCACTCTTCACAGGAAATAGTCAACTTTTTCCTAGACATACCAAATAATGGAGGTACTTCCTTTGAGTCATTATATGCTGACATCGTTATTATATCCCACCACTAGTGGTGGTGGAGTTTATATTAGAATCACTTTGTCCATATGTCCGTCCGTCCACCGTTCTGTATGTCGCTATTTTTCTTATTTATAGGTTGTTTTTAAATAAAAACCGCTTATATATCAGGTTACATATCTCATCTACATACTGACAACCAATTTATTATTTCATCTTTATCACTTGGATATTGGTTTAAATTGTCAAAAAGAATCCGCACAAAAAGGCACGTTCTAGTTCAGCCTTTGCACAAATAATGCAGCCTTGCACATGGAAATACTTAACACACCATAATGTTTGGTACCTTGCTGAACCTGTTGCATCAAATTGGTGTAGTGGGGGTATTTATCCCCTTCAGTGATAGCTCTAATTTCTTCAGTTAAAATTGTTTGCAAACAGATAGACGTATTCGCCAAACCTCTAAGGAATAAAAACACTTATATATTCATGTACAGTGTTCTTGTTAATATTTTCATCACAAGTTGAGTTGCAGACACCTAGAGGTACTAAGTTTCCTTGTACTTTTCTTACGCGCTAATAATCTTAAGACATTTGTTTCAATCAAATTGGTCATACCTGAATTATTAATTAGTTAGCTAGCTTTGGTTGTCATTGGAGCTAGAAAAAAAGCTACTTAAATAAGAAATAATAAAGTCAACGACGTTCCTTTATAAAAAAGAAATTCTACCAAAAAAAGTTTGTTCCGAAAATACCCTCTCTCCACATGTATTTATATAAAAGCAACATACGGCATATTTGTAGCGCACATGATTTGTAATCCAGGAGTCACGAGATTGATCGCCCGCTTACACTTTTACTTTTTACTTCGGAAAAGACGTAAAACCGATGTTCCATGTAGTGATGCTAAGTAATGAGCATGTAAAAAAAGCAAGGGATGTCTCTTTCTGCATCTTGCACTATCAGTCCATAACTTAAAATAACTAAGCTCTTTAGGAGCAACCAGTACCTATGATAGAAACACAATTTGAGAGATACTTAGCCTTTCTTAGACGAACACCTACCAGTTGTGTATCAATGTGTTTTCTTGTAGAACCTTGTCATATACATGAATCGACTTCCCTGTTGATTATGTTTATGGAAAATTTGTAGACTTCCGACTGTTCAGATATGACACTGTTAGATTCTTAATATAGAATGTTGAATAGAGTACAAATTACGGAAAGGCTTCAAAGACAAAACGACGATGCATCTTCGCATAAGTACGAGTAATTTTATTCTCTCATTTAAACCCACTCTCCCAAAAATCAAGATGTACACAATTTGTAACAAATTATTATCACTATCTACATTTTACGAGAGCAAAACTAAATCTATGGCAGAAACTGGTACAATATACATGTAATGCACGACAAAAATGTTCAAGACAACTATTAACACGCAATGTTTATAAATGGAACGAAATGTTCGAAAAGTAATATCATGCAGAAAAGAAAAGGTTTCCACCCATAGTTTTATCCTACAGTTTTTACCACTGTTACCTATAATAAGAAATAACATAACAATAATACAAGAGGTGTCCGTCTGTTTAATCGGCAAGAATTGACAGAAGCATGGATCTACTTCTTGACGGTCGTCTGCAAATCGGGCCGCACGTGCCCGGACAGCATATCCGGTTCCGCTTACAGTCGTCGTTCGATGTGCATCCCTGGCTTGTTCTTACCTGTAGAAGGCAGAGGAGTCGTGAAGAAGGTAGGACCCTTGGGCAGTCGTCTGAAACTTAAAAACAACAACAAAACAGTTTTTAAAAACAGATATTTTAGACAAATCAGATTTTCAACTGTTTAAATTTGTGTTAACCAATATTTGAAATTCACTGCTACATGAAGAAGTCTCTACTCATATTTTATATAGAGGATATTTGTTTGTTTTGGTGTAAGATCGAAATTTATTTCATCTCGTGATGGCAAGGATTAAATATTTTCACTCGTGGCTGCGCCACTCGTGAAAATATAAATCCTTGCCATCACTCGATGAAATAAAGTTCGATCTTACACCAAAACAAACAAATTTTCTTTTTATTTCATGCTTTTCAATGGATTATTTGAATTATTTCTCATTTTTAATGTTTTACCTATCGAAGTGTTCTCCGTCTGGTGCCCCACTTTCCTTCTTCTTCACGTGCTAACACATGTATATTTCGTAATAAAAATAGTTCCAGATAAACTCTCATTTTTAATATATAATTCACTAGACAGGGTCTTATTCATTTATTATTTTATGTCAAACAGAAAAAAGAAATCGTTTTGTAAATTTATTTAGAGTAAACAACAGTTTTAGGCTGATAAAGCTATTGAATTACTGCGCGTGAATCGAAGTCAGCTCAGTTCAATCCGCCATTTTTTTTCATTCACAACGTGTGTGGGAATTATAATCAAAACAAGGATTTAAATCAAACTAGTGAACGAACATCATAACAGGTATATTATTTGCCTAATTCATATTAATTAGAATCAGTGTCACTGTCAGGTAGCATCCTGATACGTTTGTATGGCCTAATTATCGGCGAACTCAAGTTGTACTTTTGTACATGTATATGGGGTTCATTGAAGGGAAAAAAAAGTAGTTCTGTAGCAGTAAAATTATCAAAATGATAATTTCACTGTTTGAAACAGTGAGATTATCAGGATTTAATCTACTGATATACATTGTATTTCAATAATCCATTGAGAAGCATTAAATAAAAGCGATTCTTTATCTTATTCACTTTGATTATTTGCAATTCAAGCTAACGCGTGTTCTATTTATAATTCTAAACGGAACTACAAAACTGAATTTACTTTGGAACAAGAACACATTTTGGCAAAAAAAAATATTAAAAAAAAAAATAAAAGGAAAAAATATTTTTAAGTCGTAAGATATTTGTGCTTAATTTACTTTTTCGTTTTTTATCGTTCTCTATCATGTCTATCCATAAACATAAACTCAAATAAATGATATCAAAGCCACACGGATGACATCACAAGTGATATTCATGACCGGGCCAAACTTCGACATCAACAAGTAACATGAATAAAATACTAATTATTATATAAATTTTCTGGTCTTACATTTACACTCGCATGTTTCACAGCCATTTACATTGACCTTCCTTTCGTATCTACAAGTTGCTGAGCAGTTTAAATTCGGACACGTCTGAAAGGCTGTTGTCATAGTTGTGGTCAGCCCTGGTGAAGTTGTCGTCTGCTTGAATGAAGTCGTATGTTCCGCTGACGTTATCTCTCGCTTAGGCGATGTTGTCGTCTGCTCTAATGACGTTATTGTCTGCTTTGTTGGTGTTGATGCCTTTTGTTGTAAAGTTGTCGATATAGATCCAACAGATGACGTTGTTAATATCTGAGTCGTTTCAGTTATCGATTCATTTGTTATCCCCTGGTGTTTGCTTTTTGGGTGATTCCAATTTTGATTCTACAACATCTGTAGTAGATAAGCTGTCAACAATTGTCGAATCCGCTGTTGAATTTCGTCTGCTGTGTGGTCGGTCCAGGAGAAGGTATTTGCTGTACAGTGGCCGATTTCGCTGCATTCGTTATTTCGCTTGCAACAGCCCCAGTCACAATATTTCCCGTTCTCATTTCTTGTTGCAGTGATGGGTTTGAATCATTTTTAACTGTATCAGCCTGGGTTAACGAGTTTTCTTCTACAGATTTGACATCTTTCTGTTTAAACTGTTCAATGAAAATGTGTTCACTATCAAGACTAAATTGTCCAATAAATTCTGCAGTGTTGACACCAGCAGCTTTGAGGTCACTCTCTTTAGGAACACAAGTGCTGTTCTTAACATTGCAGGCTGCTGTCTTATCAGATTGGTTTACATTCATATCTGGAGCAATATCACTCAGTTTTTTCAAGTCTAACTTTTCTGGCTTGAAATCAGAAACTCGATGTTGAACCATATCGACATTACTAACACCAGCAGCTACAAGTTCCTCTCTAGTTGGAACACATGTCTTGTTCTTGACATTACATCCGATATCAGGTTTGCTAACTCCTGCATCAGATGGTTCATCCGCCAATGGCTTATCCACTTTTAGCACGGGCACTCTCTGGACCGCTTACACGGTGCTGTACAAAATCTACGTTATTCACTCCTGAAGCAATAAGTTCTTCCCGAGTAGGTACACATGTACTATTTTTAACAGAACAGCCCTTTCTTTTGATCTTTCTCGGTCAAACTAGATTCCTTTATATCTCGCGCCTGATTGACTGGTTTGGTTTCAGCTTCTTTAGTGGTAAGTTGTATATCAGCCGATACTGTGTCGACATTGTTATTTTGTATATTTCCATCCGCAACACCTCTGTGTTTAGTTTCTGGCGCAACATTAACAAGCTTTGCGTTATTTCCGTCTTCAATTTCAATTGCTTGAGCGTTTTCAATATGTACATCACTGGCTTTCTTTTCGTTTTTCCTAGCTACATTTCCGGATATAGAGGTGCTGACCAAAACACTATTCTGTTTTGTAGCTTTATCTTCAGACTGTGCATCAGCGGAATCAGATGTGTTATTTCCCTTTACACCTGCCATTTCTTTCACGACAGTTTCGCCAGCACTAAAGTCTTTTACAGCAGTTATGTCCTGTTTTGTTTCTTTGGAAGAGAAGGTAGAAACAGTAGTTTTAGGAGATTCCGATGATGTTTCAGCTTCCGGGGCCACTACCGAAGCTAGTGCACAAGAAACGAAAAGAAGCCCTGAAGAGGAGCAAAAATAATATTCATAGTGTCTTAGTATCATATTGTCATCTACTTTTCTTTATATAACTGCAGGTGAGACTATTGAATGTATTCGAGCCTACTCGGTCGTATTCTTGCACAAACGAATTTATTGTGTTTTTTTTAATCTTTTTTTTTTTAATAAATGAATATTGTCTTTAGAGTTTGCAAATGCTCGGTTTTGACATAAAATATATATGCTGTTATGTAATTATATTGGGGTAAATATTCCTTAAAGTTGCATCGACAATAGTACAAAAAAATAAAATAAAAAATTTCTTCCGTTTGGACTGACATCTTTTAATCGTCATTGTTTCGTTTATGCTGAATAAATAACAAAACCCAGTGACTTGTAGTCTATCAGTACTTAATCGTACTAACCCGTCAACTGTGGAAATCCGAGAGAGGAACCAAGTACTTAATAAGGCTAAAACATTCACCGAAAATCAAATCTAATACATGTGATTCGTCCTTTTAACAGAGTAGTCTGAAAGTAGTCACAACTCAGTATTATCAATCTCATCACTTGTAGGTTATTGTGAAGAAGGGAAGTAACCGCTGCTTGAAGTGTGGCAAAAGGGCAGACAATCACTAACTTAAGTGTATACAGACGCGAAAAGGATATATATCGCAAGCGTTTGTTTGAATTTAAGCCAAAGAAGTGTATCAATGAATAACTGCTTTAAGGCAATGTTAAATTTTGAAGGTCTGATTAATTATATTACGTGCTTTGACAGGATGTTTAAAATGATACACGTTTGCGGAAGCACCCTATAAAATAACTTATCAACGCAAATTTTAAATGTGATAAACAAAAACAATACTTTAGATGTAAATATCGCTATAATTAAATTGCGACTTTTTAGAAAATTTTTGAAAATCACTGATATTCATCTAAACACGATAAAAGTATAAATTAAATGTCAAAAAAGAGACGTAAGATCTTAGTTTAAATAAATAAATAAATAAATAAATGAATAAATAAATAAATAAAAACAAACAAAAACAAACAAACAAACAAACAAACAAATAGATAAATGAATATCAGATATAAGCAATTCTTATCATGTATTATTTTCCACCGTTTATCTTGGTTTCGTCAAAAGAAACAATCTTGCTTAAAAATTACCATAATCATAGTATTTTATATTTCAGTTGATGCTTTATTTCTCCATTTTTTTCTCAAATCAAATTTTATAAACTTACCTATAAACGCAGTACGTAAAAATATATTCATTTTGCTTCCTTATATCCCGATACACAATATGTTTTTAAACAACAAGCGCATTTAAGGTTTCATAGGCAATTTACCTTGAAACGCCTGGGTTATTATAAAGTACATAAGTGAATGCGTAAACAAACATCACTTGAAAAGGAAAAAAAAAGGATACAAATAGCGTGGACAACACGACATGGTCACTTTTTGTTGACCTTCATTATTAATGACCGCCTACATACAGGCTATACCTAGAAGAATAAGTAATTACAAGCATGTTTTTATGACAACAGGCTCATCTTGTTAACTGTAAACAATCAGTTATACGCATAAACAATCTAGAATGTGACAAGCGTTAAATCGTCAGAATTGTTTTTTCGTCAACTTTTCTACTTAACGTCTCTTCACTGTACACAGCTGCATACATTGTGATGTATTAAATAATTAACTGTTCAGTTTTTGTGAAATGATCAGAGCACTGTAGGCACGAGACTTGTTCGAGGTTTGAAATCGTATTTATTAAGAATGTAAAGTGCAAGCGATTGCATCAACACTGCTTAATTGTCTGTTGTTGTTTAAGTTAACTGAAAACATATTAGTTGGAAGAGTTACTTCCATTTATAAATTTTATCGAAAACATGAAGAAAAATCGTAAAAAAAATTATAAGGTTTATATCTCTCGTACAAAAGTTTGATAATTTTAAAATTATAATAGTTGGTCACAAGTGCAATGAAAATTAAAAACAAAACAAAGTCACAAGTATGTTGAGTGGTATATTTTTATCAATATCTATTTTAGAAGTGCATTGAATCTTTTTGTTCTTTCTAACACAGTTTCTGTGGTGTAATTATATATCTTGTCCACCTTGTACCGTGATCATGTTGAACACAAATGTAACGTAAAGACTGAATGGTAATCATGAAACACAATGTACCAGTGGTAGAAAGCCGGACTTCCAAAGCGGGGGCTACTGGTATGAATCACAACAGGTTTGAGAAACTTTCCTCATTCAAAACTTCCGGGGAAAGAACTGCTTTAAATTAACGCCATCTAGTTGTAAATAAATTTTGCAAGTTGAGATATTTAACTAATCACAGTAATTGTTTCAGCATACATAAATTATTAAGACTCCTTTGATATCTGGTTAGTTTTAAGTATACAACAGCTTGAACAAGAAGAGGAAATAAACATTTGCTGTGTGACTATCAACCGACGCCTTGCATCACAAATATTCTGAGAATAACAACCTGCGTGTCACAATAATAAGTCGCTAATAAATTAAAAAGACAGGCGCCCAAAGAAAATTGTGTATTCAGTTTCAGATATCCACCATTATCCTCCCATTAGTAATATCACATTTAAATAGGAAACAAGAACGGAATTTAAACAGTTCTTACAGAGCTACCTACCGCTGTGTACGCAATAATGGAAACTAGTAAGTTTTGTATAGTCAGCAGACTTTTTCAAAATTAGCGGATATTTCCGGTCTTAAACAACCTTTGACTTTATTGAATTTGTCCTGAAATATGGCCAGTTTTCGTTTAGCAGGAAGAAATATGAAACATCTCTTCAAGACTTTTCTTCCTTTTTGCTCAAGAATTTGCCTTCGATGTAATGCATGTGAATATGCAAACAACAAACGTTGCTGATATCAAAACCTCAATTAGCCTCCACTCATTAAATTTACCCTGATCTGGCTTTAATAAGTTTGGCAATGAATGAACGATGTTATGAAAGGTATTATAGATTATGATGGAGAAACTACTAAAAAAGCATATATAATACGTATATAATCATGTAAGAGATTCTGTGTGTAAAATACCAATAATCTTACCACATGCTAAGAAAATAGCGGCTTTATTTGCGTGCAAATTTCTTACATGGGTCCATATTGCATTTACTTTTTTGGAACGTCACCGTGTGTCGACACTTTAATGAAAGAAACTCGTTTCAAAGTCAAATATTACAGTTCATTTCCACGGTGATCTTTATCGGCATTAACTGTCGTTAAGTATGTCTTAACTTACAAAAATACAAGTTGCAACACGGCTAACTTCCATAATTTTCTGGGTTTGACACCACCAATTCTTACCTAGCGTGCACCTGTTCGTTTTGTTAAGGAACTTGCGGATCTGTTCAATCACGGAGGTATCGGATTGGTTAAAATGATACATGAAAGTTTATGGTTAGTTTTTGCTATAGATTTTCCCCCTTTTATTTCAAATTGGGAAATCCTCATTAGTGACAAAGAAACGGTTTAGAAACGTGCTTGATCCGTAAGAAATATCATTAAATAAATTTATTTATTCATTTATTCATTATAGTTTACTGAACTTAAAGTAATCTGAAAGAAGATATGGCAGATAATAAAATAGAATATTACAAGAAAAGTAGAACTTCAAGATAAAATTCAGTAAAAGTATGATTTTCATATAGATTTCCTATCTGACTAAAAGAGTATTCCAATGTCGTCCACAGAGAAAGATAAAGCAAAAAGGACTTGGCATGAAAATGAGCTGTTAATATTATGTTGGCCAATACTTTAGCTGAAAAAGAGCGTATGATAGAGCATACTGAAAATATCACCGCAAAATCATAAAACAGAATACTAAATAATCAAGTTCTCAGAGGGTTTCGAACCGATCGGCCCAAACCGCCAAGCAATGCAAAGTAAGTACGCCTGAGATTATTCAACCATTCAACGACACATAAAATGCTGTTCTTCATTTTCTTCACCAATAAATTGCTTTTAACAGACTGCTTGAACCGAAAAATAGACTTCAACTGCTAAATAAGTGAACATTCCAGACTCGAACTCTCCTATGACAACTGCATTTCAGAAAATCTCTACAGAAATGCGTAGAAATGTTAATCATTCCGTATAAAATCAGTATGAGACCAAGGGGAAGGAATCGTGTCCAAAACAGTATACAGAAAACACTAGTTCTGTCGTAGGGAGGCAATATTATACTGGCGATATGCCGTCTTGTAGAGCACCCACTTCTGCTGGTTCTCTGCCGGTAGTGCCTGGACCGATTTTAAAGCGAAAGGTGTCGCATAGAAATTTGACCCTATAGGCAATCGTTTGAGACCTTTCGCACAAGTGTACGTTTAAAATTTCAAGCGTGGTATCTCCGTGTTTTTGAGTTCTCAAAAAGACGAAGACTATCATACAGAAAGGTCGGTGTAGAATTGGCGTTTTTCTTTGTTTAAGAGCATCCATTTCTGCAGGTTATTTCGGCCGATTTAATTGCAACTGGTTTCATTGGAAAATTGTCGCTAATAGCAACCATATGAGCTATATTGCATGGTTGTAGGTTGTGCAGGTGAAGCGTGATAGCTTAGTGTTTTTGAGTTCTTAAAACACGAAGCGAATATATACAGCGTATATATAACGTTATACAAGCAGAAGGGGATAATGAATCATTGTTACTATATGATTAGATATGTACTTCAGGCAGTGTGTGGGTTTGAAGTCAGCAACTGGAAATGCTTCTGAAGAATGTTTATTTGTTTCTTGAATATACGTGCAAGCGCTCTAGTTTGAAGAGCAGATTCCAGCGCGAACTTTCCTATGCAAAAGATGTCGTATGAGTTATCAAAAACACAAAGGCTACTGAACTGAAGGGACTGTGTAATATTGGCGTTTTTCTTCGTTTTTGTAGGTTATTTCTCGGTAACTGGGCTGATTTCAATGCAGTTGGTTTCGTTGAAAAATTTACGCTACTAGCAATCATATGACCTATATTACATGATATTAGGTTTTGCAGTTCAAGCGTTATGGCTCCATCTTTTTGTGTTCTCTTAAACACGAAGCGAATATTTACAGCGCATGTATAATGTATATGTCTTATACAAGCATATGGAGATATTGAGGAACCGACCAAATGTTAACATTTCGACTTGAAACAGTGCGAAATGATTAAATATGTGCTTTAGACAGTATGTGGGCTTGAAGTCAGCAAATGGAAGCGCTTTTGAAGAATGTTTGTTTCTTGAATATATATAAGCGCTCTAGATTGAAGAGCCCATTCCAGAGCGAACTTTCCTATGCAAACTATTTTTCAGAAAATCTCTACAGAAATGCGTAGAAATGTTACTCATTCCGTTTAAATATCAGTCAGTGAACAAGGGGAAGGAATAGTGTCCAAAACAGTATACAGAAAAAAACTAGTTCTGTCGTAGAACTGGCGATATGCCGTCTTTAAGAGCAATCAATTCTGCATCTTCTCTGCCAGTAATGTCTGGACCGATTTAGAAGCAAAAAGTGTCGTAAGAAAATTGTCCCTATAAGCAATCGTTTGAGACCTTTTTCACGAGTGTATGTCTAAAATTTCAAGCGTGGTAGCTTCGTGTTTTAGAATTCTCAAAAACATGAAGTCTACTATACAGAACAGACTGTGTAAAATTGGCGTTTTTTCGTTTAAAAGCAATCCATTTCTGCAGGTTATTTCTCGGTAATGCCTTGGCCGATTTCAATGCAGTTGGTTTCATTGAAGAATTGAAGCAACTAGCAATCATATGAGCTACATTGCATGATTGTAGGTTGTGCAGGTCAAACTTGTGATCTCTGTGTTTTTGAGTTCTTATAAACAGGAACACTGATTAAATATATGCTTCGGGCAGTGTATAGGCTTGAAATCTGGACCTGAAAGTGTTTTCTATGAAAGAAATTTTGATATTTAGTTTCTGGTACGTAGTTGCGCACTAGATTGAAAAGCAGACTGAAACGCACACTTACCTCTGCCAACTAATGTTTGGAAATTCTCTATAGAAAATGTACACAGGGGCGGAAATAGAATTTCAGGTCGGGTGTGTGTGTGTGTGGGGGGGGGGGGGGGGGGGGGGGCGCAAAATGTTCGGCCCAATTTGTGTACCTCATTTCAACGGTTGTGGTTATGCAAGAGTATACTGATTTGGCAATATCACATGGGCCTCTGATTATTCAATTCAATGTTGAACAATAAAGTATACATTATTTAAAGACATATTCAAAATAGACCTACAATAACACCTATGGTCTGGGAATTTTAGAAGGTGGGAGGGGCGCCCCTACTGGATCCGCTAGTGGTATAGAACTGTTAGCCATTCCATATAAATATCAAACAAAATCGTGTCCGAAACTTTTTCCAGATCAACTGATTTTGTTGGGGAATGTAATGTTATACTAGTGATTTCCTGCTTAAGGAGAGCACTCACTTCTGCTGGCTATCTGACGCCACCGCCTGCACGGATTGTAAAGCGAAAGGTGTCGTATGAAAGTTGACCGTATATAACTCTATCACGGCTGTACGTCTAGCAGATCAAACGTGAGAGCCCCGTTGTTATGAGTTTTCAATAACACGAACGCTACTTTACGGAGTGGTGGGTGTTTAATTGGCGAGTTTCGTCGTTTGAGATCACCCATTTCTGGAGACTATAGCTTGATAATGCCTGGACCAATCTTAACGCGGTTGCTAGCACTGGAAAGGACGACGTTACTAGTAATCATATGCGATATTTTGCCTGATTGTCGTTTCTCCAGATCAAGCGTGGTAGATCTACTCAAAAAACATGAAGTGAATATTTTCTACGTATATATAAAATATATGCCCTATTCAAGCATACGGGAATATAGTGGAGCCTACCTTTTGTTATTATATCTAGTGCAGAATGATGAAATATGTGCTTCTGGCAGTGAACGGACTTGCAGCCTGGCTGTGAATGTGAAAATTTAATGTTTCTTTACTGCTACGTATTTGCGCGCTGGATTGAAAAGCAAATACATGTGCGAACTTTACTCTGTCAATATTTTTCCTACTTCGGATTACCCTTAATTCATCATAATTCATTGCATTAGTCTGGTCTTTTCTGTGGTGATTACACATCTACACGCACGCACGCACGCACATACAACACGAACGAAAAAGCAAGTGTATTCATTCCTGAGTTTACATTTTGAAAATCAACGTACTTGCTGGTATTTTGCGCTTGCTATTCCCTTCTACGAATCTGACGTATCTGCTTTAATTTCTTTAATAATGCGTGAAGAGAACAAAATTTCAAAAACTATTATCTTTCTAAAGCAAACAACGTTTTTCGCAGTCAAACACAAGAATCATGCTACTCTCTTAAAACGGATGAGTTTTTTTTCTATTTAAGACTCTAAGCTATCATTTATTTTTTTGCGGGCTATAGTATTTTGGAATGAACAACGAATTATTAAAGTTGAGTAAAGTTTATACCTGTTACTTTCTAATAGGGCACAGCTAACAGTATTTGTTCTCTGCTTAAATAAAAAATTTAGTATTTCATGTCACAGGATTAGAACGCTGAAGGTGCTTATTCTATTTTAGATGCTTAAGTTACGTCTAATTCGTTCACACATAGCTATTTTAAAAAGACCTGTCCATCAGTTAGGTGTAGTCATTAATCCTATTAACTTTCTTGCCCGCCCGCTTAGCTCAATTGGTAGAGCACTGGATTAGTAAACCATCGGTCGTTGGTTCGACCCCTGGGCAGGGCAAAATTTCTCCATGACAATTGTTCTCAGACATTGTGTCTTATGTTCATTTGTCTCTCACCGCTGATTCAGAGCAGATCATGTGGGAACAGTAGTAACTTACTTGCGGAGAAATTGGCAATTACTGGTTAGTTATCCAGGAAAACCGGTAAGGTGGACTGACCGCCGAGATATAACATATGTTGAAATCGGCGTTAAACCCCAAAACCCCAAAAGATGGACATTTTGGAATTTTAATTTCTAGCTTTTCATAGGCAAAATTATCTTTTCGTTTCGGATAAAACAGGCCATTGTGATATATAGCTTAAGTTTTGTGATAAATGTTGTTATGCTTATATGTACGTGTATACATGTACAATGTATCTGTGTCTATATATGTATGCATATGTACATAAATTATATATTATATAATTCAATTCATAATTGAGAATCAAATATACATGTATCCTATTTTTTACTATTTTCAGAACTGTTATGAGATTGCATTAGATAACGAAAACGATATGTGTATATATCCTTCATAAATTATTGCTTTAATACAACATTGTGCAATGTTAAGAAAAGTTTTATGTGCTTCATCTCTGTACATGATTTTAATATTTAAAATATATTTACAGTATTTTTATACTAAAACATTGCCTCTAGGATTAATTAATTTGTCACTATATTGTCCACTGTGGAAATATGTACCTTATCAGTACTGAGTGATAACGTTCAAAACATATAACCACGTTAATTGTTAACTAACATTTCATCTTAAGGTGTCATATAGTTCCGTTGGGCCGGGTACCTGTTATTCTTACGTAAACTGTATGTAATTTTATGATGTACATGACGCTATAATAAAATGTTACTGACTAACTCACTTATTATGTAGCGAATTGCCGTCAGACAGGTGTTTTCACACCTCTCTAAGAGATACCTGTTGCTAGCGCAGATCATCCTGCGTTTACTGTTATTAAACAATTATCGCCCAAAGCAATAGTAGCTCGATCAACAATTGGTTTTGTTTGATTGTTACACAAAACTTGAGTGATGTCAAAAGTTTCAAACAGTATAAAATTGGACAAGATATATGGCTTCACATTCTTCATTTAGCAATTTAAATCTGCAACAACTTACAACAAATACAAAAAAGGTAATTCTCAATATTTTCTCAATAAATTGATATCAGCATATAGGTTTTAAACTGTGTAAACTTTAATGCAACGGATGTGTACTCATTCAATGTGTAACCTTAGTGCATGTATATCTATTTGAAGTGCTACTATCTTCGACATTATGTCAGTGTACATTTGTATATTGTTTTATATATGCATTTATGTTGTATCGATTGATTACATTTAAATATGCGGTAAAATGACATCAAATGTTCCGTTCTCCTTCATTTAAGTCTTAATTAACTCCGACATGTATTGACAACAATACATAACGACATTGACGGTTTACGATAGTATCAACAACATGTAAGAATAAAAATGCGATATTACTAGTATGAAAATTCTGCATGGTCTGATGCATATTCGTAGTATTGCGAATGGACTGTATTTAGTTAAGCATTAGAACATATATGAGATCTAGGTTCATACAAGCCTTGAAAAAAATCATGATTTTGGTTAATGGAACTTGAATTTTACTGTAAGACCTTGAAAATCTCTAAAACAAAAAGAAAGAATTGTGTAGTGTGCTAAAATTGCACATCATGAAATGAAACTGGGTCTTTTTTCTTTAAACAAGCATCAATGTTCACTTTCTAGTCAAGTGTTTGTTACAACTTTGATTTGGTTAGTAAAGAAGCTATCAAAAGAAAATAGTATATTTAATTAGAGAACATTATAATACATATATCTGTTTTTTTCATTCTCTTTTCAGATTGATGACAAATGAAATTATGTCGAGGTTTAATATGAAAGCAGGAAGCAGAAGATGGCTTTCAAATGGACCGGTGGTTATGAACTTGTAATAGGTAAAGAATAACAATTAAGTCTTAGAAAATATTTGGGATATCCAAATGTCTATATATTTCTCACATGTAAATCAACTAATACTTATACATCCAGCATGTCCAGAGGGACTTTTCAAGAATGAATCTAGCTGTTGTCATAGCCTTGTTGTCAGTGGTGGTGGCATTCTAGACTTTGTCATTCATGGTGTTTAAAATGTGGGTCGTAATTTTGTTATTTACTTTAGATTTGAATCATGTTAGGACAAAAAACTTTGCACAAGTCTTATAAACTGTCTTGTATTAAGGGTTGTCACTTTAACAGGTTTTCAGTTTGAAACTAGAAGTTAATCTGTATGTGTAGTTATTTAAAATGGTTACACTGTGATTTTAATGAGGATGCACTTCTTAGAAACTAGAAAGTCCTTGCAATTATGCCCCCCCCCCCTGAAATAACTGAATTTCACAAGTCTGTGAAATTCATGCAGATGACTGTAGAATGATTTCTTGAGACACAATGTATTATTTTTTCAGCTAGCTTTATGAAGACAGATAATGATGGGATGCAACAGAGCAGTTGGCATTGGAAGCAGTTACTGAATTATGCTCCAGACAGGCGTGGTGGAGGTGGCAGGCAAAAGAATGTACTTCTGTCTAATTCCTTAGTGGTTGATGGGACATTATGGTGTGGTGGGAATAAGAATGACATTTTGTTACATGTATAATTCAGAATTATATCCATATATTTTTTGTCATCTGTTCATGCGCATATATCTGTCTATTTAGCTCCATTTTTCGAAAGAAAGAGTGCAGCTGTTGTTACGACCGTCTCATCTGCATTGGTTTACCTTTTTGTTAAGGGTTATTTCTCAGATATATTGGAATACTTGTTCACTATCAAAATGTGACACCATTACTCAAGGGCAGATAACCGTCAGATTTATTTTTTTGCAAAGTTATGCCGCTTTTTCAACTCAGAATTTCTAGGTTAACCTTTTCGTGTTAATGTCAATTTTTCAAAAAGCGTATAACTTGGATAGTTGATCAGTAAGACCCTTACAAAGATTGTTGGTTTCCACGTTGATGGGGTCAAAATTAGCCCCTCTCCCCCCTCCCCCACCACCACTGGCCAAAACATTTTTTTTCTTCTTACATGAGTAGCCACTTGCCCTCCCCCACTCATTTTTTTCACTGTTATATTATCCAGCAGTGAGAAAATGGAGTGTGCTCTCCATGGACAGGTCTTGCTGATGTGTATATTTTGTATGTTTAGCAAATTATTTGACTTTGTGTAATACTGCTTGACAGTTCAATACAAGAATACAAGAAGCTTAACATGATGTATTTAAAGATATACTATGCCCATCTTTACATAAAATACTTTTATTGCAAAAATTAATTAAAATCTAGAAAATTCTTATTGAATATGTCTAATTAGACTACTAGAATACACACACTATGTATGGGAGGCTGTATTCCCTATTACAGGTCGGGTTATGTTGGTGCTTTCTAAAAAAAACTGCCAGTTTTTTTATGACACAGTGTATTTATATTGTGTTTTCATATAGTGTGTAGAGTTTTAAATGAAACATTTTTAATCTGTGTGTACTCAAAACATGTTTATTTTATATTTACAAAGAAAAGGTGTAGTAGTTATTTTTATCTGAAACTTGAGCATAATATATCTTTAAGGCAAAAAGTTTGTATTTGTAGAGGAAGGTGTAAATTTTTCGTACAAAAATGAATCTCTGTCCTAACTACTTGACTATACTGGAAAAAATATTGGTGCTTTTTGGGGTCATTGAAGTAAGCTTCTTAACCAAGTCCTTCATAATGAGTTTTTGGTTCAAGTTCATAATGAAGATCTAAAAGCTGCACATGACATCTGTATCTGCATATGTAAATAGATTGGAAATCAGTTACTTGAAATGATGGACTGAATGAGAGTTGATTCTTTCAATACAAGCCTACTATATTTGCACAACCATGCCAATATACTAAGAATAGTCACAGTATTAAGTATAAATATGTCGTTTTTATGCAGAAGTATTCTTCAAAGCTTTGTTGAAAATGTCAGTGTGTTTCCTGTCATTACATTTTTGTTGGTTTCATTTTTTATATGATAAAGGATAATTGATTTCTTAAACGTAATTTTATATTTCCGAAAGGGACTGCATAGGAATCAGGCACGTCAACTAGGAAGACATATCCCATCCTGTCCTGTCCCAGCGAGGTGATCTTAGTAACTTCTCAAGGTATTGGATATAAGTTCCATTCCTCGGTCTGACTTGGATTGTGACTGAATAATGACCAGTTTTCGACTAAAATCTATTGACAGAGTGAAAATTTGGGGTATTTATCATCACTAGTGAAATGCTTGTTGATTTTGTTTTTTTATATTTTTTGTTTGTTAAAGATTGTTGTGAAATGACTTTTACATGTTTCATTAAATGGTGTTAATTTGTCTCGAGTTTTCTTGTTTTACATATATAGCAATAAATTTTGAGATCAAAGTCAAGGGGAAACTCTTGGTCATAATCATACAGGCTGCAGGAAAGGGAATGCTTGTGTGGGAATGGAATAAGAGTCATGGTTGATCTGAAGAAGTTGGATTATAAGAAACAGGCTGGCTATAATTGCAAATATGTCTGACAGTGGTTGGGAGTTTCCTTGCATATAATGGATAGATTACGGTTGAATTAAAGTCAATTAATGGTTGGAATAAGGTCAAAAGGTTGTATGTACGTCATATTATGGTTGGAAAATGGTTGGAGTATGGTCGTAAAATGACGTCGTGAGGACGTTGGAGTCTGACGTCTATACGATTTGCAAAACCAACTAAAATCAAACGTTGATCTAACGTCGGGGTCAAACGTTTATACAACGTTGTGTAGACGTTAAATGTTTGCTGGGGATGGTTTAACATTCGAGTTTTATTAAATGTTTTGGGATGATATAAACGAATATTTTATAAAATCAATTAAACATTCTTTTTTAAAAGGTAACTTAACTACGCTCCAAAAACAAGGAATTGTATTTCTTATTCCAATACCAAACAAAGATCTCACAAACCTATCTAACTGGAGACCTATTAGTTTATTAAATGTAGACTATAAAATTGCCAAAAAAGTATTTCTAACCGCTTAAAACAAATTTACCTTCTATTATTAGCTTAAATCAATCTGGATATATGAAAAACAGATTCATTGGAGAAAATGTTAAACTCATCTTTGAAATTATTGAACTTTTACAAGAAAGAAATGAACCGAGTCTATTATTTTTTGCCGATTTTGAAAAGGCTTTTGATAGCCTTAGCCATCAATTTAACATATCTGCATTGAAAAAAATTTAACTTTGGAAATGATCTTATTCAATGGGTAAAATTATTTTATACGGATAGAACTAGTATCATCATTAATAATGAACACTTTTCTGAACCTTTTAATATACAAAGGGGTGTACGACAGGGATGCCCTTTATCGTCTTCTTTGTGTATTATCTGTCTTGAAATTTTGTCAAATTATATAGAAAAAGACCGCGATATCAAGGGCATATACATAGAAGAAAAAAATCAAACAAACCTTTTTTACAGACGATGCTTCATTTATAAATGATGGTTCTCAAACATCCTTTGAACGACTTATTTATGTTTTGAACAACTTCAGTGGAATATTAGGTCTTAATCTTAACACTAGAATATCAATAATATTACGAATAGGATCGTTCCAAAATACAAACATAACTTATTGTAAAAATTATAACTTCAAGTGGTCTTCGGATTCATCAAAAACATTGGGAATCATATTTTTAACGGATAACTGAAACATATTAAGACTCAACCTTGATCCAAAACTTAAAGAATTTTACAACTGTTGGAAACAATGGCAACAAAGGAAATTAACTCTGATAGGTTAAGTAACGGTCATTAAGACGTTTGCACTACCAAAATTAATTTACCCCTTTTCAGTGTTAGAAAACCCACCAGAATGCAAAAATGCAATATTTCACTTTATTGGGGAAGGAAAACCAGATAAAATCAGACGAAACATTATCAAACAGAAAATTGAGAAGGGTGGATTGAAACTAACAGATATTTCATACTTTCTAAAATCTATAAAAGCAAGCTGGGTCAAAAGATACTTAAATGTGGAAAACAATAGCTTATGGAAATTATTTGTTAAACATAAATTAATTAAAGTATGGAAACGAACTTGTGTTTGAATGTAATATTTCAAATCACGATGTTAATCAATTATTTCCACAAAAAAGTTTTATAAATAACATGCAAAGTGCATGGTTTGAAATTAATAATATATATATGACAAAAAATGCTCTGATATAAAAATAAATGGTAAACATGTATTCTATGAAAATTGGTTTAAAAAAGAAATTAAATTCATATCACACTTAAATGAACATAGAACAGGAAAATTTTTATAAATTTAAAGATTTTATGTATATATTTATATAACATCAACAATAACGATTTCTTAAAATATCATATGCTTATAGGAAATATACCGGATATTCTTATTAAAAAGTTACAAAATGCTTTAGCAAACAATACTCCCTATCAGCCATTAATACAAAATGTAATAAAATCGAAATCTGTGAATAAATTATTTTATAATTTGCAACTGAAAAAATAAAAAATGTCAAAGTAAGAACACAAATGAAATAAAATGGGAGAATAATATACATTTGTAAATAGGCATATTGATTGGGAAAAATTGATTTTTGACGATTGACTACATTTTTGTACCTTTAGAGATGTTAGATCTTGTACAATATTGCGAAATTGTTGATGACAACAGTTTAAATGTTTCTAGGCACAGACCTATAGTACTGTCGTTTTTATTGTATATTGAACAAACGGTTTTTTGTAAGGAAAATGTCGTGAATAATATTAACTGGAAAAAAGCCTCACATAGGGATTTTGTTCTATACAATGCTATGTTATCTAGTGATGCTGACTTTACTGATTTAGAATGGCGAAGCTTCGACAGAGATGGTATTGATATGGCAGTTCAGACATTGACTGAAAAATTGAAAAATAATGCCAGTGCTACACTTCCAGTAAAAAAGTATAAACCATATCTTAAGCCGTATTGGGGTGAGGAGCTTTCAAATTATCACATTAAGATGAAAGTCATGCGAAGTGACTGGTGTCGGGAGGGGAGACCACGTGAACATTCCAGTGATAAATATAATAACTATAAAAATGCAAAGCGAATGTTTAGAAAGATGCATAGAGCTTGCGTTTATAAGTATTTGGCAAATAAAGATGAAGAGGTAGACAGGACGGCAGAAGTAGATTCAGTCCAATTCTGGAAAATTGTTAATTCTAGGAAGAAAAAGAGCCAGTCTAAAATGAGTTCAGGTGTGAAATTTGAAGATGAAGTAATTAGGGACAGAAATGAACTCACAAAGAATTGGGGTTTATACTTTGAGAATCTGTATTCTCCGTTAGACTGTGCTGAGTTTGACGAGAATTGGAAAGATACAGTCACTAAAAGTGTGCAAAAAACATTTGATAATCTCGAATCGGATAGTTCTGCACGTGTTTTGCCAGATACTGTATCCACAATTATTGAAAAATTGCCAAAGAGTAAAGCTGGTGGTGAAGACAATATCACCTACGAACATCTTATACACGCAAAAAATGTCATCTCTGGTGTTTTAGCAAATATTTTTACTTACATGTTACGTCATGCATATATTCCAGACTTTCTAAAGAGAGGAATAATCATCACTCTTCACAAAGGTGGCAAGAAACGCAGGGATGATCCAAATAACTACCGGGCGATAACTCTATCCTCTGTGATCTTAAAAGTGTTTGAAATGATTTTACTTGATCGATGTAAGACACAGTTGCTGAATAAACTAAGCATACAACAAGGGGGGTTTCAAAACAACCTAGGGTGTATCATGACATCCTTTTTTGTTCGTGAATGCATTTATTTTGCCAAGGAAAATTTATCTAAAGTATATGTATGTTTTTTAGACGGACAAAAAGCTTTTGATAATGTTTGGCATGATGGGTTGTTCCATAAATTACTGGAATTAGATATAGATCAAACGACGTTACTTGCGTTTCGAGATTTATATCGAAACGTAAAAAGCCGAGTGCGCTACTGTGATCTATTGTCAGATGAATTCCCCGTTCTCCAAGGGACAAGACAAGGGGGGAAGACTTCGCCTCTCCTATATCTCGTCTTCATTGATGGACTAATCCGAGAACTCGAGGAATCAGGTTTTGGCATATGCATCGCTAAAACGAAATATCATCCCCAACCGTAGCTGATGATATGATATTAATCTCGTTCTCAAAATACGGTATTGACAAAATGATTTCCATATGTAAAAACTACTCGAGCCGTTGGCGTTTTCGATATAATACCTCTAAATGTGCAATTATGTTATTCAATGAAGCCGAAACAGGCGGAACAGATAAACTCTTTATGATTGGTAATCAGCAAATATCTGTTGTGGAACAATATACACACCTTGGTCTCGTCTGTGATAAGTTCCTATCGTCTAAGTTGTCGATAAGCCAAGCATGTATTAAACTAAGGGGTACATTTTTGAGTGCAGCCAGAGACGGTTTAAACTCACAGACGCTCAATCCCTTGACACTTAGAACAATTTACAAGTCAGTTGTCCTTCCTAAAGCGTTGTATGGATGTGAGTTATGGAATATGTATTCCAGATCAGACATGTTATCTCTTGAGATCTCTCATAGGTTTTGCTTGAAGTTAATGCAACACTCAGGAAGTAATACGAGTACCGATTTTTGTTTAGGAGGAATTGATATGTATTCGATAGAAACAATCATTGACTTTAAAAAGCTGCAACTGTTTGGCCAATTGTGCAATTTACCAGGGAAATACTTGGCCAAACAAATTTTCTTGTATAGACTTACGAGCTTTTTAAATTTTGACGAACAACGTTGTGGGTTTATCCCGGATGCATATCGAATTCTTCAGAAATATGGACTGGAACAATTTGTTACTGAGTACATACAGTCTGCGCATTTTCCGTCTAAGTATTCGTGGAAGAATATCTTAATGAAGAATATAAATGCTGCAGAATCGCTTAAACGCTCAGATCGTTTAAATAATATAAATCCAGTGTTAAAGCATATACTTCCGGTTGGAAGACCTAGTGTGTTATGGTCGCTCGCAAAGACCAACCCAAAACTGTTATTCATGTGTAGATTTCTGATGGATTGTTTAGCAAAATTATCATCTAGAACATACGTTGAAAAGTGCAGAAAATGTGGTTACATGTCAGAAGACCTTATTATTCATCTGATTTGCTTTTGTCATAAAAATCACCGGATTCAGCTTGAATTATGGGATGTCTTGATTCAAAATATAGGGATTCCGAAGTTTTGTGGAACTTTCAATATGAGCCCGAAAGTGAAATGTTGGTACTTTGTGCGTGAAGCTTCATTTACTGATGGTACCAGTCTTAGAAACTATGCGATTGCAAAATGCTTGCGAAGTCTTATTTTGTAATCAAGAGAACAGTCTAGTTTATCTGTAACCGTTAGCATCTGTTATTATGTCAAGGCGAGAATTATACCAAGTGATATAAAATAATGTAACTTAAAGGTATGTAGGTAATAAAAATCGAATAGTAAAATTTATAAATATAACATACTATGCATTGATTGTGTACTGTGCTTAAAATGAGTGCTTTTATCTCTTGTGTATTTTTCCAATTTCTATCAGTTTTCGTTCTGTTTTTCGATTATAGATTTTGGTTTTATACGCAAGTTATAACATTGTTTTGTACACATATGAAATATCTAGACTTTCATTTCGTTTTTTGAAAACTTTAAGTCTTGGATATTTGATGAATTTTATGTGCTACGCAAACATTGTTCCTAACACATATATCTTTGCATAGTAAAGTAATAATTATATTATCTCTATTGGTATCTACCATTTAAATTTTTAACCGCGTTGAAATTCCTTCACATATGAGTACGTGTGTACTGTTGATCAGCTGTATATGAAACCATATGGCTATGTAAATTGTTTATTACTTGTAATGCTCTACTGTTTATAACTTATATGTTTTTGTTTGAATGACTGTAAATATGTTGTGATCTTCAGTATTGGAGGAAAATAAAGTTATATATATATATATATATATATACCTACAAACACCTTTCTTAACAAGTGCAAGCTGTCAAACACAAATATATGTGATTTCTGTAATAGTAGTACTGAAAATATTGACCATCTTTTCTGGGAATGTACAATAACACAAAATATTTTGTCAGAGTTACATAATTATGTGGCTAAATTCAAATGAAATAATATTTAACATTTCGAAAGACATATTATTGCTTGGAGAGCTTAAAGTTGGCCCTCATGGTGACATAATCAATTTATTCTCATTTTCATGAAATATTATATTTTTAAAGTAAAATATCAAACATTTACACCAAGTTTTGTAATATTTAAAAAACAAAATTAATAGAATACAAATAGAGGAACAAATTTCCTTATCAAAAGATGAATTAGAAGCGCATAAGAAAAAATGGAACATCCTCTTAAATATTATAAATTATATAAAGTAAAAGTATCGTAAAACAAAGAAAAAAAAAAAAAAACATATCAGTCTAGACAACCAAAAAGGACTGTATTGTCATACTGCTTAAAATGTGAAAGATGGACAGAATGAATCTTTGTGTATGAAAGTAGAGTATGTAGGTGCGTGAGTGTATGCATGTGCGTGTGTGTGTTACCAATGAAAATACTTGTATGATCAATGAAATTTAACATAATATTAATTTGTTGTTAATTGTATGTAACCGTTATATGCAAATGTGAATGTATGTAATTGTCTGTTGAAAAAAAGAAAGTTAAATATTGTAACTTGAATACTTAAATACAATATTTCTTGTGAACTTTCGTACTTTCATTTCAAAACGATGAGTCAGCATTTTCCAATGTTTCGTACATTCTCATGACGGTTTTCTCTCCTCGGAACCGGAAATTACTATAACGTCATACAAAGAACGTATATTTTCTCGGATCGATTTATACGGGAAAATATTGACATAATCAAGCGTCACTTTTGTTACTTCCTAAAAACAGGTAACGTAATTTTCTAAACATGAAGGCATCATCATTGTTTGAAATGAATAATTCGTATGATCATCAAATGTTATAAATAGCTGGTCAATATTCCAGCCTGAAAGAATAGTGTTATGGTATCATTATGTGTTCCTAGTACAAAATGTATCTCATTCTGTAAAGGATAATGTTTATTAGATAATCTTTCTATTCTATGTTTATATATATATATATATATATATATATATATATATATATATATATATATATATATCCCCTGCACTCCACCCCGTCACCCCCGTCAAAAATATTTAGACCACTGTAGCTTCGCTTTTGCCAGTCGGCACTAAATATTTTTTATCACATGACAAATGTTGTTTGCAATACAATATAATTATTACATGTTTTTATATATATTATACACGTGTTATATAACTGTTAACAAAATATTACGCATTTACGTCTTGCTTCCAATATTATTATTATTATTATTATTATTATTATTATTATAATTCATTATCATTCTTAAAGCTTGTTATCATATAGACGTCCTATTTTAAAGAGACGTCTTCTATGTTCAGTGTTTCTGACATATTTGACATTTCATTTGTCATGTGATACTCTTTAATATTCCGTGGAGACTTTTAGGAACATTTCACTGCTTTATCATTGTCTATTTAACAGGCAAACTCTTGTTTATATCAAAGCAAAGTTGCAGCCTGAAAGAATTGTGAAAAGCGTGACACTATGTTTTCACAAAAGAAAGCACGCAAAGCGGGTACACATGTACCAAACTATCCATCACTGAAAAATACAGGATTTTGTGAATGCTCGTGCGTACATAAACGGAATAATATCGAGGGGTCAGGTGGTATAAAGTGAACCGAATGATTGGACAGGTAGAATAGGAGTAAAATAAATCTCAATATTTGTCATTACTTAATGTAAGATTTTCACAAAGTGGAATTGGGTGTTCACGCCGAATCTCATTTTGGCTACATTTAAATGCAATAATTATTTCATCATCTTTTAGAATGTTTTTCTGTATTGAGTCAAACTGTTCATTTCAGTGTTTAAGTTGTCTGCATCAATTTAAACATTGAGTTATCTTTATTTCGATGATTACTTTATTAAATTTCTGTCCAGTTATAAGAAAGTTACAGTTTTGATAGTTTAGATAGTTTTGTGTATTTTACATATAATTTTAAGACGGGCCTCTGTTGTCCTTTATGTTGCTGCGATGTCTCAATATCCCCGTGCTAAGTAAGATTTATTATTGTTTTATATATAAATTGCCTTATTTGTTCCGCCAAGATTTTCTATATATTGACAAGTTCACGAGACAATCGTTGGACATGCAAACGAAGAAAGGTTATATCAGATTCTCGACTGTAATGATACTATACTTGTAGCTTGGCTAAGGTAAATGTTTGTTTTCTGAATGTTGCGTTTTTGAATTTTTATTATCAGGGACAGATATTTGGCAATTTTGTACATTATTATTACAGTATTTCTAATCGTATATCTGTAGAATTATTTCATTTTCTCCAAGAAATCGAGTGTTTGTTTTATACAACTTTTCTACCGTTCCCATTGTACAAGCAGTCGGCTCTGTTTTACTAGTATGTTAACCTTTGATATTAATTTGATAAATCAATAAAAAATGTATGCAGTCAGTATTTGTGTTGTTATGTAACCTAGTGTTAATTTGTTACTGTATAAGTAAATTTTTAAAGCTGCATTTGTGTCTGAAACGAGCTGCATTTACTTTATTGATTTGTATTTCATATGTTCAATTCTTTTTATCATTTTTAAGTAAGATAAGAAGAAACGTACCTCAGTGACGTGTCTCGAAATTTATAAATGGCTAACTGGTGGCGCAAACATTTTGGCAACGTATGCTATGAATGATTTTGGAAGAAGCATTATTTTGTGTTCGTGTTATAATGGATAATGTCATGTATATAGTAAGGTGCTCGATAGGTACGATATTGTTTACACATATATGTGAAACAAGTTGTTTTGTTGGATACCGAAAAAGGCTTAGTAATCCTAAGGGTACTAATGTATTTCCTTTTAATATTTGAAATGTCATGTCATTTACCATAGTGTAATATATTTGAGCTTCTATGCGGATAGACATGCATCCATATAGTGAAACGATAACGATTTTGCCGACGCGTATTCCTGCGTGGAAATGGTCGCCGTGGACCTGAGTTGGGGTTAACCATCCACATTATTTTGAACTGTGAAGCCACGTAGTGATTATTCTGGAGCAGGTGGGTGACAAACGTTTGAACTTTAGAGATACTTTTATTTCTTTTTTACTTTTTTCCGTACTCTTATTTTCTTCCTTCATTTCATCATTATTTATAAATAGTCATTCTTTGTGAACAAATTTGTAAGTATTGTACTGAGTTGTTAGTTGTGTTGTGTATGACAATTATGAGCAACTTGACCGTCTGTCTCATCGCAGTCCAACCCTGTGACAGAGATCAGCATTTGATATTGTTTGTGCTACTTTGACTGGAGTGCATTTTTAAATAAGTGGCTTTACACCTTCTACTTTCCATTAATATCCATATTTATTCTGATTTTTTTCCAGCAATAAAATATAATACACTGTGCATACGAACAATGTTCCCAAGTTAAAAAGTGATCTGAAAGTTGTCCAAATTACAGTAATAAGCATACCGGCACATGGGGCCTCGGTGTAGTGTCTCGTCCGAAAGACTTTGATCACTAGAAAAGCTGGAGGTAGAACTTGTGATCCTAGTATCACCATTTTGGCGCTTTACTACTGGGCCACTTATCCATCCCAAGGCATACCTCCGGTATTACAGGTGTCCTTAATCTGTTAATTAAGCTTAATTTAGATATGATGCCTATAAAGCACTGTTGCCAAGTTTTATGATGATAAGATCAAAGGTTTTACAATTACTTTCTGAACAAGCATTAAACCGATCGAAGTTTCGATAAAAGGCGATAATTTCCAGGTTCGAATTAAAATGGGGTTAAACTGACAACCGAAGTTGACATAGACATTAATTCTATTAACACTGTCAACAAGTTTCATATGTTAACATCAATCATTTTTAAATCATTGTCTTGATAAGAACTAACCATGTTGTTGTTGCTGTTCTTGCTGTATCTTGATTTTAAAACTGAGTAAGTTTTTATCTCTGGTGTCATATCGGAGGTACATCTGACGAAAGAACTTCGTAGAGATATTATATACTGTCGACAAGGTATATCAAAAACAGATTAACACTAATACGATTATTTTCTATACAATTCTGGACACACCAGTTTATCAAAAAGAAGTACTTACGTAAATATCACGTTCAGACGACACATGAAGCTTAATGATAATTGTTTGTGCGCCAAGTGGTAGGCAGCTAAATCGTTTTCTCGTGAAAAACTTTTAAGTGATAAATAGTGCTCACAGAAACTTGTTCTTTTTGTCAAAGATGCTCATAAATATGTGCAAATAATAAAAATGAACTTCTGTGATTTGTATTGCATTTGTGGAATATATGTGCTTGAAACAATTGTATATTAACAAAGAACATTGTAACAACTGGGTTAACACCTTCTCACTACATACAACTACGGATTACCCTGAGGGCTTAGTAATACAATCATACAGTGCAAGTGAATTGATGAGCTTTCGTTCACTACCTAGACAGTTGGTTATACCTGATCCGGAAGTGTTGGCTAGATTGAAAAACTTTGGGATATTAAACTTTAGGCGAACACGATAAGGAATTGACATAAGAAAGTCTGAACTCACACAAACCAGCTGGTATAAATTTTGCAATCTCACATATCCAAAACGATCTAACAATCTAAACAATCTCACGGAAAAATCACCTGCTTGACTGTAAATTGGTCAGAGAAGATGTACTTTTTGGGCAACGCCTTCGTGAACAAAATGTTGACTTTGCTATTGTCACCGAAATTTGGTATTCAGACACAAAACAACATTAATTTGAGATTTCAAATCTGAACCAAAATGGTAACAAAATCAGTGTTTTAAACCGCCTAAATAGAATAGGCGGTGGCGTTGCCCTTTCATGTCGCAATACCGTAAACATGCATGGAATGCTTTTGGGTAAAAAGCATGCTTTGAGTATGGTCGTGGCAGCTTAAATACTTCAGTTCACTGTGTTGGTGTATAAAGACCTCCATCATTGGCAACACTGAATCAGTGGTGACTGAACTCTTTCAATTCCTGGAAGACATAGTTTCAAAGTATTCGAACCTTGTGATAAGGAGTGATTTTAACCTACATATTTATAAAGACTGTCTCCGAATTTAAAAGCTCTCTGTTCGCTCTCGGGTTGATACAGCACGTTGATTTTCCAACACGCGTGCACGGCTATAGCCTTGATCTTGTGATCACAGAACTCGTTAACTCGTCACTCTAATGTAAACCAGGTCAGTGTTTGTCGGATCATTGTGCCGTAAAGTCAACAGAGTTAAAAAAGAGAACATTGTGAGCAAATCTGTTTCTTTTCGAAACTTTAAATACATGGGTATTGATAATTCTGCTAGGGATCTTGGTGAAATGAAAATCTGTTCTTATTCAGTTGAAACTTTTGTTGACCAGTTTGAAAATGAGATCGAAAAACTTCTTGAAACACATGCACCTTTTAAATAGAAAATGCAGATATATAGAACACTGAAGCCCTGGTTTAGTGAAAACATTCGATCAATGAAACGAGTGTTGCGTCGAGCGGAGAGTATTTGACGAAAACATCCTCGACACCGTGACCATAAAGCGTACAAGTACGCACTTAACAAATGCCACTATGAACTTAGAAATGAAAAAACAAAAAAAAAGAAACAAGCCACTCTCATTCATAGCGTAACTGAATCAAAGGGAAACTGTAAAAAAATTATATCAGTGTGTGAAAGATCTTACCGGAAGCAAGTCCGAAAATTCTATGCCACCAATGGAAGACGAACACACTTTGGCGGATAAATTCGCTGACCATTTCAAAAATGCCGAAAATCATCTGAATGGTAGTTACGTTGTTCCTTTTTAACAAAAAGATGTTTGCTGACAGAAAGTTTTGCACGATAGGTCCAAAGCTGTAGAATGAACTACCTGTTAGTATTTATCAATGTGAATCTGTAGAAATCTTAAAAAAAACAGCTAAAATCATTTTACTTCGAGGACTACTTGGCACTTTTTTTAAACCTTCATGATAGCACTGTAGTTAATGATCTTGCAGTAGGGGCATTGCATTAAACATGTCAATGGAATTAATACTACTGTTTTTACTGTTAATTATTTTGTTTGTAATGTATATATTCCAAATTTGCTACTGTAAATCCCTTTATATTCGTGTGTTCTTTATTTCGCGAATTTATGAAATCGCGGATTTATGAAATCGGGAGGGTCCTGAATTTAAAATTCGCGAAGGTTATATTTTTTCACTTTCGAAATCTACTTTCCGGTAGTCGTGATAACATTAATGCCCACTTCGTACCGTGCCGTACCGGGACGAATTGAAGGCTCGTCAATATTCCGTAACGGTCATTTAGTGATGTTGTTATTACTTCCTTATTCACACATATTGCTTATTGTCCGACTGAATCATAATAAAAAGAACCTTTAAATCCGTTATCCTGTTTATGTGCAATTATCCTGATATTTTTTCAGTATACATTTCGTGAAGTAATTATAATAACTCAAGTGTTGTCGCTTATAGTACATACTAGTTGTTTGTTCATGCAAACATGGCAACAAGACGTATCGATTTGTTTTATCAGAACATTGGATCGGAAACTTTGCCGAATCCGTCTAGTCCTGCAGAAAAATCTGCCGATAAAATTGTTTGTGAAGTAGCACCACCACAGGGAGTTAAACGGAAGAGTGGACAATACAGGGAATATTCCCCAGAAACACAGTGTAAAATTGCTAGATTTGCAATTGAAAATGACAACACGAAGGCCGTGCGTCATTTCAGTCATATTCTGAAAAGGGATATAAATGAAAGCACTGTAAGAAGTATAAAATCTTCAGGATTGTCGAGAAGATAATTATCCCCTACATTGACAACATGAAGGATGAAACGGATCTCCCCCTTTCATTCAACATTCACTGTGCATATTTGACATTTACAAGGCTCATCAAGGCGAAGCTCTGCGTAGCATGTTAAAAAAATATATACACGCTCTACGTCTACGTTCCTGCTAGCTTCACTGATAAACTACAACATCTTGATCTCAGCGTTAATTCTTTATTTAAGCAGCGCATGAAAAGTAGCTTTGAAGATTTTTATGCCTCTCAAGTAACCATGCAATAAAACGAAAATCCAGATATGAATTGTGTAAATATTGACCTTAGATTATCAAAAGTGAAACCGCTGCATGCAAAATGGCTTGTAAAGTAGCTTTGACAAGTTAGGACATGATAAAAATGCGATACAGAGAGGTTGGGTCGAAGCAGGAATTCATACTAAAGAGAGATGTTAATCATTAATCTGTAGCCTAGTGCAGGGACAGTAACTCGTATCGCCATGCATGTTTATATGTTCATTATAAAAAAATGTTTTGTAAAATATCATATATTTTCTAAAAGATCATATATTGAATTATAGTTTTCTAAAATTAACTCTTGTTTCTTCTTTAACTCCTGTTATCTGCGGATATTATTCATTGCCGAACTTTACTGTATTTCTGACATTTTTTCGGATACGTTTGTATGTTGTGGAACATAACTTACGCGGATTTATGAATTCGTGACGGACTCGATTCGCGAAAATTAGCGAAAATAAAAGCATCGCGAATAATACCGGGTTTACAGTATACCATTTTCCTTTTTCCTATTTTGGAAATTTGATTATTTTATGAATATGTATTTATAGGTAGAATTAGGCGTTTAATTAAATTTCAAGTTTCAATAAAGCTGAAATACTGACATTTAGAAATAGTGTGAGTGGCCCTTACAGCCTGTTGTGGTGTTGCCTTCTAAAATAGCGACTACAAGTAAATATATATGTACTCAAACCAAAAACAAACACGTAAGTTCCATAAATTTGCAACCATTATTAAATGCTTGGCCGAAAATGATAAAAATCGGTCATACAACTGTCAAGGTCACTGTGTATTTAGCGTAGTATCTAAATTTACTAAGCCACGTGATGAACCGTGCCCAGCTGAGAAAGTGTACAAAAGCAAAAATCACGGGCAGTTTAATAAAAACATTTTGCTCAACACATTTCGTTATACCACTCAATACTTTTGAGACATACACATCACTAATCGCTTTTTAAAGTTAAATCCATCATGGTATGGTGGAGCAAAGTACATAGGGGTCATGCTATTGGATTGATATTGGAAGGTCAACAGCAACAGCAGGTTGCTTCACAATTAGGTATAAATATTTCCACCATAAAACGACTTTTCAGGCGCTTGAGAGAAACTGGAAGGCTTGCCGACCGTCCTAGATCAGGACATCCCCGTGTCACGAAGCTACCTAAAGAAATGACAATACGTCTTGCCCACCTTCGTAATCCCCACCTTACTGCAACCGAAATGGCTGTTAATATTGTAGGCAAGTAGAAACCGACTCCACGATGACGGTCTGCGATCTCGTTGCCCTTACGTTGGTTTGCCTCTTACTTATGCAAGTCGTGAGCGTCGTGTAGCTAGGTTTACATCACATGCTCCAGGATTGTTCCCATTGCATCAATGGAGACGTGTGATTTTCACAGATGAATCTCGCTCTGTTTTGTCCAGAAGGTTGACGTTGTGTATATCGACATCGTGGTGAACGTTTTGTCGATGCTTCCGTTCTAGATGGGAATTTAAATGCTGTTAGATATAGCGATGATATTCTTTGTTCTGTTGCAGTCCTAATTGTGCAACAGCACAACCTAATATTTCAGCAGGATAATGTCCGGCGTCATGCAGCCAGAGTTTGTCGAGACTTTCTGGCAAACCATAACATTAACCCACTCGACTTGCCGCCGTACAGTCCAGAAAAAAAAAATCATTGGGATGAACTGGACAGGAGGGTGAGAAGGCATCAGAATCCCACTGCTATTCCATGCATAGGAAAATCAGGGCCGCGACAAGTGCGCGAGGTTGGGGGTCATACAAGATATTAAAGAGTGAGTAGATTTCATTTTGTGAATAAGGGGTGCGGGTACCATCAAATATGCTTCAATTACTTGTGAAATACTGGTTAGAATCTAATAACATTTGATTAATTGTTAAACTAATATTAACTATTATATAGAGCATTTAAATATTTGTAAGTTATAGACCCAGAAAGTTCACCTTGCGTTTTTTTTTGGTTGAGTATATATTGTTTTCTGGAAACGTTTTACAAAATGCATTAATCACGTGCCAAAATGTGTTTATCCGAATTATGCGCTACGTACAGGGATCAAGGCTATCCAGATAGATAAAATCAGCTAAAATGCGCTACGTACAGGTATCAAGGCTATCCAGAAAGATGAAATCAGCCAAAATGTAAATCATAAGTGAATGTCGCTTACATGATAACGACATAACCGCAAAATTTGCATATCGTGCACAAGATGACAGATCAAAGCCTTGGAGGAAACTGTTGGAGGGGGGAGTGGAAAGGGGGAGGGCAGTGGAAAGAGGGGGCGTAAGTTTGAAAGCAAGTGTGCATTTACCGATTCTTAAACTTTAGTTCTCCGAATCCTAACATCGAAAGTCAAGTACTTTCTATCATTATGTATTACTGCGCACATCGGATTTTCTTCACAAATGTATGGTCATGTCAGTTGTCACGTACTCTTCATATGTTTTTTTTTCGTTTTTGTCAATCGTTATCATTTTGTTTAATTGTGTAGGCTTTTTGCACCAGAAACACGCATAATACGTATGAACAAAACTCTTTTTCGCATATCATTACCGGAGCATTAAAACCTGATTTATTACTGTAAGTTTTCAATAGACTTGCTATGGCACTAAATGCTATGCATAGGTATACGCAAATGAAGCAAATATTTGTTGTTACAGAGCACGAACATTTACCAATTAAAAAAAAGATAGAGAAAGGATCAAAACAAAAACCTGTACCTTACCTCTAACTCTAACTTTTTATACTTCCATTTTTTTCCATAAAATCAATAAAGTACTCAATTCTTTGATTTATCCATTCATCATTAAAAAGAATGAATAACTGTTATATGCTTTTTCCCATTCTAAATGGGCTTATATTTTAAAGGTTGTAAAGAGGTACAAGTGCTTTATTTCCAAATTCCTCTATTGCGCCGTTTACTGCGGTACACCTTCACGCATGAACAACACATTTGAAAGGAAATCTGATGTACCTTGATGATGGTTACGATGAAATTAGCAAAATATTTACTTGTTTTAAGTTTCAGTTTGTTTAGTTAAAAACCCTTTCCTAAGCGAGAAATGAGAAAAAAGAGTTGTAGAAAATAATATTTCTAAAAGCTTGCATATGTATTTTTTATCATTTTCCGCCGAAATAAACTAAATTCTCACTGGAAATAGCTCTGCGTTGAAAATCATCCCCACTCAATGCAGTGCTTCTTCCCTATCGAGTCAGTTAAGCAGTTGTAGCGTGATATCAAACGTAACAATTAGTGTTTTAATGTACAGGGGCAGTATGTAGCCTTGTGTTATGTTTTCTGTCAAAGACTGGATTTGTTCATATGGTCTTAAAAGGTTATTGAATATTTGATTCATCTTTCTTTGTTTGTTCATTACTTGAGGCGGGAAGTCTCTGTGTTTGTATTGGTTAATCAGATCAGCTGATTCTTTTACAAGAGTCTTCTTTGTATTTCTTTGTCAAAGGAAGACTGACAAGTTTTATGTCTTCCAGAGAGTATGGTTATTGTAGAGTTTATTAACTCTATTTTGATAAAAAAGAGGATAGAAATATTAGCACTGGTAAGGCAGAAGAATGAGTTGCAGAAAAAATACAGTTCCACACATTTGTAAGTAGAGAAACAAATTGTTATAGTTAATGGTACATGTCTTTTATCTTATAATTGTTGCTATGAAACACACAGCTTTTTTTAATATATGGAGTGACTGAATAATGTGTAGAAAACGGTGACCGTTAATCATGGCATCCCATAATTGCTAAATTCTTTAAAAAATGCTAAGGTATAACATAAATACTCCAAGTTGTAAATTTTGTTAAAACATACAGAGAAGGCACCAAAATAAGGGAAACACGCGCACATCTCATATTCGACACTGACCTAGGACGCAGCTAACAAATTCAAACGTAACATAATGTGGCTATACTTAAATTTTCTTCTTTTAAAATTGTTCATGGTAATCAAAAGGAAGACAACTGACATTAGACAGAGGTGGACGAACGGGCAAGAGGACACTTCAATTGACTTATGCCTTCATTTGGATACATAAAATATGCACGTTTAATAGTAAATTGCTTACGACTGACATAAACTTTTATTTGTGTACTCCCCTAATCTGCCTCGTGTCTCCCTGACCTCTTTCTTTCCTCTTCTTTCGTGACATTTTCGGAAAAAAATCGAAATTGTGTTTGATCACAAACAATGTTTTTGACTTTGACTTAGATATTTCAGAATCTTATCATCAATTTTTCTATTCAGATTTATTTATTTCTAAAAACAACAAACTTATACATTGGTATATTTTGTAAAATCATTTAGGGATGTCACACTGTGTCGTCATTACAGTGTCACCTTTAGGATTCAAAGAACTTTTACTTGAATAATTTTCTTAATCAATCAGATGTCGATAAATTTATTAGTGGTATTATAATATAAGATATATAGATATCTGTTGATTACACAGGCAGACATATGCGCTATATCGGAGAACATTACCCAAGTCTGAAATATCTTGTTCTTTATTCAAATGCTTGCGTATTACTTTTACAGTAGTTATAATTAACTATGTGGTTCTACCTGGAAATTTACTGATGGACCAACATTTACTGAAAGAACCATGCAAACCATTTCAAACTGCATAGGTATACCGACTTATCATTGTCAGGGGCTCAACAGTCCCTGTTGGAGTGCATTTGATCGTCGTTCAGTAATTGAAGTTATATAATTGATTATAATTATCTACTGCAAAGTAATATGTATTTATATTTTTATTTTGTAATCATTGGGTTTTGTTGTAAGTATACTTTCATTATTTATAGGAAACGCCCTTTCATTTTTCTACATTCTGTAAAACACGTTAAAATTAAGATTAAGAAAACAGGGAAGACAAGTGTTCTAATGGATACATAACACTTTATTTATGACACTAAAAGACTTTGTGAAAATCGAATAGCAATGTTTGTCTATATCATTATAATATTATTTGTTTTAGAAAATGTCATATTTACTTGTTAAAATCCCTGTTGTATACAAACTTGTAGTGGATACAGTCGGTGGTGAATTTTTGGATAATCAATTGATTTTGTAATGCACCAGTGGAACCAGAGTGTTTCCATTGTTACCTTAGAAAACAAAATAACGTTGAACTCATTGTTGATTAAGTTTAGTATTATTTAGATATGGCTATATTTGCAACCTATCGACATACCCTTTCTACCATCTACAGACACGCACCTCATCCGTTTGCCCAAGAACGCCCAAGTATCATCAATACTGTCCTAGTTGTATCGCAAAACAGCAATGCTTTTACCAGCTATATTTCTCTTATTTGAAACTTTATTATTACTGTAATATTTTATAACAAGCTATTAGTTGAAAAAAATACCCAGACACGACGATAATTCAGACATGAAAACTTTTAAAAAAAATCAAACTTCATTTTTCCAATCAAAATGCATTTACTAATTAGTTGTGATTAAATTGTAACAGAACAATGCCAATTATATTAACTCATTTTTTATGTAAAAATTGAAATGTCTATTAGTACATGCTGTTGGACAGTTTTATTGGAGACATAATGACACAGAATTTGCAAATATATTGAAGTGATTGGCTTATTCATGACAATCATCGTAAGATATGAAAGAATGTGATACATCAGAGATACACACATTAAAGTCACTTATATCATAAAACAAATACTGTTTTCTTTCGTTGCAACAAGACCATCTAATTAGTGATTATGTTTAAAGCTGTCCAAATATCAACTTAAGCAACTGCTGTTGGTATCCTGTTTGTTCCAGAGGCATCTGTCAGTTATATAACTTCCCCCGATTTGTCCACAACTATGCTTGGAAACATAAATATATGGATCTATTTTGCTGTATTCCGCCGGCGTACGGCCTTCTTTGTTGTCTGTAGCCAGTAGCGAAAAACTCCTCATATGGTCATAAAAGACAATACCCGTTCACGTCCCAACAACCTTTTAACCAAAACTGAAAAATTACGAAGATGAGTACAGCATAAAGTTGTTCTGATAAGTCATATATATGTAAACAACGACATTTTCAACAATTGGCCTGCTTTACACAGACAAATGGACAAGTAAATTGACAAACTATATGAGATAGAAAAACATGGATATGACGAAAATGAGAAAAGACTGGCTGCTTAAAATATATTTGAACATATTTTGCTACAGGTAATGAACCAAAACATACACACTATCGAGATATTTGTAAACAAACAAAAACTTCCCTTATTTACATGAAGATATATATTTCATCCAACGCTTCACTGCGCTATGTAAGCAAATCTTAATATTTTTTAAACTCTTCGTATTCTGTATTTTTTTTAACTTCTCTTCTCATTATTCTTAAAATCATAGGTCTTTCGCGTTAATATGTATGACAGTTATCATAATATGTGTTATAAGCAAAACACAAAATTTGACAGGATATATTATACTTACTTATGATTAACGATAGAGGTTACTGGTATAGAGTCACTCAGACGAATGTGAAGTATCACGACTTCTGCTCGCGTCAAAATTGTTCATTGGATCCCAGTATTTGCGGTGAATAGTCTATACTTCACAAAATTGTCATCGCTCATTTGTTCTATTACCTAGAAAGCTCACCAGAGCCTGCTCAGGGTGAGCTTTTAGGATCGTTGAATGTCCGGCTCCGTCGGCGTGCGTCGTGCGGCGTGCGACGTGCGTCGTCAACAATTTGACTTAAACGACTTCTCCTCCTAAACCGCTAAGCCAACATTCACAAAACATGCCTGGGATATTCCTTGCATGAAGCTCTACCAAAGTTGTTCAAAGAATTCAATTCCATCAAGAACTCTTGTTGGTATGGAAACTTTCAGGAAAAACTTTGAAAATCTTCCTGTCTGAAACCAAAAGACCCTGAGCCTTAAGATTTTGTATGTAGCATTGTCTAGTAGACCTCTACCAAGTTTATTCAAATTATATCCCTGGGGTCAAATTTGGCCCCGCCCTGGGGGGTCAATTGATTTTACATAGGCTTATATAGTGAAACTTTAAAAATCTTCTTGTCCGAAATCACAAGGCCCTAAGCCTTAAGATTTGGAATGTAGCATTGTCTAGTAGAACTCTTCTAAGTTTGTTCAAATCATGGCTCCTGGGTCAAAAATGGCCCCGCCCCAGGGGTCAGATATTTTACTTAGAGTTATATAGGAAAAACTTTAAAAAATCTTCTTGTCAGAAACCGCAAGGCCTAGAGTTTAGATATTTGGTGTGCAGCATTGGCAAGTGAACCTTTACCAAATTTGTTAAAATCATGGCTCCTGGGTAAAAAATGGCCTCGCCCCAGGGGTCTCATGTTTTACAAAGAGTTATATAGGAAAAAATTTAAAAAATCTTCTTGTCAGAAACTGCAAGGCCTAGAGTTTAGATATTTGGTGTGCAGCATTAGCCAGTGGACCTTTACCAAGTTGTTCAAATCATGGCTCCTGGGTCAAAAATGGCCCCGCCCTGGGTGTCACTTGATTTGCATAGAGTTATATAGGGAAAACTTTAAAAATCTCCTTGTCAGAAACCGCAAGGCATGGAGCTTAGATATTTTGTCTTGAGCATCATCTAGTGCACCTCTACCAAGATTGTTCAAATAATGACCCTGGGGTCAGAACTGATTCCGCCCTGAGGGTCACTTGATTTACATTGAGTTATATAAGGAAAACATTTAAAATCTTCTTGTCTGAAACCACAAGGCCTGGAGCTTAGATATTTGGTATGAGGCATCATCTAGTGGATCTCTACAAAGATTGTTCAAATTATGACCCTGGGGTTTGAACTGGCCCCGCCCTGGGGGTCACATGTTTTACATAGAGTTGGATAGTAAATAATTTAAAAATCTTTTTGTCAGAAACTGCAAGGCATGGAGCTGAGATATTTGGTATGAGGCATCATCTAGTGGACTTCTACAAAGTTTGTTCAAATTGTGACCCTGGGGTCAGATCTGACCCCGCCGAGGGCTTATTTGATTTACATAGGTTTATATACATGTAGGGAAAACTTTAAAAATCTTCTTGTAAGAAACTACAAGGCATGGAGCTTAGATATTTGGTATGAGGCATCATCTTGTGGACTTCTACAAAGTTTGTTCAAATTGTGACCCTGGGGTCAGAACTGACCCCGCCGAGGGCTTATTTGATTTACAAAGATTTATATACATGTAGGGAAAACTTTAAAAATCTTCTTGTAAGAAACTACAAGGCATGGAGCTTAGATATTATTTGGTGTTGAGCATTGTTTAGTAGACCTCTACCACGATTTTTCAGATCATGGCCCCTGGGTCAAAACTGGCCCCGCCCAAGGGGTCACATGTTTTACATAGAGTTATATAGCAAAAAACTTTTAAAATCTTCTTGTCACAGACTGCAAGGCTTGGAGCTTAGACATTTGGTAGTATGCACCGTGACGACAGTGGAGTCATCCACCTTCCCGTGGGGGTCACTCCCTTCCTTCCCCCCAAAAAAATTTTTATCTCATTTTTTAAGTTTTTCGCTATGGCAATAAAATTTGGACCATTTGTACAGTTTTCCAAGATGATTTCAAAAACATTATTCCTTGACCTATATTTTTGACCTACTGACCTACTTTTTTGTTTTTTAGCTACAGCAATAAAATTTGGACCGTTTGCACAGTTTTTCGTTTTGACTTTAAAAAAGTCATCGCATGACCTTTATTTTTGACCTACTGACCTTCTTTTTGTTTTTGGAGCTATGGCAATGAAATTTGGACCATGTATACAGTTTTTGTTCAGATTTCAAAAGCGTCGTATCATAACCTTCATTTTTGACCTACTGACCTACTTATTTTGATTTTTTAGCTACAGCAATGAAATTTGGATTATGTGCACAGTTTTTCGTTTCGATTCCAGAAAATGTAATCGCATGACCTATATTTTTGACCTACTGACCTTTTTTTTTGTTTTTTAGCTACAGCAATGAAATTTGGACCGTGTGCACAGTTTCTCGTTTTGATTTTTAAAAAAAACACATCGCATTACCTTTATTTTTGACCTACTGACCTTGTTTTTGTTTTTGGAGCTATGGCAATGAAATTTTGACCATGTATAGAGATTTTTGTTACGATTTCAAAAATATCATATCATTCCTATATTTCTGACCTACTGACCTACTTTCTTGTTTTTAGCTACAGCAATGAAATTTAGACCGTGTGTTGTTTTGATTTCAAAAATGTCATCTCATGACCTATAGTTTGACTTACTGACCGTCTTTGTGTTGTTGGAGCTATGGCAATGAAATTTGGACTGTGTGTACAGCTTTTCGTTCCGATTTCAAAAACGTCATATCATAACCTTCATTTTTGACCTACTGACCTACTTATTTTGATTTTTTAGCTACAGCAATGAAATTTGGATAATGTGCACAGTTTTTCGTTTCGATTCCAGAAAATGTCATCGCTTGACCTATATTTTTGACCTACTGACCTACCTTTTGTTTTTGGAGCTATGGCAATGAAATTTGGACCATATGTACATTTTTTTTGTTCTGATTTCAAATATGTCATCGCATGACCTATATTTTTGACCTACTGACCTTTTTGTTTTTGGAGCTATGGCAATGAAATTTGGGCCATGTGTACAGTTTTTTGTTTCGATTTCAAAAACATCATAGCATGACTTATATTTTTGACCCACTTTTTTTGTTTTAAAGCTACGGCAAATTTTTCCTTACATGTATCCTATTTACCGTGGGTAGGGTTTGAGGTCACTGGGTTAAGGTTAAGGTCACCATAGCTTTTGATAGATATTTCTACTTTTTGTCATAGAGCCTTTATTTATTGACTGATATTTTACATGTTTACTTATTTATTTTTACATTACTTCCATATTTTCAATTAAAACATGAAATACTACTTAACAGCAAACCTACAGCCAAAATACTCATGACCCTCTTGTTTTGTTTTGTTTTTTTTTTTTTTTTTTTTTGTTTTTTTTTTAATCGAAACAAACTTTAATTACACTGTAACAGGAGTATACCATTGTACAGTCCAACCTTACTTAAGCAGCCAGCAAAGGGAAACGGTTATTTTGACTGCTTAAGCAAGGTGACCGCCTATTTAGGGGGTAATGTTGGCTCGCTTTCTTAAGTACTAGTAGGCATGTGGTTACTTTGAACTCAGAATCATAACTATCTACTGTTGTATCTTTATTAACTTTTTAATATGATAATTCAAGTTAAAAATACAATACAAATAGTATCTTGCAGTCATTTAAATTCTATTAGATATTATTATCACTGACTTTCTAATCGCGGCACGAGCGGTCTCATCTTTACTCCAAGATAGTCAAAACATTTGTTCCTTAAGTGCTATCTTTAGTAACGTACGCCTCAGTAACAGCATGTTTGAAAATGTCTTTGTTCTAAGTTTACATTTTATCTTTGAAAGTAACAAAACATTCTTAAAAGATAGAAATAAATGTTGATTTGATTTGAAGGCGAATCACGAAAATTCATTCATTAAGAGTTCTTTCCCTTCCGCGTAATCGGGATGATTCGCACAAGAAGGTGTTCTCCAAACGGGCCGAGATATAGAATAAAGCATAGTATTACTTAGGTTCGTTTTCATTTACTCCGTGACAGATTTAAAAATAGAGTCAATTAAAAAGCATGTTTGTAAGGTGCTTATATTTATTTTAATTTCTGTTAACCGCTGAAATCAATACCTTTTGTAATTATAAAACAAACTTCTCAACACCTAATGAGATCACATTATAATGGATGCGAAACAAATAGTCGCCGAATTAACACACTGATACATTCAAGCACTGTGTATTGTCTCGTGTTTGCCTTCGAGCGTTTATTCTAGGGCTTGTCAAAATATATTCACACCTTGAGCAGACAATACGTGACCGCTAAATCGGGTTGAATTTTGGCAAATTGAATGCAGTTAGTGTGGCCGCTGGCCGCAGACATAAGGTGATCGTTTAATTAACGTGTTATTTAGAAGGATTTTCGACGGGAGCGTCATGAATTGACCGTTGACACCAGGTGACCGCCGATATAAGGTGACCGTTAGGGCAGGTTATACTGTATGTCCAAAACGTAGGGTTGAATTTTTTCAGAGAAGCGAAAATTCAACTCGGGGAAAAAATTGCCCCGATTGTATTGTAATATTTGGTTTACAAATCCAGGAATTTAATTGGCTGGTAAATTGAAAACTAGGCCGTTTCAAGTAGCGTGTCTGCACATAAAATAGTGAATACAACAGCAATATTCCGGCCAATTAAAGCATGCGTTTTTAAAACTTGTATTCTTCATTTTAGAAAAAAAAGGTAAAGCATAAAAGAAGAATGTTATTGACTCGGCACCTTGAAGTTCAGGTGGAAATATTGGCATAAAATTAAAAGGATAAGTTACGAAAATGTATATAGAAGTATATATACTAAGTATTCTAAACTATAGCTGACTAACTTTTTGCTGTTAATTTGAGTGATGTGTCCGCTTCTGTTTAATTCGCTAGATTTGCTTTCATTTCCCCGACTGGTAACTGTAATTCGAAATAACATTTACAGGCTGCAAAAAATGTTACGTTGCAGCAAAGAAGAAAATGAATAAATCAAAATAATTAACAATGCTTTTACTCGGATAGTTTTCTAATTACCTCGCTGGGATGCAGGCTAAATAAAAGCATTTGTAAAGTTGTTTGCCCTATGTTACATAAATAAGACCGGAATTCACAATTCACTAAAATCAAGGACAACATATTTCGCGCTTATATTAAGTAACACATCGTCTCAATGTCATAGCGTATAAACTGGTTAATCAATGAAATTTATGAAATACGTTTTTTTTTCAGTTTTCTATATGCCAAAAAAGGTACTTCATGAATTATAGAAGGGACACAAAAATAACATACATAAACCTCTGACACATATTCTTTCATATAGTCAATAGTTTTCATTTCAGTCTGCGTCGCTATTTTGTAGTGTTTTAAAGTGTTGAATATAAATTACCGGTTACATTTTTAAGTAAACTTTCATCAAGTTCTTTGAGTAGTTTTCTAGTATTTGCAGTTCGTTTTTGTATGATAATTCTGGTTGTGAACGTACCATGGTCCGTCGTTTAGCTTCGCGCTCACTAACCACACTATTCATGCATGTATCATTGTTTACTTTTGGTCATAAACATTTAGTAATGTTTATATTTTGTTTATATTTTCTAAATGTGTCCTATTTATTTCCATCACATCATGATTCTTTATGAACCTAAAGGCACATCGAGGAGAACAAATCCCACCCGGTTAAAATATATCACAAGAGGCTGATACAATAAACATTGTACAGTTTGCATTTTGTAATCTGTGTTACTTCTTTACATGAGGGGCTGATTGCAGATATATTAGATTAATCGTACACTAAATCGTTTTACAGCTTCAGTCAAAAAGAGGTACGGTTTGCGCAAATATCCTAAAGAATGAACTGTGGGTAACTGAGAAACATCGACATAATTTATAATAAAGGTGATGGTTGCTGTATTGGTGGTGGTTGTGTTGGTGGAGTCTTAATACCCCTAAAAGACTTAAAAAGCGTTGTTTATTCAGTTAATATCAGATTTATTTGATAATATTGTATAGGCAAAATATCATAAACGAATATTTTGAGCATAATTTCACCAATAATTGTTGTCTTCCTTACTATCTGGTTACTCAACAGTATTCTGTACAATATGTAACTATATATATTTGGACGAGAACCTATCTTGATAAACAAAACTAGACGAGCCATTAGGCGAGTCTACTATGGTTTTACCAGTTCATTATGAGTCTAAATACATCCGGTATCTTAACGTTTATACTTGTTACGTTCACTTTCTCCTTAATGTTATGAACTTTGCAAACAATACTAAATCACATATGATTACGTGATGTAATGTTGAAAGCTGAACCGTTCAAATAGGGTCACATGGTACAAATATAGCAAAATGAAACAGTAGATAAAACAAAACAAAAAAAGGACTGTACTTTTGGCATAGAAATCTCTTCTGCAATTTGCTTGTTTTATCACTATGAAGCCTATGTCCTTTTTACTTCATGTTGATTGGGATTATGTTTTTTGGTTTTATTGGGGTTTAGCGCCAGTTTTAACAGCTAAGGTCATATCCTGGCGGTCAGTCTACCTAACCAGTGTTCCTGGGTATCTAACCAGTTTACTATCCAATTTCGCCGCAAGTGACTGACTACTTCCTCACTTGCTTCAGAGGTGAGGGACAGATGTTTTATGTTGTATAACGGCGAATCTGTTTATAAAGGTGAATTGTTCGCTGTCATTCATGTAATGCATTTCATTTGCGTTGCAAATAATATACGTTACTGCAACTTAAAATTCCTTTCACTTTTATATCGACGACAGAAGTCATTACTTGTTCGTTTCGCGTATGTAAACTTACACGGACTACATTTATACTAATTTGTAGAATCGTTTTATTGTAAGCACTTTTTCATACGTAAAGCAGTTTGTCTGATTATGTTTTTATCTTCTTCTTTACTTAACCGTACACACTAGCAGGGTGGTTAGCTTTTTACTCAGATATACGCACACGCACTTGCCGCGGACTGATACAATTTTGCGCTCCTGTTGTTGCGTAAAATTATGTAACTTCACTGGAACAATCTCAGCACAATACTGATAACCTATAATTATTACAAATTATATCCTATGTAACTTCGCATTACCCAAATCTTACGCTCTTTGAAAGTGTCAAACGGTTCAACAATATACTAACACAACAAAAAGTTTACATTTTACACTATCATGCAAAATACCTATACATTATATAGACTCGTTCTGTCTTACAATAAATCATCATATTGTATTATTTGTTTAAATGCATTAGCAAATTGAGAAGCCTTTTCAGATATACAAGAAATACTGAATTTCTAGTTTCATTTGCCAAGATAAAATACTAGTATACTAAAATACCATGATTTAGAAATATAATACAACTATACTTAAAACGAGCATTCCTTTCTTCAGGAAATAAAAAAAAAACTACGTCATGAACTGGAGGTTACATCCACTAAATACATAGTTCAAAATATTGTCTTTCTCTCTCTCTCTCTCTCTTCACGAATGTGACTGATTTAGTGATGAGACGCCTTGATTATGCGCTATTTATAGAATGCCTAGAAATAAGGTTCATCAAATTATCAGTTGATAATTATCAAAATTATATGTACCTGTCAAAATATAAAATCGTAAATTTTGTAGTTATTTAAAAAATTAAGAAATTTTAATATTATAGCGTAAAAAGAACCTTTCAATTTGTGATTAATTTGAACTGAATGGAATGAATTAACTGTGGTATTAAAACCAACACGATCATTAAACTTTAACATTGTTTTCTTTATCGTTCAGCAAGTTTAGTTCTTGCTGTTTTATACTGAACACAGTGGAGGAGGTGGGGTAAACACCAAACATGTTGTAATACAATAAGTCCTTGAATGTCCTCTTGGCGTACTTGAACTTTTTCGCGTGGAATTCATCCCACTTCTCTTCTTCTGACGGTCCCCAAGATTCTAATGGCTTAATGTAATGCTTTAGTCTCTGGAATAAGAGCAGACGACAATACGAAAATTGAATGGTATCAGAATTGTAAGCACTATGTGTCGTATTATCGCCTTCAGTTTTATCGGGTTCGAATCCAAGTTCTGTCATTGGACAGAAAACAAAGCCACTTTCGTTAAACGTGCTCGTATTCATTCGAGAATCAGAACATTTTAACTTTCATTAGTAGCTGGTTATATCTTGAATAATTGTTTCTCATCCTATTAAAACAAAGCATGTGTTTATCATATTATTATTTCTATTGTTGTTGATGATGATGATGCATTACCTGTGAAAATGTTCCTTCTGGTTTACGAAGTATATACAGAGCTTGTAAGATAATTGGTAGCATTATGACACCAACAAATACCCATCCAAATGCCCGTGCTAATGTTGGATAAGAGTAGGCCCCGTACTTAGGAGGTATGTATTCTACAATACTTGTGAAGAATATAACCTGAAAGACATAAACTTACTCTTTCTTATATCTTGATTAACACTTATCTTTGTTCAAGGACAGCGTATTACAACAACAAATAGTACATGTAATAAATTGCCCGTTTACCTCCTGTAATCACCATAGTGTTTTTGTGATAAACCTGTAATCACCAAAGTGTATGTGTGATAAATTGCCCGTTTACTTCCTGAAATCAACACAGTGTATGTGTGATAAATTGCCCGTTTACTTCCTGTAATCACCATAGTGTATGTGTGATAAATTGCCCGTTTACTTCCAGTAATCACCATAGTTTGTGTGTGTGTGTGTGTGTGTGTGTTTGTGTGTGTGTTATAAATTGCCCGTTTACTTCCTGTATCACCATAGTGTATGTGTGATAAATTGTCTGTTTACTTCCTGTACCAATAAAAGTGAAAGTGTAACAAATTGCTCTTTACTTCCTGTTAACAAATATAGTGAAGTTGTAATAAATAACCGTTTATTTACCAGACCGCTGATTCAAAATGTGAACTAAATTTCTAGTTACTAACTGTTACCATACATTGTGAATATGTAAAAAATTGCTCGCATGCTTACTATAACAACGAATGGCGAAACAAAGGCTATCCCGATTCTGAGTAAGGCAGGTATTGGTCGGCCAATCATCATATGAACGTCGTCACTAAACCGGTCCATTCCTTTAAAACAAAATGTAGTGTAAGTGACATTTTAGCCAATCTGTTTGAGAGGGATGCAAAATCCGGCTTTCAATAAGACAAGGAATAAATATTTCATTTCTTTTTTTCTTTTCTTTCTGCAGGTAAAAGGGAGTTTTTACGAAATTAATTTCTGTAATCATTTCATTACCTTTGACAAAAAAGTTATGTTAACACATGAATTTCATAGGCTTTGTCAGGTAAGGTTGTATAACACAAATTTCAATAAGCTCGCGTCAAAATGAGTTAAAATTAGTTATATGAAAATGATACAAGAAGTAAATGTTTTACTTATAATCAAATTCTTGTTCTCTACTTGTTGCACCTTTTTTCGAGAAGTCATCTATATTACTAAGGCAACAAAACAGCGCCCTACTTGCGCAATAACAACAATTTTAACAACACGATACCACTTCTTCCCGAACTGAGCAAATACAACTACTGTAGCAAGGCTCCTATACCATTCGCTCTCCTTTTTATTTATTACCGAAACAATAACTCTTATTCAACGCACAAAAAACGTACTGTATTTATGAACATAATCAATTACTTCAACAAAGAAACAACAATTAAGCCCCTCACTACCAACGGTATAACCAACCAATAACGACTACATTAAAAAGAAACAACAATTAACCCCCTCCACTACTTACGGTATAACCAACCAATAACGGCTACTTTATTAAAGAAATAACAATTAACCCCATCCACTACTTACCGTACAACCTACCAATAAAGACTACTTTAACAAAGCAACAACAATTAACACCATCCACTACTTATGGTATAACAAACCAATTACGACTACTTTAACAAAGCAACAACAATTAACCCCCTCCACTTCTAACGGAAAAACAAACCAATAAAGACTACGTTAAGAAAGCAACAACAATTAACCCCTCCGCTATTTATGGTATAACAAACCAATAACAACTACTTAAACAAAGCAACAACAATTAACCCCCTCCTCTTCTAATGGAAAAACCAACCAATCAAGTCTTCTTTAACAAAGGAACAGCAATTAACCTCCTCCACTTCTAACAGAAAAAAACAACCAATAACGACTACTTAAAAAAACAATTAACCCCCTCCACAACTTACGGTATAAACAACCAATAAAAACTAGTTAAACAAAGCAAAAACAATTAACCCCCTCCACTACTTACGGTATATAAACCAGAACGACTACTTTCACAAAGCAAAAAGCAATTAACGCCCTCAAATTCGAACAAAATAACAATCCAATGAAACAACAATTAAATCCCTCCACTACTTAAGTTATAACAAACCAATAAATATTACTTAAACACAGCAACCATAATTATAACCCCTAAATTTCTAACGGTATAACCAACCAATAACGAATATTTAAAGAATGTTACAATAATTTATACCCTTCACTACTTACGGTATAAAAACCAATAACAACTACTTTAACAAAGCAACAACTATTAACCCACTCCACTTCGAATGGTTTAACCAACCAATAACGACTACTTTAACAAAGCAACAACAATTAACCCCCTTCAATTCTAACGGTATAACAAATAAAAAACGACTACTTTAACAAAACAACAACAATTTACACCCTCCGATACTTACGGTATTACTAACCAATAACGACTACTTAAACAAAGCAACAACCATTAACCCCCTTCAATTCTAACGGTATAACTAACCAATAACGACTACTTTAACAAAGTAACAACAATTAAGCCCTCCACTTATAACGGTATAACCGACCCCTAACGACTATTTTAACAATTCAATTCAATTTTCATTCAATTTAAGTTTATTGCATAAACTTTTACATGTTTTTTTTTGCAAAACAACATATGGCAAGTCAAAGATTTACAGAAAAGTATGAATAAAGTATGATATATGTACACAATCAAGAATAAAGTTTAATACAAGGCTAGCCATTATAAAGCTTCGTTTGAGTTCCGTGTAATATGGACATACAAGTACAAAATGATACTCTGGTTCCATATGGTTCGATTACAGTTTCTACATAGTCTATTTGCTCTAGGAATATTTCTATATCGACCTTCCTATATTTGTAATTTATGTGAAGAACCTCGTAATCTACTTAAAGCTATTCTATGACTATCATTTTCTACAGCAACAAGATAGGGATCAAAATTAAAATTAGTTTTGAAGCGTTTATAACATTAAAGTTTCCTAAAATCTTCTATATTAGAACACCACTGTTGCAAATATTGATCATATATTCTCTGTTCAATAGCTTTAATATGTACATTTGCTAAATTATCACAATTCCAAAAATTAGCAAATCCAAGTTCAGTTAAAAGAATTTTTACATTAATAGCCCATTTGTTTAACAATGAATTGTTTCTAATTCTTAACATTAACAATTTGTATTGAATACTATCGGGATTTTTACATAACTTATACCAGTACTTGATTATTCTAGTTTTTCGTACAAAACTTAATGGAAAAACACCAAATTCACCATAAATGGCAAAACTAAATGTTTGCTGTTTAACAGATAATACTTGTTTCAAAAACAAGTAACAAAGCAAAACAATTGGTTCCCTCCACTACTTACGGTATAACTAATCAAAAATGTATACTTTAACAAAGCAACAACAATTAACCCCCTCCACTTTTAACAGTGTAACCAACTAATAATCGACTACTTTTACAAAGTGACAACAATTAACCGCCTCCACTACTTACGGTGTAACTAACCAATAACGTCGACTTTATCAAAGCTCCAACAATTATTCTCCTCCACTTCTAACGGTATAACAAACCAATAACGACTACTTTAACAACGCAACAATAATTAACCCCCTCCACTACTTACGGTAGAACTAACCAATTATGTCTACTAAAACAAAGCAAAAACAATTAAATCCCTCAACTTTTAACGGTATAACTAACCAACTACTTTAACGAAGCAACAACATTAACCCCTCCACCTTAAACGGTATAACCAACCAATAACGACTACTTAAACAAAGCTACAACAATTTACACCCTCCGATACTTACGGTATTACTAAGCAATAACGACTACTTATACAAAGCAACAACCATTTATCCTCTCCACTACTAACGGTATAACTAACTAATAACGACTATTATAACAGAGCAAAAAAATGACACTCTCCCACCTCTTACGGTAAAATCAACCAATAATGACTACTTTACCAAAACAACAACAATTAAGCCCTCCAGTTCTAACGGTATAAAAAAAAACCAATAACGACTACTTTAACAAAGCTACAACAATTAACTCCCTCCACTTCTTACGGTACAACTAACCAATAACGACTTCTGAAACAAAGCAACAACAATTTATCCTCTCAAATACTAACGGTATAACTAACAAATAACGACTGTTTTAACAGAGCAAACAAATTACACCCTCCCACTTTTTACGGTAAAACCAACCAATAATGACGACTTGAACAAAGCAACAACAATTTACCGACTGCACCACTTACCGTATTACCAACCAATAACGACTACTTCAACACAGACGACAATTTACCCCTCCACTGCTTACTGAATAATCAACCAATTACGCCTTTTTCCATAAAGGAGACAATTTACCTTTCAACTACTTACCGTATAACCAAAAAAATAACAGCTACTACCATAATAGTGACGGTTTACCCAACCAATTATGACTACTACAACAAATAGATAACAATTTACCTTATCCACTACTTACCGTATAACCAACCAATAACGACTACTTCAACAAAGGCGACAATCGGCCCAAACCACGCTCCACCGTACCAGTCAAGCCACAAGAATATGTAGGCACCAGCCTTAAATACAGAAATATGTTCACTGTATTTTTTAGAGAAATAAAGTTCAGACTAGAAAAAAAGTTACTAATATCGTAATAATAAGAAAGATGATAATAATAATAATAATAATAATAATAATAATGACATCTGTAAACAGATGTACAAAGACAGATAACATTAAAGTAAAAAAATAACCCGGTCCAATAGACCTAAAAGTGACCATAAACATGTTAAAATCATAATAATATGGAAAACGTATTACTGACATGACGTCCTAGTTGATATAATACAGCATAAAAAGTAAAGCTCTTACTGAATATAAACCTTATTAAATAAAAACAAGTTAAGGTCTTTATCTTCTTTACAAGAATTTTTGTGAACATCGCCAGCGCTTCCCTCACCATTCTGAAGAATATTTATATGTTAAAGTAGTGTGCGGGCCAAACGGAAAAAAATAGGAGTTTGATCATTAACATACACAAATATAAAATAACTCACCCCTGTGCAGAGAAACAGGGACATTACAAACATAAGAAAGCTGACGGCGATCAATGTATAGATGCGGAAACCAGCCTTTGTCTTCGGGAATACATCACCTATCAACTGCATGATCATATCAAGCGGAATGAGCTGTAAAATAACGTTTCCATTAGATAAACACACTACATCTCATCATCGTCTTTACTGTTAACGTTATGACCTTAACCATTATATTGTCCAATTTGTTTTTTTACAATCATGTACTTAATTATTATTTTCTCCAAATTTAATCTTGTAACTAATAATAACAATTCGTGATAGTATCATGACCTTAATCATGATATTATCCAAAATTCAATTTGTTACTTTTATCAACTTAGTCATCATTCTCTCCAAATTTAATTTTGTTACTATAATTATTTTAATTAGTCATCATTTTCTCCAAATATTATTGTGTTACTATAATGTTATTGATAAGTCACCATTTTCTCCAAAATTAATTTTGATAATATTATGATCATTATTATCATTTTCTTCAAATTTGGTTTTGTAGGTGTGACTGTAGTAGAATAAGTGACATCGGCAGTGTAATCACCAAATAATCATAAACAACATTAAAATCATGACAATTACAACAAAAATATTGCTATCATAATCATTAATATCATAATTATCATTAATTTCTACCTCCTCCTCCTCCTCATCATCATCATCCGTTTTTATCACTTCAATAAATCAGTGCTACGTTAATGCTTCTCTGAGAGAACATTTAGTTTGCCGTATAATGATAATATCCTTGAATAAAATAACGCGTCAAAACTTCGTGGGTTACTCCATATCTGTATTTATTTAGTATTACAAGGGGGCCATTGGCCCCAAAGCGCTCATCTGAGGACAGACTGTTATTTGTGTGAAAGCGGTGAATGCCAAATATCTTAGCTCTAGCCTTTACAATGTCAGAGAAAATTTTTAAAAGTTTTTACTATATGTATATACGGAAAATCTATGACCCCCGAGGCAGGGCCAATTTTGACCCCAGTGCTACAATTTGAACAAAATTGGTAGAGGTCTACTACACAAAGTTTCGTGTCAAATATCGAAGCTCTAGCCTTTGCGGTTTTAAAGGACTAGATTTTTTAAAGTTTTTACTATATGTATATAAGGAAAACCAATGACACCCCCATCCCACCCCTTGGGCGGGACCAGTTTTGATCCTAAGGCTATAATTTGAACAATCTTTTCAGAGGTCCACTACAGAATGTTTTATGCCAAATGTCTAAGCTCTAACCTTTGCAGTTTCACAGTAGAAGAGTTTTAAAGGTTGTACTATATACAGAAAAGGAAAACCCGTGACCTCCAGGGCGTGGCCAATTTTGAGACTAGAGGCATAATTTGAACAACTTTGGTAGAACCTATAGATAATGTCATATATTAAATCAAAGCTCTTGGCCTTGTTTTTTCAGACAGGCAGATTTTTTTAAATTTGCATTTTTTAAACATCTGTTTTTGCCCTGTGACATACTTATGCAACGGACCGGAACCATTTGAACAACTTTGATAGTAAACCACCAAGGACCATTCCTGTGAAGTTTGGCTAATGTGCAGTCATCGGATTCAGAGGAGATGTTGTTTTAAGAAATTGTTGACGACGGACGACGACGGTGACGGACGGAGGGGGATCACAAAAGCTCACCATGAGCACGTTGTGGTCAGGTGAACTAAAAAATGAGAAGCAGAACTGTCCAAAAGGTGATACTAAACCTTAACTCACTTGTGAATCTACCCCTGTCAGTAGAATGGACACCAAAAAGAAACCCGTCCAAACTTGTGGCACTGGAAGTGAAGTCAATGCTGTGACATAAGCAACCATGCCAGTCGCCATTCCTAGAATACATGCAAATATATAGATTTTTTTTCTTTTTTTTCTGTTTTAAGGTCACTGTTTAGTTGAATTTGAAGCAGGTTAACAGCAAGAAGAGCAAACTAGCTATGGAAATCCAGATGCTTATAGAGAACAATATTGTAAAACATCTTTAGTTTCTATTTTTTACTTCTCCATGACCAATTCACTGAAACGTATTTATTCTGAAACACGTTTATTTCTAGAATTCTAAAAGAAAACAATACATACAAAAATGCAACACTATCAGGAGATTTTTTTCTAATCAAAACAATGACCGACCTCATAGAAAAAAAGACGTTTTGATTAAAGATTTTAATTTCACAACTTGTCTTGTTGTTACCTTTGGGTCCTATAAATAATTAAATTATCAAATCTTAACGTACGTGACTAAAATTCACATAGTTAATGAACGGACGATAATTTTATCAAACTTGAGAAAAGCATTTGCTCCGGCTACGATTCAAACCAGGATTGAAACATTACATTGATCTATTCAAAAAATAATAGCAGATAAACACAAAAGACTCAACTCCTGTTTGTAGCTTGTTTGTGTGTTTGTGTTTGCGTATTAGATAGTGAAAATAATATTTCTGAAATGTAAATCATCTCTTTATGGAACTGCAAAATGTCACCATAAACTCTGACTAGATTATATCATTTGTCTTTATTTATCAGCAAATTTCTCTCAAACTGTTTTGGTAAGAAACTGTACCCTTCAAACGTTAAAAAAATGCAAACACTATACATGTAGAAATCTACCTTTTTTCGGAAGCCATAAGTAAAGTAAAAAAATAGGACTATAACAGCCGTTAATCAATCACCTGAGTACATATGTAGGGGGTCTGCCGTTGAGCAATCATCAGAAACAAAATTATAATTTCTAGAATTGAAAAGTTTTAAAGATTTGAAATTTTATACAAAACAGAATCCTGAGGCTAATTATGACCAACATTATTTGAACAAACGTGGTACACATCGACTTGACAATGCTACATATAAATATCTAAGCTCTAGGGCATAAAGTTTCAGAGAATAAGATTTCCCTACACAAATCAATTTAGATCCTAGGGAATGAATTTAAACAATAATTGTAAATGTCGACAGTACAGTGCTACATACCAAAAATGCAAGATCGTGAGCTTTTTTTAAAGATTCAATATATTTCACAAATAGGACCCCTCAGGCCAGGCCAATTTTGACCTAAGGGATATAATTAGTTGTAGAAGTCTACTAGAAAATGCAACATACAGAGCTCTAGGGCCTTGCAGTTTCAGAAAAGAATATCATTTAAGTCTTCCCTATAAAAGCCTTTGTAAAATCAAGTGCTCTATTAATGACTTTAGCCTTTGCAGCCCTTATGTGCACTGGAGCAGAACAGTTTCAACAATGATGAAAATGGGTCGTGTAAGTTAAAAAAATTACAGTTTGGTGAAAAATGGCCTAGCAGTCCTGGAGAAGATCGTCATTTTAAATAAACGTTAACGACGGACGAGGGACGCCAAACACCAGATTATCCCAATAGCACACCATGAACGTTGCGCTACATTGAGCCAAAACTTAACGATCTATTTTTATGAATACTCCTCTGTCATACCTGCATTTATTACATCTGTAACGTGAACTCCGTATGAATGTGCCATATTTCCCAGGACACAGAAACAAACCATGCCGCTAAATACAGCCATAACCATGTCTATGAAGGGTAGAAGAATCGACGCTCTGAAAAAAATTAACGTTTTGTTCATTGAGACAGTATGTTGTGTGTAAATATGTAGCAATATTTGTTCCCGTGATTTACGCAGAAACATGAAAATGTACAATAACTATCATTGTTCTTTAATGCTGATTGTTATTTGCTATCTTTCGTATGACATAGATAAACATACCACGGATGACATTCGTAAAACTGGCGCAGCATTTGCCAAACTGTAAAGTATAAGTATCAGTATCTAATCAGAAAATGACGCGTTTATAAAACTTGAGTGCTAGTGAAAGAAAAATCACAGAAAAGATATTGGGCGAGAAGCCCGTTGAGAGTACTTGTAAACAATATGACTTACATTTGTTCTTTTCGTTATTAGCCATTGTTTGTAAGTGTATTTGAAGTTTGTATACCTAAGACTATTTTCTTTGAAATCTGCATGAGAACCGAGCAGAACAGTAGCTCCCCAGCCAAACGATAAGGTGTAAAAGGCCATCAGTGTTGCTTCAACCCATACCTACAATGCATGAAACATATAAAAAATCAACTACTGCTGTAACCAACGCTTTTTGAAGGTGTTTATGTATGACAACTAACAAACATAGAGTTATCACAAGTATTACAAGACATTTTTGTCATTATCATAAAACAAGACTCTTAAAAGCATTTTAATGCCAATTGGTTCGCACCCTTTCCTTCTCGGGCATGTCTGAGAGGGAATTGGTATATTCGCAAAAATCATTTCATTGTTCTTCGATATTGTTGTCCAGTTCTATGACCTTAATTTGCGAATAATTCGATTCATTCCAGCATAAGAATTGAAATCAAACAGCAAAGTTGATCAAGGCAGAAATATTGGTCATAAAATATACAACAAATCAGCAAAATACCTCAGTTTGAACATCCATCAATGTGTTTATCTGATTAATTGAAAATTGAAATAGTTTTTAAAAAGATAAATCAGTTTTTTTTCACTAAGTGTAGGAAAATAACCATCTCTCTGAAAAACAATGATCTGAGTTATATTTCTTCTTACTTTTTTCTGTATTATTATCTTATGTTTTATTTTTCATGCAAGGACTTTCACTTTTTACAATATTTACTTAGTTACTGATTGCTCCTGACTGTTGTCGCGAGATCTTTATCTGATTGATATTGTGTGCATGAATACATTCCTGTTATTTTTATGTTCGTGAAGACATACGGTTAGATCGCTACGATCTGGGTCGTTACGGTCAAGTAGCTACGGTTAAGCCTCTACGGGTATGCCGCTAGACCACCGGGTTCATATCTTCACGATAATATAATCTTTATTTTTGTTTCTTTTTACTCTTTTTTTCTCCATTCAGACAGTTGTTTAGCAGTCAGTCATAAAAATATATGACTATAGCCTACTTGTTTTATTTTAACGGGAAGGCAGCGAGACTCCTTTTATTCGAAAAAAGAAGGAAATGTTTGATGAAAAACAATAAAAATACAACTAGTTTGTGATGAAAGAAAATATATTCTTCGTTTTCTGAGTAACGCCGAATAAATACAATAAATGACAAACACTGATTTTAATTATCGATTCATGTTGGAAATTGAAAGATAGTTTACTCCCGTATTATATACACAACGAATTTTGCCAACCGTTTCAGAATTTTGATAAACAAGATAGAGTCATCTGTATACTCGTTGATATGTTGTATATGCCATTACCCTTGCTCTTAATATTTTATCAAAGTCCGGATAGAAGAAATAGTAGATACCATCACCAGACCCCGGTAACATCACAGACCTGATGAAGATGGCTACAGTCATAAAAAACGGCACTGTTGCTGTTACATAAATCACCTGGAAGGGGAAAAACATTGGAAGCCTAGTTATAATAGCGACTTAGCGGCCTGGCGAAATAAGTGTATAATAAGTATTTAACGAAGCAGAATAAAACAATTAGGAATGACTGGAAGCGAAACACTCATTATTTACAGATATAACTGTCTTTTGAAGAAATCTCTAATTTATAGACATTCCCGTCTTTACAAATGACTCTACACAAAATATTGCTATTGGTCTATCTTGTAGTAGGCTCTACACAATTTAAATATATTGCTTTCTTTTACGTAAGACTATAAATAATTTATAGATGTAACTGTCTTGTAGAAAACTCTACATAATTATGTTAAACATATTTCTGTCATAATGGAAGTTTCCATAATTTATACATATAACTGTATTTTTATGGAAGACTCTACATAATTTATACATATAACTGTCTTTTTATGGAAGACTCTCTCAAATTTATACATATAACTTTCTTTTGAGGTAACCTTTTACAATTTATACATATAGGTGAGATTTAACTGACCATTAAAAAGAGCTAATAGTGTTTTTTTGTGGAATACTCTACAGAATATTATGTAATTATTGTCTTACCTTTTCAATAGACTTTATACTTTTGACACTGCAAAGAAGTATGGCTACCCTATACAGGAACATGTAGAGAAAATATCTCCAGATAACCGGAGAAAAATCCGAAACTCCTGTTGAGAGTTGTAGAACTTGATATCTGAAATAGGAAATGACGACAATTTAACTCTTATGCTTGATAATATGCCATTATAATATTTTGTAATAAATCATGACATTTGACCTTTAAGTGTAACCTTAATCTTTGTAATATCGAGCTGGTTCATGCGCACGACACAACACCTCATCAAGGCAAACATTTGTGCCTAATAATTTTGAAATTCCGCCAAACTTAACTCCGGGCAGCGGTTACTTCCCTTTCAGACAGTAAACACTGCATGCAAGCATGTCACATTATACTGATCGAAAGTTTAAAAAAATGTTTATTTTTTGCAGATTATTACTTTTTTTATATATTCCAGACGTAAAATCGATGTAAATTATATTATAATTAAGCAAAATAAGATAAATTAATCTTTAAAACAAGTTCATACATGTATATACAGCCGGGATTGGGCTAAAATTAACCCTTGCCAGCAGAGATCTTTTCCGAATTATGAAGGGAAGATCACTGCTAGGACATTGCCCCTAAACAAGATCAAGTTACAGCCCGGCAGAATTGTAGCCAATTTTGACCTTTGGCCTATAGGTGTGACCTTAAGCTTTGAGCTTCCGACCTATTTCATGTCGTCTCACACACCGTCTCATTAAAGCAAAGACTTGCGCCAAGTAATTTTGAGATATCTTGAGCAAGGTCTAAGTTACAGTCTGGGCAATCCAAATTGTGACGAAAGGACGGAATGACGGACGAACTAATGGTCCCAAAAAATTTCAGGGATATCATATTTCACCAATATCATATTCAAACGTTTGCATTGTTGTACTGAAATTTATTTCAGTAACATACTAGGGTTTGTTCTAAGACTATGTAATTTGCAAATATTGAAATTATTATCAATGTATTAATTATATTCTTATATTTTGTTTGTTAGTCATTTTAATATGGTAATATGGTAGAGCTGAAACAAGATGCTTACTGCCAAAACTCTTCAACAGCGGTCATAGGAATTCCCTCTGATGCGTTAACCGATCGTGTTATGTTCGTCAAGTTACTTACAGTTGTTTCTGTAACCATGTAAGTACTTGCTCTGGTCATGTATTGACTGAAATTCGACGTATCTTTAGGTAAAGCTTCAGAGGAATCGGCGGCAACTAGAGCCTCGTTTCCGATACAGGAAGGCGTGTTCCAGTCGTTAGTGCAGCTACTCCACGGGATGGGGTTTCGAAAGGCGTAAACCAGAAACTCTATGATCCAACATCTAAATATGCTTGAACCAACCATATAGGCACCGAATGCGACGCTAACAGTGACGCCAATACCTTTAGAATTAGAATAAAATAATGAAGTTAGTGCTACACCTACGACCAATGACAAAAAGAAATCTCGAAAGCCCCATATAAACTGACAAGTTTTATACTAACTCCTTTGAATGTTGAGATAATTTCTATGAAATTAATTTGAAAACAAAAAAATGTTGAGTCTTCTGTGATATTATGATGGACTAGAATGATGTAGTTCTTTCGTTAAAATGACTGAAATCAGTGTTGTCTATTTGCTTCTGAATAATTTTATCACATGACAGAAGAGCTCAACCCTCTTAGAAACAAAACCAAACGGACAAAACTCGCTAACTCAGGATTACAAGACTTGTGCGCAATTCTACCTCTAGATCTGTGTCTTCCTGAGTTTGTTATTCTAAACAATGACTAGCTAAACTAACATTGAATTGAATGTGAGTAAACTTACCTCTGAACAAGGGACTGATATCCCACACTTGGTATGGTCCTCTTCCTGAGAACTTCCCAATCGAGTACTCGAGGAAATACAATGGTATACCGCAGATAACTATCATTATTACAAAGGGTAAAAGAAAAGCACCTAAAAACAGAAAAAAGCTATTATATGACATAGTCAGCTTGGCACATCAAGTAATCACGTTCAGAATGTTACTATTTTATATCAATAATACATGATAGAATGTCCATCAAAACTGCCAATTAACAAAACAATATTTTCATGACAAACCAATTTAATCGTTAATTGTTGAAGTTTTTGGCGCGTGTACATGCGCGCGCGTGTTAGTTGTTCTATACTGTTTTTATACATATGCTTGTTGGTTGGAGCTATTTATAACTTTAATGAATAGTAGAACAACATCAGTAAATTAGAAATTACCGAGAATGGAAAAGTAAAAGACTGGCACAGTATCTGAGCTAACAAGTCATGTCAAGTGAGTCGTTTTGCATAGAAATAAAAATCATGTGTATCCGAAAGCTCTTTTTTTACTTGGTACAGAAAAAAATATGACAAATGACTAGTTTTAAGCAAGAGTACACACTAAGTACATCAGATGTGACGTTTACTCTGTATAAAGAATAAATCCTATTTTATTCACTTTTAAGCTCACCTGTCACGTAGTGACAGAGTGAGCTTTTCTGATCACCTTTTGTCCGTCGTCCGTCCGTCCGTCCGTCAGTCCGTCCGTCCGTCCGTCCACAATTAGTTTGTTAACACTCTAGTGGTCACATTTTTGCCTCCATTGTCATGAAACTTGGTCAGGATGTTTGCCTCATTGATATCTCGGACGAGTGTGAACATGGGTTCTCAGGGTTTGAAAACTAGGTCACAGAGCCCAAATATAGAAAAACCTTGTTAACACTCTAGAGGCTTCTTTTTAAGTCCAAATATCCTGGAAATTTATCAGAAAGGTTATATAGATGATTTCTAGCTCAAGTTTAAATATGGGTCATCTGGATTTAAAAACTAGGTCACGGAGCCCAAAAATAGAAAAATCTTGTTAACACTCTAGAAGTTACTTTTTCAGTCCAAATAATCTGGAAATTTGTCAGAAAAGTTGCTTTGACAATTTCTAGGTCAAGTTCAAATATGGGTCATCTGGGGTCAAAAACTAGGTCACAGAGCCCAAATATGGAAAAACATTGTTAACACTCTAGAGGTTACATTTTCAGCTCAAATAATCTGGAAATTTGTCAGAAAGGTTGCTTTGACAATTTCTAGGTCAAGTTCAGATATGGGTCATCTGGGGTCAAAAACTAGGTCACAGAGCCCGAATATGGAAAAACCTTGTTAACACTGTAGAGGTTGCATTTTCAGCCCAAATAATCTGGAAATTTGTCAGAAAAATTGCCTTGAGGATTTCTAGATCAAGTTTGAATATGGGTCATCTGGAGTCACAGACTAGGTCACAGAGTCCAAATATGGAAAAACCTTGTTCACATTCTAAAGGTAGCATTTTCAGTCCAAATAACCTGGAAATTTGTCAGAAAGGTTCTATCGATGATTTCTAGCTTAATTTTGAATATAGGTTTTCTGGGGTCAAAAACTAGGTCACAGAGCCCGAAAGTAGAAAAACCTTGTTAATGCTCTAGAGGTTACATTTTTAGTCCAAATGTCCTTGAAATTTGTCAGAAAGATTGTTTCAATGATTTCTACATGTAGCTCAGATTTGGATATGGGTCATCTGGGATCAAAAACTAGGTCACATGGTCCAAATATGTAAAAAACTTTTTAACACTCCAGAGGTTGCATTTTCAGTCCAAATATCCTGGAAATTTGCCAGACAGGTTTTCTTGGTGATTTCTAGCTCAAGTTGGAGTATGGATCATCTTGGGTCAAAAACTAGGTCACAGAGCCCAAATATGGAAAAACCTTGTTAACACTCTAGAGGTAACATTTTAATTCCAAATAACCTGGAAATTTGTCAGAAAGCTTAATTCTATGGTGTCTAGGTCAAGTTTGAATATGGGTCATCTGGAGTCGAAACATCTAGGTCACAGAGCCCAAATATCGAAAAACTTTGTAAACACTCTAGAGGCTACATTTTCAGTCCAAATGTCCTGGAAATATGTCAGAAAGGTTGTTTTGATGATTTGTAGCTCAAGTTTGGATATGGGTAATCTGGGGTCAAACACTAGGTCATAGAGCCCAAATATGGAAAAATCTTGTTAACACTCTAGAGGTAACATTTTCAGTACAAATAACCTTGAAATTTGTCAAAGAGATTGTTTCAATAATTTCTAGGTGAAGTTCGAATATGGGTCATCTTGGGTCAAATAACCAGGTCCATAGCAACTTTGTTTAAAGCAGTCATACTCAGGTGAGCGATACAGGGCCATCATGGCCCTCTTGTTTAAAGTTAATTTTTCAAAATTTTGCTATTTCAGAAACGGATGTTTAATATTACCAGGACGGAGAAAAAATGTTGATACAAAAATTTAAACAATTATCATTTTCTACCATTTAAATTGTTAATGATGCAAACATTTCTTACGTCTAATGCATAACAGTAACACACGTAATTTACACTCCATGGTTCCCATTTGCTATATACGATTACGGATAAGCATTTCCTTTACTCGTTTCCATCTATAGAATAGAATACTGTAAAAAAATAGAAGATAGTTTTGCAAAATATAATAAAGGAAAGACGAAAGGATTCATATTAAAATTATACCTCCGCCGTTCCTGAAACACAGAAAGGGAACTCTCCAAATATCCGACATCCCGACAGAATACCCGAGTAACGTCATATAGGTACTACATGTAGAAGAAAATTTCACGTTCTTCCGTCCATCTTTTGCAATCGTTTCTCCAACAAACGAATTCTCAAAGCCTTTCTCGGACATTTTCGTTTTTAGTGTTTTCTTGTTTCTCTTCAAATTAATGTTTTGACTATATAATTATGTGGTTTTATTCTCTGTAGAATCGAACCTGTAAAAACGATTACTTATTTTTAGTCAAAATCTTCCACTTGGAATATCAAATGTTTGGAGATTTACAACTGAATTTCCAATTTTTATTTTATTTTCACAGACTGGAGGAAAAGCAAAAGATCTAATAGTTCAATCAGCGATCTTGAAAGTCACAAAGGCATGAAATGGGATAGAAAGAAGGTTCAAATGACTGATTACTAGGAATTGTCTCTTGTCGCCGTCAGAGCATGTTAGTATATCACAAAATACATCTTTATTTTTAAGACTAAATCATCACTTGCGATGAAGGTCATTTGAGCATGTCCTTGTCAATTAGAAATCAAATATTATAGAGATATGCATGTGGATTAACCATTTGATTCAAATTCACTGCTATGATGGCCGTTTAAAACATTTTTTGCCGTGTGAAGATAAACGAACGCCGAAATTGTGCATGTGAATTCAAGTATAGTCAGTCATGCATAAGCAAAGCTGATGGGTAATTCGTTGTGGTTTAATTAATTGAATACTTGATAAGTTTTGAAGATAGCAGTCGCACCTCGCTTAATGTATATTCACAAATTGAAATAGAATATTTACAAATTTTGAATAAATGTTAAAGTAACCGCGCAGAAATTTTACTTCAGAGCAAAACCGAGACATGTTCAGAACTAAAGCCGACATTTGTATTAGGAAAGATGGGTGTTTTTGCAAAATACAGTAAACGATGGGTCAGTTATACTGGTTGAAATTGCAGTTTCTCCATCGACAAACGCTCTGAAACTATAATTCCCAGAAATTAAATGTTTCGTCGGAGTAACAGTACCAATCAGATAATGAAATGTATGTTTAAACTGATCAAAGTGAACTGTAAGTTTAAGTACTCTATTAAAAGTTACCTTAGTTGTCAATGTAACCATGCATATTGGAAAACGGTTTAATTTGCACTGATGGCACAATACGAACAATAGCTGAAATGAAACAATAACTTCTGAAATCCGTCGAGAAAACAATTGACATACTTGAGTCAAAGCTGTTTGACAAAAAAGTTGAGAATGACAATTTAAAAAAGGAAATAGACAAACAGATAGAAATGCAGAGTAACGAAAACGAAGTTTTGTTCGCAAAACTCAACAGAAACGATAGAAAAACTGAAGCCTTTTTTTAACAAAACAGAACAATATAGCAGACTCAACAATTTGAGAATTAATGGATTAACAGAACTGTTATTTGATAAAGATTGACAACAAGTAGAACGTGACAAAGACGGAAAGATAAAACCTATGAAACAGAAAATTACCGAAGAAAAAGAGATAGAGACAGAATCAAAGAAGCGATATCAGAAAAAAATGAAGCAAACGAATCAATGCAAGACAACAGTAGTCAATCAAATGAGATTGAGATACTAGACAACGGTGTCGAGAACTAAATAAAACGCAAACTCGTTGAAAGCGTTCCATGAAAAAGCTGAACAAACCACGAAAAACGTGATAAAAATACTAAATCATAATATGACGTAGACATGTGTCCTCGCTTAGGGAAACTAACCGCAGGAAAACCAGGACAAGTGATCATCAAGTTTACATCCAGACTCGTACGAAATAAGGTGTATCGGTTGCAAAAAATCTTCCAAAACCGATTTTCGTCATGAAAGACTTGACTAAGTTAACTCATCAAGTATTTCTAAGCGTGAAATCAAAACAACCAGACGAAATAGATAAATGCTGGACCTCAAACGGTGATATATTCTATAGAAACAAAGTAGGCAACGTCCATAAAGTCTATCAAAATGACTACGATATGTGGCTAGACATGCCGTGGCCTTAAGCAAACGAAAGTAGACAAAACCTTAAAGATATTATTATGACAGATTTTTTTAAGTGAACTGTAATGAAGCATATAAGTCAAATTTAAAAGCAGTAAACAGTTTGTAATTAATATATGAAATTTAACAGTTAAGACAGAGAAAATTAACTTAGACATTTTTTTTTATTATAGATAATTATAATAAAAAAGTGCATTACTACTGCTAAAAATCGTTCAGTTAATATTAGGTAGAACATGTTTTTCAGTTATGAGTGAAAAAAAATATATATACAACATCTACGTGTCAAAAAGTATATTGATTGATATGAAGCTGGCTTTTGTTTTAATATCAATAAAGGCTTTTTAGCTCACCTGAGCACATAGTGCTCATGTGAGCTTTTAGGATCGGTGGTTGACCGTCGTCCGTCCGTCTGTCGTCCGTCCGTCTGTCGTCCACAATTTATTCAAACGACATCTCCTCTGGAACCGTTAGGCCAAATATAATGAAACTTTCCTGGGATGTTCTTGCATGAAGCTCTACCAAGATTCTTCGAATGGTTCCGGTCCGTTGCTTTGCTGGGTCACTGGAGCTAAACACATATTTTTAAAGTTGGATCTTTAAAAATCTTTTCTCTGAAACCGCAAGGCCTGGAGCTTAAATATTTGATATGAAGCATTATCTAGTGGACCTCTATCAAGTTTGTTCAAATTATGATCCAGGGGTCAAAACTGACCCCACCACAGGGGTCAGTTGATTTTATATAGAGTTATATAGAGAAATCTTAAAAATCTTCTTGTCAAAAACCACAAGGCCTAGAGTTAAGATATTTGGTGTGCAGCATTGTCTAGTAGACTTCTACCAAGTTTGTTCAAATCATTGCCTCTGGGTCAAAAATGGCCCCACCCCAGGGGTAACTTGTTTTACATAGAGTTATATAGGAAAAAACATTAAAAACCTTCTTGCCAGAAACTGAAGGCATAGAGCTTAGATATTTGGTATGTAGCATTGTCTAGTGGACTTCTACCAAGTTTGTTTAAACTATACCTCTGGAGTGAAAATTTGGCCCCTATCTAGGGTCATTGGTTTTACAAAGGCTTACATAGGAAAAACTTTGAAAGTCTTCTTGTCTGAAACCACAAGACCCTGAGCCTTAAGATTTAGTATGTATCATTGTCTTTGGTTCCACCTCGGGGGACAATTGATTTTGCAAAGGCTTATATAGTAAAAAATTTGAAAATCCTCTTGTAGAAGGAGAGGTAACATTTTCAGTCCAAATAATCTGGATATTTGTCAGACAGGTTGATTCTATGATTTCTAGCTCAAGTTCGAATATGGGTTATCTGGGTTTAAAAACTAGGTCACATAGCGCAAAAATTGAAAAACCTTGTTAACACTCTAGAAGTTACATTTTCAGTCAAAATATCCCAGAAATTTGTCAGAAAGGTTGTTTTGATGATTTCTAGCTCAAGTTCGAATATAGGTGATCTGGGGTCAAAACCTAGGTCACAGAGCCCAAAAATAGTAAAAACTTGTTAACACTCTAGAGGCTACTTTTCAGTCAAAATATTCTCGAAATTTGTCTGAAAGGTTGTTTCGATGATTTCTAGCTCAGATTCGAATATAGGTCATCTGGGGTCAAAAACTAGGCCACAGACCCGAAATATGGAAAAACCATGTTAACACTCAAGAGGTAACATTTTCAGTCCAAATAACCTTGAAATATGTCAGAAAGATTGTTTCAATGATTTCTAGCTCAGTTTTGAATATGGTTATCTGGGGTCAAAAACTTGGTCATAGAGCTAAAAAGTAGAAAAACCTTGTTAATGCTCTAGAGGTTACACTTTTAGTCCAAATATCCTTGAAATTTGTCAGAAAGGTTGTTTCAAGATTTGGCCCAGATTTGGATATGGGTCATCTAGGATCCAAAACTAGGTCACAGAGCCCCAAAATGTAAAAACCATTTTAACCCTCAGAGTTTACATTTTCAATCAAAGTATCCTTTAATATTTGTCAGACAGGTTGTTTTGATGATTTCTATCTCATATACTAATATGGGTCATCTTTGGTCAAAAACTAGGTCACAGAGCTCAAATATGGAAAAACCTTGTTAACACTCTATAGAGTTAAAATTTTAATTCCAAATAACCTGAAAATAAGTCAGAAAGGTTGCTTCTACGATTACTAGCTCAAGTTTGAATATGGGTGATCTGGAGTTGAAAACTAGGTCACAGAGCCCTTACATCGAAAAACTGTGTAAACAATCTAGAGGCTACATTTTCAGTCCAAATGTCCTGGAAATTTGTCAGAAAGGTTGTTTTTGTGATATTTAGCTGAAGTTTGGATATGGATCATCTTGGGTCAAAAACTAGGTCACATAGCCCAAAAATAGAAAAACATTTTTAACACTCTATAGGCTATATTTTCAGTTCAAATGTCCTGGAAATTTATCAGAATGGTTGTTTTGGTGATTTCTTGCTCAAGTTTGGATATGGATCATCTGGGGTAAAAAACTAGGTCACAGAGCCCAAATATCGAGAAACCTTGTAAACACTCTAGAGGCTACATTTCCAGTCCAAATAATCTGGAAATTTGTCAGAAAGATTGTTTCAATAATTTCTAGGTCAAGTTTGAATATAGGTCATCTGGGGTCAATTAACCAGGTCCATAGCAACTTTGTTAAAAGCAGTAATATTCAGGTGAGCGATACAGGGCCATCATGGCCCTCTTGTTATATGATTGATATATTTGTATATACGTGCCTGAAAGTATAAAATAGATTTTTCTTGAATATCGTTAGTTTTTAAAATTACATAGCATACGATATTGAGAATGACAAGGGTAGCCAATAGTATGTTTGATATTTTTTATACGGTAAGAGAAAATGGTATAAGAAAAAATTACATATGGTATATGATATGAAACCGAGTAATATGTGTACAGAGAATGAATGGCGAAACATTGTAACCTATCAACCACTCAATACTAAGTTTGATGCCTTTATTTTTGAAAAGAAAATTTACTTCTTCGTACTTTATCAAATGTATCCTTTTACTTTTTTTCTAAATTAAGCAGATGCGAAAATAAAATCAATTCCTTACGGTATGGTTCATATATGTACGATACGTAAAGCATATTTGTTACAATTACTATGGAAACTGTAATCTTCTCGTTAAATGTTAGAGGATTAGGAAGTAAATCAAAAAGACAACACATTTTTGAATTGTTAGACTATCAGCCATGTTCTATATATATGTTGCAAGAGGCTCATTCTAACCATTTTTAATGCTGACGCTTGCAAAGCGGAGTGGATAGGTGAATCATATTTTAGTGGAAACAAAAAGAAGGTGTAGCAATCCTTATTAAAGGGGCTGTGCTCCAGATGACAAAAAAAGAAAGTTTTCTTCTATTATAAATTTCTTGTAATATTTATGACTAATGCTTAAAAAATAACTTACTGACAAAAAATAAGTCAAATAATTACATTATAAATTGATTTTTTTCCCTTTCAAAGTGCTATACCGTAACGCGACGGTATAACTATATCGTATAAGATTTTTAGTAAATATCTGTAATATCACATGCGGCGATGGTAGTGACAGTAAAAGCGTTGGAAATATTTGTTAACATGAGAGTCCAGAGTTCAAATCGGGCTGGAGCGAAAATATTTTTTTAATTCTATTTTGCCTTTTATAATCAGTTTTGAAGTAAAATATTATGTTGTTATAATCTCACGGAATCTAAATATATAATTTATGAAAAAATTTTTTATGTCACATCTGGAGTACAGCCTCTTTAAAAGAAACAGCAATATAAAAATAGTAAACACAAATGAATTAATAATTGGGCGATTAATATCAATTGATGTAACTATAAAAAAACAAAGAATTTACTATATTAAATATATATGGTCCAAACGATGATAATATCGAATTATTTACAAAATTAGAATTTTTTTTTTACAGAATGATGATAAAAACATAATTATTGGTGGCGATTTTAATACAATAATCGACCCAAAGTTAGATAAAAAGAATGGAAGATTTGACACACATAAGTAATGTAGAGAAAAGATAAACTCGTTAATAGCATCATATAATTTAGTTGATATTTGGCGATTACATCACCCTGGAAAAAGCAATATAAGTGGCATTCAAATGGAAACCCGAGCATATTTAGTCGGTTAGACTATTTTTTATATCAGAAAATCTTACTAATATAATTACAAAGTCTAATATTTCTCCGGGGTATAAACGGACCATTCATTAATAAAACTAGTTATTGATGATATAGTTATGGAAACGTGTCCAGGTTATTTTAAATTAAATAGTTCAATACTAACAGATAAGAATTATCTAACTGTCGTTAAAAATACAATTAAAATGTTGGCATAAATAAACAAGGAAAGTAACCCTAACACATTATGGGAAATAATTAAAGGTGGTATACGTAACGAAACAATACAGTATGCAAGCAATAAAAAGAAAAAAAGAAAAGAAAACTGAAAGTAAACTGATAAATGACATACAAAACCTCGAAGCAAAACTTTCAATTCAAACAGATGATAGAATGAATGAAGAATTAAAACTAAAAATAGTTAGAATTAGAAACAATATATGATAAAAAGATAAATGGTCAGATATTAAAAGCAAAAGCAATTCAAGTTGAATATAATGAAAAGAACAGTAAATACTTTTCAAATCTTGAGAAAAAACAAGCTGAAAAGAACATTTTACACAAACTAACAATAAGAACAAATTAGATTACTGATAAAGAAGAAATCTTAAGAGAAGAAAACATATTCTATGAAAATTTGTACAACTTTAAACAATGTGAAACCTCAGACATTGATTTCTTTAGCACAAATATTAAAACTTTAAATGAAGAAGAAAAAAGCAGTTGTGAAGGAATGTTTATTGAATATGAAATAAAGATAGCCATAAAAGAAATGCAAAACGAAAAAAGTCCAGGTAGTGATGGTTTGACAGTCGAGTTTTATAAAATGTTTTGGGATGATATAAAAGAGTATTTTACAAAAATCAATCAATCATTCTTTTTTATAAGATAAATTAACTACGCTCCAAAAACAAGGAGTTATATCTCTTATTCCAAAACGAAACAAAGATCTCACAAACTTATCTAACTGGAGACCTATTAGTTTATTAAATGTAGACTATAAAATTGCCACAAAAACTATTTCTAAAAAAAATTTTTTACCTTCTATTATTAGCCTTAATCAATCTGGATTTATGAAAACAGATTCATTGGAGAAAATGTTAGACTCATCTTTGAAATTATTGAACTTTTACAAGAAAGAAATGAACCGGGTCTATTATTGTTTGTCGATTTTGAAAAGACCTTTGATAACCTTAGCCATCAATTTATCATATCTGCATTGAAAAATATTAACTTTGGAAATGATCTGATACAATGGGTAAAATTATATTATACGGATAGAACTAGTATCATCATTAATAATGGACACCTTTCTGAACCTTTTAATATACAAAGGGGTGTACGACATGGATTCCCTTTATCGTCTTCTTTGTTTATTATCTGTCTTGAAATTTTGTCAAATTATATAGAAAAAGACCGCGATATCAAGGGCATATACATAGAAGAAAAAAATCAAACAAACCTTTTTGCAGACGATGCATCATTTATAAATGATGGTTCTCAAACATCCATTGAACGACTTATTAATGTTTTGAACAACTTCAGTCGAATATGAGGTCTTAATCTTAACAATAGAAAATCAATAATTTTACGAATAGGATCGTTCCGAAATACAAACATAACTTACTGTAAAAATTATAACTTCAAGTGGTCTTCGGATTCAGCAAAAACATTGGGAATTACATTTTCAACGGATAACAGAAACATATTAAGACTCAACTTTGATCCAAAACTTAAGAATTTTGCAACTGTTTGAGACAATGGCAACATAGAAAATTAACTCTGATAGGTAAAGTAACGGTAATTAAGACGTTTACACTACCAAAATTAATTTATCCTTTTTCAGTGTTAGAAATCCCACATGAATAAAAAAAAGGAAATTGAAAATGCAATATTTCACTTTATTTGGGAAGGAAAACCAGATAAAATTAGACGAAACATTATCAAACATAAAATTGGGAAGGATGGATTGATACTAACAGATATTTCATACTTTCTAAAATCTATAAAAGCAAGCTGGATCAAAAGATAATTAAATGTGGAAAACAATAGCTTGTGGAAATTATTTGTTAAACATAAATTAATTTAGTATGGAAACGAATTCGTGTTTGAATGTAATATTTCAAATCACGTTGTTAATCAATTATTTCCACAAAAAAGTTTTATAAATAACATGCTAAGTGCATGGTTTGAAATTAATAATATATATATATATATATGACAAAAAATGTCACTAAAGATATTATTTGGAACAACTCTGATATAAAAATAAATGGTAAACTTGTATTCTATGAAAATTAGTTTAAAAAAGAAATTAAATTCATAGAACACTTATATGATCATAGAACAGGAAAAATTATAAATTTAAAGATTTTATGTATATGTATAACATCAACAGTAACGATTTCTTAAAATATCATATGCTTGTAGGAAATATACCGGACATTCTTATTCAAAAGTTACAAAATGCCTTAGCAAACAATACTCCCTTTCAGCCATTAATACAAAATGTAATAAAATCAAAATCTGTAAATAAACTATTATATAATATGCAACCGAAAAAAACGTCAAAGTAAGAATACAAATGAAATAAAATAGAAAAATAATATAAATAGGCATACTGATTGGGAAAAAAAAATATCAATTACCGTTTAAGTGCACAGATGTTTCATTAAGAAATTTCCAGTATAAATTCCTCCATAGAATCCTACCTACAAACAATTTTCTTAACAAGTGCAAGCTGTCAAACACAAATATATGTGATTTCTGTAATAGTAGTATTAAAAATATTGACCATCTTTTCTGGGAATGTACAATAACACAAAATAGTTTGTCAGAGTTACATAATTTATGTGTCTAAATTCAAATGAAATAATATTTAACACTTCGAAAGACATATTATATCTTGGAGAGCTTAAAGTTGGCCCACATAGTGACATAATCAATTTTATTCTCATTTTCATGAAATATTATATTTTTGTAGCAAAATCTAAAAAATATACACCAAGTTTTGTAATATTTAAAAAAAAAATAACAGAATACAAATAGAGGAACAAATTGCCTTATTAAAAGATGAATTAGAAGCGCATAAGAAGAAATGGAACATCCTCTTAAATATTATAAATTAGATAAAGTAAAGGTATCGTAAAACAAAAATAAACAACAAAAAAAAACATATCAGTCTAGACAACCAAAAAGGACTGTATTATCATACTGCTTAAAATGTGAAAGAGGGACAGAATGAATCTTTGTGTATGAAAGTAGAGTATGTAGGTGCGTGAATGTATGCATGTGCGTGTGTGTGTTACAAATGAAAATACTTGTATGATCAATGAAATTTAACATAATATTAATTTGTTGTTAATTGTATGTAACCGTTGTATGCAAATGTGAATGTATGTAATTGATCCATATGTTAATTGTATAGAAAAGGCAGAATAAATGAAAAAAAAAGCATTTGTTTTATATTTGACAAATATGAGGCATATAAATGCTGAACGAACAAGCATTTCTTTTACAAAGTTATAATTTTACATAAAATTAGACTAAACTTGTCGATTGAAAAAAAGAAAGTTAAATATTGTAACTTAAATACTTGAATACAATAGTTCTTGTGAACTTTCGTACTTTCATTTTAACACGATGAGTCAGCATTTTCCCATGTTCCGTGTATTTAAATTTAAAATTACATAATTTTATTAGTCTCATGGCGGTTTTCTCTCCTCGGAACAGGCAAATTACTATAACGTCATACAACGAACGTATTTTTTCTCGGATCGATTTATATGGGAAAATACTGACATAATCAAGCATTACTTTTGTTACTTACTAAAAACAGGTAACGTAATTTCCTAAATATGAAGGCATCATCATTTTTTGAAATGAATAATTCGTATGATCATCAAATGTTTGAAATAGCTGGTCAATATTCCAGCCTGAAAGAATAGTGTTATGGTATCATTATGTGTTCTTAGTACAAAATGTATCTCATTCTGTAGAGAATAATGTTTAATAGATAATCTTTCTATTCTATGTTTTTTTTAAATATTTTTTTGCATCCCCTGCACCCCACCCCGCCACCCCCGTCAAAAATATTTAGACCACTGTAGCTTTGTTTTGGCCAGTCGGCGATAAATATTTTTTATCACATGACAAATGTTTTTTGCAATACAAAATAATTATTACATGTGTTTATATATATTATACACGTGTTATATAACTGTTAACAAAACATTGCGCATTTACGTCTTGCTTCGAATATTATAACTATTATAATTATTATTATTATTACTATTATTATCATTCATTTTCATTCTAAAAGCTTGTTATCATATAGACGTCCTATTTTAAAGAGACGTCTTCTATGTTCAGTGTTTCCGACATATTTGACATTTCATTTGTCATGTGATACTCGTTAATATTCCGTGGAGACGTTTAGGGACATTTCACTGCTTTATCATTGTCTATTTAACAGGCAAACCCTTGTTTATATCAAAGCAAAGTTGCAGCCTGAAAGAATTGTGAAAAGCTTGACACTATGCTTTTTTTGTATTTCACGAAAAAAGCACGCAAAGCGGGTACACATGTACCGAACTATCCATCACTGAAAAATACAGGATTTTGTGAATGCTCGTGCGTTCATATACGGAATAATATCGAGGGGTCAGGTGGTATAAAGTGAACCGAATGATTGGACAGGTAAGAGTAAAATAAATTTCAATATTTGTCATTACTTAATTTGAGATTTTCACAAAGTGAAATTGGGTGTTCACGCCGAATCTCATTTTCGCTACATTTAAATGCAATAATTATTGCATCATCTTGTAGAATGTTTTTATGTATTGAGTCAAACAGTTCATTTCATAGTTTAAGTTGTCTGCATCAATTTAAACATAGAATTATCTTCATTTTGATGATTACTTTATTTAATTTCTGTCCAGTTATAAGAAAGTTACAGTTTTAATAGTTTAGATAGTTTTGTGTATTTTACACATAATTTAAAGACGGTCCTCTGTTGTCCTTTATGTTGCCGCGATGTCTCAATATCCCTGTACTAAGTAAGATTTATTATTGTTTTATATATAAATTGCCTTATTTTTTCCGCTAAGATTTTCTATATATTGACCTGTTCACGAGACAATCGTTGGACATGCAAACTTGAAAGACACGGAGAAAGGTTATATCAGACTCTCGACTGTAATGATACCATACTTGTAGCTTGGCTAAGGTAAATGTTTGTTTTCTGAATGTTTCGTTTTTGAATTTGTGTTATCAGGGACAGATATTTGGCAATTTTGTACATTATTATTGCAGTATTTCTAATCGTATATCTGTAGAATTCTTTCATTTTTTCCAAGAAATCGAGTGTTTCTTTTATACAACTTTTCTACACTTCCCATTGTACGAGCAGTCGGCTCTGTTTTACTAGTATGTTAATCTTTGATATTAATTTGATAAATCAATAAAAAATTTGTATGCAGTCAGTATTTGTGTTGTTATGTAATCCAGTGTTAATTTGTTACTGTATAAGTTAAGTTTTAAACCTGCATTTGTGTCTGAAACGAGATGCATTTACTTTATTGATTTGTATTACATATGTTCAATCCATTTTATCATTTTTAATTAAGATAAGATGTACCTCAAGGACGTGTCTCAAAATTTATAAATGGCTTATTGGTGGCGCAAACATTTTGGCAACGTATTCTATGAATGATTTTGGAAGAAGCATTATTTTTGTGTTCGTGTTATAATGGATAATGTCATGTATATAGTAAGGTACTCGATGGGTACGATATTGTTTTCACATATATGTGAAACAAGTTGTTTTGTTGGATACCGACAAATGCTTAGTAATCCTAAGGGTACTAATATATGTCCTTTTAATATTTGAAATGTCATGTCATTAACCATATTGTTATATATTTTAGCTTCTATGCCGGATAAACATGTACCCATATAGTGAAACGATAACGATTTTGCCGACGGTTATTCCTGCGTGGAAATGGTCGCCATGGACCTGAGTTGGGGTTAACCATCCACATTATTTTGAACTGTGAAGCCACGTAGTGATTATTCTGGAATAGGTGGGTGACAAACGTTTGAACTTTAGAGATACTTTTAATCCTTTTTTTACTTTTTTCCGTACTCTTATTTTCTTCCTTCATTTCATCATTATTTATAAATAGTCATTCTTTGTGAACAAATTTGTAAATATTGTACTGAGTTTTTAGTTGTGTTGTGTATGACAATCATTAGCAACTTGACCGTCTGTCTCATCGCAGTCCAACGCTGTGACAGAGAACAGCATTTGATATTGTTTGTGCTACTCTGACTGGAGTGCATTTTTAAATAAGTGGCTTTACACCTTGTACTTTCCGTTAATATCCATATCCATACTGAAATTTTTCTTTCCAGCAATAAAATATAATACCATGTGCATACGAACAATGTTCTCAAGTTAAAAAGTGATATGAAAGTTGTCCAAATTACAGTAATAAGCATACCGACACATGGGGCCTCGGTGTAGTGTCTCGTCCGAAAGACTTTGATCACTAGAAGAGCTGGATGTAGAACTTGTGATCCTAGTATCACCATTTCGGCGCTTTACTACTGGGCCACTCATCCATCCCAAGGCATACCTCCGGTATTACAGATGTCCTTTGTCAATTAAGCTTAACTTAGATATGATGCCTATAAAGCACTGTTGCCAAGTTTTAAGACCAAAAGTTTACATTTACTTTCTAAACAAGCATTAAACCGAACGAAGTTTCGATAAAAGGCGATAATTTCCAGGCTCGAATTAAAATTGGGTTTAACTGACAAACGAAGTTGACTTAGACATTAATTCTATTAACACTGTCAACAAGTTTCATATGATAACATCAACCATTTTTAAATTATTGTCTTGATAAGAACTGACCATGTTGTTGTTGCTGTTCTTGCTGTATCTTAATTTTAAAACTGAGTACGTTTTTAGCTTTGGTGTCATAAGGGAGGTACATCTGACGAAGGAACTTCGCAGAGAGATTATATCTGTAAAATACTGTCGACAAGTTTTATCAGAAACAGATTAACACTAATACGATTATTTTCTATACAATCCAGGACACACCAGTTAATCAAAAAGAAGTACTAACGTAAATATCACGTTCAGACGACACATGAAGCTTAATGATAATTGTTTGTGCGCCAACTGGTAGGCAGCTAAATCGTTTTCTCGTGAAAAACTTGGATTTTAAGTGATAAATAGTGCTCACAGAAACTTGTTCTTTTTGTCATAGATGCTCATAAATATGTGCAAATAATAAAAATGAACTTCATTTCTGTGATTTGTATTGCATTTGTGGAATATATGTGCTTCAAACAATTGTATATTAACAAAGAACATTGTAACAACTGGGTTAACACCTTCTTACTACATACAACTACGGAATACCCTGAGGGATTGGTAATACAATCATACAGTGCAAGTGAATTGATGAGCTTTCGTTCACTACCTAGACAGTGGGTTATACCTGATCAGGAAGTGTTGGCTAGATTGAAAAATTTTTGGATATTAAACTTCAGGCGAACGCGATTAGGAACTAACATAAAAAAGTCTCAACTCACAAAAACCAGCTGGTATAAATTTGAATATCTCACATATCCAAAACGATCTAACAATCTAAACAATCTCACGGAAAATATCACCTTCTTGACTGTAAATTGATCAGAGAAGATGTACTTTTTCGTGAACAAAATGTTGACTTTGCTATTGTCACCGAAATTTGGTATTCAGACACAAAACAACATTAATTTGAGACCTCAAATCTGAACCAAAATGGTAACAAAATCAGTGTTTTAAATCGCCTAAATAGAATAGGCGGCGGCGTTGCCCTTTCATGTCGCAATACCGTAAACATGCGTAGAATGCTTTCGGGTAAAAAGCATGCTTTGAGTATGGTCGTGGCAGCTTAAACACTTCAGTTCACTGTGTTGGTGTATAAAGACCTCCATCGTTGGCAACACCGAATCAGTGGTGACTGAACTCTTTCAATTCCTTGAAGACATAGTTTCAAAGTATTCGAACCTTGTGATAAGGAGTGATTTTAACCTACACATTCATAAAGACTGTCTCCAAATTTAAAAGCTCTCTGTTCGCTCTCGGGTTGATACAGCACGTTGATTTTCGAACGCGCGTGCACGGCCATAGCCTTGACCTTGTGATCACAGAACTCGTTAATTCTTTACTCTAATGTAAACTAGGTCACTTTTTGTCGGATCATTGTGCCGTAAAGTCACTAGAGATAAAAAAGAGAACATTGTGAGCAAACCTATTTCTTTTTTGAAACTTTAAATACATGGATATTGATAAATCTGCTAGGGATCTTGGTGAAATGAAAATCTGTTCTGATTCAGTTGAAACTTTTGTTGACCAGTTTGAAAATGATATCGAAAAACTTCTTGAAACACATGCACCTTTTAAACAGAAAATGCAGATATATAGAACACTGAAACCCTGGTTTAGTGAAAACATTCGATCAATGAAACGAGTGTTGCGTCGAGCGGAGAGTATTTGGCGAAAACATCGTCGACCTCGTGACCATAAAGCGTACAAGTACGCACTTAACAAATGCCACTATGAACGTAGAAATGAAAAAAACAAGCCACTCTCATTCAAAGCGTAACTGAATCAAAGGGAAACTGTAAAAAATCTATATCAGTGTGTGAAAGATCTTACCGGAAGCAAGTCCGAAAATTCTATGCCACCAATAGAGGACGAAAACACTTTGGCGGATAAATTTGCTGACCATTTCAAAAATGCTGAAAAAGTCCCGTCTCGAAATAATGTTTGCCAACTTTCGACCAATTGCCGTTTCTGTCCAAACTGATTGAAAAGCCACCCTCTATCGACTAAACGAATACGTAATTGAAAACAATCTCCTTCCAAAGAATCAGTCGGCATATTGTCATTTTCACTCCTGCAAGTCAGCCCTTCTAAAGCTTGTAAATGACATTCTTGATGGAATGGAGCATCAGGAAGTCACTGCACTGATAGCTCTAGATTTAAGTGATACATTTGACACTGTCGTTCATAGCATACTTCTAGATGTGCTTGAATGCCAGTATGGTGTTTGTGAACCAGCACTTAAATGGATAGATTCGTACTTGAGATCATTCAACTGTCAAGTTAGTGTTGGCTCAGATGTGTTTCTGGTGCGGAAATTCGATTTTAGTGTTCCGCAGGGGAGCTGTTTAGGTCCTTGGCTTTATTTGACTTATGCTGGAACCATCTTTGACATCGTGCCTCCATCTATTTTCGTGAATGGATTTTTTGACGACCACACAGCGAATAGAAGAATTAAGCCAACACCAACTGAAGAATCAAGCGCAATTCAAGACCGTCATTACTGCTCTTATCAATGACTGGATGAATCGTTACAAGTTAAAAATGAACAATTCAAAAACAGAGTTTATGCTTTGCTTGCAACTAGATAAGTGTTACACAAAAAATAAACGTATGTGGTGAAGAAATTAAGAAACAGAATTGTATAAGGTATGTTTGAGCTTTTTGGACGAATCTTTGAATTTTAAAGAGTATATCAAATAAAAATGTAGACATGCTAAGATAAATTATTTTAAGATTAAGAGCATCCGTAAATATTTGTCTACAGAAGCCGCTGAAACACATGTTTTATCCTTGGTAGTACCTCATTTGGACTATTACAACATCATTCTGTATGGCATTTCTCAGGATGAATTACTTAAACTCCAGCGTATTCAAAACATGTGTGTTAAACTTCTTTTAAATCATTCCAAGTTTGATAGTTCCAGACAAGCGTTGTTCGATCTGCTTCCCATCGAAGCGCGAATTAGTTTCAAGATTATCACATATATGTACAACTGTTCAGTAGAAAACGCACCATCTTATTTAAAAGACCTGTCTCTTAAAGTGTAAAAACGTGCATTAAGAACATCTGAATCATCTGTTGGTAGTTACGTTGTTCCTTTTTAACAAAAAGGTGTTTGCTGACAGAAAGTTTTGCACGATAGGTCCAAAGCTGTAGAATGGACTACCTGTTAGTATTTATCAATGTAAATCTGTAGAAATCTTAAAAAGAACAGCTGAAATCATTTTACTTCGAGGACTACATGGCACTTTTTTAAAACCTTCATGATAGCACTGTAGTTAATGATCTTGCAGTAGTGGCATTGCATTAAACATGTCAATGGAATTAATACTACTGTTTTTACTGTTAATTATTTTGTTTGTAATGTACATATTCCAAATTTGCTACTGTAAATCCCTTTATATTCGCGTGTTCTTTATTTCGCGAATTTATGAATTCGCGGATTTATGAAATCGGGAGGGTCCTAAATTTAAAATTCGCGAAGGTTATTTTTTTTCACTTTCGAAATCTAACTTCCGGTAGTCGTGTTAACATTAATGCCCACTTCGTACCGTGCCGTACCGGGACGAATTGAAGACTCGTCAATATTCCGTAACGGTCATTTAGAGATGTTGTTATAACTTCTTTATTCACACATATTGCTTATTGTCCGACTGAATCATAATAAAAAGAACCTTTAAATCCGTTATCCTGTTTATGTGCAATTATCCTGATATTTTTTTCAGTATACATTTTGTGAAGTAATTATAATATCTCAAGTGTTGTCGCTTATAGTGCATACTAGTAGTTTGTGCATGCAAACATGGCAACAAGACGTATCGATTCTTTTTTAAGAACATTGGATCGGAAACTTTGCCGAATCTGTCCAGTCCTGCAGAAAAATCTGCCAATAAAATTATTTGCGAAGCAGCACCACCACGGGGAGTTAAAAGGAGGCGTGGACAATACGGGGAAAATTCCCCAGAAACACGGTGTAAAATTGCTAGATTTGCAATTGAAAATGGCAACACGAAGGCCGTGCGTCATTTCAGTGATATTCTGAAAAGGGATATAAATGAAAGCACTGTAAGAGGTATCAAATCTTCCTATAACAAGAAAAAAGCGCTCAAGGGACAATTCATGAGTACATCACTTCCAAAGTCACCTCGTGGAAGGCCGCTGAAGATAGGAAAATTTGACGACCAGGTGAAGGCGTATATTAAAGAACTTCGACTTACAGGTGGGATAGTTAACAGTCGCATATTAATTTCATCAGCCAAAGGCATCATTATGGCAAGTGGCAGAACTCAACTGAAACAATTCGGCTGGACAATCGAACTAATTAAATCATGGGCAATTTCAATGATGAATCGCATGGGTTTGTCAAAAAGGAAGGTATTAAGCATCTGCCAGACGACTTCAATGACATTCAGCGGACTTTCTTGGATAGAATTAAAACAACAGTCCAGAAGCTAACATACCCGATGAATTGATATTGAATGGGACCAAACAGGTAGCAACTTTGCCCCTGTCAGTTCTTGGACCATGGAAGAAAAAGGATCAAAACAGGTAAATTATTACAACTTTGTTTTTTTACATACTTTTGTTTGAATGTACGGCTATGCGCTTTTGAAAATCTGCTTTAAATTGACCCGCATACAAGACTATAGAAGTATTATTTTTAATGGTTGATTAGAATGTTTGAAAATGCACGAATAATCTGTGACACCTGCAGTTATTTTAAGAAATCTAACGGGAATCGGGCTAATCTCTCCTTGTCAATTGTATCAAACATGTCTATTGTGATAATATCGGAAATTAACCACGCTATTGTCATTGCGTGGGCGCAGTAATGTGTGATTTTCTCATGCTTTGCCAAACAACACCGCTGTTTTTATTGAGCAATGTATTCAATGTCTTTTTTATCTTATTTGCACTTAATTTTAGATTCCTATAGCACAGCTAGACAACAAGCGTCAAATGACTGTTTCAATGGCGTGCAGCAAATCAGGAGCACTTCTACCTCCGCAACTTATTTATCAGGGAACAACAGAGGATTTCCATCCAAATTATGAGTTTCCTGCAGGATGGGACATCCATCATACTCAATCACATTGGTCAAATGCTCATTCAATATAAAGGTAAATAAATAAATAAATTAGAAGTAAAATTTAAAAATACATGTTTATATTTTATGAATAAAATGTTGACAGTTTGTTACAGGCATCTCATAAATATTTAGTACGTACAAATCTATCGTACTTAGATAATAAAACAGTGTGAAAAATTGTCTGTTTATCCCTATTGTTGTCTACAAAATGTGTAAAAATTTCAGGTTTGTCGAGAAGATAATTATCCCCTGCATTGAGAATATGAAGGGTGAAATGTCCCCCTTTCATTCAACATTCACTTTGCATATTTGACATTTACAAAGCTCATCAAGGTGAAGCTCTGATAAACTACAACCTCTTAATCTCAGCGTTAATTCTTTATTTAAGCAGCACATGAAAAGTAGCTTTGAAAATATTTATGCCTCTGAAGTAACCATGCAATTAAAAGAAAATACAGATATGAATTGTGTAAATATTTACATTAGATTATCAAAAGTGAAACAGCTGCATGCAAAATGTCTTGTAAGAAGCTTTGAAAAGTTAGGACTTGATAAAAATGCGGTGCAGAGAGGTTTGGGTCGAAGCGAGAATTCATACTAAAGAGTGATGTTAATCATTAATCTGTAGCTTAGTGCAGTGACAGTAACTCGAATCGCCATGCATGTTTATATGTTCATTTAAAAAAAAATGTTTTGTAAAATATCATATATTTTCTAAAAGATCATATATTGAATTATAGTATTCTAAAATTAACTCTTGTTTCTTCTTAAACTCCTGTTATCTGCGGATATTATTCATTGCCGAACTTAACTGTATTTCGGACATTTTTTACGGATACGTTTGTATGTTGTGGAACATAATTTACGCGGATTTATGAATTCGCGACGGACCCGATTCGCAAAAATTAGCAAAAATAAAAGCATCACGTATATTACCGGATATACAGTATACCATTTTCTTTTTTCCTATTTTGGAAATTTGATTATTACGTATATATTTATGAATATGTGTATGTATGTGTCTGTATTCTTCATTGTTTAGCGCCACTGAATATGTATTTATATGTAGAATTAGATGTTTAATTAAATTTCAAGTTTCAATAAAGCTGTAAAACTGACATTTAGAAAAAGTGTGAGTGGCCCTTACAGCCTATTGTGGTTTTGCCTTCTAAAATAGGGACTTAAGGTAAATATGTTTGTACTCAAACCAAAAACAAACACGTAAGTTCCATAAATGTGCAACCATTTTTAAATGCTTGGCCGAAAATGATAAAAATCGGTCATACAACTGTCAAGGTCACTGTGTACTTAGCGTAGTATCTAAATTTACTAAGCCACGTGATGAACCGTGCCCAGCTGAGAAAGTGTACAAAAGCAAACATCACGGGCAGTTTAATAAAAACATTTTGCTCAACACAGTTCGTTATACCACTCAATACTTTTGAGACATACACATCACTTATCGCTTTTTAAAGTTAAATCCATCATGGTATGGTTGAGCAAAGTACATAAGGGTCATGCTATTTGATTGATATTGGAAGGTCAACAGCAACAGCGGGTTGCTTCACAATTTGGTGTAAATATTTCCACCATAAAACGACTTTTCAGGCGCTTGAAAGAAACTGGAAGCCTTGCCGACCGTCCTTGATCGGGACATCTCCGTGTCACGAAGCCATCTAAGTAAGTAAGTAAGTAAGTAAATATTTTATTAAAGTGACATGTGCAAACATAAATGATAATGACAATATACAGAAACAAAAAGGCATGCACCCGGCCCAATGGGCCTATAAGTCACATAATACTTGACAAAACATTTAGTATGATAACAGTAAGCGGTTCAATGGTTATGAATATAGTTAATATCGCAACCATGCTCTAAAAAATTTCATAAATTCATGTATTGAACAAAATTTAGAATAATATGAATACGTATAAATATATCATTTCATACAAATAACAGTGGCTAATATAAAAGAATCAATCATTTATTTAAATTAGAAACTATGTATTTGTTTTATCTTTGAAATAAATTGCTTCTACGTTTCAAATATGCGGCTACCAAGTACTTTGCTAATCTCCTGGGGTGATGATTTACAAGGTTAACAAACGACAATACAAAAGAAATGACAATACTAAAGAAATGACAATACGTCTTGCCCGCCTTCGTAATCCCCACCTTACTGCAACCGAAATGGCTGTTAATATTGTAGGCAAGTAGAAACCGACTCCGCGATGACGGTCTGCGATCTCGTTGCCTTTACGTTGGGTTGCCTCTGGTTTGCGTCGTGTAGCTAGGTTTACATCACATGCTCCAGGATTGTTCCCATTGCATCAATGGAGACGTGTGTTTTTCACAGATGAATCTCGTTTTATTTTGTCCAGGAGGTTGACGTTGTGTATATCGACATCTTGGTGAACGTTTTGTCGATGCTTCCGTTCTTCTGATGAATAGGTTTGGGTGCGGCTCGGTGATGGTCTGGGGAGGGATATCGCATGGGGTAACGTCACCGTTGTGATAGATAGGAATTTAAATCCCGTTAGATATGGGTATTATATTCTTTGCTCTGTTGCAGTCCCAATTATGCAACAGCACAACCTAATATTTCAGCATGATAATGTCTGGTGTCATGCAGACAGAGTTTGTCGAGACTTTCTGGCAAACCATTACATTAACCCACACGACTTGCCGCCGTACAGTCCAGAATAAAACATCATTGGGATGAACTGGACAGGAGGGTGCGAAGGCGTCAGAAGCCCACTGCTATTCCATGCATAGGAAAATCAGGGCCGCGACAAGTGCGCGAGGTTTGGTGGTCATACAAGATATTGAAAAGTGAGTAGATTTCATTTGGTGAATAAGGGTGCGGGTACCAATAAATATGCTTCAATTACTTCTGAAATACTGGTTAGAATCTAACAACATTTGATTAATTGTTAAACTAATATAAACTATTCTATAGAGCATTCAAATATTTGTAAGTTATAGACCCAGAAAGTTCACCTTGCGTTTTTTTTTTGGTTGAGTATATATTGTTTTCTGGAAACGTTTTACAAAATGCATTAATCACGTGCCAAAATGTGTTTATCTGAATTATGCGCTACGTACAGGTATCAAGGCTATCCAGAAAGATAAAATCAGCCAAAATGTAAATCACAAATGAATGTCGCTTACGTGATAACGACATAACCGCAAAATTTGCATATCGTGCACAAGATGACAGATCAAAGCCTTGGCGGAACGTGTTAATTGGAGGGGGGAGTGGAAGGGGGGGGGGACAGTGGAACAGGGGGGCGTTATTTTGAAAGTAAGTGTGCATTTACCGATTTTTAAACTTTAGTCCGCCGAATCCTTATATCGAAAGTCAAGTACTTTCTATCATTATGTATTAATGCGCACATCGGATTTTCCTCACAAATGTACGGTCATGTCAGTTGTCACGTGCTCTTCATAATTATGTGTTTTTTTTTCGTTTTTGTCAATCGTTATCATTTTGTTTAATTGTGTAGGCTTTTTGCACCAGAAACACGCATAATACGTATGAACAAAACTCTTTTTCGCATACCATTATCGAAACATTAAAACCTCATTTATTACTGTAAGTTTTCAATAGACTTGCTATGGCACTAAGTTCGACTAATAATGCTATGCATAGGTATACCCAAATGAAGCAATTATTTATTGTTACAGAGCACAAACATTTACCAATTAAAAAAAGAGAGAGAAAGGATCTAAAAAGAAACCTGTACCTTACCTCTAACTCTAACTTTTTATACTTCCATATTTTTTCCATAAAATCAATAGAGTTCTCAATTCGTTGATTTATCCAATCATCATTAAAACGAATGAATAACTGTTAAAATGCTATTTCCCATTCTAAATGGGCTTATATTTTAAAGGTTGTAAAGAGGTACAAATGCTTTACCTCCAAATTCCTCTAATGCGCCATTTACTGCGGTACACCTTCACGCATGAACAACACATTTTAAAAGGAAATCTGATGTATCTTGATGATGGCTACGATGAAATTAGCAAAATATTTACTTGTTTTTAATTTCAATTTGTTTAGTTAATAACCCTTTCCTAAGCGAAAAATGATAAAAAAAGAGTTGTATAAAATAATATTTCTAAAAGCTTGCATGTGTGCTTTTTATCATTTTCCGCAGAAATAAACTAAATTCTCACTGGAAATAGGTCTGCGTTGAAAATCATCCCCACTCAATGCAGTGCTTCTTCCCTATCGAGTCAGTTAAGCAGTTGTAGCGTGATATCAAACGTAACAATTAGTGTTACTAATTTACAGCGCAGTATGTAGCATTGAGTTGTGTTTTCTGTCAAAGACTGGATAGCCGTTGCCATTCCAATAAATGTGATATCATGAACATACATCCATGATTTAGTGGTAAAGAGCAAAACTGAAGGGTAAATGTATTCCTTTTTGACAAATCCTTTATCCAATTTACATTATTAGCAATACAGAAAGTTTGACTGTAGACAAGGATCAAAGCATTTCTTAAATTCTAAAGGTGTTTAATGTAACTAAGGTAAAGCAAAGCAACACAAAACAAAACAAAACAATTAAATAAATCATCTCAAAACATTTTGTCAATGATCGACATGTTTTACAAAGAATGAGAAATTGGAGCAGTAAATAGAAATTTAGCAGGCATTGTGTCTAAACACAAAAACTGGTATCAATGACAGAAGTCGGCAGTTTAAGATTTTGATAACTGAGATGGACCGGAACCAGTTTCAAGCCCAATACGTATGAATATAATATATATGATAATAGTTTTTATTGAACAAGACATTTGACTAGTACCAAAATGAAAGGGACCTTAAAATGTTATGTTTGGAAAAGAACTAACATTAGATTTCAATTTTTCTAACATGATATTCTTTGAATTACACAAAACAAGTACAACACAGTTGGATTTATGAAAAGTTTATAAACGATTTTTATTATACCTGAAAAAGACGATAAATATAAGTGCTGAACGAACAAGCATTTATAATGCAAAAGTTTACAAAAAAAATCCACAAAGCTGTTGGGTGAAATAAAATGTTAAATGTTGTAACTTGAAAACATGAATTAGGAAATTCCTATGAACTCGATCCATCACTTTCATTTCAGCTTGATGAGCCAGCATTTTTTTATATTCGGTTTGTCAAAATTACATATCCGGTGTGTAACGGGTACATTTATGTACTAGACTTCCAGAATTAGACTATTTGCCATCTGTTTCAAATAAAAATACTTTTATGCCCGAGTCACTGTCTGTCAATCTTTCTAGCGATTACCTGAAACGTTTTAGAAGCTACAGCGTTTCTGTACACACAAACACATACACACTTATACACACAGAGAGTAGCATATGCAATCAAAACGTGAGAAATGTAAAAAAAGGTGTTGGGTAATTTTACTGTTTTCCAAATTCTTGATTTACACTTAATTATACAAAATTGATATAAAACAATGTAAAACTGTTAAGTACATACACGGTCATGTAAATTCAAATGTAATACATAATTGAATATTTAAAAACAACATTTTACAGAATGCAGCTCATTATCACTAGTGCATAAAGATACTTGTAATTAAATATTTTTCATACCTTTTAAATATTCGAAAAGTGTGGTCATTTTTTTTATTTTATCGAATAAGTATAAAAATTTAGACATTAGTTTGGAGTTTATTATTACAAAAAGACAAAACTCTTTTCTTTCAGAATACATAAACGGTGAATTTAATTTAGTGATATTAGAAAATAAATATTAAAAACAAATGCTTCCCGGATTTCCATTGTAACCCAGTTACCGTGTTACGCGACTGAGCAATCAAGAGATGTAACATGATGTGCCGCCTCTCTCTCTCTCTCTCTCTCTCTCACTCTCTCTCTCTCTCTTTACAAAGATCATGTATCAGACGGAATAGCACATAGGATTGACAGAAATGATTTTCTAGTAATTAAAATTTAGGGTTATAAAATATATGGTTAAAAGCCTTGCCGCCTGCCTTATGATAATACAAAGGTCGTGCAAGTCTGTCTGAGAAGTCGTAAAATCTAGGTCTTAAAGTTTGTCAACAAATGTAGCAGTAAGGTGATATATGGGTAACTATAAACTATTTCATTGCCGTGCACTCTTGCACTTGTAAATATAAACGAAACACGATTCAGAGGAGACAGGCTTCACTTTTGATCTAATTCTTTACCTTAACTGAGTTGCAGCCAACCAAATAATATCCGTCAATCATGTGACTATATTGAGCTGAAAGCGTAATGGGGGACGGACAGAATTGATATCATATGTGAATTTGATCTCGAATTGAGCTTATTAATTCATATTTTCTGTCTATCATGCGACTACACTGAACATTTCTACTGTTTTCTCTTGTAGACCAGTATTTATTGTATTGTGTTTTAATGTATTTATATTTATTTATGATGCAAGAAGAGTAGTCAACGTTTTGGTTCATATGGTCTTAAAAGGTCATTGAATATTTGATTCATTTTTCTTTGTTTGTTCATTACTTGAGGCGGGAAGTCTCTGTGTTTTTACTGGTTAAGGGAAGTCTCTGTGTTTTTATTGGTTAATCAGATCAGCTGATTCTAATTTACAAGAGTCTTCTTTGTATTTCTTTGTCAAAGGAAGACAGACAAGTTTTATGTCTTCCTAAGAGTATGGTTATTGTAGAGTTTATTAACTCTATTTCGATAAAAAAGGAGGATAGAAATATTAGCACTGGTAAGGCAGAAGAATAAGCTGCAGAAAGAATACAGTTCCACAAACTTGTAAGTAGAGAGACAAATTGTTATAGTTAATTGTACATGTCTTTTATCTTATAATTGTTGCTTAGAAACACACAACTTTTTTTTATTATATGGAGTGACTGAACAATGTGTAGAAAACGGTGACCATTAATCATGGCATCCCATAATTGCTTAATTCTTTAAAAAATGCTAAGTTATAACATAAATACTCCAAGTTGTAAATTTTGTTAAAAGATACAGAGAAGGCACCAAAATAATGGAAACACGCGCACTGATCTCCTATTCGACACTGACCTTCGACGCAGTCAACAAATTCAAACGTATCATAATGTGGTTATAATTAAATTTTCTTCTTTTAAAATTGTTCATGGTAATCAAATGGAAGACAACGGACATTAGATAGAGATGGACGAACGGGCAAGAGGACAGTTCAATTGACCTATGCCTTCATTTGGATACATAAAATATGCACGTTTAATAGTAAATTGCTTACGACTGACATAAACTTTTATTTGTGTACTCCTCTAATCTGCCTCGTGTCTCCCTGACCTCTTCCTTTCCTCTTCTTTCGTGACATTTTCGGAAAAAATCGAAATTGTTTTTGATCACAAATAATGTTTTTGACTTTTACATAGATATTTCAGAATCTTATCGTCAATGTTTCTATTCAGATTTATTTATTTCTAAAAACAACAAACTTATACATTGATATATTAGGGACGTCACACTGTCGTCATTACAGTGTCACCTTTAGGATTCAAAGAACTTTTACTTCAACAATTGTCTTAATCAATCAGATGTCGATAAATTTATTAGCGGTATTATAATAAAAGATATATATCTGTTGATTACACAGTCAGAAATATGCACTCGTTACTATATCGGAGATCATTACCCAAGTCTGAAATATTTTGTTCTTTATTCAAATGCTTGCGTATTACTTTTACAGTAGTTATAATTAACTATGTGGTTCTACCTGGAAATTTACTGATGGACAAATATTTACTGAAAGAACCATGCAAACCATTTCAAACTGCATAGGTATACCGACTTATCACTGTCAGGGGCTCAACAGTCCCTGTTGGAGTGCATTTGATCGTCGTTCAGTAATTGAAGTTATATAATTGATTATAATTATCTACTGCAAAGTAATATGTATTTATATTTTTATTTTGTAATCATTGGGTTTTGTTGTAAGTATACTTTCATTATTTATAGGAAACGCCCTTTCATTTTTCTACATTCTGTAAAACACGTTAAGATTAAGATTAAGAAAACGGGGAAGACAAGTGTTCTAATAGATACATAACACTTTATTTATGACACTAAAATACTTTGGGAAAATCGAACAGCAATGTTTGTCTTTATCATTATAATATTATTTGTTTTAGAAAATGTCATATTTACTTGTTAAAATCCCTGTTGTATACAAACTTGTAGTGGATACAGTCGGTGGTGAATTCTTGGATAATCTATTGATTTTGTAATGCACCAGTGGAACCAGAGTGTTTCCATTGTTACCTTAGAAAACAAAATAACGTTGAATTCATTGATGATTAAGTTAAGTATTATTTAGATATGGCTATATTTGCAAGCTATCGACATACCCTTTCTACCATCTACAGACACGTACCTCATCCGTTTGCCTAAGAACGCCCCAAGTATCATCAATACTGTCCTAGTTGTATCGCAAAAACAGTTATGCTTTTACCAGCTATATTTCTCTTATTTGAAACTTTATTATCACTGTCATATTTTATAACAAGCTATTAGTTGAAAAAAAACCCAGACATGAAAATAATAATTCAGACATGAAAACTTTTTAAAAAAATCAAACATCATTTTTCCAATCAAAATGCATTTACTTATTAGTTGTGATTAAATTGTAACAGAACAATGCCAATTATATTAACTCATTGTAAAAATTGAAATGACTATTAGTACATGCTGTTGGACAGTTTTATCGGAGACATAATGGCACTGAATTTTCAAATATATTGAAGTGATTGGCTTATTAATGACAATCATCGTAAGATATGAAAGAATGTGATACATCAGAGATATACACATTAAAATCACTTATATCATAAAACAAGTACTGTCTTCTTTCGTTGCAACAAGACCATCTAATTGGTGATTATGTTGAAAGCTGTCCAAATATCAACTTAAGCAACAGCTGTTGGTATCCTGTTTGTTCCAGAGGCATCTGTCAGTTATTTAAATTCCCTTGATTTGTCCACCACTATGTTTGGAACATAGATCTATGGATCTATTTTGCTGTATTCTGCCGGCGTACGGCCTTCTTTGTTGTCTGTAGCCAGAAGCGAAAAACTCCTCAACTGGTCATAAAAGACAATATCCGTTCAATTCCCAACAACCAAAACTGAAAAATTACGAAGAATATGAGTACAGGATAAAGTTGTTCTGATAAGTCATATGTAAGCAACGACATTTTCTTTACACAGACAAATGGACAAGTAATTTGACAAACTATATGAGATAGAAAAACATGGATATTACGAAAATGAGAAAAGACTGGCTGCTTAAAATATATTTGAACATATTTTCCTAAAGGTAATGAACCAAAACATACACACCATCGAGATATTTGTAAACAAACAAAAACTTCCCTTATTTACATGAAGATATATATTTTATCCAAGGCTTCACTGAGCTATGTAAACAAATCTTTATATTTTTTAAACTATTCATATTCTGTATTTTTTAAAACTTTCTTCTCATTATTCTTATTATCATAGGTATTTCGCCTTAATATGTATGACAGTTATCATAATGTGTGTTATAAGCAAAACACAAAATATGACAGGAAATATTATACTTACTAATGACTAACGTTTGAGGCTACTGGTACGGAGTCACTCAGACAAATGTGAAGTATCTCGACTTTTGCTCGCGTCAAAATTGTTCATTGGATCACAGTATTTGCGGTCAATGTCCTTGAATAGTCTATGTTCAAATGTTTCAGCTCCGCAAAATCGTCATGGCTCATTTGTTTTATTACCTAGTTTTTTATATTTTTTGTTTTGTTTTTTAATCAAAACAAACTTTAATTTCACTGTAAAAAAATAATCAGATATCTTACTCAGTTGACCCAATTAATATTCCTTCTGAATTCCAGGTCTTTAAAAACTTGTGTTTTGATCACTCTATCTAAATGGATCTAATCTTGAATGCAATATATATGAAAAGTTCGCAAAAATGTCTATTTACTTTTACCAAAAATACACTACACATACAATCTTAGGAGCATATTTGTCCAACAGTTTTTTTATGTTTTTTTTTTCTTTTTTTTTTTTTTGCTGATACAAATAATTCAATCTATAGCAATTCAATCTTTTTCTTACACATCAGGGGCATATCATTGTATGTCCAAATCGAAGGGTTGTATTTTTTCAGAGAAACGAAAATTCAATTTTCAGACTCGGGTAAAAAAATACCCCTTTGTATTGTAATACTGGTTTACAAATCAAGGAATTTAATTGGCTGGTAAATTGAAAACTAGGCAGTTTCACGTAGCGTGTCTGCACATAAAATGGTGAATACAACAGCAATATTGCGGCCAAATAAAGCACGCGTTTTTAAAACTTCTGTTCTTCATTTCAGAAAAAAGGTAAAGCATAAAAGAAGAATGTTATTGACTCGGCGCCTTGAAGTTCAGATGGAAATATTGGCATCAAAATTAAAAGGATAAGCTACGAAAATGTATACGAAAATGTATATAGAAGTATAGACTAAGTATTCTAAACTGACTAGTACTTTATGCTGTTAATTTGAGTGATGTGTCCGCTTCTGTTTTATTCGATAGATTTGCTTTCATTTCCCCGGCTGGTAACTGTATTTCGAAGTAACATTTACAGGCTGCAAAAACAATGTTACGTTGCAGCACAGCAAAAAATGATTAAATCAAAATAATGAACAATGCTTTTACTCGGATAGTTTTCTAATTACCTCGTTTGTTTCAGTTTTCTATATGCCCAAAAAGGTACTTCATGAATTAAAGAAGGGACATAAAAATAACATACATAAACCTCTGACACTTATTCTTTCATTTCTTATCAGGTGGTCAATAGTTTTCATTTCAGTCTGCGTTACTATTTTGTAGTGTTTTAAAGTGTTGAATATAAATTACCGGTTACCCCCTTCACATACACGATTTTTTCTTACGAGTCCTTACGTTTGCTCATATTCGTAAATGTTGACGGATCCCAACGATTTCAGCCCTTTTACGGGATGTTTACAAGTTATTTACGGACTATAACGAGTAACCACGGTGTATTTACGACAAACTTCCACGGTTTGTTACGAGACAGTACGGACAATTACGATATGTTTAAGACATGTTACGAGCTTTTTGCGAATTATGACGAGTATATTACGGAATTGCGCAATAAGTAAATGATATTACGTGTTAGTTATGACCTGTTTACGAATTGTTACGGATGTATGCGATTTAATAAAGGATATTTACGAGTCCTTGCGTTTTTGTTTTTCTCTTTTGTTTTTCTACATTTTTCCAACGTTTTATCTTACAACTTTCATCCAAAGTGACAACATGTCTTATGAAAGAAATAGACTGTTGTTATATGAAACGTTTTTACGCTACTCCTTCCCCTAGCCCAGATGGAAGAGGAAGAGGCACCGCAGCAGAGATGCGTCTAGCTCACAGAATGTTGTTGTGCCGGACGTGTCTGTCGCGCAGGGTTCTTTTTGGTCAGTATCATCATCTTTTCCATGAGCTGAACCGAGAAGACCCTGCTAGCTACAAGAACTGCTTGATGTTTTCACTTTGACTTTTGGATCACAAATGAAATGATGTTTGTGCTTTTATGTCTTCCCCTAATCGTAGTGTACATGTAAAGTAAAGTGCCCGTAAGTACTCGTAATGTGCTCGTAGTAACTCGTATTTGTACGTAGTAATCCGTAAAGCTATCGCAATGCCATCGCAAATTGACCCGAGTTAAATTGTAAACAGCACGTCACGATTCGCAAACATACTTAAACCAATCGTAACAAACCGTAAGGCATAATTATGTAAATCGTTTACGGACTCTTGCGAGCGTTTACGTGTTGTTGCGACTTGTTTACGATACTTACGAATTGATACGAGCTGTTTACGGAAAAATCAATCCGTGGACACTCGTAGAAAACTTTTTGACATTTCAAAAATTTTGTCTCTCCTTTCACGAATAGCTACGAGTATCTGCGAGTTGTAACGAATTATTACGGATAACACCGAGTTATTTACGTTTGCTTGCGAGTACCTACGAGTTCGCGATCCGTAAGGACTCGTAAGGAAAAATCAGGTATGTGAAGGGGGTATTACATTTTTTTTTCTTTTAAGTAAACTTTCATCAAGTTCTTTGAGTAGTTCTCTAGTATTTGCAGATTATGAAATGTGTTCGCTTTTGTATGATAATTCTGGTTGTGAACGTACCACGGTCAGTCGTTTAGCTTCGCGCTCACTAACCACACTATCCATGCATGTATCATTGTTTACTTTTTGTCATAAACATTTAGTAATGTTTATATTTTGTTTATATTTTCTTAATGTGTCCTATTTATTTCCATCACCTCATGATTCTTTATTAACGTAAAGGCGCATTTAGGAGAACAAAACCGCTCGGTTAAACTATATTACAAGAGACAATAAACATTGTACAGTTTGCATTTGTAATCTTTGTTACTTCTTCACATGAGGGGCTGATTGCAGACATATTAGATTAATCCTACACCAAATCGTTTTACAACTTCAGTCAAAAAGAGATACGGTTTGCGCAAATATCCTAAAGAATGAACTGCGGGTAATTGAGAAACATCGACATGTTTTATAATAAAGGTGGTGGTTGCTGTAGTGGTGGTGGTTGTGTTGGTGGTGGAGTCGACATACCACTAAAATACTTAAAAAGCTTTGTTTATTCAGTTAATATCAGATTTATTTGATAATATTGTATAAGCAAAATATCATAAACGAATATATTGAGCATAATTTCACCAATAATTGTTGTCGTCCTTACTATCTGGTTACTCAACAGTATTCTGTACAACATGTAATTATATATATTTGGACGAGGACCTCTTGATAAACAAAACTGGACGAGCCATTAGGCGAGTCTACTATACTATGGTTTGACCAGTTCATTATGAGTCTAATTACATCCGGTATTTTAACGTTTATACCTATTATGTTCACTTTCTCCTTAATGTTATGAACTTTGCAAACAATACTAAAACACGTATGATTACGTGATGTAATGTTGAAAGCTGAACTGTTCAAATAGGGTCACATGGTACAAATATAGCAAAATGAAACAGTAGATAAAACAAAACAAAAAAAGACTGTACTTTTGGCATAGAAATCCTTTCTGCAATTAGCTTGTTTTATCATTATGAAGCCTAATATGTCCTTTTTACTTTATGTTGATTGGGATTATTTTTTTGGTTTTATTGGGGTTTAGCGTCAGTTTTAACAGCTAACGTCATATCCCGGTGGTCAGTCCACCTAACCAGTGTTCTTGGGTATCCAACCAGTTTACTAACCAATTTCTCCGCAAGTGACTGACTACTTCCTCACTTGCTTCTGAGGTAAGGGACAGATGTTTTATGTTGTATAACGGCGAATCTGGTTATAAAGATGAATTGTTCGCTGTCATTCAAGTAACGCATTTCATTTGCGTTGCAAATAATATACGATATTGCATAAACAACTTAAAATTCCTTTTACTTTAATTTCGATGTCAGAAGTCATTACTTGTTCCTTTCGCGTATGTAAACTTACATGGACTATATTTATACTAATTTGTAGAATCGTTTTGTTGTAAGCACTTTTTCATACATAAAGTATGATTCTCTGATGATGTTTTATTCTTCTTCTTTACTTAACCGTGCACAATAGCAGGGTGGTTAGCTTTTTACTCAGATATACGCACACGCACTTGCCGTGGACTGATACAATTTTGCGCTCCTGTTGTCGCGCAAAACTATGTAACTTCACTGAAACAATCTCAGCACAATACTGATAACCTATAATTATTACAAATTATATCCTATGTAACTTCGCATTAACCAAATCTTTCGCTCTTTGAAAGTTTCAAACGGTTCAGCAATATACTAACACAACAAAAAGTATACATTTTACACTATCATGCAAAATACCTATACATTATATAGACTCGTTCTGTCTTACGATAAATCATCATATTGTATTTTTTTTAAATGCATTAGCAAATTGATAAGCCTGTTCAGGTATACAAAAAATACTGAATTTCTAGTTTCATTTTCCAAGATAAAATACTAGTATACTAAAATACCATGATTTAGAAATATAATACAACTATGTTTAAAACGAGCATTCCTTTTCAGGAAATAAAAAACTACGTCATGAACTGGATGTTACATCCACTAAACACAAAGTTCAAAATATTTTCGTTCTCTCTCTCTTTTCACGAATGTGACTGATTTTGTGATGAGACGCCTTGAGTATGCGCTACTTATAGAATGCCTAGAAATAAGGTTCATCAAATTATCAGTTGATAATTATCAAAATTATATGTACCTGTCAAAATATAAAAAACGTAAACTGTGTAGTTATTTAAAAAATTAAGAAATTATAATATTATAACGTAAAAAGACACTTTCAATTTGTGATTAAGTTGTACTGAATGGAATGAATTAACTGTGATATTAAAACCAACACGATCATTAAACTTTAACATTGTTTTCTTTATCGTTCAGCAAGTTTAGTTCTTGCTGTTTTATACTGAACACAGTGGAGGAGGTTGGGTAAACACCAAACATGTTGTAATACAATAAGTCCTTAAATGTCCTCTTGGCGTACTTGAACTTTTTCGCGTGGAATTCATCCCACTTCTCTTCTTCTGACGGTCCCCAAGATTCTAAAGGCTTAATGTAATGCTTTAGTCTCTGGAATAAGAGCAGACGACAATACGAAAAATGAATGGTATAAGAATTGTAAGCACTATGTGTCGTATTATCGCCTTCAGTTTTATCGGGTTCGAATCGAAGTTCTGTCATTGGACAGAAAACAAAGCCACTTTCGTTAAACGTGCTCGTATTCATTCGAGAGTCAGAACATATTAACATTCATTAGCGGCTGGGTGTATCTTGAATAATTGTTTTTACCCTATTAAAACATAGCATGTGTTTAACATATTATTATTTCTATTGTTGTTGATGATGATGATGCATTACCTGTGAAAATGTTCCTTCTGCTTTACGAAGTATATACAGAGCTTGTAAGATGAATGGTAGCATTATGACACCAACAAATACCCATCCAAATGCCCGTGCTAATGTTGGATAAGAGTAGGCCCCGTACTTAGGAGGTATGTATTCTACAATGCTTGTGAAGAATATAACCTGAAAGACATAAATATACTCTTTCTTATATCTTGATTAACACTTTGTTCAAGGACAGCGTATTACAACAACAAATAGTACATGTAATAAATTACCCGTTTACCTCATGTAATCACCATAGTGTATGTGTGATAAATTGTCTGTTTACTTCCTGTAATTACCATAGTGTATGTGTGATAAATTGCCCGTTTACTTCCTGTAATTACCATAGTGTATGTGTGATAAATTGCCCGTTTACTTCCTGTAATCACCATAGTGTGTGTGTGTGATAAATTGCCCGTTTACTTCCTGTAATCACCATAGTGTGTGTGTGTGTGATAAATTGCCCGTTTACTTCCTGTAATCACCATAGTGTGTGTGTGTAATAAATTGCCCGTTTACTTCCTGTAATCAACACAGTGTATGTGTGATAAATTGTCTGTTTACTTCCTGTAACCAATAAAAGTGAAAGTGTAACAAATTGCTCTCTACTTCCTGTAAACAAATATAGTTAAGTTGTAATAAATAACCGTTTCTTTACCAGACCGCTGATTCAGAATGTGAATTAAAATTTCTAGTTACTAACTGTTACCATACATTGTGAATATGTAAGAAATTGCTCGCATGCTTACTATAACAACGAATGGCGAAACAAAGGCTATCCCGATTCTGAGTAAGGCAGGTATTGGTCGGCCAATCATCATATGAACGTCGTCACTAAACCGGTCCATTCCTTTAAAACAAAATGTAGTTTAAGTGACTTTTTAGCCAATCTGTTTGAGAGGGATGCATAATCCGGCTTTCAATAAGACAATGAATAAATATTTCATTTCTTTTTTTTTCTTTTCTTTCTGCAGGTAAGAGGGAGTTTTTACGGAATTAATTTCTGTAATCATTTCATTACCGTATTTGACAAAAACGTAATGTTTACAGATGAATTTCATAGACTTTGTCAAGTAGGGTTGTATAACACACATATCAATAAGCTCGCGTCAAAATGAGTTAAAATTAGTTATATGAACATGATACAAAAAGTAAATGTTGTTTTACTTATAATCAAATACTTGCTCTCTATTTATTGCGCCTTTTTTCGAGAAGTCATCTTTATTACTTAGGCAACAAAACAGCGCTCTACTCGCACAATAACAACAATTTCAACAACACAATACCACTTCTTCCCGAACTGAGCAAATACAACTACTGTAGCAAGGCTCCTACACCCTCTCCACTTCTAACGGAAAAAACAACCAATAAAGACTACTTTAACAAAGCAACAACAATTAACCCATCCACTTCTAACGGAAAAACCAACCAATAAGACTACTTTAACAAAGCAACAGCAATTAACCTTCTCCACTTCTAACGGAAAAACCTACCAATATAGACTACTTTAAAAAAGAAACAACAATTAACACCCTCCACTACTTACGGTATAAACAACCAATAAAGACTAGTTTAAAGAAAGAAACAACAATTAAATCCCTCCACTACTTAAGGTATAACAAACCAATAAAGAATACGTAAACACAGCAACCATAATTATACGCCCTAAATTTCTAACGGTATAACAAACCAATAACGAATATTTAAAGAATGCAACAACAATTTATACTCTTCACTACTTACGGTATAAAAAGCAGTAACAACTACTTTAACAAAGCAACATTATTAACCCACCCCACTACAAACAGTAACACCAACCAATAACTACTACTTTAACAAAACAAAACAAAAACAATTAACCGCCTCCACTTCTGACGGTATAAAAACCAGTCACAAATATTTAAAGAAAGCAACAACAATTTATACCGTCCATTACTTACGGTATAACAAACCAATAAAGAATCCTTGAACAAAGCAACAATTATTATACCTCCTCAACTTTAAACGGTATAACAAACCAATAACGAATATTTAAAGAAAGCGTAACACTCAACTACTTACGGTATAATTAACCAATAACGACTACTTTAACGAAACAACAATTATCAACCCCCTCCACTTATAACAGTATAACAAACCAATAACGACTACTTTAACACAGCAACAATAATTAACCCCTCCACTTCTAACAGTAAAATCAACTAATAACAACAACTTTAATAAAGCAACAACAATTTACCCCTTCCACTTCTTACGGCATAACAAACCCATAAAGAATACTTAAACAAAGCAACAACAATTTACTCCATCCATTTCTAAAAATATAACAACTTCTAACGGCTACTTTAACAAAGCAACAACAATTAACCCCCTCAACTTCTAACAGTATAACTACATTAACAAAGTAACAACAAGTAACACCCTCCATTCTAACAGTTTAACAAACCAATAACCTCTACTTAAACAAAGCAACAACAATTAAACACCTCTACTTCTAACGGTATAACCAACCAATAACGACTACTTTAACAAAGCAAAAACAATTAACCCCCTTCAATTCTAACGGTATATCAAATCAAAAGACGACTAATTTAACAAAGCAACAACAATTTACACCATCCGACACTTACGGTATTACTAACCAATAACGACTACTTTAACAAAGCAACAACATTTTATCCTTTCAAATACTTACGGTATAACCAACCAATAACGACTACTTCAACAAAGCAACAACACATAAGCCCTCCACTTCTAACGGTATAACCAACCCCTAACGACTATTTTAACAATTCAATTCAATTCAATTTCATTTCAATTTAAGTTTATTGCATAAACATTTGCATGTTTTTTTGGCAAAACAACATATGGCAAGTCAAAATTTACCGAAAAATATGAATAAAATATTATACATGTACACAATTAAGAATAAAGTTTAATATAAGACTAGGCATTATAAAGGTTCGTCTGAGTTCCGTGTAATATGGACATACAAGTACAAAATGATACTCTGATTCTATATGGTTCGAACTGCAGTTTCTACATAGTCTATTTGCTCTAGGAACATTTCTATATCGACCTTCCTCTATTTGTAATTTATGTGAAGAACATCGTAATCTATGACAATCATTTTCTACAGCAACAAGATAGGGTTCAAAATTAAAATTAGTTTTGAAGCGTTTATAACATTCAAGTTTCCTAGACTCTTCTATATTAGAACACCACTGTTGCGAATATTGATCATATATTCTCTGTTCAATAGCTTTAATATGTACATTTGCTAAATTAGCACAATTCCATAAATTACCAAATCCAAGTTCAGTTAACAGACTTTTTACATTAATAGCACATTTGTTTAATAATGAATTAGTTGTTTCTATTTCTTAACATTAACAATTTGTATTGTATACTATCGGGATTTTTACATAACTTATACCAGTACTTAATTATTCTAGTTTTTCGTACAATACTTAATGGAAAAACACCAAATTCACCATAAATGGCATAACTAGATGTTTGCTGTTTAACCAATAATACTTGTTTAAAAAACAAGTAACAAAGCAACAACAATTGGTTCCCTCCACTACTTACGGTATAACTAACCAATAATGTCTACTTTAACAAAACAACAACAATTAATCCCCTCCACTTCTAACGGTATAACCAACTAATAACGACTACTTTTACAAAGTGACAACAATAAACCGCCTCCACTACTTTCGGTGTAACTAACCAATAATTTCGACTTTATCAAAACAACAACAATTATTCCCCTCCACTTCTAACGGTAGAACAAATCAATTATGTCTACCTTAACAAAGCAAAAACAATTAAATTCCACAACTTTTAACGGTATAATTAACCAATAATGTTCACTTTAACAAAGCAACAACAATTAACCCCTCCACCTCTAACGGTATAACCAACAAATAACGACTACTTAAACTAAGCTACAACAATTTACACCCTCCGATACTTACGTTATTACTAACCAATAACGACTACTTAAACAATGGAAAAACCTTTTATCCTCTCCACTACTAACGGTATAACTAACTAATAACGATTATTATAACAGAGCAAAAATAATTACACCCTCCCACTTCTTACGGTAAAACCAACCGATAATGACTACTTTAACAACAATTTAACTACAACAATTAACCCCCTCCACTTCTTACGGTATAACTAACCAATAACGACTACTGAAACAAAGCAACAACAATTTATCCTTTCAAATACTAACAGTATAACCAACCAATTACGACTATTTTAACAGAGCAAAAACATTACACCCATTTCTTACGGTTAAACCAACCAATATTGACTACTTGAACAAAGCAACAACAATTTACCGACTGCACCACTTACCGTATTACCATCCAATAACCGTTAACGACTACTTCAACACAGACGACAATTTACCCCTCCACTTATTATTGAATAATCAAATAATTACGACTCTTTCCATAAAGGAGACAATTTATCTTTCGACTTCTTACCATATAACCAATCAATAACAGCTACTACCATAAAAGTGACGATTTACCCCTCCACTACTTATCGTGTAACCACTCAAAAATGATTACCCCAATAAAGGTGAAAATCTCATTCTTCACTTTTTACCGTATTACCAACCAATATCGACTCTTTTAATAAAGGAGACAATTTACCCTCTCTACTTCTGACCGTATAGCCAACCAATAACCACTACTTCAACAAAACAATAACAATTTATCTTATTCACTACTTACCGTATAGCCAACCAATAACGACTACTTCAACAAAGGCGACAATCGGCCCAAACCACGCTCCACCATACCAGTCAAGCCACAAGAATATGTAGGCACCAGCCTTAAATACAGAAATATGTTCACTGTATTTTTTAAGAGAAATAAAGTTCAGACTAGAAAAAAAATTTACTAATATCGAAATTATAATAATAATAATAATAATAATAATAATAATATTGAAATCTGTAGGCAGATGTACAAAGACAGGTAACATGAAAGTATAAAAATTAACCCGGTACAATAGACCCACATGTGACTATAAACATGCTAAAATCATAATAATGTGGAAAACGTGTTACTGACATGACGTCAGAGATAATATAATATAGTATAAAAAGTAAAGCTCTTACTGAATTTAAACTTTATTAAATAAAAACAAGTTAAGGTCTTTATCTTCTTTACAATAATTTTTGTGAACATTGCCAGTGCTTCCATTACCATTCTGAAAAATATTTATATGTTAAAGTAGTGTGCGGGCCAAACGCAAAAAATAGGAGTTTGATCAATAACATATACAAATATAAAATAACTCACCCCTGTGCAGAGAAACAGAGACATTACAAACATAAGAAAGCTGACGGCGATCAATGTATAGATGCGGAAACCAGCCTTTGCCTTCGGGAATACATCACCTATCAACTGCATGATCATGTCAAGCGGAATGAGCTGTAAAATAACGTTTCCATTAGATAAATACACTACATCTCATCATCATCGTCTTTACTGTTATGACCTTAACCATTATATTGTCCAATTTGTTTTTTTTTTAACAATCATGTACTTCATCATTATTTTCTTCAAATTTAATCTTGTAACTAATAATAACAATTCGTGATAGTATCATGACCTTAATCATCATATTATCCAAAATTAATTTTGTTACTTTTATCAACTTAGTCATCATTCTCTCCAAATTTAATTTTGTTACTATAATAATTTTAATTAATCATCATTTTCTCCAAATATTATTGTGTTATTATAACGTTATTGATTAGTCACCATTTTCTCCAAAATTAATTTTGTTAACATTATGATCATAATTATCATTTTCTTCAAATTTGCTTTTGTAGGTGTGACAGTAGTAGAATAAGTGACATCGGCAGTGTAATCACCAAATAATCATAAACAACATTAAAATCATGACAATTACAACAAAAATATTGGTATCATAAACATTTATATCATAATTATCATTAATTTCTACCTCCTCCTCCTCCTCATCATCATCATTCGTTTTTATCACTTCAATAAATCAATGCTACGTTAATGCTTCTCTGAGAGAACATTTAGTTTGCCGTATAATGATAATATCCTTGAATAAAATAACGCTTCAAAACTTCGTAGGTTACTCCATATCTGTATTTATTTAGTATTACAAGGGGGCTATTGGCCCCAAAGCGCTCATCTGAGGACAGACTGTTATTTGTGTGAAAGCGGTGAATGCAAAATATCTTAGCTCTAGCCTTTACAATGTCAGAGAAGATTTTTAAAAGTTTTTACTATATGTATATACGGATAATCTATGACCCTCGAGGCAGGGCCAATTTTGACCCCAATGCTACAATTTGAACAAAATTGGTAGAGGTCTACTACACAATGTTTCGTGTCAAATATCGAAGCTCTAGCCTTTGCGGTTTTAAAGGACTAGATTTTTTAAAGTTTTTACTATATGTATATAAGGCAAACCAATGACACCCCAATCCCACCCCTTGAGCGGGACCAGTTTTGATCCTAAGGCTATAATATGAACAATCGTTTCAGAAGTCCACTACACAATGTTTTATGCCAAATGTCTAAGCTCTAGCCTTTGCAGTTTCACAGAAGAAGATTTTTAAAAGTTGTACTATATACAGAAAAGGAAAACCCGTGACTCCCAGGGCGTGGCCAATTTTGAGACTAGAGGCATAATTTGAACAACTTTGGTAGAACACCTACAGATTATGTCATATATTAAATATCAAAGCTCTTGGCCTTGTATTTTCAGACAAGAAGATTTTTTTAAATTTGCATTTTTTAAACATCTGTTTTTGCTCTGTGACCTACTTATGCAACGGACCGGAACCATTTGAACAACTTTGATAGTAGACCACCCAAGTACCATTCCTGTGAAGTTTGGCTAATGTGCAGTCATCGGTTTCAGAGGAGATGTTGTTTTAAGAAATTGTTGACGACGGACGACGACGGTGACGGACGGAGGGGGATCTCAAAAGCTCACCATGAGCACGTTGTGCTCAGATGAACTAAAAAATAAGAAGCAGAACTGTCCAAAAGGTGATACTAAACCTTAACTCACTTGTGAATCTACACCTGTCAGTAGAATGGACACCAAAAAGAAACCCGTCCAAACTTGTGGCACTGGAAGTGAAGTTAATGCTGTGACATAAGCAACCATGCCAGTCGCCATTCCTAGAATACATGCAGATATATAGATTTTTTTCTGTTTTTTCTGTTTGAAGGTCACTGTTTAGTTGAATTTGAAGCAGGTTAACAGCAAGAAGAGCAAACTAGCTATGGAAATCCAAATGCTTATAGAGAACAAAATTGTAAAAAATCTTTAGTTTCTAATTTGTCCTTCTCCATGACCAATTCACTGAAACGTCTTAATTCTGAAACACGTTTATTTCTAGAATTCTAAAATAAAACAATACATACAAAAATGCAACACTATCAGGAGATTTCTTTCTAATCAAAACAATGACATCATAGAAAAAAAGACGTTTTGATTAAAGATTTTAATTTCACAACTTGTCTTTTTGTTACCTTTGGGTCCTATAGATAATTAAATTATCAAATCTTAACGTACGTGACTAAAATTCACTTAGTTAATGAACGGACGATAATTTTATCAAACTTGAGAAAAGCATTTGCTCCGGCTACGATTCAAACCAGGATTGAAACATTACATTGACCTATTCAGAAAATAATAGCAGATAAACACAAAAGACTCAACTCCTGTTTGTAGCTTGTTTGTGTGTTTGTGTTTGCGTATTAGATAGTGAAAATAATATTTCTGAAATGTAAATCATCTCTTTATGGAACTGCAAAATGTCACCATAAACTCTGAATAGATTATATCATTTGTCTTTATTTATCAGCAAATTTCTCTCTAGCCAGAAACTATACCCTTCAAACGTTAAAAAAATGCAAACACTATAACATGTAGAAATCTACCTTTTCTCGGAAGCCATAAGTAAAGTAAAAAATAGGACTATAACAGCTGTTAATCGATCACCTGAGTACATATGTAGGTTTGCCGTTGAGCAAACATCAGAAACAAAATTATAGTTTCTAGAATTGAAAAGTTTTAAAGATTTGAAATTTTATACAAAACAGAATCCCGAGGCTAATTATGACCAACATTATTTGAACAAACGTGGTACACATCGACTGGACAATGCTACATATAAATATCTAAGCTCTAGGGCATACAGTTTCAGAGAATAAGATTTTTTCCCTACACAAATCAATTTTGATCCTAGGGAATGAATTTCAACAATAATTGTAAATGTCGACAGTACAGTGCTACATAGCAAAAATGCAAGATCTTGAGCTTTTGTTTTTAAAGATTCAATATATTTCACAAATAGGACCCTTCAGGCCAGGCCAATTTTGACTTAAGGGATAAAATTAAAAGACATGTTGTAGAAGTCTTCTAGAAAATACAACATACAGAGCTCAAGGGCCTTGCAGTTTCAAAAAAGAATATCGTTTAAGTCTTCCCAATAAAAGCCTATGTAAAATCAAGTGATCTAGGGAGGAAGGGCTATTAATGACTTTAGCCTTTGCAGCCTTTATGTGCACTGGAGCAGAACAGTTTCAACAATGATGAAAATGGGCCGTGTAAGTTAAAAAAAAAATAAAGTTTGGTGAAAAATGGCCTAGCAGTCCTGGAGAAGATCGTCATTTGAAATAAAATGTTAACGACGGACGAGGGACGCCGAACACCAGATTATCCCAATAGCACATCATGAACGTCGCGCTACATTGAGCCAAAACTTAACGATCGTTTTTTTATGAATACTCCTCAGCCTTACCTGCATTTATTACCTCTGTAACGTGAACTCCGTATGAATGTGCCATATTTCCCAGGACACAGAAACAAACCATGCCGCTAAATACAGCCATAACCATGTCTATGAAGGGTAGAAGAATCGACGCTCTGAAAAAAAGGTTTAACGTTTTGTTCATTTTGTTCATTGAGACAGTATGTTGTGTGTAAATCTGTAACAATATTTGTCCCCGTGATTTACGCAGAAACATGAAAATGTACAATAACTATCATTGTTCTTTAATGCTGATTGTTATTGGCTGCATAACGCTTTAGGTATGACATAGATAAACATACTACGGATGACATTCGTAAAACTGGCGCAGCATTTGCCAAACTGATAAGTATAAGTATATATCTAATCAGAAAATGACGCGTTTATAAAACGTGAGTGCTAGTGAAAGAAAAATCACAGAAAAGATATTGGGGGAGAAGCCCGTTGAGAGTACTTGTAAACAATATGAGCTACATTTGTTCTTTTCGTTATTAGCCATTGTTTGTAAGTGTATTTGAAGTTTGTATACCTAAGACTATTTTCTTTGAAATCTGCATGAGAACCGAGCAGAACAGTAGCTCCCCAGCCAAACGATAAGGTGTAAAAGGCCATCAGTGTTGCTTCAATCCATACCTACAATGCATGAAACATATAAAAATCAACTACTGCTGTAACCAACGCTTTTTGAAGGTGTTTATGTATGACAACTAACAAACATAGAGTTATCACAAGTATTACAAGACATTTTTGTCATTATCATAAAACAAGACTCTTAAAAGCATTTTAATACCAATTGGTTCGCAGCCTTTCCTTCTCGGGCATGTCTGAGAGGGAATTGGTATTTTCGCAAAAATCATTTCATTGTTCTTCGATATTGTTGTCCAGTTCTATGACCTTAATTTGCGAATAATTCGATTCATTCCAGCATAAGAATTGAAATCAAACAGCAAAGTTGATCAATGCAGAAATATTGGTCATAAAATATACAACAAATCAGCAAAATACCTCAGTTTGAACATCCATCAATGTGTTTACCTGATTAATTGAAAATTGAAATAGTTTTAAAAAGATAAATCAGTTTTTTTTCACTAAGTGTAGGAAAATACCCATCCCTCTGAAAAAGAATGATCTGAGTTATCTTTCTTCTTACTTTTTTCTGTATTATTATCTTATGTTTTATTTTTCATGCAAGGACTTTCACTTTCTGCAATATTTACTTAGTTACTGATTGCGCTTGACTGTTGTCGCGAGATCTTTATCTGATTGTGTGCATGAATACATTCCTGTTATTTTTATGTTCGTGAAGACATACGGTTAGATCGCTACGATCTTGGTCGTTACGGTCAGGTAGCTACGGTTAAGCCTCTACGGGTATGCCGCTATACCACCGGGTTCATATCTTCACGATAATATAATCTTTGTTTTTGTTTTTTTTTTACTTTTTTTTTCTCCATTCAGACAGTTGTTTAGCAGTCAGTCATAGAAATATATGACTATAGCCTACTTGTTTTATTTTAACGGGAAGGCAGCGAGACTCCTTTTATTCGATAAAAGAAGGAAATGTTTGATGAAAAACAATAAAAATACAACTAGTTTGTGATAAAAGAAAATATATTCTTCGTTTTCTGAATAACGCCGAATAAATACAATAAATGACAAACACTGATTTTAATTATCGATTCATGTTGGAAATTGAAAGATAGTTTACTCCCGTATTATATACACAACGAATATTGCCAACCGTTTCAGAATTTTGATAAACAAGATAGAGTCATCTGTATACTCGTTGATATTTTGTATATGCCATTACCCTTGCTTTTAATATTTTATCAAAGTCCGGATAGAAGAAATAGTAGATACCATCACCAGACCCCGGTAACATCACAGACCTGATGAAGATGGCTACAGTCATAAAAAACGGCACTGTTGCTGTTACATAAATCACCTGGAAGGGGAAAACATTGGAAGCCTAGTTAAAATAGCGACATAGCGGCCTGGCGAAATAAGTGTAAAATAAGTATTTAACGAAGCAGAATAAAACAATTAGGAATGACTGGAAGCGAAACACTCATTATTTACAGATATAACTGTCTTTTGAAGAAATCTCTAATTTATAGACATTCCCGTCTTTACAAATGACTCTACACAAAATATTGCTATTGGTCTATCTTGTAGTAGGCTCTACACAATTTAAATATATTGCTTTCTTTTACTTAAGACTCTAAATAATTTATAGATGTAACTGTCTTGTAGAAAACTCTACATAATTATGTTAAACATATTTTTGTCATAATGGAAGTTTCCATAATTTATACATATAACTGTATTTTTATGGAAGACTCTACATAATTTATACATATAACTGTCTTTTTATGGAAGACTTTCCAAAATTTATACATATAACTTTCTTTTGAGGTAAACTTTTACAATTTATACATATAGGTGAGATTTAACTGAACATTAAAAAGAGCTAATAGTGTTTTTTTGTGGAACACTCTGCAGAATATTATGTAATTATTGTCTTACCTTTTCAATAGACTTTATACTTTTGACACTGCAAAGAAGTATGGCTACCCTATACAGGAACATGTAGAGAAAATATCTCCAGATAGCCGGAGAAAAATCCGAAACTCCTGTTGAGAGTTGTAGAACTTGATATCTGAAATAGAAAATGACGACAATTTAACTCTTATGCTTGATAATATGCCATTATAATATTCTGTAATAAATCATGACATTTGACCTTTATGTGTAACCTTAATCTTTGTAATATCGAGCTGGTTCATGCGCACGACACAACACCTCATCAAGGCGAACATTTGTGCCTTATAATTTTGATGTGACCTTAAGCTTTGAGCTTCCGACCTAGTTCATGTCGTCTCACACAGCGTCTCATTAAAGCAAAGACTTGCGCCAAGTAATTTTGAGATATCTTGAGCAAGGTCTAAGTTACAGTCTGGGCAATCCAAATTGTGACCAAAGGACGGAATGACGGACGAACTAATGGTCCCAAAAATTTTCAGGGATATAATATTTCACCAATATCATATTCAAACGTTTGCATTGTTGTACTGAAATTTATTTCAGTAACATACTAGGGTTTGTTCTAAGACTCTGTAATTTGCAAATATTGAAATTATTATTAATGTATTAATTATATTCTTATATTTTGCTTGTTAGTCATTTTAATATGGTAATATGGTAGAGCTGAAACAAGATGCTTACTGCCAAAACTCTTCAACAGCGGTCATAGGAATTCCCTCTGATGCGTTAACTGACCGTGTTATGTTCGTCAAGTTATTTACAGTTGTTTCTGTAACCATGTAAGTACTTGCACTGGTCATGTATTGACTGAAATTCGACGTATCTTTAGGTAAAGATTCAGAGGAATCGGCGGCAACTAGAGCCTCGTTTCCGATACAGGAAGGCGTGTTCCAGTTGTTAGTGCAGCTACTCCACGGGATGGGGTTCCGAAAGGCGTAAACCAGAAACTCTATGATCCAACATCTAAATATGCTTGAACCAACCATATAGGCACCGTATGCGACGCTAACAGTGACGCCAATACCTTTAGAATTAGAATAAAATAATGAAGGTAGTGATACACCTTCGACCAATGACAAAAAGAAATCTCGAAAGCTCCATATAAACTGACAAGTTTAACACTAACTCCTTTGAATGTTGAGATAATTTCTATGAAATAAATTTGAAAACAAAAACTGCTGAGTCTTCTGTGATATTATGATGGACTAGAATGATGTAGTTTTTTCGTTAAAATGACTGAAATCAGTGTTGTCTATTTGCTTCTGAATAATTTTATCACATGACAGAAGAGCTCAACCCTCTTAGAAACACAACCAAACGGACAAAACTCGCTAACTCAGGATTACAAGACTTTTGCGCAATTCTACCCTTAGATCTGTGTCTTCCTGAGTTTGTTATTCTAAACAATGACTAGCTAAAGTAACATTGAATTGAATGTGAGTAAACTTACCTCTGAACAAGGGACTGATATCCCACACTTGGTATGGTCCTCTTCCTGAGAACTTCCCAATCGAGTACTCGAGGAAATACAATGGTATACCGCAGATAACTATCATTATTACAAAGGGTATAAGAAAAGAACCTAAAAACAGAAAAAAGCTATTATATGACATAGTCAGCTTGGCACATCAAGTAAAAATCACGTTCAGAATGTTACTATTTTATATCAATAATACATTATAGAATGTCCATCAAACCTGCCAATTAACAAAACAATATTTTCATGACAAACTAATTTAATCGTTAGTTGTTGAAGTTTATTCAATAATTTTCCTCTATTGTTGTTGATGTTGTTTTTGGCGCGTGTACATGCGCGCGCGTGTTAGTTGTTCTATACTGTTTTTATAAATATGCTTGTTGGTTGGAGCTATTTATAACTTTAATGGATAGTAGAACAACATCAGTAAATTAGAAATTACCGAGAATGGAAAAGAAAAAGACTGGCACAGTATCTGAGCTAACAAGTCATGTCAAGTGAGTCGTTTTGCATAGAAATAAAAATCATGTGTTTCCGAAAGCTCTTTTTTTACTTAGTACAGAAAAAATATGACAAATGACTAGTTTTAAGCAAGAGTACACACTAAGTACATCAGATGTGACGTTTACTCTGTATAAAGAATAAATCCTATTTTATTCACTTTTTTAAAGTTACATTTTCAAAATTTTGCTATTTCAGAAACGGATGTTTAATATTACCAAGACGGAGAAAAAATGTTGATACAACAATTTAAACAATTATCATTTACTACCATTTAAATTGTTAATGATGCAAACATTTTTACGTCTAATGCATAACAGTAACACACGTAATTTACACTCCATGGTTCCCATTTTCTATATACGATTACGGATAAGCATTTCCTTTACTCGTTTCCATCTATGGAATAGAATACTGTAAAAAAAATAGAAGATAGTTTTGCAAAATTTAATAAAGGAAAGACGAAAGGATTCATATTAAAATTATACCTCCGCCGTTCCTGAAACACAGAAAGGGAAATCTCCAAATATCCGACATCCCGACAGAATACCCGAGTAACGTCATATAGGTACTACATGTAGAAGAAAATTTCACGTTCTTCCGTCCATCTTTTGCAATCGTTTCTCCATCAAACGAATTCTCAAAGCCTTTCTCGGACATTTTCGTTTTTAGTATTTTCTTGTTTCTCTTCAAATTAATGTTTTGACTATTTATGTGGTTTTATTCTCTAGAAAATCGAACCTGTAAAAACGATTACTTATTTTTAGTCAAAATCTTCCACTTGGAATATCAAATGTTTAGAGATTTACAACCGAATTTCCAATTTGTATTTTATTTTCACAGACTAGAGGAAAAGCAAAAGATATAATAGTTCAATCAGCGATCTTGAAAGTCACAAAGGCATGAAATGGGATAGAAAGAAGGTTCAAATGACTGATTACTAGGAATTGTCTCTTGTCGCCGTCAGAGCATGTTAATATATCACAAAATACATCTTTATTTTTAAGACTAAATCATCACTTGCGATGAAGGTCATTTGAGCAATTCCTTGTCAATTAAAAATCAAATATTATAGAGATATGCATGTGGATTAACCATTTGATTCAAATTCACTGCTATGATGGCCGTTTAAAACATTTTTTTGCCGTGTGAAGATAAGCGAACGCCGAAATTGTGCATGTAAATTCAAATAAAGTCAGTCATGCATAAGCAAAGCTGATGGGTAATTCGTTGTGGTTTAATTAATTGAATACTTGATAAGTTTTGAAGATAGCAGTCGCACCTCGCTTAATGTATATTCACAAATTGAAATAGAATATTTACAAATTTTGAATAAATGTTAAAGTAACCGCGCAGAAATTTTACTTCAGAGCAAAACCGAGACATGTTCAGAACTAAAGCCGACATTTGTTTTAGGAAAGATGGGTGTTTTTGCAAAATACAGTAAACGATGGGTCAGTTATACTGGTTGAAATTGCAGTGTCTCTATCGACAAACGCTCTGAAACTATAATTGTCAGAAATTAAATGTTTCGTCGAAGTAACAGTACCAATCAGATAAGGAAATGTATGTTTAAACTGATCAAAGTGAACTGTAAGTTTAAGTACTCTATTAAAAGTTACCTTAGTTGTCAATGTAATCATGCATATTGGAAAACGGTTTAATTTGCACTGATGGCACAATACGAACAATAGCTGAAATGAAACAATAACTTCTGAAATCCGTCGAGAAAACAATTGACATACTTGGGTCAAAGCTGTTTGACAAAAAAGTTGAGAATGACAATTTAAAAAAAGGAAATAGACAAACAGATAGAAATGCAGAGTAACGAAAACGAAGTTTTGTTCGCAAAACTCAACAGAAACGATAGAAAAACTGAAGCCTTTTTTTTAACAAAACAGAACAATATAGCAAACTCAACAATTTGAGAATTAATGGATTAACAGAACTGTAATTTGATAAAGATTGACAACAAGTAGAACGTGACAAAGACGGAAAGATAAAAACCTATGAAACAGAAAATTACCGAAGAAAAAGAGATAGAGACAGAATCAAAGAAGCGATATCAGAAAAAAATGAAGCAAACGAATCAATGCAAGACAACAGTAGTCAATCAAATGAGATTGAGATACTAGACAACGGTGTCGAGAACTAAATAAAACGCAAACTCGTTGAAAGAGTTCCATGAAAAAGCTGAACAAACCACGAAAAACGTGATTAAAAAATACTAAATCACAATATCCCCGAATTAAAATTGAAAGAAAGTGACGTAGACATGTGTCATCGCTTAGGGAAACTAACCGCAGGAAAACTAGGACAAGTGATTATCAAGTTTACATCCAGACTCGTACGAAATAAGGTGTATCGGTTGCAAAAAAATCTTCCAAAACCGATTTTCGTCATGAAAGACTTGACTAAGTTAACTCATCAAGTATTTCTAAGCGTGAAATCAAAACAACCAGACGAAATAGATAAATGCTGGACCTCAAACGGTGATATATTCTATAGAAACAAAGTAGGCAACGTCCATAAAGTCTATCAAAATGACTACGATATGTGGCTAGACATGCCGTGGCCTTAAGCAAACGAAAGTAGACAAAACCTTAAAGATATTATTATGACAGATTTTTTTAAGTGAACTGTAATGAATTTTAGTTAAGCTTTATGCACGTTTTTTTCTGCTTGATTTTTCTTTCAAATCAAACGGTCATTTGTGACCTATTTATACCCTAATACTGAACGAATAATCTACTTTATTTACTAGTAGAATTTGAAGGCTACCATACATATACAATGACAGTTTTTAAAGCAAATCACACAGTATATAAAGACAATTTATAAGACTGATTATACGATGATACCTTTGCAATTGTATATTAATATATTTTTTACACTACCTAGGTAATGACAAGCTGTAAAAACCGAAATGAATGTTTTGATTTATTTATGTGAATCCATGTGTAAAGAATGTAACTTTGTCTTTTTATGATGGGTAAAGTATGTATGTTTGTGAAATACACGAATAAGGTCCGGCGTTCTAAAAATTATTGTAATATAATAATTTAGAGTTATCTTGCCGTATAAACGTAATAGACGACTAATAATACTAAATGGAGATGAGTTTTTCTTTTAACTTTACATGGTTTACAAAATACTAAGATAAGTTTTCAAAGTACAATATGTATACGATGATGTGTAGTTACAAAATACAAAATTTCGAGTAAACATGATATGTAAGCATATAAGTCAAATTTAAAAGCAGTAAACAGTTTGTAATTAATATATGAAATTTAGCAGTTAAGACAGAGAAAATTAACATAGACATTTTTTTATTATAGATAATTATAATAAAAAAAGTGCATTACTACTGCTAAAAATCGTTCAGTTAATATTAGGTAGAACATGTTTTTCAGTTATGAGTGAAAAAAAAATATATATACAACATGTACGTGTCAAAAAGTATTTTGATTGATATGAAGCTGGCTTTTGTTTTAATATCAATAAAGGCTTTTTAGCTCACCTGAGCACATAGTGCTCATGTGAGCTTTTAGGATCGGTGGTTGACCGTCGTCCGTCCGTCTATTGTCCGTCCGTCTGTCGTCCACAATTCATTCAAACGACATCTCCTCTGGAACCGCTGGGCCAAATTTAATGAAACTTTCCAGGGATGTTCTTGCATGAAGCTCTACCAAGATTCTTCGAATGGTTCCGATCCGTTGCTTTGCTGGGTCACTGGAGCTAAACACAGATTTTTAAAGTTGGATCTTTAAAAATCTTCTTCTCTGAAACCGCAAGGCCTGGAGCTTAAATATTTAATATGAAGCATTATCTAGTGGACCTCTATCAAGTTTGTTCAAATTATGATCCAGGGGTCAAAACTGACCCCACCCCAGGGGTCAGTTGATTTTATATAGAGTTATATAGAGAAATCTTAAAAATCCTCTTGTCAGAAACCACAAGGCCTAGAGTTAAGATATTTGGTGTGCAGCATTGTCTAGTAGTTTGTTCAAATCATTGCCTCTGGGTCAAAAATGGCCCCACCCCAGGGGTAACTTGTTTTACATAGAGTTATATAGGAAAAAAACATTAAAAACCTTCTTGCCAGAAACTGAAGGCATAGAGCTTAGATATTTGGTATGTAGCATTGTCTAGTGGACTTCTACCAAGTTTGTTCAAACTATACCTCTGGAGTGAAATTTGGCCCCAATCTAGGGTCATTGGTTTTACAAAGGCTTACATAGGAAAAACTTCGAAAGTCTTCTTGTCTGAAACCACAAGACCATGAGCCTTAAGATTTAGTATGTATCATTGTCTGGTGGACCTCTACCAAGTTTGTTCAAATTATGCCCCTGGGCTCAAATTTGGTTCCACCTCGGGGGACAATTGATTTTGCATAGGCTTATATAGTGAAAAATTTGAAAATCCTCTTGTAGAAGGAGAGGTAACATTTTCAGTCCAAATAATCTGGATATTTGTCAGACAGGTTGTTTCAAGATTTGGCCCATATTTGGATATGGGTCATCTAGGATCCAAAACTAGGTCACAGAGCCCCAAAATGTAAAAACCATTTTAACCCTCATAGTTTACATTTTCAATCAAAGTATCCTTAAATATTTGTCAGACAGGTTGTTGTGATGATTTCTATCTCATATACTAATATGGGTCATCTTTGGTCAAAAACTAGGTCACAGAGCTCAAATATGGAAAAACCTTGTTAACACTCTATAGAGTGAAAATTTTAATTCCAAATAACCTGAAAATTAGTCAGAAAGATTGCTTCTACGATTACTAGCTCAAGTTTGAATATGGTTGATCTGGAGTTGAAAACTAGGTCACATAGCCCAAAAATAGAAAAACATTGTTAACACTCTAGAGGCTATATTTTCAGTTTCAAATGTCCTGGAAATTTATCAGAATGATTGTTTTGGTGATTTCTTGCTCAAGTTTGGATATGGATCATCTGGGGTAAAAAACTAGGTCACAGAGCCCAAATATCGAGAAACCTTGTAAACACTCTAGAGGCTACATTTCCAGTCCAAATAATCTGGAAATTTGTCAGAAAGATTGTTTCAATAATTTCTAGGTCAAGTTTGAATATAGGTCATCTGGGGTCAATTAACCAGGTCCATAGCAACTTTGTTAAAAGCAGTAATATTCAGGTGAGCGATACAGGGCCATCATGGCCCTCTTGTTATATGATTGATATATTTGTATATGCGTGCCTTAAAGTATAAAATAGATTTTTCTTGAATACGTTAGTTTTTAAAATTACATAGCATACGATATTGAGAATGACAAGGGTAGCCAATAGTGTGTTTGATATTTTTTATACGGTAAGAGAAAATGGTATAAGAAAAAATTACATATGGTATATGATATGAAACCGAGTAATATGTGTACAGAGAATGAATGGCGAAACATTGTAACCTATCAACCACTCAATACTAAGTTTGATGCCTTTATTTTTGAAAAGAAAATTTACTTCTTCGTACTTTATCAAATGTATCCTTTTACTTTTTTTCTAAATTAAGCAGATGCGAAAATAAAATCAATTCCTTACGGTATGGTTCATATATGTACGATACATAAAGCATATTTGTTACAATTACTATGGAAACTATAATCTTCTCGTTAAATGTTAGAGGATTAGGAAGTAAATCAAAAAGACAACAACTTTTTGAATTGTTAGACTATCAGCCATGTTCTATATATATGATGCAAGAGGCTCATTCTAACCATTTTTAATGCTGAAGCTTGCAAAGAGGAGTGGATAGGTGAATCATATTTTAGTGGAAACAAAAAGAAGGTGTAGCAATCCTTATTAAAGGGGCTGTGCTCCAGATGACCAAAAAAAAAGAAAGTTTTCTTCTATTATAAATTTCTTGTAATATTTATGACTAATGCTTAAAAAATAACTTACTGACAAAAAAAGTCAAATAATTACATTATTAATTGATTTTTTTCCCTTTCAAAGTGCTATACCGTAACGCGACGGTATAACTATATCGTATAGGATTTTTAGTAAATATCTGTGATATCACATGCGGCGATGGTGGTGACAGTAAAAGCGTTGGAAATATTTTGTTAACATGAGGGTCCAGAGTTCAAATCGGGCTGGAGCAAAAATATGTTTTTTAATTCTATTTTGCCTTTTATAATCAGTTTTGAAGTAAAATATTATGTTGTTTTAATCTCACGGAATCTAAATATATAATTTATGAATTTTTTTTTATGTCACATCTGAAGTACAGCCTCTTTAAAAGAAACAGCAATAAAAAAATAGTAAACACAAATGAATTAATAATTGGGCGATTAATATCAATTGATGTAACTATAAAAAAAACAAAGAATTTGCTATATTAAACATATATGGTCCAAACGATGATAATATCGAATTATTTACAAAATTATAATTTTTTTTTTACAGAATGATGATAAAAAAATAATTATTGGTGGCGATTTTAATACAATAATCGACCCAAAGTTAGATAAAAAGAATGGAAGATTTGACACACATAAGTAATGTAGAGAAAAGATAAACTCGTTAATAGCATCATATAATTTAGTTGATATTTGGCGATTACATCACCCTGGAAAAAGCAATATACGTGGCATTCAAATGGAAACCCGAGCATATTCAGTCGGTTTGACTATTTTTATATCAGAAAATCTTACAAATATAATTACAAAATCTAATATTTCTCCGGGGTATAAAACGGACCATTCATTAATAAAACTAGTTATTGATGATATAGTTATGGAAACGTGTCCAGGTTATTTTAAATTAAATAGTTCAATACTAACAGATAAGAATTATCTAACTGTCGTTAAAATACAATTAAAATGTTGGCATAAATAAACAAGGAAAGTAACCCTAACACATTATGGGAAATAATTAAAGGTGGTATACGTAACGAAACAATACAGTATGCAAGCAATAAAAAGAAGAAAAGAAAAGAAAACTGAATGTAAACTGATAAATGACATACAAAACCTCGAAGCAAAACTTTCAATTCAAACAGATGATAGAATGAATGAAGAATTAAAACTAAAAATAGTTAGAATTAGAAACAATATATGATAAAAAGATAAATGGTCAGATATTAAAAGCAAAAGCAATTCAAGTTGAATATAATGAAAAGAATAGTTAATACTTTGCAAATCTTGAGAAAAAACAAGCTGAAAAGAACATTTTACACAAACTAACAATAGGAACAAATTAGATTACTGATAAAGAAGAAATCTTAAGAGAAAAAAACATATTCTATGAAAATTTGTACAAATTTAAACAATGTGAAACCTCAGACATTGATTTCTTTAGCACAAATATTAAAACTTTAAATGAAGAAGAAAAAAGCAGTTGTGAGGGAATGTTAATTGAATATGAAATAAAGATAGCCATAAAAGAAATGCAAAACGAAAAAAGTCCAGGTAGTGATGGTTTGACAGTCGAGCTTTATAAAATGTTTTGGGATGATATAAAAGAGTATTTTATAAAATCAATTAATCATTCTTTTTTTATAAGATAACTTAACTACGCTCCAAAAACAAGGAGTTATATCTCTTATTCCAAAACGAAACAAAGATCTCACAAACTTATCTAACTGGAGACCTATTATTAAATGTAGATTATAAAATTGCCACAAAAACTATTTCTAAAAAACTTTTTTACCTTCTATTATTAGCCTTAATCAATCTGGATTTATGAAAACAGATTCATTGGAGAAAATGTTAGACTCATCTTTGAAATTATTGAACTTTTACAAGAAAGAAATGAACCGGGTCTATTATTGTTTGTCAATTTTGAAAAGGCTTTTGATAACCTTAGCCATCAATTTATCATATCTGCATTGAAAAAAATTAACTTTGGAAATGATCTAATACAATGGGTAAAATTATTTTATACGGATAGAACTAGTATCATCATTAATAATGGACACCTTTCTGAACCTTTTAATATACAAAGGGATGTACGACATGGATTCCCTTTATCGTCTTCTTTGTTTATTATCTGTCTTGAAATTTTGTCAAATTATATAGAAAAAGACCGCGATATCAAGGGCATATACATGGAAGAAAAAAATCAAACAAACCTTTTTGCAGACGATGCATCATTTATAAATGATGGTTCTCAAACATCCATTGAACGACTTATTTATGTTTTGAACAACTTCAGTCGAATATCAGGTCTTAATCTTAACAATAGAAAATCAATAATTTTACGAATAGGATCGTTCCGAAATACAAACATAACTTACTGTAAAAATTATAACTTCAAGTGCTCTTCGGATTCATCAAACAAAAACATTGGGAATTACATTTTCAACGGATAACCGAAACATATTAAGACTCAACCTTGATCCAAAACTTAAAGAATTTTACAACTGTTTGAGACAATGGCAACATAGAAAATTAACTCTGATATGTAAAGTAACGGTCATTAAGACGTTTACACTACCAAAATTAATTTATCCTTTTTAAGTGTTAGAAAACCCACAAGAATAAAAAAAAGGAAATTGAAAATGCAATATTTCTCTTTATTTGGGAAGGAAAACCAGATTAAATTAGACGAAACATTATCAAACATAAAACTGGGAAGGATGGATTGATACAAACAGATATTTCATACTTTCTAAAATCTATAAAAGCAAGCTGGATCAAAAGATAATTAAATGTGGAAAACAATAGCTTGTGGAAATTATTTGTTAAACATAAATTAATTTAGTATGGAAATGAACTCGTGTTTGAATGTAATATTTCAAATCACGTTGTTAATCAATTATTTCCACAAAAAAGTTTTATAAATAACATGCTAAGTGCATGGTTTGAAATATATATATATATATATGACAAAAAATGTCACTAAAGATATTATTTGGAACAACTCTGATATAACAATAAATGGTAAACTTGTATTCTATGAAAATTAGTTTAAAAAAGAAATTAAATTCATAGAACACTTATATGATCATAGAACAGGAAAAATTATAAATTTAAAGATTTTATGTATATGTATAACATCAACAGTAACGATTTCTTAAAATATCATATGCTTGTAGGAAATATACCGGAAATTCTTATTCAAAAGTTACAAAATGCCTTAGCAAACAATACTCCCTATCAGCCATTAATACAAAATGTAATAAAATCAAAACCTGTAAATAAACTTTTATATAATATGCAACTGAAAAAAACGTCAAAGTAAGAATACAAATGAAATAAAATACGAAAATAATATAAATAGGCATACTGATTGGGGAAAAAAATATATCAATTACCGTTTAAGTGCACAGATGTTTCATTAAGAAATTTACAGTATAAATTCCTCCATAGAATCCTACCTACAAACAATTTTCTTAACAAGTGCAAGCTGTCAAACACAAATATATGTGATTTCTGTAATAGTAGTATCAAAAATATTGACCATCTTTTCTGGGAATGTACAATAACACAAAATAGTTTGTCAGAGTTACATAATTTATGTGTCTAAATTCAAATGAAATAATATTTAACACTTCGAAAGACATATTATATCATGGAGAGCTTAAAGTTGGCCCACATAGTGACATAATCAATTTTATTCTCATTTTCATGAAATATTATATTTTTGTAGCAAAATCTCAAAAATTTACACCAAGTTTTGTAATATTTAAAAAAAAAAATAACAGAATACAAATAGAGGAACAAATTGCCTTATTAAAAGATGAATTAGAAGCGCATAAGAAGAAATGGAACATCCTCTTAAATATTATAAATTAGATAAAGTAAAGGTATCGTAAAACAAAAATAAACAACAAAAAAACATATCAGTCTAGACAACCAAAAAGGACTGTATTATCATACTGCTTAAAATGTGAAAGAAGGACAGAATGAATCTTTGTGTATGAAAGTAGAGTATGTAGGTGCGTGAATGTATGCATGTGCGTGTGTGTGTTACAAATGAAAATACTTGTATGATCAATGAAATTTAACATAATATTAATTTGTTGTTAATTGTATGTAACCGTTGTATGCAAATGTGAATGTATGTAATTGATCCATATGTTAATTGTATGTTACTGTTGTATGTAAATGAGAATGTATGTAATTGATACTAGTATATGAAAAGGCAGAATAAATGAAAAAAACAAACATTTGTTTTATATTTGACAAATATGAGGCATATATATGCTGAACGAACAAGCATTTTTTTACAAAGTTATAATTTTACATAAAATTGGACTAAACCTGTCGGTTGAAAAAAAGAAAGTTAAATATTGTAACTTAAATACTTGAATACAATAGTTCTTGTGAACTTTCGTTCTTTCATTTCAACACGATGAGTCAGCATTTTCCCATGTTCCGTGTATTTAAATTTAAAATTACATAATTTTATTAGTCTCATGGCGGTTTTCTCTCCTCGGAACAGGCAAATTACTATAACGTCATACAACGAACGTATTTTTTCTCGGATCGATTTATATGGGAAAATACTGAAATAATCAAGCATCACTTTTGTTACTTACTAAAAACAGGTAACGTAATTTCCTAAACATGAAGGCATCATCATTTTTTGAAATGAATAATTCGTATGATCATCAAATGTTTGAAATAGCTGGTCAATATTCCAGCCTGAAAGAATAGTGTTATGGTATCATTATGTGTTCCTAGTACAAAACGTATCTCATTCTGTAGAGAATAATGTTTAATAGATAATCTTTCTATTCTATGTTTTTTTTTATATTTTTTTTTTGCATCCCCTGCACCCCACCCCGCCACCTCCGTCAACAATATTTAGACCACTGTAGCTTTGTTTTGGCCAGTCGGCGCTAAATATTTTTTATCACATGACAAATGTTGTTTGCAATACAAAATAATTATTACATGTGTTTATATATATTATACACGTGTTATATAACTGTTAACAAAACATTACGCATTTACGTCTTGCTTCGAATATTATAACTATTATAATTATTATTATTATTACTATTATCATCATTCATTTTCATTCTAAAAGCTTGTTATCATATAGACGTCCTATTTTAAAGAGACGTCTTCTATGTTCAGTGTTTCCGACATATTTGACATTTCATTTGTCATGTGATACTCGTTAATATTCCGTGGAGACGTTTAGGGAAATTTCACTGCTTTATCATTGTCTATTTAACAAGCAAACTCTTGTTTATATCAAAGCAAAGTTGCAGCCTGAAAGAATTGTGAAAAGCGTGACACTATGCTTTTTTTGTATTTCACGAAAAAAGCACGCAAAGCGGGTACACATGTACCGAACTATCCATCACTGAAAAATACAGGATTTTGTGAATGCTCGTGCGTTCATATACGGAATAATATCGAGAGGTCAGGTGGTATAAAGTGAACCGAATGATTGGACAAGTAAGAGTAAAATAAATTTCAGTATTTGTCATTACTTAATGTGAGATTTTCACAAAGTGAAATTGGGGGTTCACGCCGAATCTCATTTTCGCTACATTTAAATGCAATAATTATTGCATCATCTTGTAGAATGTTTTTATGTATTGAGTCAAACAGTTCATTTCATAGTTTAAGTTGTCTGCATCAATTTAAACATAGAATTATCTTCATTTCGATGATTACTTTATTTAATTTCTGTCCAGTTACAAGAAAGTTACAGTTTTAATAGTTTAGATAGTTTTGTGTATTTTACATATAATTTAAAGACGGTCCTCTGTTGTCCTTTATGTTGCTGAGATGTCTCAATATCCCTGTACTTAGTAAGATTTATTATTGTTTTATATATAAATTGCCTTATTTTTTCCGCCAAGATTTTCTATATATTGACCTGTTCACGAGACAATCGTTGGACATGCAAACTTGAAAGACACGGAGAAAGGTTATATCAGACTCTCGACTGTAATGATACCATACTTGTAGCTTGGCTAAGGTAAATGTTTGTTTTCTGAATGTTTCGTTTTTGAATTTGTGTTATCAGGGACAGATATTTGGCAGTTTTGTACATTATTATTGCAGTATTTCTAATCGTATATCTGTAGAATTCTTTCATTTTCTCCAAGAAATCGAGTGTTTCTTTTATACAACTTTTCTACACTTCCCATTGTACGAGCAGTCGGCTCTGTTTTCCTAGTATGTTAATCTTTGATATTAATTTGATAAATCAATAAAAAAATTTGTATGCAGTCAGTATTTGTGTTGTTATGTAATCCAGTGTTAATTTGTTACTGTATAAGTTAAGTTTTAAACCTGCATTTGTGTCTGAAACGAGCTGCATTTACTTTATTCATTTGTATTACATATGTTCAATTCATTTTATCATTTTTAAGTAAGATAAGATGTACCTCAAGGACGTGTCTCAAAATTTATATATGGCTTATTGGTGGCGCAAACATTTTGGCAACGTATTCTATGAATGATTTTGGAAAAAGCATTATTTTTGTGTTCGTGTTATAATGGATAATGTCATGTATATAGTAAGGTACTCGATGGGTACGATATTGTTTTCACATATATGTGAAACAAGTTGTTTTGTTGGATACCGACAAATGCTTAGTAATCCTAAGGGTACTAATATATGTCCTTTTAATATTTGAAATGTCATGTCATTAACCATATTGTTATACATTTTAGCTTCTATGCCGGATAAACATGTACCCATATAGTGAAACGATAACGATATCGCCGACGGTTATTCCTGCGTGGAAATGGTCGCCATGGACCTGAGTTGGGGTTAACCATCCACATTATTTTGAACTGTGAAACCACGTAGTGATTATTTTGGAATAGGTGGGTGACAAACGTTTGAACTTTAGAGATACGTTTAATTCTTTTTTTACTTTTTTCCGTACTCTTATTTTCTTCCTTCATTTCATCATTATTTATAAATAGTCATTCTTTGTGAACAAATTTCTAAATATTGTACTGAGTTTTTAGTTGTGTTGTGTATGACAATTATTAGCAACTTGACCGTCTGTCTCATCGCAGTCCAACGCTGTGACAGAGAACAGCATTTGATATTGTTTGTGCTACTCTGACTGGAGTGCATTTTTAAATAAGTGGCTTTACACCTTGTACTTTCCGTAAATATCCATATCCATACTGAAATATTTCTTTCCAGCAATAAAATATAATACCCTGTGCATACGAACAATGTTCCCAAGTTAAAAAATGATATGAAAATTGTCCAAATTACAGTAATAAGCATACCGACACATGGGGCCTCGGTGTAGTGTCTCGTCCGAAAGATTTTGATCACTAGAAGAGCTGGAGGTAGAACTTGTTATCCTAGTATCACCATTTCGGTGCTTTACTACTGGGCCACTCATCCATCCCCAGGCATACCTCCGGTATTACAGGTGTCCTTTGTCAATTAAGCTTAACTTAGATATGATGCCAAAAAGCGCTGTTGCCAAATTTTAAGACCAAAAGTTTTACATTTACTTTCTGAACAAGCATTAAACCGATCGAAGTTTCGATAAAAGGCGATAATTTCCAGGCTCAAATTAAAATGGGGTTTAACTGACAAACGAAGTTGGCCTAGACATTAATTCTGTTAACACTGTCAACAAGTTTCATATGATAACATCAACCATTTTTAAATTATTGTCTTGATAAGAACTGACCATGTTGTTGTTGCTGTTCTTGCTGTATCTTAATTTTAAAACTGAGTACGGTTTTAGCTCTGGTGTCATAAGGGAGGTACATCTGACGAAGGAACTTCGCAGAGAGATTATATCTGTAAAATACTGTCGACAAGTTTTATCAGAAACAGATTAACACTAATACGATTATTTTCTATACAATCCAGGACACACCAGTTATTCAAAAAGAAGTACTAACGTAAATATCACATTCAGACGACACATGAAGCTTAATGATAATTGTTTGTGCGCCAACTGCTAGGCAGCTAAATCGTTTTCTCGTGAAAAACTTGGATTTTAAGTGATAAATAGTGCTCACAGAAACTTGTTCTTTTTGTCATAGATGCTCATAAATATGTGCAAATAATAAAAATGAACTTCATTTCTGTGATTTGTATTGGATTTATGGAATATATGTGCTTCAAACAATTGTATATAAACAAAGAACATTGTAACAACTGGGTTAACACCTTCTCACTACATACAACTACGGATTACCCTGAGGGATTGGTAATACAATCATACAGTGCAAGTGAATTGATGAGCTTTCGTTCACTACCTAGACAGTGGGTTATACCTGATCAGGAAGTGTTGGCTAGATTGAAAAATTTTGGGATATTAAACTTCAGGCGAACACGATTAGGAACTAACATAAAAAAGTCTCAACTCACAAAAACCAGCTGGTATAAATTTGAATATCTCACATATCCAAAACGATCTAACAATCTAAACAATCTCACGGAAAATATCACCTTCTTGAGTGTAAATTGATCAGAGAAGATGTACTTTTTCGTGAACAAAATGTTGACTTTGCTATTGTCACCGAAATATGGTATTCAGACACAAAATAACATTAATTTGAGATCTCAAATCTGAACCAAAATGGTAACAAAATCAGTGTTTTAAATCGCCTAAATAGAATAGGCGGCGGCGTTGCCCTTTCATGTCGCAATACCGTAAATATGCGTAGAATGCTTTCGGGTAAAAAGCATGCTTTGAGTATGGTCGTGGCAGCTTAAACACTTCAGTTCACTGTGTTGGTGTATAAAGACCTCCATCGTTGGCAACACCGAATCAGTGATGACTGAACTCTTTCAATTCCTTGAAGACATAGTTTCAAAGTATTCGAACCTTGTGATAAGGAGTGATTTTAACCTACACATTCATAAAGACTGTCTCCAAATTTAAAAGCTCTCTGTTCGCTCTCGGGTTGATACAGCACGTTGATTTTCGAACACGCGTGCACGGCCATAGCCTTGACCTTGTGATCACAGAACTCGTTAACTCTTTACTCTAATGTAAACTAGGTCAGATTTTGTCGGATCATTGTGCCGTAAAGTCACTAGAGATAAAAAAGAGAACAGTGTGAGCAAACCTATTTCTTTTTGAAACTTTAAATACTGCGCATTACTGCGCTGCTCTTATCAATGACTGGATGAATCGTTACAAGTTAAAAATGAACAATTCAAAAACAGAGTTTATGCTTTGCTTGCAACTGGATAAGTGTTACACAAAAAATAAACGTATGTGGTGAAAAAATTAAGAAACAGAATTGTATAAGGTATGTTGGAGCTTTTTGGACGAATCTTTGAATTTTAAAGAGTATATCAAATAAAAATGTAGACATGCTAAGATAAATTATTTTAAGATTAAGAGCATCCGTAAATATTTGTCTACAGAAGCCGCTGAAACACATGTTTTATCCTTGGTAGTACCTCATTTGGACTATTACAACATCATTCTGTATGGCATTTCTCAGGATGAATTACTTAAACTCCAGCGTATTCAAAACATGTGTGTTAAACTTCTTTTAAATCATTCCAAGTTTGGTAGTTCCAGACAAGCGTTGTTCGATCTGCACTGGCTTCCCATCGAAGCGCGAATTAGTTTCAAGATTATCACATATATGTACAACTGTTCAGTAGGAAACGCACCAACTTAATTAAAAGACCTGTCTCTTAAAGTGTAAAAACGTGCATTAAGAACATCTAAATCATCTGTTGGTAGTTACGTTGTTCCTTTTTAACAAAAAGGTGTTTGCTGACAGAAAGTTTTGCACGATAGATCCAAAGCTGTAGAATGGACTACCTGTTAGTATTTATCAATGTAAATCTGTAGAAATCTTAAAAAAAACAGCTGAAATCATTTTACTTCGAGGACTACTTAGCACTTTTTTTAAACCTTCATGATAGCACTGTAGTTAATGATCTTGCAGTAGTGGCATTGCATTAAACATGTCAATGGAATTAATACTACTGTTTTTACTGTTAATTATTTTGTTTGTAATGTACATATTCCAAATTTGCTATTGTAAATCCCTTTATATTCGCGTGTTCTTTATTTCGCGAATTTATGAAATCGCGGATTTATGAAATCGGGAGGGTCCTGAATTTAAAATTCGCGAAGGTTATATTTTTTCACTTTTGAAATCTAACTTCCGGTAGTCGTGTTAACATTAATGCCCACTTCGTACCGTGCCGTACCGGGACGAATTGAAGACTCGTCAATATTCCGTAACGGTCATTTAGAGATGTTTTTATTACTTCTTTATTCACACATATTGCTTATTGTCCGACTGAATCATAATAAAAAGAACCTTTAAATCCGTTATCCTGTTTATGTGCAATTATCCTGATATTTTTTTCAGTATACATTTTGTGAAGTAATTATAATATCTCAAGTGTTGTCGCTTATAGTGCATACTAGTAGTTTGTGCATGCAAACATGGCAACAAGACGTATCGATTCGTTTTTTAAGAACATTGGATCGGAAACTTTGCCGAATCCGTCTAGTCCTGCAGAAAAATCTGCAAATAAAATTATTTGCGAAGCAGCACCACCACGGGGAGTTAAAAGAAAGCGTGGACAATACGGGGAAAATTCCCCAGAAACACGGTGTAAAATTGCTAGATTTGCAATTGAAAATGGCAACACGAAGGCCGTGCGTCATTTCAGTGATATTCTGAAAAGGGATATAAATGAAAGCACTGTAAGAGGTATCAAATCTTCCAATAACAAGAAAAAAGCGCTAAAGGGACAATTCATGACTACATTACTTCCAAAGTCACCTCGTGGAAGGCCGCTGAAGATAGGAAAATTTGACGACCAGGTGAAGGCGTATATTAAAGAACTTCGACTTACAGGTGGGATAGTTAACAGTCGCATATTAATTTCTGCAGCCAAAGGCATCATTATGGCAAGTGGCAGAACTCAACTGAAACAATTCGGCTGGACAATCGAACTAATTAAATCATGGGCAATTTCAATGATGAATCGCATGGGTTTGTCAAAAAGGAAGGTATTTAGCATCTGCCAGACGACTTCAATGACATTCAGCGGACTTTCTTGGATAGAATTAAAACAACAGTCCAGAAGCTAACATACCCGATGAATTGATATTGAATGGGACCAAACAGGTAGCAACTTTGCCCCTGTCAGTTCTTGGACCAATTGTTTTTTTTTACATACTTTTGATTGAATGTACGGCTATGCGCTTTTGAAAATCTGCTTTAAATTGACCCGCATACAAGACTATAGAAGTATTATTTTTAATGGTTGATTAGAATGTTTGAAAATGCACGAATAATCTGTGACACCTGCAGTTATTTTAAGAAATCTAACGGGAATCGGGCTAATCTCTCCTTGTCAATTGTATCAAACATGTCTATTGTGATAATATCGGAAATTAACCACGCTATTGTCATTGCCTGGGCGCAGTAATGTGTGATTTTCTCATGCTTTGCCAAACAACACCGCTGTTTTTATTGAGCAATGTATTCAATGTCTTTTTATCGTATTTGCACTGAATTTTAGGTTCCTATAGCACAGCTAGACAACAAGCGTCAAATGACTGTTTCAATGGCGTGCAGCAAATCAGGAGCACTTCTACCTCCGCAACTTATTTATCAGGGAAAAACAGAGGCTTGCCATCCGAATTATGAGTTTCCTGCAGGATGGGACATCCATCATACTCAATCACATTGGTCAAATGCTCATTCAATATAAAGGTAAATAAATAAATAAATTAGAAGTAAAAATTAAAAATACATGTTTATATTTTATGAATAAAATGTTGACAGTTTGTTACAGGCATCTCATAAATATTTAGTACGTACAAATCTATCGTACTTAGATAATAAAACAGTGTGAAAAATTGTCTGTTTATCCCTATTGTTGTCTACAAAATGTGTAAAAATTTCAGGTTTGTCGAGAAGATAATTATCCCCTGCATTGAGAACATGAAGGGTGAAATGTCCCCCTTTCATTCAACATTCACTTTGCATATTTGACATTTACAAAGCTCATCAAGGTGAAGCTCTGATAAACTACAACCTCTTAATCTCAGCGTTAATTCTTTATTTAAGCAGCACGTGCAAAGTAGCTTTGAAGATATTTATGCCTCTGAAGTAACCATGCAATTAAAAGAAAATACAGATATGAATTGTGTAAATATTTACCTTAGATTATCAAAAGTGAAACAGCTGCATGCAAAATGTCTTGTAAGAAGCTTTGACAAGTTAGGACTTGATAAAAATGCGGTGCAGAGAGGTTTGGGTCGAAGCGGGAATTCATACTAAAGAGTGATGTAAATCATTAATCTGTAGCCTAGTGCAGTGACAGTAACTCGAATCGCCATGCATGTTTATATGTTCATTTTAAAAAGAATGTTTTGTAAAATATCATATATTTTCTAAAAGATCATATATTGAATTCAAGTATTCTAAAATTAACTCTTGTTTCTTCTTAAACTCCTGTTATCTGCGGATATTATTCATTGCCGAGCTTAACTGTATTTCGGACATTTTTTACGGATACGTTTGTATGTTGTGGAACATAATTTACGCGGATTTATGAATTCGCGACGGACCCGATTCGCGAAAATTAGCAAAAATAAAAGCATCACGTTTATTGCCGGATTTACAGTATACCATTTTCTTTTTTCCTATTTTGGAAATTTGATTATTACGTATATGTTTTACGAATACGTGTATGTTTGTGTCTGTATTCTTCATTGTTCAGCGCCACTGAATATGTATTTATATGTAGAATTAGATGTTTAATTAAATTTCAAGTTTCAATAAAGCTGTAAAACTGACATTTAGAAAAAGTGTGAGTGGCCCTTACAGCCTATTGTGGTTTTGCCTTCTAAAACAGGGACTTAAGGTAAATATGTATGTACTCAAACCAAAAACAAACACGTAAGTTCCATAAATGTGCAACTTTTTTTCAATACTTGGCCGAAAATGATAAAAATCGGTCATACAACTGTCAAGGTCACTGTGTACTTAGCGTAGTATCTAAATTTACTAAGCCACGTGATGAACCGTGCCCAGCTGAGAAAGTGTACAAAAGCAAACATCACGGGCAGTTTAATAAAAACATTTTGCTCAACTCATTTCGTTATACCACTCAATACTTTTGAGACATACACATCACTTATCGCTTTTTAAAGTTAAATCCATCATGGTATGGTTGAGCAAAGTACATAAGGGTCATGCTATTTGATTGATATTGGAAGGTCAACAGCAACAGCAGGTTGCTTCACAATTTGGTGTAAATATTTCCACCATAAAAATACTTTTCAGGCGCTTGAAAGAAACTGGAAGCCTTGCCGACCGTCCTTGATCGGGACATCTCCGTGTCACGAAGCCACCTAAAGAAATGACAATACGTCTTGCCCGCCTTCGTAATCCCCACCTTACTGCAACCGAAATGGCTGTTAATATTGTAGGCAAGTAGAAACCGACTCCGCGATGATGGTCTGTGATCTCGTTGCCCTTACGTTGGTTTGCCTCTGGTTTGTGTCGTGTAGCTAGGTTTACATCACATGCTCCAGAATTGTTCCCATTGCATCAATGGAGACGTGTGTTTTTCACAGATGAATCTCGTTTTATTTTGTCCAGGAGGATAACGTTGTGTATATCGACATCTTGGTGAACTTTTTGTCGATGCTTCCGTTCTTCTGATGAATAGGTTAGGGTGCGGCTCGGTGATGGTCTGGGGAGGGATATCGCATGGGGTAACGTCCCCGTTGTGATAGATAGGAATTTAAATGCCGTTAGATATGGGTATTATATTCTTTGCTCTGTTGCAGTCCCAATTATGCAACAGCACAACCTAATATTTCAGCATGATAATGTCTGGCGTCATGCAGCCAGAGTTTGTCGAGACTTTCTGGCAAACCATAACATTAACCCACACGACTTGCCACCGTACAGTCCAGAATAAAACATCATTGGGATGAACTGGACAGGAGGGTGCGAAGGCGTCAGAAGCCCACTGCTATTCCATGCATAGGAAAATCAGGGCCGCGACAAGTGCGCGAGGCTTGGGGGTCATACAAGATATTGAAAAGTGAGTAGATTTCATTTGGTGAATAAGGGTGCGGGTACCATCAAATATGCTTCAATTACTTCTGAAATACTGGTTAGAATCTAACAACATTTGATTAATTGTTAAACTAATATAAACTATTCTATAGAGCATTTAAATATTTGTAAGTTATAGACCCAGAAAGTTCACCTTGCGTTTTTTTTTTTGGTTGAGTATATATTGTTTTCTGGAAACGTTTTACAAAATGCATTAATCACGTGCCAAAATGTGTTTATCTGAATTATGCGCTACGTACAGGTCTCAAGGCTATCCAGAAAGATAAAATCAGCCAAAATGTAAATCATAAATGAAAGTCGCTTACGTGATAACGACATAACCGCAAAATATGCATATCGTGCACAAGATGACAGATCAAAGCCTCGGCGGAACGTGTTAATTGGAGGGGGAGTGGAAGGGGGGGGGGGCAGTGGAAAAGGGGGGCGTTATTTTGAAAGTAAGTGTGCATTTACCGATTCTTAGTCCCCCGAATCCTAACATCGAAAGTCAAGTACTTTCTATCATTATGTATTAATACGCACATCGGATTTTCCTCACAAATGTACGGTCATGTCAGTTGTCACGTACTCTTCATAATTATGTGGTTTTTTTTTCGTTTTTGTCAATCGTTATCATTTTGTTTAACTGTGTAGGCTTTTTGCACCAGAAACATGCATAATACGTATGAACAAAACTCTTTTTCGCATACCATTATCGAAACATTAAAACCTGATTTATTACTGTAAGTTTTCAATAGACTTGCTATGGCACTAAGTTCGACTAATAATACTATGCATAGGTATACCCAAATGAAGCAAATATTTATTGTTACAGAGCACAAACATTTACCAATTAAAAAGAGAGAGAGAAAGGATCTAAACAGAAACCTGTACCTTACCTCTAACTCTAACTTTTTATACTTCCATATTTTTTCCATAAAATCAATAGAGTTCTCAATTCGTTGATTTATCCAATCATCATTAAAACGAATGAATAACTGTTAAAATGTCATTTCCCATTCTAAATGGGCTTATATTTTAAAGGTTGTAAAGAGGTACAAATGCTTTACCTCCAAATTCCTCTAATGCGCCATTTACTGCGGTACACCTTCACGCATGAACAACACATATTAAAAGGAAATCTGATGTATCTTGATGATGGCTACGATGAAATAAGCAAAATATTTACTTGTTTTTAATTTCAATTTGTTTAGTTAATAACCCTTTCCTAAGCGAAAAATGAGAAAAAAAGAGTTGTATAAAATAATATTTCTAAAAGCTTGCATGTGTGCTTTTTATCATTTTCCGCAGAAATAAAATAAATTCTCACTGGAAATAGCTCTGCGTTGAAAATCGTCCCCACGCAATGCAGTGCTTCTTCCCTATCGAGTCAGTTAAGCAGTTGTAGCGTGATATCAAACGTAACAATTAGTGTTACTAATTTACAGCGCAGTATGTAGCATTGAGTTATGTTTTCTGTCAAAGACTGGATAGCCGTTGCCATTCCAATAAATGTGATATCATGAACATACATCCATGATTTAGTGGTAAAGAGCAAAACTGAAGGGTAAATGTATTCCTTTTTGACAAATCCTCTATCCAATTTACATTATTAGCAATACAGAAAGTTTGACTGTAGACAAGAATCAAAGCATTTCTTAAATTCTAAAGGTGTATAATGTAATTAAGGTAAAGCAAAGCAAAACAAAACAAACGAAAAAACAATTAAATAAATCATCTCAAAACATTTTGTCAATGATCGACATGTTTTACAAAGAATGAGAAATTGGAGCAGTAAATAGAAATTTAGCAGGCACTGTGTCTAAACACGAAAACTGGTATCAATGACAGAAGTCTGCAGTTTAAGCCTTGATAACTGAGATGGACCGGAACCAGTTTCAAGCCCAATACGTATGAATATAATATATATGATAATAGTTTTCATTGTACGAGACATTTCACTAGTACCAAAATGAAAGGGACCTTAAAATGTTATGTTTGGAAAAGAACTAACATTAGATTTCAATTTTTCTAACATGATATTCTTTAAATTACACAAAACAAGTACAACACTGTTGGATTTATGAAAAGTTTATAAACAATTTTTATTATACCTGAAAAAGACGATAAATATAAGTGCTGAACTAACAAGCATTTATAATGCAAAAGTTTACAAAAAAAATCCACAAAGCTGTTGGGTTAAATAAAATGTTAAATGTTGTAACTTGAAAACATGAATTAGGAAATTCCTATGAACTCGATCCATCACTTTCATTTCAGCTTGATGAGCCAGCATTTTTCTATATTCGGTTTGTCAAAATTACATATCCGGTGTGTAACGGGTACATTTATGTACTAGACTTCCAGAATTAGACTATTTGCCATCTGTTTCAAATAAAAATACTTTTATGCCCGAGTCACTGTCTGTCAATCTTTCTAGCGATTACCTGAAACGTTTTAAAAGCTACAGTGTTTCTGTACACACAAACACATACACACTTATACACACAGAGAGTAGCATATGCAAACAAAATGTGAGAAATGTAAAAAAAAAAGGTGTTGGGTAATTTTACTGTTTTCCAAATTCTTGATTTACACTTATTTATACAAAATTGATATAAAACAATGTAAAACTGTTAAGTACATATACGGTCATGTAAATTCAAATGTAATACATAATTGAATATTTAAAAACAACATTTTACAGAATGCAGCTCATTATCACTAGTGCATAAAGATACTTGTAATTAAATATTTTTCATACCTTTTAAATATTCGAAAAGTGTGGTCATTTTTTTATTTTATCGAATAAGTATAAAAATTTAGACATTACTTTGGAGTTTATTATTACAAAAAGACAAAACTCTTTTCTTTCAGAATACATAAACGGTGAATTTAATTTAGTGATATTAGAAAATAAATATTAAAAACAAATGCTTCCCGGATTTCCATTGTAACCCAGTTACCGTGTTACGCGACTGAGCAATAGCTGTGATCAAGAGATGTAACATGATGTGCCGCCCCTCTCTCTCTCTCTCTCTCTCTCTCTCTCACTCTCTCTCTCTCTTTACAAAGATCATGTATCAGACGGAATAGCACATAGGATTGACAGAAATTATTTTCTAGTAATTAAAATTTAGGGTTATAAAATATATGGTTAAAAGCCTTGCCGCCTGCCTTATGATAATACAAAGGTCGTGCAAATCTGTCTGAGAAGTCGTAAAATCTAGGTCTTAAAGTTTGTCAACAAATGTAGCAGTAAGGTGATATATGGGTAACTATAAACTATTTCATTGCCGTGCACGCTTGCACTTGTAAATATAAACGAAACACGATTCAGAGGAGACAGGCTTCACTTTTGATCTAATTCTTTACCTTAACTGAGTTGCAGCCAACCAAATAATATCCGTCAATCATGTGACTATATTGAGCTGAAAGCGTAATGGGGGACGGACGGAATTGATATCATATGTGAATTTGATCTCGAATTGAGCTTATTAATTCATATTTTCTGTCTATCATGCGACTACACTGAACATTTCTACTGTTTTCTCTTGTAGACCAGTATTTATTGTATTGTGTTTTAATGTATTTATATTTATTTATGATGCAAGAAGAGTAGTCAACGTTTTTGTTCATATGGTCTTAAAAGGTCATTGAATATTTGATTCATTTTTCTTTGTTTGTTCATTACTTGAGGCTGGAAGTCTCTGTGTTTTTACTGGTTAAGGGAAGTCTCTGTGTTTTTATTGGTTAATCAGATCAGCTGATTCTAATTTACAAGAGTCTTCTTTGTATTTCTTTGTGAAAGGAAGACAGACAAGTTTTATGTCTTCCTAAGAGTATGGTTATTGTAGAGTTTATTAACTCTATTTCGATAAAAAATGATGATAGAAATATATGCACTGGTAAGACAGAAGAATAAGCTGCAGAAAGAATACAGTTCCACAAACTTGTAAGTAGAGAGACAAATTGTTATAGTTAATTGTACATGTCTTTTATCTTATAATTGTTGCTTAGAAACACACAACTTTTTTATTATATGGAGTGACTGAACAATGTGTAGAAAACTGTGACCATTAATCATGGCATCCCATAATTGCTTAATTCTTTAAAAAATGCTAAGTTATAACATAAATACTCCAAGTTGTAAATTTTGTTAAAAGATACAGAGAAGGCACCAAAATAAGGGAAACACGCGCACTGATCTCATATTCGACACTGACCTTCGACGCAGTCAACAAATTCAAACGTATCATAATGTGGCTATACTTAAATTTTCTTCTTTTAAAATTGTTCATGGTAATCAAATGGAAGACAACGGACATTAGATAGAGATGGACGAACGGGCAAGAGGACAGTTTAATTGACCTATGCCTTCATTTGGATACATAAAATATGCACGTTTAATAGTAAATTGCTTACGACTGACATAAACTTTTATTTGTGTACTCCTCTAATCTGCCTCGTGTCTCCCTGACCTCTTTCTTTCCTCTTCTTTTGTGACATTTTCGGAAAAAAACGAAATTGTTTTTGATCACAAATAATGTTTTTGACTTTTACATAGATATTTCAGAATCTTATCGTCAATGTTTCTATTCAGATTTATTTATTTCTAAAAACAACAAACGTATACATTGATATATTAGGGAAGTCACACTGTCGTCATTACAGTGTCACCTTTAGGATTCAAAGAACTTTTACTTCAACAATTGTCTTAATCAATCAGATGTCGATACATTTATCAGCGGTATTATGATAAAAGATATATATCTGTTGATTACACAGTCAGAAATATGCACTTGTTACTATATCGGAGATCATTACCCAAGTCTGAAATATTTTGTTCTTTATTCAAATGCTTGCGTATTACTTTTACAGTAGTTATAATTAACTATGTGGTTCTACCTGGAAATTTACTGATGGACAAATATTTACTGAAAGAACCATGCAAACCATTTCAAACTGCATAGGTATACCGACTTATCATTGTCAGGGGCTCAACAGTCCCTGTTGGAGTGCATTTGATCGTCGTTCAGTAATTGAAGTTATATAATTGATTATAATTATCTACTGCAAAGTAATATGTATTTATATTTTTATTTTGTAATCATTGGGTTTTGTTGTAAGTATACTTTCATTATTTATAGGAAACGCCCTTTCATTTTCCTACATTCTGTAAAACACGTTAAGATTAAGATTAAGAAAACGGGGAAGACAAGTGTTCTAATGGATACATAACACTTTATTTATGACACTAAAATACTTTGGGAAAATCGAACAGCAATGTTTGTCTATATCATTATAATATTATTTGTTTTAGAAAATGTCATATTTACTTGTTAAAATCCCTATTGTATACAAACTTGTAGTGGATACAGTCGGTGGTGAATTCTTGGATAATCTATTGATTTTGTAATGCACCAGTGGAACCAGAGTGTTTCAATTGTTACCTTAGAAAACAAAATAACGTTGAATTCATTGATGATTAAGTTAGGTATTATTTAGATATGGCTATATTTGCAAGCTATCGACATACCCTTTCTACCATCTACAGACACGCACCTCATCCGTTTGCCTAAGAACGCCCCAAGTATCATCAATACTGTCCTAGTTGTATCGCATAAACAGTTATGCTTTTACCAGCTATATTTCTCTTATTTGAAACTTTATTATCACTGTCATATTTTATAACAAGCTATTAGTTGAAAAAATAATACCCAGACATGAAAATAATAATTCAGACATGAAAACTTTTTAAAAAATCAAACTTCATTTTTCCAATCAAAATGCATTTACTTCTTAGTTGTGATTAAATTGTAACAGAACAATGCCAATTATATTAACTCATTTGTTTATGTAAAAATTGAAATGATTATTAGTACATGCTGTTGGACAGTTTTATCGGAGACATAATGACACTGAATTTTCAAATATATTGAAGTGATTGGCTTATTAATGACAATCATCGTAAGATATGAAAGAATGTGATACATCAGAGATACACACATTAAAGTCACTTATATCATAAAACAAGTACTGTCTTCTTTCGTTGCAACAAGACCATCTAATTGGTGATTATGTTTAAAGCTGTCCAAATATCAACTTAAGCAACTGATGTTGGTATCCTGTTTGTTCCAGAGGCATCTGTCAGTTATTTAAACTCTCTTGATTTGTCCACCACTATGTTTGGAAACATAGATCTATGGATCTATTTTGCTGTATTCTGCCGGCGTACGGCCTTCTTTGTTGTCTGTAGCCAGAAGCGAAAAACTCCTCAACTGGTCATAAAAGACAATATCCGTTCAATTCCCAACAACCTAAACTGAAAAATTACGAAAAATATGAGTACAGGATAAAGTTGTTCTGATAAGTGAGATGTAAGCAACGACATTTTCTTTACACAGACAAATGGACAAGTAAAGTGACAAAATATATGAGATAGAAAAACATGGATATGACGAAAATGAGAAAAGACTGGCTGCTTAAAATATATTTCAACATATTTTGCTAAAGGTAATGAACCGAAACATACACACCATCGAGATATTTGTAAACAAACAAAAACTTCTCTTATCTACATGAAGATATATATTTTATCCAAGGCTTCACTGAGCTATGTAAACAAATCTTTATATTTTTTAAACTATTCATTTTCTATATTTTTTAAAACTTTCTTCTCATTATTCTTATCATCATAGGTCTTTCGCCTTAATATGTATGACAGTTATCATAATGTGTGTTATAAGCAAAACACGAAATATGACAGGAAATATTATACTCACTAATGACTAACGTTTGAGGCTACTGGTACGGAGTCACTCAGACAAATGTGAAGTATCACGACTTTTGCTCGCGTCAAAATTGTTCATTGGATCACAGTATTTGCGGTCAATGTCATTGAATAGTCTGTATTCAAATGTTTCAGCTCCGCAAAATCGTCATGGCTCATTTGTTTTATTACCTAGTTTTTTTTATATTTTTTGTTTTGTTTTTTAATCAAAACAAACTTTAATTTCACTGTAAAACATAATCAGATAATCAGTCTTACTCAGTTGACCCAATTAATATTCCTTCTGAATTCCAGGTCTTTAAAAACTTGTGTTTTGATCACTCTATCTAAATGGATCTAATCTTGAATGCCATATATATGAAAAGTTTGCAAAAATGTCTATTTACTTTTACCAAAAATACACTACACATACAATCTTAGGAGCATATTTGTCCAACAGTTTTTTTATGTTTTTTTTTTTTTTTTTTTTTTTTTTTGCTGATACAAATAATTCAATCTATAGCAATTCAATCTTTTTCTTACACATCAGGGGCATATCAATGTATGTCCAAATCGAAGGGTTGTATTTTTTCAGAGAAACGAAAATTCAAATTTCAGACTCCGGTAAAAAATACCCCTTTGTATTGTAATACTGGTTTACAAATCAAGAAATTTAATTGGCTGGTAAATTGAAAACTAAGCAGTTTCACGTAGCGTGTTTGCACATAAAATGGTGAATACAACAGCAATACTCCGGCCAAATAAAGCACGCGTTTTTAAAACTTCTGTTCTTCATTTCAGAAAAAAAGGTAAAGCATAAAAAAAGAATGTTATTGACTCGGCGCCTTGAAGTTCAGATGGAAATATTGGCATCAAAATTAAAAGGATAAGCTACGAAAATGTATACGAAAATGTATATAGAAGTATAGACAAAGTATTTTAAACTGACTAGTACTTTATGCTGTTAATTTGAGTGATGTGTCCGCTTCTGTTTTATTCGCTAGATTTGCTTTCATTTCCCCGGCTGGTAACTGTAATTCGAAGTAACATTTACAGGCTGCAAAAACAATGTTACGTTGCAGCAAAGCAAAAAATGATTAAATCAAAATAATGAACAATGCTTTTACTCGGATAGTTTTCTAATTACCTCGTTTGTTTCAGTTTTCTATACGCCCAAAAAGGTACTTCATGAATTATAGAAGGGACATAAAAATAGCATACATAAACCTCTGACACTTATTCTTTCATTTCTTATCAGGTGGTCAATAGTTTTCATTTCAGTCTGCGTTATTATTTTGTAGTGTTTTAAAGTGTTGAATATAAATTACCGGTTACCCCCTTCACATACACGATTTTTTCTTACGAGTCCTTACGTTTGCTCATATTCGTAAATGTTGACGGATCCCAACGATTTCAGCCCTTTTACGGGATGTTTACAAGTTATTTACGGACTATAACGAGTAACCACGGTGTATTTACGGCAAACTTCCACGGTTTGTTACGAGACAGTACGGACAATTACGATATGTTTAAGACATGTTACGAGCTTTTTGCGAATTATGACGAGTATATTACGGAATTGCGCAATAAGTAAATGATATTACGTGTTAGTTATGACCTGTTTACGAATTGTTACGGATGTATGCGATTTAATAAAGGATATCTACGAGTCCTTGCGTTTTTGTTTTTCTCTTTTGTTTTTCTACATTTTTCCAACGTTTTATCTTACAACTTTCATCCAAAGTGACAACATGTCTTATGAAAGAAATAGACTGTTGTTATATGAAACGTTTTTACGCTACTCCTTCCCCTAGCCCAGATGGAAGAGGAAGAGGCACCGTAGCAGAGATGCGTCTAGCTCACAGAATGTTGTTGTGCCGGACGTGTCTGTCGCGCAGGGTTCTTTTTGGTCAGTATCATCATCTTCTCCATGAGCTGAACCGAGAAGACCCTGCTAGCTACAAGAACTGCTTGATGTTTTCACTTTGACTTTTGGATCACAAATGAAATGATGTTTGTGCTTTTTTGTCTTCCCCTAATCGTAGTGTACATGTAAAGTAAAGTGCCCGTAAGTACTCGTAATGTGCTCGTGGTAACTCGTATTTGTACGTAGTAATCCGTAAAGCTATCGCAATGCCATCGCAAATTGACCCGAGTTAAATTGTAAACAGCACGTCACGATTCGCAAACATACTTAAACCAATCGTAACAAACCGTAAGGCATAACTATGTAAATCGTTTACGGACTCTTGCGAGCATTTTACTGAGCGTTTACGTGTTGTTGCGACTTGTTTACGATACTTACGAATTGATACGAGCTGTTTACGGAAAAATCAATCCGTGGACACTCGTAGAAAACTTTTTGACATTTCAAAAATTTTGTCTCTCCTTTCACAAATAGCTACGAGTATCTGAGAGTTGTAACGAGTTATTACGGATAGCACCGAGTTATTTACGTTTGCTTGCGAGTACCGACGAGTTCGCGATCCGTAAGGACTCGTAAGAAAAAATCAGGTATGTGAACGGGGTATTACATTTTTTTCTTTTAAGTAAACTTTCATCAAGTTCTTTGGGTAGTTCTCTAGTATTTGCAGATTATGAAATGTGTTCGCTTTTGTATGATAATTCTGGTTGTGAACGTACCACGGTCAGTCGTTTAGCTTTGCGCTCACTAACCACACTATCCATGCATGTATCATTGTTTACTTTTTGTCATAAACATTTAGTAATGTTTATATTTTGTTTATATTTTCTTAATGTGTCCTATTTATTTCCATCACATCATGATTCTTTATTAACCCTAAAGGCGCATTGAGGAGAACAAAACCGCTCGGTTAAACTATATTACAAGAGACAATAAACATTGTACAGTTTGCATTTGTAATCTTTGTTACTTCTTCACATGAGGGGCTGATTGCAGACATATTAGATTAATCCTACACCAAATCGTTTTACAACTTCAGTCAAAAAGAGGTACGGTTTGCGCAAATATCCTAAAGAATGAACTGCGGGTAATTGAGAAACATCGACATGTTTTATAATAAAGGTGGTGGTTGCTGTAGTGGTGGTGGTTGTGTTGGTGGTGGAGTCGACATACCACTAAGATACTTAAAAAGCTTTGTTTATTCAGTTAATATCAGATTTATTTGATAATATTGTATAAGCAAAATATCATAAACGAATATATTGAGCATAATTTCACCAATAATTGTTGTCGTCCTTACTATCTGGTTACTCAACAGTATTCTGTACAACATGTAATTATATATATTTGGACGAGGACCTCTTGATAAACAAAACTGGACGAGCCATTAGGCGACTCTACTATACTATGGTTTGACCAGTTCATTATGAGTCTAATTACATCCGGTATTTTAACGTTTATACCTATTATGTTCACTTTCTCCTTAATGTTGTGAACTTTGCAAACAATACTAAAACACGTATGATTACGTGATGTAATGTTGAAAGCTGAACTGTTCAAATAGGGTCACATGGTACAAATATAGCAAAATGAAACAGTTACCGTAGATAAAACAAAACAAAAAAAGGACTGTACTTTTGGCATACAAATCCTTTCTGCAATTAGCTTGTTTTATCATTATGAAGCCTATGTCCTTTTTACTTTATGTTGATTGGGATTATTTTTTTGGTTTTATTGGGGTTTAGCGTCAGTTTTAACAGCTAAGGTCATATCCCGGTGGTCAGTCCACCTAACCAGTTTTCTTGGGTATCCAACCAGTTTACTAACCAATTTCTCCGCAAGTGACTGACTACTTCCTCACTTGCTTCTGAGGTAAGGGACAGATGTTTTATGTTGTATAACGGCGAATCTGGTTATAAAGATGAATTGTTCGCTGTCATTCAAGTAACGCATTTCATTTGCGTTGCAAATAATATACGATATTGCATAAACAACTTAAAATTCCTTTTACTTTAATTTCGATGTCAGAAGTCATTACTTGTTCCTTTCGCGTATGTAAACTTACATGGACTACATTTATACTAATTTGTAGAATCGTTTTGTTGTAAGCACTTTTTCATACATAAGGTATGATTCTCTGATGATGTTTTATTCTTCTTCTTTACTTAACCGTGCACAATAGCAGGGTGGTTAGCTTTTTACTCAGATATACGCACACGCACTTGCCGCGGACTGATACAATTTTGCGCTCCTGTTGTCGCGCAAAACTATGTAACTTCACTGAAACAATCTCAGCACAATACTGATAACCTATAATTATTACAAATTATATCCTATGTAACTTCGCATTAACCAAATCTTTCGCTCTTTGAAAGTTTCAAACGGTTCAGCAATATACTAACACAACAAAAAGTATACATTTTACACTATCATGCAAAATACCTATACATTATATAGACTCGTTCTGTCTTACGATAAATCATCATATTGTATTTTTTTTAATGCATTAGCAAATTGATAAGCCTTTTCAGGTATACAAAAAATACTGAATTTCTAGTTTCATTTTCCAAGATAAAATACTAGTATACTAAAATACCATGATTTAGAAATATAATACAACTATGTTTAAAACGAGCATTCCTTTTCAGGAAATAAAAAACTACGTCATGAACTGGATGTTACATCCACTAAATACAAAGTTCAAAATATTTTCGTTCTCTCTCTCTTTTCACGAATGTGACTGATTTTGTGATGAGACGCCTTGAGTATGCGCTACTTATAGAATGCCTAGAAATAAGGTTCATCAAATTATCAGTTGATAATTATCAAAATTATATGTACCTGTCAAAATATAAAAACGTAAACTGTGTAGGTATTTAAAAAATTAAGAAATTATAATATTATAACGTAAAAAGACACTTTCAATTTGTGATTAAGTTGAACTGAATGGAATGAATTAACTGTGGTATTAAAACCAACACGATCATTAAACTTTAACATTGTTTTCTTTATCGTTCAGCAAGTTTAGTTCTTGCTGTTTTATACTGAACACAGTGGAGGAGGTTGGGTAAACACCAAACATGTTGTAATACAATAAGTCCTTAAATGTCCTCTTGGCGTACTTGAACTTTTTCGCGTGGAATTCATCCCACTTCTCTTCTTCTGACGGTCCCCAAGATTCTAAAGGCTTAATGTAATGCTTTAGTCTCTGGAATAAGAGCAGACGACAATACGAAAAATGAATGGTATAAGAATTGTAAGCACTATGTGTCGTATTATCGCCTTCAGTTTTATCGGGTTCGAATCGAAGTTCTGTCATTGGACAGCCACTTTCGTTAAACGTGCTCGTATTCATTCGAGAGTCAGAACATTTTAACATTCATTAACGGCTGGGTGTATCTTGAATAATTGTTTTTTACCCTATTAAAACATAGCATGTGTTTAACATATTATTATTTCTATTGTTGTTGATGATGATGGTGCCATACCTGTGAAAATGTTCCTTCTGGTTTACGAAGTATATACAGAGCTTGTAAGATGAATGGTAGCATTATGACACCAACAAATACCCATCCAAATGCCCGTGCTAATGTTGGATAAGAGTAGGCCCCGTACTTAGGAGGTATGTATTCTACAATGCTTGTGAAGAATATAACCTGAAAGACATAAATTTACTCTTTCTTATATCTTGATTAACACTTATCTTTGTTCAAGGACAGCGTATTACAACAACAAATAGTACATGTAATAAATTACCCGTTTACCTCATGTAATCACCATAGTGTATGTGTGATAAATTGTCCGTTTACTTCCTGTAATTACCATAGTGTATGTGTGATAAATTGCCCGTTTACTTCCTGTAATTACCATACTGTATGTGTGATAAATTGCCCGTTTACTTCCTGTAATCACCATAGTGTGTGTGTGTGATAAATTGCCCGTTTACTTCCTGTAATCACCATAGTGTGTGTGTGTGATAAATTGCCCGTTTACTTCCTGTAATCACCATAGTGTGTGTGTGTGATAAATTGCCCGTTTACTTCCTGTAATCAACACAGTGTATGTGTGATAAATTGTCTACTTCCTGTAACCAATAAAAGTGAAAGTGTAACAAATTGCTCTCTACTTCCTGTAAACAAATATAGTTAAGTTGTAATAAATAACCGTTTCTTTACCAGACCGCTGATTCAGAATGTGAATTAAAATTTCTAGTTACTAACTGTTACCATACATTGTGAATATGTAAGAAATTGCTCGCATGCTTACTATAACAACGAATGGCGAAACAAAGGCTATCCCGATTCTGAGTAAGGCAGGTATTGGTCGGCCAATCATCATATGAACGTCGTCACTAAACCGGTCCATTCCTTTAAAACAAAATGTAGTTTAAGTGACTTTTTAGCCAATCTGTTTGAGAGGGATGCATAATCCGGCTTTCAATAAGACAATGAATAAATATTTCAATTCTTTTTTTTTTCTTTTCTTTCTGCAGGTAAGATAGAGTTTTTACGGAATTAATTTCTGTAATCATTTCATTACCGTATTTTACAAAAACGTAATGTTTACAGATGAATTTCATAGACTTTGTCAAGTAGGGTTGTATAACACACATATCAATAAGCTCGCGTCAAAATGAGTTAAAATTAGTTATATGAACATGATACAAAAAGTAAATGTTGTTTTACTTATAATTAAATACTTGCTCTCTACTTATTGCGCCTTTTTTCGAGAAGTCATCTTTATTACTTAGGCAACAAAACAGCGCTCTACTCGCACAAAACCAACCAATAAGACTACTTTAACAAAGCAACAGCAATTAACCTTCTCCACTTCTAACGGAAAAAACAACCAATATAGACTACTTTAAAAAAGAAACAACAATTAACACCCTCCACTACTTACGGTATAAACAACCAATAAAGACTAGTTTAAAGAAAGAAACAACAATTAAATCCCTCCACTACTTAAGGTATAACAAACCAATAAAGAATACGTAAACACAGCAACCATAATTATACGCCCTAAATTTCTAACGGTATAACAAACCAACAACGAATATTTAAAGAATGCAACAACAATTTATACTCTTCACTACTTACGGTATAAAAAGCAGTAACAACTACTTTAACAAAGCAACATTATTAACCCACCCCACTACAAACAGTAACACCAACCAATAACTACTACTTTAACAAAACAAAACAAAAACAATTAACCCCCTCCACTTCTGACGGTATAAAAAACCAGTCACAAATATTTAAAGAAAGCAACAACAATTTATACCGTCCATTACTTACGGTATAACAAACCAATAAGGAATCCTTGAACAAAGCAACAATTATTATACCTCCTCAACTTTAAACGGTATAACAAACCAATAACGAATATTTAAAGAAAGCGTAACACTCAACTACTTACGGTATAATTAACCAATAACGACAACTTTAACGAAACAACAATTATCAACCCCCTCCACTTATTACAGTATAACAAACCAATAACGACTACTTTAACACAGCAACAATAATTAACCCCTCCACTTCTAACAGTAAAATCAACTAATAACAACAACTTTAATAAAGCAACAACAATTTACCCCTTCCACTTCTTACGGCATAACAAACCCATAAAGAATACTTAAACAAAGCAACAACAATTAACTCCATCCATTTCTAAAAATATAACAACTTCTAACGGCTACTTTAACAAAGCAACAACAATTAACCCCCTCAACTTCTAACAGTATAACTACATTAACAAAGTAACAACAAGTAACACCCTCCATTCTAACAATTTAACAAACCAATAACCTCTACTTAAACAAAGCAACAACAATTAAACACCTCTACTTCTAACGGTATAACCAACCAATAACGACTACTTTAACAAAGCAAAAACAATTAACCCCCTTCAATTCTAACGGTATATCAAATCAAAAAACGACTAATTTAACAAAGCAACAACAATTTACACCATCCGACACTTACGGTATTACTAACCAATAACGACTACTTAAACAAAGCAACAACATTTTATCCTTTCAAATACTTACGGTATAACCAACCAATAACGACTACTTCAACAAAGCAACAACACATAAGCCCTCCACTTCTAACGGTATAACCAACCCCTAACGACTATTTTAACAATTCAATTCAATTTCATTTCAATTTAAGTTTATTGCATAAACTTTTGCATGTTTTTTTGGCAAAACAACATATGGCAAGTCAAAATTTACAGAAAAATATGAATAAAATATTATACATGTACACAATTAAGAATAAAGTTTAATATAAGACTAGGCATTATAAAGGTTCGTCTGAGTTCCGTGTAATATGGACATACAAGTACAAAATGATACTCTGATTCTATATGGTTCGAATTGCAGTTTCTACATAGTCTATTTGCTCTAGGAACATTTCTATATCGACCTTCCTCTATTTGTAATTTATGTGAAGAACATCGTAATCTATGACAATCATTTTCTACAGCAACAAGATAGGGTTCAAAATTAAAATTAGTTTTGAAGCGTTTATAACATTCAAGTTTCCTAGACTCTTCTATATTAGAACACCACTGTTTCGAATATTGATCATATATTCTCTGTTCAATAGCTTTAATATGTACATTTGCTAAATTAGCACAATTCCATAAATTACCAAATCCAAGTTCAGTTAACAGACTTTTTACATTAATAGCACATTTGTTTAATAATGAATTAGTTGTTTCTATTTCTTAACATAAACAATTTGTATTGTATACTATCGGGATTTTTACATAACTTATACCAGTACTTAATTATTCTAGTTTTTCGTACAACACTTAATGGAAAAACATCCAAATTCACCATAAATGGCATAACTAGATGTTTGCTGTTTAACCAATAATACTTGTTTAAAAAACAAGTAACAAAGCAACAACAATTGGTTCCCTCCACTACTTACGGTATAACTAACCAATAATGTCTACTTTAACAAAACAACAACAATTAATCCCCTCCACTTCTAACGGTATAACCAACTAATAACGACTACTTTTACAAAGTGACAACAATTAACCGCCTCCACTACTTACGGTGTAACTAACCAATAATTTCGACTTTATCAAAACAACAACAATTATTCCCCTCCACTTCTAACGGTAGAACAAATCAATTATGTCAACCTTAACAAAGCAAAAACAATTAAATTCCACAACTTTTAACGGTATAATTAACCAATAATGTTCACTTTAACAAAGCAACAACAATTAACCCCTCCACCTCTAACGGTATAACCAACAAATAACGACTACTTAAACTAAGCTAGAACAATTTACACCCTCCGATACTTACGTTATTACTAACCAATAACGACTACTTAAACAATGGAAAAACCGTTTATCCTCTCCACTACTAACGGTATAACTAACTAATAACGATTATTATAACAGAGCAAAAAAAATTACACCCTCCCACTTCTTACGGTAAAACCAACCGATAATGACTACTTTAACAAATCTACAACAATTAACCCCCTCCACTTCTTACGGTATAACTAATCAATAACGACTACTGAAACAAAACAACAACAATTTATCCTTTCAAATACTAACAGTATAACCAACCAATTACGACTATTTTAACAGAGCAAAAAAATTACACCCATTTCTTACAGTTAAACCAACCAATATTGACTACTTGAACAAAGCAACAACAATTTACCGACTGCACCACTTACCGTATTACCATCCAATAACCAGTTAACGACTACTTCAACACAGACGACAATTTACCCCTCCACTTATTATTGAATAATCAAATTATTACGACTCTTTCCATAAAGGAGACAATTTACCTTTCCGACTTCTTACCATATAACCAATCAATAACAGCTACTACCATAAAAGTGACGATTTACCCCTCCACTACTTACCGTGTAACCACTCAAAAATGATTACCCCAATAAAGGTGAAAATCTCATTCTTCACTTTTTACCTTATTACCAACCAATATCGACTCTTTTAATAAAGGAGACAATTTACCCTCTCTACTTCTGACCGTATAGCCAACCAATAACCACTACTTCAACAAAACAATAACAATTTATCTTATTCAGTACTTACCGTATAGCCAACCAATAACGACTACTTCAACAAAGGCGACAATCGGCCCAAACCACGCTCCACCATACCAGTCAAGCCACAAGAATATGTAGGCACCAGCCTTAAATACAGAAATATGTTCACTGTATTTTTTAAGAGAAATAAAGTTCAGACTAGAAAAAAAGTTTACTAATATCGAAATCATTATAATAATAATAATAATAATAATAATAATATTGAAATCTGTAGACAGATGTACAAAGACAGATAACATGAAAGTATAAAAATTAACCCGGTACAATGGACCCACATGTGACTATAAACATGCTAAAATCATAATAATGTGGAAAACGTGTTACTGACATGACGTCAGAGATAATATAATATAGCATAAAAAGTAAAGCTCTTACTGAATTTAAACTTTATTAAATAAAAACAAGTTAAGGTCTTTATCTTCTTTACAATAATTTTTGTGAACATCGCCAGTGCTTCCATTACCATTCTGAAAAATATTTATATGTTAAAGTAGTGTGCGGGCCAAACGCAAAAAATAGGAGTTTGATCAATAACATATACAAATATAAAATAACTCACCCCTGTGCAGAGAAACAGAGACATTACAAACATAAGAAAGCTGACGGCGATCAATGTATAGATGCGGAAACCAGCCTTTGCCTTCGGGAATACATCACCTATCAACTGCATGATCATGTCAAGCGGAATGAGCTGTAAAATAACGTTTCCATTAGATAAATACACTACATCTCATCATCATCGTCTTTACTGTTATGACCTTAACCATTATATTGTCCAATTTGTTTTTTTTTTTACAATCATGTACTTCATCATTATTTTCTTCAAATTTAATCTTGTAACTAATAATAACAATTCGTGATAGTATCATGACCTTAATCATCATATTATCCAAAATTAATTTTGTTACTTTTATCAACTTAGTCATCATTCTCTCCAAATTTAATTTTGTTACTATAATAATTTTAATTAATCATCATTTTCTTCAAATATTATTGTGTTACTATAATGTTATTGATAAGTCACCATTTTCTCCAAAATTAATTTTGATAATATTATGATCATTATTATCATTTTCTTCAAATTTGGTTTTGTAGGTGTGACTGTAGTAGAATAAGTGACATCAGCAGTGTAATCACCAAAATAATCATAAACAACATAAAAATCATGACAATTACAACAAAAATATTGGTACCATAATCATTAACATCATAATTATCATTTATTTCTACCTCCTCCTCCTCATCATCATCATCATCCGTTTTTATCACTTCAATAAATCAATGCTACGTTAATGCTTCTCTGAAAGACCATTTAGTTTGCCGTATAATGATAATATCCTTGAATAAAAAATATCGCTTCAAAACTTCGTGGGTTACGCCAAGTTATATCTAGTATTACAAGGGGGCCATATGCCCAAAAGCGCTCATCTGATGACTGACTGTTATTTGTGTGAAAGCGGTGAATGCCAAATATCTAAGCTCTAGCCTTTGCAATGTCAGAGAAGAAGATTTTTTAAAAGTTTTTACTATATGTATATATGGAAAATCTATGACCCCCGAGGCAGGGCCAATGCTACAATTTGAACAAAATTGGTAGAGGTTTACTACACAATGTTTCGTGTCAAATATCTAAGCTCTAGCCTTTGCAGGTTTAAAGGACTAGATTTTTTTAAGTTTTGACTATATGTATATAAGGAAAACCAATGACACCCCCAACCCACCACTTGGGCGGGACCAGTTTTGATCCTAAGGCTATAATTTGAACAATCTTTTTAGAGGCCAACTACACAATGTTTTATGCCAAATGTCTAAGCTCTAGGCTTTGCAATTTCACAGTAGAATATTTTTAAAGGTTGTACTATATACAGGAAATGGAAAACCCATGACCCCCAGGGCGTGGCCAATTTTAAGACTAGAGGCATAATTTGAACAACTTTGGTAGAACACCTATTGATGATGTCATATATTAAATATCAAAGCTCTTGGCCTTGTATTCTCAGACGAGAAGATTTTTTAAATTTGCATTTTTTAAACATTTGTTTATGCCCTGTGACCTACTTATGCAACGGACCGGAACCATTTGAACAACTTTGATAGTAGACCACACAAGTACCATTCCTGTGAAGGTTTAGTTAATGTGCAGTCATTGGTTTCAGAGGAGAGTTTGTTTTAAGAAATTGTTGACGACGGACGATGCACGACGCACGACGACGGTGACGGACGGAGGGGGTCACAAAAGCTCATCATGAGCACGTTGTGCTCAGGTGAACTAAAAGATGAGAAGCAGAACTGTCCAAAAGATGATACTAAACCTTAACTCACTTGTGAATCTACCCCTGTCAGTAGAATGGACACCAAAAAGAAACCTGTCCAAACTTGTGGCACTGGAAGTGAAGTCAATGCTGTGACATAAGCAACCATGCCAGTCGCCATTCCTATAATACATGCATATAATATATATAGATTTTTTTAACATTTTTTTTTCTGTTTTAAGGTCACTGTTTAGTTGAATTTGAGCAAACTAGCAATGGAAATCCAAATGTTTATAGAGAACAATACTGTAAAACATCTTTAGGTTCTTATATGTTCTTCTCCATGACGAATTCACTGAAACGTGTTTATTCTTAAGCACGTTTATTTCTAGATTTCTAAAAGAAAAAAAATACATACAAAAATGCAACACTGTCAGGAGATTGTTTTTTCTAATCAAAACAAAGACCTCATAGAAAAAAAGACGTTTTGATTTAAGATTTTAATTTCACAACTTGTCTTGTTGTTACCTTTGGGTCCTATAAATAGACAAAATAATGAAAATATCAAATCTTAACGGTACGTAACCTAAATTCACTTAGTTAATGAACGGACAATAATTTCATCAAACTTGTGAGAAGGCATTTGCCTCAGCTACGATTCAAACCAGAATTGAAACATAGTTTGTTCAAAAAGGTTTCAAGCCAGAGAAAGAAAACCAACCGTCATTACATTGATCTATTCTAAAAATAATAGCAAATAAACCCGAAAGACTCAACTCCTGTTTGTAGTTTGCTTGTGTGTTTGTGTTTGCGTATTACAGAGTGAAAATAATATTTCTGAAATGTAAATCATCTCTTTATGGAACTTCGAAATGTCACCATAAACTCTGAATAGATTCATATCATTTATCTTTATTTATCAGCAAATTTCTCTCAAACTGTTTAACGTTAAAAAATGCAAACACTATAATATGTAGAAATCTACTTTTTTTCGGGAGCCATAAGTAAAGTAAAAAAGGAGGACTATGATGGCTCTTAATCAATCCCCTGAGTACATATGTAGGGGGTCTGCCGTTGAGCAAACATCAGAAAAAGAATATGGTTTCTAGAATTGCAGAGTTTTAAAGATTTTAAATTTTATACAAAACTGAACCCCGAGGCGGGGCCAATTATGACCCACATCATTTGAACAAACGTGGTACACATCGACTTGACAATGCTACATATAAAATATCTAAGCTCTAGGGCATACAGTTTCGGAGGATAAGATTTTTCTCCACACAAATCAATTTTGAACCTAGGGAATGAATTTTAACAATATTTGTAAAGGATCGACAGTACAGTGCTACATAGCAAAACTGCAAGATCTTGAGCTTTCGGTGAAAGACGATTTTCAAGGATTTAATATTTTACTCAAATAGGACCCCTCAGGCCCGGCCAATTTTGACCTAAGGGACATAATTAAAAGACATGTTATAAAGGTCTTCTAGAAAATGCATCATACAGAGCTCTAGGGCCTTACAGTTTCAGAAATGAATATCCTTTAAGTCTTCCCTATAAACATGATAAAAGCCTATGTAAAATCAAGTGATCTAAGGAGGAAGGGCTATTACTGACACAAGGGGCATAATTTGAACACTTTTAGTAGAATACCTCTAGATGCACCAGTTTTCAAGATCGATGCCTTGTGGTTTTAGAAATAAGGTTTTAATAGTTGTTTTCCTTTATGTTGCCAAAGCAACCGGATTTCTTGAATTCATTATAAATAATTCTTTGTTTTGACTTTCGTAGAGCTTTGTATGGGGAATGTCAAGTTTCATTAACTTTAAGCAATTGAGAAGATGCTGTTTAAAGGTAAAATTGGACCACAAAAACGCGCGAGGCACAGCTCATGACGCACGTCAGACACAGGGTGATCACAAAACTCGCCTTGTGCATATACTCAGGTGATCTCAGACTGATGAAAACCTTCTTTATGTCTGGCAACCTTTAGGCAATTTTGATAGAAGGCTATTTAAGAAATATTCTTTTTAAAATGAAGTGCAAAACAGACCTTACGATTCAAACAGAAATGTCATTTACACTTTTTCTGTTTTAAGCTTTTGTGCCCTTAAATAAAAGGGTGCAAAACTCTTTGAACATTTAAGGAACATGTCTGTAAAGTTTCGTGAAAAAATGACCTACCGGTTTGAAGCAAAATGTTGATTTTAAGCTAAGACTATTATTTTGTGTAACAATGTCGAACCATTTGGGCAATTGTTGTTGGGAGATTTATAACATTTCTGTGAATATTCGAGATGAACAAGATTTTGCAATTCAAGAGAAAATGCCATTTGTATATTTTTTCTGTTTTAGCTCAGGTGACTCCTATGTGCAATGCATCAAAACATTCTGAGAAATTTGAGAAAGGGAAATATTAGAAATATGCTTTGCAAAAATAACCTTGGCATTAAGAAGGAAAGTCGTTTTTTGACTCATAAATGCAAAGGAATGAAACTGTTAACTATTTTTTAAACTGGCTATGCAAGGAAAATATCTTTAAACAATAATGGAAAATGGCTCAGCGGTTTGTGAGGAGATGTCATTTGAAGCCAAATATTGACGAAAACATACTTTAAGTTCTAGCGGCAACTCTTATTTGATCAATTTAAATAAAGATTGATATAAGGAACGTTTCTCTGAAATTTGGTGGAACTATGTGGTTTAGGAGGAAATGTCGTTTGAATTGTTTTCTACTTTAGCCTTTGCAGCCCTTATGTGCACTGGAGCGGAACAGTTATAACAATGACAAAAATAGGTCGTGTAAGTTAAAAAAATTCAAGTTTAGTGAAAACTGGCCTAGCAGATCTGGAGAAGATCGTCATTTGAAATAAAATGTTAACGACGGACGAGGGACGCCGAACACCAGATTATCCCAATAGCTCACCATGAACGTTGCGCTACATTGAGCCAAAACTTAACGATCTTTTTTTATGAATACTCCTCAATCTTACCTGCATTTATTACCTCTGTAACGTGAACTCCGTATGAATGTGCCATATTTCCCAGGACACAGAAGCAAACCATGCCGCTAAATACAGCCATAACCATGTCTATGAAGGGTAGAAGAATCGACGCTCTGAAAAAAAGTTTAACGTTTTTTTCATTGAGACAGTATGTTGTTTGTAAATATGTAGCTATATTTGTCCCCGTGATTTACCCAGAAACACGAAAATTTACAATAACTATCATTGTTCTTTAATGCTGATTGTTATTTGCTATCTTTCGTTAGGTGCATAACGCTTTAGGTATGACATAGATAAACATACCACGGATGATATTCGTAAAACTCACGCAGCATTTGCCAAACTGTAAAGTATAAGCGGACATGAATACAGTCAGTATCTAATCAGAAAATGACGCGTTTATAAAGCTTGCATCGACTACACAAGCTTTAGTGTTTCAAACTTTAGAAAAATCACAGAAAAGATATTGAGCGAGAAGCCCGTTGAGAGTACTTGTAAACAAGATGACCTACATTTGTTCTTTTCGTTATTAGCCATTGTTTGTAAGTGCATTTGAAGTTTGTATACCTAAGACTATTTTCTTTGAAATCTGCATGAGACCCGAGCAAAACAATAGCTCCCCAGCCAAACGCTAAGGTGTAAAAGGCCATCAGTGTTGCTTCAATCCATACCTACAATGCATGAAACATATAAAAATCAACTACTGCTTAACCAACGCTTTTTGAAGGTGTTTATGTATGACAACTAACAAACATAGTTATCACAAGTATTACAAGACCTTTTGTCATTATCATAAAACAAGACTCTTAAAAGCATTTTAAATTCAGTTGGTTCGCACTCTTTAGTTCCCGGGCATGTCTGAGAGGGAACTGGTAAATTCGCAAAAATCATTTCATTGTTCTTCGATACTGTTGTCCAGTTCTATGAACTTAATTTACGAATAATTCGATTCATTCCAGCATAAGGTTTGAAATCAAATTGATCAAGGCAGAAATATTAGTCATAAAATATACAACAAATCAACTAAATACCTCAGTTTGAACATCCATCAATGGGTTTATCTGATTAATTGAAAATTGAAATAGTTTTTAAAAAGATAAATCAGTTTTTTTTTCACTCAGAGTAGGAAAATACCCATCCCTCTGAAAAACGAATGATCTGAGTTAACTTTCTTCTTACTTTTTTTCTGTATTATTATCTTATGTTTTATTTTTCATGCAAGGACTTTCTGCAATATTTACCTCGTCACTGATTGTTACTGACTGTTGTCGCGAGATCTTTATCTGATTGATATTGTGTGCATGAATACATTCCTGTTGTATTTATGTTCGTGAAGACATACGGTTAGATCGCTACGATCTGGGTCATTACGGTCAGGTAGCTACGGTTAAGCCTCTACAGGTATGCCGCTAGACCACCGGGCTGCGATCTTCACGATAATATAATCTTTGTTTTTTTGTTTGTTTTTTTTAATCTTTTTTTCTCCACTCAGACAGTTGTTTAGCAGTCAGTCATAAAAATTATAGGGCTATAGCCTACTTTTTTTATTTTAACAGGAAGGCAGCGAGACTCCTATTATTCGATAAAAGAAGGAAATGTTTGATGAAAAACAATAAAAATACAACTAGTTTGTGATGAAAGAAAATATAATCTTGGTTTTCTGAATAACGCCGAATAAATACAATAAATGACAAACATTGATTTTAATTATCGATTCATGTTGGAAATTGAAAGATAGTTTACACCCGTATTATATTCACAACGAATATTGCCAACCGTTTCAGAATTTTGATAAACAAGATAGAGTCATCTGTATACTCGTTGATATGTTGTATATGCCATTACCCTTGCTCTTAATATTTTATCAAAGTCCGGATAGAAGAAATAGTAGATACCATCACCAGACCCCGGTAACATCACAGACCTGATGAAGATGGCTACAGTCATAAAAAACGGCACTGTTGCTGTTACATAAATCACCTGGAAGGGGAAAAAACATAGGAAGCCTAGTTATAATAGCGACTTAGCGGCCTGGCAAATTAACTGTATAATAAGTATTTAACGTAGCAGAATATAGAGGATATTTGTTTGTTTTTGTGGAAGATGAGAATTTATTTCATCGAGTGAACACCATATGTGATATTTTCACGAGTGGCGCAGCCACGAGTGAAAATATCAACATATGGTGTTCACGAGATGAAATAAATTCCCATCTTCCACTAAAAAACAAACAAATTTTCTTTTTATTTTATGCCAACACGTCAAAAATGGGTTTTTTAATGATATTTTTAATCAGGGCCTTCAATAAATTCCCCATGGTTAGCCCCAAATCAGTTAATGCGTACTTTGGTTACTCCGCACCAAAAAAAAGTGCAGACAATCTCCAATACATATGATAACTTTAGTTCTGCTGAAATAAAGTGAATACACTTTCATTAAATAACATTTATTTTTGTCTACACAGTTTATCAATATTTATTGAATTTTTGCCATACATACTTTAATTATAAAAGCGGATTAATACCGAGTAATATTCAATAAATTGAACTGAAAGTCGGCCATATTGGATATTGTCCATGTGAGTTATGTAAACAAATCAGACATTTTAAATAATTTATGGCGAATTTCATCATTGTTCACAACTAGTTAGGCTCAGGAATTCAATATTAAAATTGGATTTAACAAGGTAAATAAATTTCACTCGCTGTCACAGTCTGAAATACAGCGGATTCTCTTGAGGTGGGGAAATTCCTGAAGTTTCATCAAGCAGTAGTTCCGGCACAAAAAGTGTATTATCAAAATGGTAATTAACTGATTCAAAACAGTGTATTATCACTTTTATCTCACTGATATTTCCCTATATTTCATTGGTAGGCATAAAATAAAAAACAATTAGGAATGGCTGGAAGCGAAACACTCTTCATTATTTACAGATATAATTGTCTTTTGAAGAAATCTCTAATTTATAATCTAATTTATAGACATACCTGTCTTTGCAAATGACTACACAAAATATTGCTATTGGTCTATCTTGCAGTAGGCTCTACACAATTTACATATATTGCTTTCTTTTATGTAAGACTCTAAATAATTTATAGATGTAACTGTCTTGTGGAAGACTCTACATAATTATGTTACGCACATTACTGTCTTTTGTGGCAAACTCTAAATACTTTATACATATAAACTATCTTTGTATGGAAGACTCTCAATAATTTATACATATAACTGTCTTTTTATGGAAGACTCTCCATAATTTATACATATAACTATCTTTTTATGGAAGACTCTTCATAATTTATACATATAACTGTCTTTTTATGGAAGACTCTCCATAATTTATACATATAACTGTCTTTTTATGGAAGACTCTCCATAATTTATACATATAACTATCTTTTTATGGAAGACTCTCCATAATTTATACATATAACTGTCTTTTTATGGAAGACTCTCCATAATTTATACATATAACTGTCTTTTTATGGAAGACTCTCAATAATTTATACATATAACTATCTTTTTATGGAAGACTCTCCATAATTTATACAAAGAACTATCTTTTTATGGAGGGTTCTCCATAATTTATACATATAACTGTCCTTTTATGGAAGACTCTCCATAATTTATACATAGAACTATCTTTTTATGGAAGCTTTTCCATAATTTATACAGACTGTCACAAAATTACCACTGCTCAATGGAGGGATGGACAATTAAATTTAGGGTTATAGCAAAATGCACAAATAATGCCAATACTACAATGTAGTTTACATTTAATGAATCACTAATCTATAGTTTACACAAAAAATACACAAAAAATCATGTTTTTACCTATAAAGGAAAAGGAGTAAAGGGAAAGAGAGGAAAGAACAGACAGTAAAAGGGATTGAAATCAAATTTCTGCGGCTCATGTATTAAGTACTTATACAATTTGTAAAATAATGAAATCATAGAAATACAGCATTTTTTGTTTGAGAATTAAGTTCAGTTTTCACTGAAATAATTGAAGCACAAAAAAAGAACTCTGACTGTCTTATACATGTGTATGACAAAATAACAAAACAAAATCAGAACGTCGTATGGTTTCTAAATAATGAGTACAGGTTGTCTACAGCATTAATGTTTGTTATTGTTGTTCTTCTCTATGTACACCACCCGCTTAGTAACACATCTATCACTTCTCTTGATACTTTCGCTGTTTACATCACAACCAGTAATAAAAAAACCAAAAGAATATGGATCTAAAATAAATGAGAACTGATTTTGCCCACAGTTCATTAAACCAGGTTAGTGCTACTTATTTAAGGGAAAAAAATAACTATCTACTTATTAGTGCTAAACAAAGTAAAGCTCTATATAAAAAAACAAATATTATGAACATAGAAAATTGACAAGAAAGGGATTATAGTTCAATTCATTATAAAATATCTGTACCGCTAGCCTACAAACAATCAGACAAGGTATAGCACTTAAATGGAGAACATAAAAAGTATTTATATTAAAAAGCTGAATAGATTTATGTCAATCTTAAAATAAGACACTTGTACAAAACTAGTTTAAATGGTCCTACCTTAGCCATTTTCTTTCAAAGCCCCAAATAAAATTCCAGTTTCTTAACCAAACAATGTGGTTTCTAACACCCACGTTCCAACGATGTGGAATCACAGAATTTGTAATAATGGCATAAAATTTGGCTACTGCGATGTGTTTACTGAAATCTTGCCATCAGTGTGGCACAACAAAACTTCTCCCGTCAAGCACAAAGCACCCTTTCGCTTTCGGTTCTAGAATTCTTCTGCTGAACTCACACTCAATCTCACTCTCACTTGACCTTAAATTCCCCTTTTTAAGAACAATATTAGCTGATTAGACTAGAATCTGTGTTTGTCTTGATAGCATTTACACTATGAACACTCACTCACACTCTCTCATATCTGTCGACTGTAAACAGATTATTTCAAATAACCTTTGTACACTAACAATATTACCATGGCTACAAGCTTTGAAGCTGACCAGATGAAATTTATAATAATACCAAAGTTTAAACTAGAGATACATAATCTACATGAATATATACAATAGAAAGCATGCAGCCCTTTTTCCTGTCATATATAACTGTCTTTTTAGGGAAGATTCCTCCAAATTATACAAATAACTTTCTTTTGAGGTAAACTTTTACAATTTATACATATAGCTGAGATTTAACTGAACACTGAAAAGAGTTAATAGGTATTTCGTTTTTGTGGAATACTCTGCAGAATATTATGTACTTATTGTCTTACCTTTTCAATAGACTTTATACTTTTGACACTGCAAAGAAGTATGACTACCCTAAACAGGAACATGTAAAGAAAATATCTCCAGATAACCGGAGATAAATCTGAAACTCCTGTTGAAAGTTGTAGAACTTGATATCTGAAATAGGAAATGACGACAAATTAACTCTTATGCTTGAATAATATGCCATTATAATTATATTCTGTACTAAATAATGACATTTGACCTCTAAGTGTGACCTTAATCTTTGTAATACCGAGCTGGTTTACACGCACGACACAACGCCTCATCAAGGCGAACATTTGTGCCTAATAATTTTGGAATTCCGCCAAACTAAACTCCACGCAACGGTTTCTTCCCTTTCAGAATTTTTTGCAAATGATTATTGTTTTTATATCTTCCAGACGTAAAATAGATGTAACTTATATTATAACTAAGCAAAGTAAGAGAAAAACAATCTTTAAAACAAGTTCATACATGTATATACAGCCGGGATTTGGCTAAAATTAACCCTTGCCAGCAGTGATCTTTAAGAATTATGAAGGGAAGATCCCTGCCTAGGACATTGCCCGTAAACAAGACCAAGTTACAGCCCGGTCAAGCAGAATTGTAGCCAATTTTGACCTTAACCTTTGAGCTTCCGACCTGGTTCATGTCGTCTCACACAGCGTCTCATTAAAGCAAACACTTGCGCCAAGTAATTTTGAAGTATCTTTAGCAAAGGCTAAGTTACAGCCTGGACAATCCAAATTGTGACGTAAATGACGGAATGACGAACGGGCTAATGGTCCCAAAAATTATTAGGGATTACATATTTTACCAATAATATATTCAAACGTTTGCATTGTTGTACTGAAGTTTATTTCAATAACCTACTAGGGTTTGTTCTAAGACTATGTAATTTGCAAATATTGAAATTATTATTAATGTATTAATTATATTCTTATATTTTGCTTGTTAGTCATTTTTAATACGGTAATATAGTAGAGCTAAAACAAGATGCTTACTGCCAAAACTCTTCAACAGCGGTCATAGGAATTCCCTCTGATGCGTTAACTGACCGTGTTATGTTCGTCAAGTTACTTAAAGTTGTTTCTGTAACCAAGTAGGTACTTGCGCTGGTCACGTATTGGCTGAAATTCGACGTATCTTTAGGTAAAGCTTCAGAGGAATCGGCAGCAACTAAAGCCTCGTTTCCGATACATGAAGGCGTGTTCCAGTCGTTAGTGCAGCTGCTCCACGGGATGGGGTTCCGAAAGGCGTAAACCAGAAACTCTATGATCCAACATCTAAATATGCTTGAACCAACCATATAGGCACCGTATGCGACGCTAACAGTGACGCCAATACCTTTAGAATAAGAATAAAATAATGAAGGTAGTGATACATCTTCGACCAATGACAAAAAGAAATCTCGAAAGCTCCATATAAACTGACAAGGATTACACTAACTCCTTTGAATGTTGAGATAATTTCTATGAAATAAATTTGAAAACAAAAACTGCTGAGTCTTCTGTGATATTATGATGGCCTAGAATGATGTAGTTATTTCGTTAAAATGACTGAAATCAGTGTTGTCTATTTGCTTCTGAATAATTTTATCACATGACAGAAGAACTCACCCCTTTTAAAAACACAACCAAACCACAAAACTCGCTAACTCAGGATTAAAAGTCTTGTGCGCAATTCTATCTCTTGATCCGTGTCTTCCTGAGTGAGTGAACTTACCTCTGAACAAAGGACTGATGTCCCACACTTGGTATGGTCCTTTTCCTGAGAACTTCCCAATCGAGTACTCGAGGAAATACATCGGTATACCGCAAATAACTATCATTATCACAAAGGGTATAAGAAAAGCACCTGAAACAGAAAATAAGCTATTATATGAGATAATCAGCTTTCATACTTCAAAGTGGCACATCAAGTAGTTTAGAATGTTGTTATTTTATATCAATAAAAATATGACAGAATGTCTATCAAACCTGCAAATTTACGAAACAATATTTCTATGACAAACCAATTAAATGTTGAAGTTTATTCATCGGTTTTTTGCGTCTGTTGTTGTTGTTTTTGGCGCGCGACGTGCGCGCGCGTGTTTGTGTTTCTATTTTTTTATATACATGTCCGTTGATATACGTGTCGGTCGGAAAAAAAATGTTGTTATAAGAATTGTATAGTTTTTGGGAGTAAAACAGAATAAAAGGAGAAAACTCTTTGCTTTCAATTAGATATGCTATTTTAGAATGATGTAAATACATGTATATTCTTATGAACAAACAGTGCACTTTGCAGAAACAATTTCATGGTTATCTTTTCCTTAAAGCAATAAGAAAAAAATGCCAAATATTTTCGCCTGCAAACTTAGTATAGGTCAATGTGCACCCAGAAGTCGTAAATTATCTGCTTGAACTTTCAATGCCCTTCGCGGTATAAAAAGTATATTTCATCCCGATTTTATCCATGCGGGTGTGTTAATAGCTGATGAAGCATATTCACTTCATTTCTTTATCAAAATCTGAATTTAATATTTAGAATTCAATTACCTGTGACAAAATATTGAAAGTTTATACAGATCTACTTAGTGGTGTGAAAAAATACTCAAACGTATGTACGTAGATATATTCGGAGATGTCAGAAGGCTAAATCATCCAAAATATTTAAATAGAATGATAAGCTGAAGTCAGTCTTCGACACGACAGTTATCAGTTCACCATGGCGACGGCTCTGGTTGTTGTTGTTATTTGTGTCTTTTTTTTCTTTTTTTTAAATGAAAACAACGGAACAATAGTTTTTCTTAAATTTTCACATAAAAATCTGTTAATTTTTTTTTAATAAAAAATCTTGGGATATTCGTAATGTCTTAACAGGTCAATAATATTATTTTACAACTTTTATCTGTCTACATATCGTAAGATTTATGGTTGTGTTCAGTCATTTTAATGTGTTTTCAGTAACTTTGATTAAAGTACTACTAAGTTATCCTAATGATACTAACATCAAATGTAAAATGTGAATGAAACATAAAAAAGTTTATCGTAGATGAAAAAAAACAACATATAAAATGAAGGGCAAACTCGATCATTTAGACTGATAAAAAACCGTAACTACATTTTTTTCCCTTAAAGATTGTTGGTTAAATGATTATAAAAATATACATAGGCCTCTTTGCGAGCTACAATGAAGCTCTTCTATAAATGTCTCAAGATTGTAAGACAAAGGTTTTAGGATAATCTCTTTAATTATAATAGTAAACAAATAAAACATATTTTAAAATGGACAGAAATACTGTTAGTAGTTCATCAGTACATTACAAATTACCAAAACAAAAAAAAGGGGGTACAGTAACTGAGCTCACATGCCACGCCGAAGTTTTATTGGCATGATCACTGCTACTGCCAACTTCCTTTTAGTTCGCTATGAGACAGTTTTTTTTTTAATTAAGAGTACGCAATAAGTACAACACATGACGCAAACTCCTCGCACCGGTTACGTCACGCTTTGCTTCTTTAACCACTACCACCACTATCACGATAGGTTATCATGTGACCAAAACAATCTACTTTGAAATTCGTTATTTTTACAAAATATTCTTTTTTTTTACATTTATTTTTTACCTTTTTGTACATTAAGCATAACAATTAAATGAAAGAAAACTAAAGTGATAGAAATTATGAACATTTAAAATTAAAAGTGAAAAAATAAACTCGGCTCAGTAACGACCGTGGTGGCAGTGGTTTCTGTACTGATCAGGGAAAAACTGCTTTTTGGTCACATTTTTTCATTTTAAAAAAATCGAAATAGTGCGATTTAAAAAAACAATGTTTAATATTAACAATACGGAGAAAAAAAATGTTTATTTTATACAAACATTAGAATCATTTAGATCAATCAATTTGCTCAACAGCGTGAACCATTTCTTTTTTAGAGTTAAGATTCCCAATTTCTTAATATGACTACGATAAGCATTCCCTTTACTCAGTTCAATCTATGGTATAGAAAACTCTGCAAACTAATGTAGTCTGGTTTTACAAAATTAAATATTAAAGGGGCAAAAGAATTATATATTAAATTCTTACCTCCACCGTTCCTGAAAGACAGAAAAGGAAATCTCCAAATATCCGACATCCCGACAGAATATCCGAGTAACGTCATATAAGTACTACATGTAGAAGAAAATTTCACGTTCTTCCGTCCATCTTTTACAAACTTTTCTCCTTCGAACGAATTCTCAAAGTCTGCCTCCGACATTTTCGGTTTTAGTATATGCTTGTTTTTCTTCAAATTGATGTTGTGGGTTTATCCTCCCGAGAATCGAACCTGCAACAGGCGAATACTTATTGTTTTTCTTCAAAATCTTCAATTTGTAATAACTTATTACCAACTTTTCAACTTTCCTCTCTATGTTCACATGCTGTAAAGCGTTAAAAGATACAGACTAGTCTAATCAGCGATTTTCAAAGTCACAAACTGTAAGATAGTTCACATGACTGATGACTTGGTATCTGTCGCCGACAGACCATGTCAAAGTAAAAACAAAAACAAGCCATTTGATAGATAATCATTTTTATGATTACATTTCTTGTATCTGTCAGTAAAACCATTCAAATTCATTACCATGACAACCATTTAAAACGTTTTTATTTGATTATGTCTTTTACCACTTTTTCCTGTATTATTTTCCCGAATTTTACTGCATTGTATAGTCGTAGAGTTTAGTTTAAATTCAGATGAATTTCAAGATGAATTTCATATTCGTTTTACAAAGTTGCGTTGACAAAGGAACAACAGACATATTAGAAATACGTACAGGGATATTGACCATTGTAGCGATAACGTGTATTTCTTATGTCATATTTGAAAAGAAAACATGCGGTCATTATTATTTAAGCATTACAAAAAAGGGAAACATAAAAATAAAATCTTATTGCAGGACAACGAGACTATGTGCATCTAGTATAAAATAAAAATATGTATAATATAAAATATATTACAGGTATGAACCTTCGAGCATTGATTTAAAAAATAGTATTTTAAAGCTTTCTTTTAAGTTATATAAGTGACCCTGAATATTTAAATTATAAATTTGCTCGTATGTGTATGGTACGAAAAACAAAACAAAACAAAACAATACCAAATATCCATTTAAATAAAATAATCATCGAGAAAAAATTTTGATCCTCTCCGACTGAATAAAGCAGATTACTTAGAAAATGATGACAGGTCCAGTACTAAATTAAAGTTAAACTATAAGGGAAGGTATATTTCATTTATGTTCATCTTACAACTAAAAAGTCTCTTTAAACTCTAACTTAAAATATTTCAGAACATTCATTATGTTCAGCATTCAACTTAACTGACATGCAGTGAGTCATTTTGAACACAGAATATAACTTTTATTGAGTGGGGATTGAAAAGATTTTTTTTAACATTTCCTTTCAGCTTTATCAGATTAAGGGAGGCTTTATCTGAAGCAACTTTTTTGGCTGTATGAAAAGCGAACGACCAAGTCATATTAGTTGTGCATGTTGTGCTTTAGTGAATTCAGCTAACGTCAGTCATGCAGAAACGAAGCTATTTTTTACATTTGAATACTTGATAAGTATTGGAAAAAAAATCAAAGATAGCAGCTGAATTAAACTGAATGTTTACTCACATACTTAAACAGAATACTTACAAAGTCTGACAGAATTAAATGTTTAACCAACCGCGCAGAAAATGTGTCGATACAAAAACCGTGAAACGAACGGTACATAGGCCGATAATTCTGTTACAAAATTGGGGCATATTTGCAAAAGAATGTTGATGCTGAGTCGGTTATGCTGTGAGAAATAAATCAATGAGTTACAAGAGCTCTCAAACTATTATACCGCAGAATTAAATGTTTCACCGGAGTTGCAACGCCAATCAGTAAATAAGTAATGTTTAAAGGGACAAAAATGAATTGTAGTATAAATATTTATAAAAGTTTTATCAGTATCAATCTCAACAAATTTCGAAAATGTTCAATTTGCCCTGCCGTGTTTCTTCAGGTTAAAAAAAACATTACCTGTCAATATACTGACGACATAAATCAATACATAACAATGAAATTATATATTTTATATTGTCAAAGGGCTATTATTATTATTATTATTATTATGTCGTTTCCTTGAATAAAAAGTATTGAGATTTGACCAAGGTATAAACCTGAGACAATGATGAAACATTTCGTCGCTATGAAAATGAATATATCGGGTTTGATAATAATCAACATTTTCTTAATAGTTGATCTCTTCATATTATATAAATAAAGTGGGTTCAACACTGCAACAAACAAGGTGTTTCTACGCATATATACATATCCACCATAATATGATTTAAATGGAAGAAGTAGGTCTACTGGTTATTTACTCCAAAGAAAGAAAACTCAGTCAATACATTATTACAAAAAAAAAAAAAACATTGAATCACACTTTCACACTATCCCTTCAATTAAGGGCTAAAAATGTAATCCAGAGTGTCCGTATATCAGGTTTTGTCGCGTGTATCTAATTCGCGTTATTTGCGTCCAAACAAAATGCCAAATTGAGAAGAAATAAAACGCTAATAAAAGCTTTTCGCGATATTCAGTATACAATCACTCCTACCTTCGTTTTTCTCAACCGGTTTCGTAATATGTACACGCGGTAAAATTTGATATTAAACCTAGTGGTAATAGGTGAGTGTTGCAACCATTTTTGAAATAAAAACCATTTTTGAAATAAGAACCAGTTCTGAAATAAATATATACCTGGCAATTATTTCTTTTATAAGTACGGACGGTGTATGAAGAAAGAAGGTTATTTAAAGGTAAAATAATGTAAGTGTGGTCTCATCTTGGTCAGGTCAGCGCCTGGTGACATTAGAATAATGGGGGAATAGCGGGGGTACCAATTTTGACCTGGAGGTCATGATTTGTAAAATCTTTGTACAGGTCAACTAGGCAATGCTATACAGTATATTTCTAAAGTATACGCCTTATGGTTTCTGAGAAGAAGATTTTTAAAGTATTTTTTTTCATATACAAGTCTATATGAAATGATCGGAACCCTGGGTTTGGGCCAGTTCTGACCCCAGGGCCATTAATTATATGATTTTAGTAGAGGTCTACTAGATGATACTACAAATCAAATATTTAAGCTCTAGATCGTGTGACCTCAGACAAGAAGAGTTAAAAAAAAGCTGTTACCTATATAGCTCTATGTAAATTTAAGTGACCCTGTGGGATGATGCTATACATTAAATATTAAAACTCCTGGTCTTGTGATTTCAGACAAGAAGATTTTGAAAGTTTTTCTTTTTCAGTTGTCATGGCAACCAGAGTTATGCATTGAATTTCACTTTAATATGATTTTGAAATCGGACCGTACAAGGATCATTACTGAGAAGTTTGATTCCAATTAGCCCACTGGTATAGGAGGAGATGTTATTCGAAGTTTATTGTGGACGAAAGACAGACGTCGAACAAAAGAACATACTAGAAGCTATACCTGGCCTTTTGGTCAGTTGAACTAAAACGAGAGGTTATTCACACGATTCCAGATAAAACTTGCTCGCACATACTCTTCCGTAGCTTCCTCACATTCTCTCTCTTAGAGTAATCTCCCCTTGCATGATGGAAAACGCCAAATGAGAGGTAGGAATTGCTAACAGTAGCTTCAGTACAATTTAACTTTCCCCAATATCGCAAAATCTGATGTGACAAAAATAACCTGATACACGGTATTTTAACGAACAAAAATCAGTGAAAATGTGTTATATTTTAGGTGTATTGTTCTGTATAATATGTACAATAGAGAGATACATGTTTACGAGTCCTAAGTATCTCGTATTGTGCAGGACAGTGTATACATTATTCTTTTCTATGTATTTTTAATGGTATTTTTTAACCTCTGCACCGTCACCCCTAGTTAAAAAAATGTATAGAAAAGCTAAAGCCTGAAATAATAGTGAAATGTATAACTAACTCGAACTACAATGCTGATGTTGGTAATTCACGAAAACAGTATGCAAAGCAGGTGCACATTTAATATTGTGTGTGCTGCTTTGATTTATAGTTTTTTTTTATCTTTCGGCGAATCCGACAGTCTTATAACCGCAAATTAAAATCACGTCCACATTAAAACAATAAGAACAATACACATACACCTCCTTCTATGCCACTGAACATATGAAACCAATAACAATGGTGTACCGTGTTGTGCAGAAAAAGTAGTGCAGTTATAAAAATCTAGATTCACTATTATTGTCTTTTGTTTATGCAGAGAAACGCATTCTGTGAATTATCAAAATAACACACCGACTATCATGCTAAGTACGATTTACCTGTGTTTAGACAGAACAGATTGAAAAGTGATGATAGTTACAGGGTCATAGAGTTATGCGGATTAAAAATCTATCTGTTATACAAGCGATGCAAAACTTTAGACGCATTTTTATTCTGTTGGTTTGTTTGTTTGTGTGTTTGTTTCAAAGTGGATGCATTAGAAAACATAGCACATGCATATATTGGGGAAAGCAAATCAAGCACGACTTCAAAATAGTTTTATTGTACTGCTAAAAGCAACGGGTTGGCCGGAACACCCTGATGTAATGCGATCGTTAAGGAAGGTCCTTGGAGTAGATTTCTTTAGCCCACAGGAAGTAAATGTATCCATATGATAATAATAATGTATCGGTATTACATAATAATAATAATATCGGTGAGCGAGCAAAAAGACAAATGAAAGAATGATACCTTGGCCCTTTGAATGTAAATGCTAACACGAACATCAACAATTAACATTCTGCTGAATTGAAGACTGTCTTGATTCCAAAATAGAGGAACGACTACAAATGCAAAATGTGTGCCTCGACATAAACATATGCCTTCTTTCCAGCCGACAATTTTCAACGCATTAAAAGCTTTGATTTCTTTCTAAAATACGTTTATTTACACCGTGTATGTACCAATATCATCTCTCCTGAAACTTTGCATACCATCAATGCCATGTAATACAGTGTGCTTATGAATACTGCCCCCAAGTTAAAGGCCGCTCTGAAAGTTGTCTAAGTAACAGTCATAAGCATACAGACACATGGGGCGACTGTGAAGTGTCTTATCAGGAAGACTGTAGTCATTGATCAAGCGATCGAATCCGCGATCCCCGGATTACCAGTCCAGCGCTTTACCACTAGACCACTTATTCACCCCGAGGCATACCTCTGGTATTAATGTGTCCTTATTCTGTAAAATGAGTTCAAACTTCCACATTATGTCCATAAGCACTGCAAACATGTTTTGTGATGATAAGATAAAAAAGCTTTTCATTTATTTTCTGAAAAAAAGCAATAAACCGAACGTATTTTACGTAAAGTGGGCTAATTTTTGACTCGTATCTAAAATCCAATCATCTGACAATCGTACTACACCCATTGACAATCTCACCAAGTTATTTTACAATAAGGTCAACATTTTTTAAATAAACATTATTTTCCTTTTATAAAAAAAAAAAAATGAAGAAAGCCTTAGCTTTTGTGCAAAGGCGTCGTACATCTGATGAAGGAACTTGACATAAAGGTTGTGTCTTTTATCACAAGCAGATCAGTAGTATTAAGGTTATTTTTCTAGACAACACCGGACGCCCACGACGACGTTGATATCAGTTCAGCAAAAAAAGTAACCTAGACTACACGAATAACTGTACTAATGACATTTAGACTTTTTTCTTTCTTTTTTTCTTTCTTAATTTGCGCATCCGCACAGGTATCTCAATGTTATCTAGAGTTTAAAAATATCAGCAAAAACGCAAATCATAGAAATGCGAACATATATATAATAACGAAATCATAGCAAAAACAGCATCGTATCACAAGCTAATAGAAAACAGTTGTGGCAAAAGCGAAACGGTGCACATATTTTGGCGGAATCCAGCACTTAGTGATACTTTTTTACAGGAGCAGGATGTTGCCTTGTGTTATGCTGTCTGACAAATAATCCTAGATAATTTTGACGGTATGCTCGAAATTGGCGTTGGAAATTTTAGTCACGTTAAAAGAAGTGAGGGAAAAAGCAACATTTTCAAAAGAAGTTACACAGCCACCAACAAATAATGTCATATATTTTAACGTGACTGCTATTCTGTTCAAATCCAGTATTTATTCTGATACATTTTTTTTATAAATCTTAAGATATAAAAAAGCTAGACAAACTGAATTTCAGTGTTGTATTGCAATTGTCAGGCACACCAGTGCTGATATTGCGTCAACACCCAACGCCCGTACTGATGTTTCGTCGACATCAACGCCCGTACTGATGTTGCGTCAACAACCAACGCCCGTACTGATGTTAAACTGAAACCAACGACGTGCTCATGTTGCAGCGACACCCAACTCCCGTGCTTAAGTTGCGCTGACAGCTCTCTCCATCGCTGACGTTGGTCCGATAGCTTTACACCTGTGCTGATATTGCGCTGACAGTTCACTCCGGTGCTGAAATTTCAACACTGGTGTTGTTTGAAGTGTTGATTATGCGTCGACACCCAACGCCAGTGCAGATGTTGCGACGACGGTTCAAACATATGCTAAAATTGCGCCTACACCCAACACTGGTGCTGAATGATGCGTGCACACCAAACGCCAGTGCTGATGTTGCGCCGACATCCAACGCCAGTGCTGATGTTGCGCCGACACCCAAATCCAGTGCTGATGTTGCGCCGACATCCAACGCCAATGCTGATGTTGCACCGACACCCAACGCCAGTGCTGATGTTGCGCCGACATCCAACGCCAGTGCTAATGTTGCGCCGACACCCAGCGCCAGTGCTGATGTTGCGTCAACACCAAACGTCAGTGCTGATCTGGCATCGACACCAAACGCCTGAGCTGATTTTGCGCCGTCACCGTAAGCCATCATTTTTGTCGTGCCTTTGTACAATTCTACTGCACTAAACGCACACACACTGAATTTTTCTTTAAAAAAAAAGAAAAAAAGATAAAAAGGATTTACTCACCTTAGCCGCTCGTTGCCATTCAAAGTAGAGTTGTATCATAGTCACTACCATATAAGTCTAAGAGAACTAAATTGAAGTGAAAAAGTATTCCTGTCTCCATTGTCATTATTAGCAACACAGCAAGTTTAACTGCATGACATTGCTAAACACATTTTCTAAATACTGAAAGCGTTTAATGTCATGTAGAAAAAACAAAACAAAAACAAAACAACTAAATGACTTACCTCCAAATATTACGTCGTGTGATCGACATATTTTACAAAGAATGACAGACTGGAGCTGTAAACATATACTTAGTAGGCATTGTGTCTTAATATGAAAAAGGTATTGAAGACAGAAATCCGCAGTTTGAACCTTACTAATAAGGAAGGATTAGAACCAGATTGAAGCCAGCACCATACGTAGGCTATTTATAGCTTTTACTGAAAGTGACATTTCACTGGTTCAGAAATGAAAGGAGTCTTAAACAGTTATGTTTACAAAAGGACAAACATCATACATGTATTTTTTAATGTAATACAATAAACACTGTTCATTTTATGAAAAGTTTTTATACTTATGGAAGTCGTTGAATATAAATTCTGAACGAACATTTATAACTGTACACAACATTTTACAAAACTGTCTGGTTAAAAGATACTGTAACTTGAATACTTGAATAAAGTTATGCTTATAAACTCGCTTACTTTCATTTCATCTCGACGCGAGAGCATTTTTCCATATTCCTTAAATTTTGATATCCAGTGTGTAAACCGGGGTTATATTTATGTACTACTCTCATGATTTGCGGAAATGAGCTGTTTACCATCTGTTACAAAACTGTCTCTGTCGACATTTCCAGTGATTACCTGTATTTTTACGTTGTTTCTGTTTTTCTTTCTCTCCTCGGAACCGGCGAATTACTATTACGTTATACAACGATTATGTAATGTTTTCTCATCTGAAAAAGAAAACGAGTCGATTTTTAAAGGAACAAACACTGAGTAACGTAATCAAGGGTCACCTTTTTATTCTTAAAAAGTAGGTAGCATATATTTTTTTTCATAAATTTTATAACGTATCTTTGATTATAAATGCAATATTCCTCGATGAAGTTTACTTGCTTAAATATCATGTCTATCCCATACAATCGCAAACGAACGTGCACGCAGTAGTATATGCGAACTAAAGGTGAAACTTTATCGTTTTTTTTTTTAATACAACGATTTCAGCTGCGCGAAATGCTTAAGTTCTTATACATGTAAATACAAATGCATTTTACAGACGTCAGTTCACATGAAGTCAATCATCATACTTTTAAGCTGAATATTTCTTTTTCTCATTAAACATTTGAAAAGTTTTGGTCATATTTAGATTTTAAAAGTTAAATATTATTAGCTGGACGTTAGTCATATAACACAAAGTGAGAAATCCCTTTTTTCAGAACTTGTAAAACAATAATATTCGAAAATATAATTTAAAAGGCATTTCCCTAATTTTTATAGTAATCCGTTTACCGTGTTTCGAGACTAATCATGAGCTGTTTCATGAACACACGCACGCACGTACACCTCTTTGCCTTACTCTCTCCCTCCTCTAAGGTCATGTACCGGACAGAATAGCACATAGGATTGTCTGAAAATGTTTGTCTAATTGGAGAGGTCATCAGACCTCTCCACAGTGTTTGCTTTAATTGCTGGCGGCATCTATTTTTGCGTATCAAATTTTAGTTAATGATCTCATATTAAGCCTAAAATCATGAAAACCAGTCTACAAAGATAGTTATGCGCAAGCTCCGAATCAAAGTACGAATTTATCTAAACGAAACCAAAATTTAACATCGGGTCAAAACGGCCCATGGTTAAAACGGCCCATTATGAACAGAAGATACAGAATAATTTTGTATTTCCTTAACTTAACACAACAAAATACAATTATAGGGATGCATTTCTTATAATGCATGCTACTTTTTTAAAACTACTAATTCTAAAATGCATTTTTTTCTGAGAAACTCATCAGACTGTTGAAAAAATTAATATTTAGCCACGGTCATGAAAAAATGGTAAATATGTTTTACGAATTTCAGAGCATTTTTGACAAGTCCATTTCCTCGATTTGGATCAAATTTACGCCCTTTTAATATTTAGTCCAGCTTAACAGATACTATCGCTGATTATTTTGTAAAATATTTGGACTAAAAAAGGTGTAATAAAAGCTTGAAAGGGAAAACAAAACTTAATGAGCCTAAAAAAGCAGCAGCTTAACATGGGAGTTCTGGCTTCAACAACTACATGCATTGTTGTAAAAGAGGGGGGAGTAAAGCCTTAAGGGCTTATAACAAGATCCCCAAGATTCTACAAGGTATGAAATACATGAGGTTATCTTAATTTGTTTCATTTATTTAAATGATAGATACGCCACTATAAAAACATTTGAAATAACTAAATTATAGTCAGTTTCGGTCATTTTGCCTAATAAGGTATTAAATATTAATAATAGTTAGGTTACTAGTTTTTATAATTATTTAAGTCACAGAACGTTTAAAAAAATCAAAATGATCTTGGATTATTTCAGTGACGAAAGCTGCTGACCTCTCTTTGGCTTACTTTTTAAAGGAAGCCAACTTGTAGTTATTTGGGTTTATAAAGATAAACATTGTATACATATAACGGCCTTGCATTATCATAAAATGTCGTGAAATACTGTCGGAGAAGTCGTAAAAAGTTCGTCAACAACTGTAGCTGTGAGGTGATAAATAGGGAAAATGTAAGACATGCACTTCATCGAATACAATTATGCAGGTGACCCAATCATTGTTACTAATAGGAACATAAATTGTCCTACACTATTGCACTCGTAGCTTTGTGATGTGAATAAACCAATCACGATCTAGTCTAAGAATAGACGGACGTGACTTTTGAACTAATGCGTTACCTTAACCTTGGTATGAGCCAACTAGATCATACATTATCTCCATCATGTTGCTGTACTGGCCGCATATAACACGTTGTTTCAAAATCCAACAAGGTTTTCGATTAATATTGAAATATCAATATCAGTAATGAGCGGACGCACACACATTGGTACCATATATGCGAACTCGATTTGCCCTAACTCTGCAAGTGTCGAACGCAAACGGTATATTCTCTTTGATCGTCACTTTGTACTCATAGAAATGTAATAGTATTATTTCTTCTAATGATATAAGGATTGTATTTTTAAAGAAAAGTAACATTTTACAGATCTAATGACTGCTGGACTGAATGAAGACAGGAACCAGAGTAACTCATTGAACGAGTTAATTAATGGATAAATAATGTTACTTTTTTTAAAACACATTAGCTGATACAACCGGTACAACAGAGATTCCTTATAAATCAACAATTTCTGTCCGTGCTTGAGTTATTGCAGGAAAAAGACGGATGGGAAGACAGCGTCGGAGGTTTCTACATTAGAAGGAAACTAAAATCCATTTGCCTTTCCTTCTTTCCAAGGATCACTGTAAGCCGTTATGTTGTTTCCTGTTCGTAAAATACCCTGAACGACGGATAAAGCCTTGTTATTTGTAACCTCGTGTCCAATGCTCTTTAGTCCATCAATCAGTTCCTGAAAAAAAGCCCAAATCGAATTATAACTATAAAATATTTGAATGGTTGTTTATAACCTCGTGTCTAATTTAATCTTTGGGTGCATTACATAAATCATATATTTGTTGATTACAATCTGATTAGTCAGCTCCTAAATAACGTTCTGCTATTAGGATGTGAACGTCACCAAAAGAAGGTAACACACTCATGACCTTTCAGTCAGCCACTCAGTGCCTAGTTTTCAAGTTTTATAAGGTTAATCAGTTTATATTTTTAACCATTTGAGCTTAGCTGGGATCCCAAATAACTCAGTCGTTTTCTGCCATAAACGTAAAAGTTAATTGATGAATTCTTGTAAAATATTAGATACTTGTATATTTGGGAAAATTTCCGGTAGCTTTTCCTAACTGACATTTGATAAATACTGCACGTATACCAAAATAAACAGGCCCGTTTGCTTGAGTATTTTCGTCACCATGCTCATACTCTAATTAATATGCATTAAGTGAATACAAACCGAAACTTTAATAAACTTATACTTATCGAAGGAGAATTTATTTATCCTAGGAAACAGAAAATATTTTTCAAAATATCAAAAATGTTTTAAATATCCTATAAAAGTTTACACACAGGTAAACCACAAAGACGCATCATAACATACATTCTCATTGGCTGGGATATAAATAGCAATCTGGAAATCCAGAATATCAAGAAGATAGACCTCAGATCTAACCCTAGTTAGATCGTGTACTTCAGTCAGATTGTGTTGATTAACAACAGGCAGACATCTGAAGCCGTTACTTTATCCTTGGAAATTACCTAAGTCTGAATAATCTTGATCGCTCATTCGTATCGTGTTTTTTTTACAGAAACTATAATGTGTTTCTAGCTAAAAAAAAACACTGAAAATGGAAAGAAAGAACCGTGCAAACTATTTCAAACTGCATGGGTGTACCGACTTATCACTGTAAGGGGCACAACAGTCCCAATCATGGTGCTGTTGACCATGGTTCAGTTATTGAAGTTATCAAATGGATTATTATCTACTGTAAAATAACATGTATCTATAGTTTAATTTTGTAATCATTGCGTTAAGTTGTTAGTAGACCTTCGACATTTTTAGGTCACATCCTTTCTGTTTCGTACTCTGTAAAACAATTTTAAATTAAGAAAACTGTGTACATAAGTACCATACGATTACAAATGTTTTAATGGATACATAATATTTAAGCATAATTTATGACATTTCCAAAAGTTTGGGAATCTCGAGCTGCAATGTGTACATAAGTACCATACGATTACAAATGTTTTAATGAATACATAATATTTAAGCATAATTTATGACATTTCCAAAAGTTTGGGAATCTCGAGCTGCAATGTTTTCTCTATATTATTGTATTTCATAAAAAAGTAACATTAACTTGTGGAAATCACTGTTGTATACAAACTTGTGATGGAAACAATTGGTGGTGAATCTTTGGATAATCTATTGCTTTCTTAATGCCCAGTGGAACCAGAGTGTTTCCATTGTTACCTTGAAATACAAAATAAGGTTGAATTGAATGGCTATGTTTACGACGTCTCGACATACCCTTTCTACCATCTACCGTACAAGCACGCAACTCATTCATTCGTTTGCCTAAGAATGCCCTAAGTCATGGCTGTATGGCAAAACAGTATTTCACTTTTTTCATTAATTTTATGTTTAAAACATGAAAAATAAAACCCAGAAACCACAAAAAATCAGACATGGCAACCTTTTTATAAATAAAACATTATTATTTTTCCAATCAAAACGCGTTTACTGATTGATTGTGATCAAATTACAACAGAGAAATGCCGGTTATATTAACTCATTCTTTCGTTTGTAAACTGCATTGAATATTAGTATTTGCTGTTTAACAGTTATATCCTTGAATTGTTTTGAGAGGCACATTGACATTGGCTGGTTCAGTCATGGCGACCATGATATGAAAGTCTGTGAAGCATCAGAAAAATACACACTAAATTCACTTATATCATAAAACCAGTACTGTTTACTTTCTCTGCAACAAGACCACTTAATTGGTGATTACGTTTAAAAAATGTCTCACTGCTAACTAAATCAATTGCTGTTGGTATTCTGTTTGTACCAGAGGCACCTATCACTAATTGAACCTGCCCTGCTTTGTTCACCACTATGCTTGGACACATAGATGTCAGCGGGCGTTTCAATGGTTCAATGATGTTGTATTCTGCCGGCGGACGCCCATATTTGTTGACTGTAGTCGGTAGCGAAAACCTCCTCATTTGGTCATTGAAGACAATACCCGTTCGAGTCCCAACAACCTTTGAACCAAAACTGAAACAAAATTAAGAAGAATATGAATCGAAGTGTTAAAAGTTGTGCTGAAACGTTATCTTAGCAATGACATTTTAAACAACTAGCCTGCCTTACAAAGACAACTGGACGAGTAAATTAAAAAAAATATATGAGATTGATTTTTTAAAAATGCTTACGACAAAACGAGAAAATACTGACTGTTCAAAATATAAATTTTTATCATTCTTACAATCATTATAAGGAGATGAACTTGTGGTTTAGGTCTTTAGTCTAGTCATGCATGATTCTAATCATAATGTCAGCTAAAAAGCTATCCTTAACAATTAAGCACAATTATAAGCAGATCTTACCACAATCGAACTACAACTTTCATGCATTTTAGTACATACAGAAAGGTTGACAGGCCCTCTTACACTTACTAATGACTTATGGTTGAGGATACTGCTACAGCTTCGCCCTCGGGTCCAAGCACAGACAAATGTAAAGTACCGCGGCATTTGCTCGCGTCAAAATTGTTCATTGGATCATAGTATTCACGGCCAAATGTTCTTGAATCGTCTATTTTCAAACATGTCAACTCAGCAAAATTGTCATCACTCATCTGTTCTTTTACCTAGTTTTTTTTATCAAAACAAACTTTAATTAATCTGGTCAAATTCAATCCAGATATCTTACTAAGAAGATCCTATATCATTTAAAAAAATCAAAGAAACAAAACAGTTGACACGTTATTTTTTCTTTTACAGTTGTGTGAAGTTAGTTTTAATTTCCGGTAATGAGAATAATATCAGTTATTTTGATTACATATCAATATAACGTTGTTCTTTCTTCATTTTGTAATGCAACGAAAATAAATTGTACTAGCTTGTTTTCAAGATTTCGAAATGTTATAGACCTATCTTATTTCACGTAGCACGATGAAATCGTGAAAATTCTACACTAGGTTAAGCCATATACACATATTGTACACGGATACTAATTATTTAAATATAAGGATCACAGTTAGGAATTTTCCCAAGTCTAGGTGTTGGGGAAAAATGAAAACGGTGTTGAGATTACATGCTGATAACTTGGTTATGTTCAAAGAAGATGCACCAAGAACTGAGCATTGCAGACGGAAATGTCCTGAGTGTATGACTGTTTCGAGGATGGTGAACAAATTCAAGATCGGGTAAGACACACTGAAAGATGACCCAAAATGAGGGCGCCGGCTCACTGCAAACTCAGAAAAGTTCGTCTAAATATTTAACATCTGGAAGAAGACTTTTTTATTTATCTTTTTTTTTTTTATCGAGGTCTGCATGTTAATACACTTTTAAGATCATTGTTCTGAAGAACCTGAATATCTTCTTTTGTCAAATCTCATGAATATATATAAAAACGTTTGAAATTTTAAGTAACTGAATTCTTAAAGATAATGATTTTTTTTTACATTGTATATTACAGTATATACTTAACATACATGTGTTTAACACTAGCTTTATTCATGTTATTTGTGCACTTCACTTGTCGCCAGCTGTATTTATATTGTATTTCATATGAGTCATAGACCTTCTGGAATAACTCAATAAAAAGCTTGAACTTAAAAAACAACTGCAAAATAACTTAAAAGATTTATCACAAGGCTACCTGCAAATAATTGGCTTTACTCATCAAAAAGAATGCAATAATTTGTGGACCATATTTTTTTCAGCAAGCGGATTGAATATATAGGGATAAATAGCGTATAAAATAGCTATACACTAAACTGTGTATTTCAGTAGACGGAGGAAGTAAATTTGCAAAATAAAAGCATGCAAAACATAAGATCTTCAATGAATAGACAAAGTGAAACTACAGAATAAAGTAACGATATGTGCGAGGGGTGTTTCATAAATACTGAGACATGTATCGATACTTTATAGTAATTTAATTTTTAGCAATTTTTTTCTTTTGATTTCCTTACTGGCACCCTCCCTTAACCGAAATATATTTTTATATTTTGAACCGCGTAACTTCGTATTCTCGAGCTGTCATTGTACAGTCTCTTGTAGGCAAGACAGATCATTCCTCGAGTCGGAGTTTCTTCCCGGATAAGTTTGGTTTCAGTCTCGAGAAGGGAAAGGAGTCACAGGGGGCCATGTCTGGCGAGTAAGGGGAGGTGGAAGAACGGTGATTTTCTATGATCCAAAGCAATTTTTACAATACGGACTGTCTGGCCCAACAAGTTGTCTTAAAAAATCATGCATCAGACCTATTTCAGTGCTGCACTGTTTTTGTTTTGGCTCAGTTGTAAAAAAAAGATCCACGCTTAGTTCAACTGAATTTCAGTAGATATTTTATTGAAATTTAGATACATTTTCAAAAGTTGTTTGACTTTTTTATCTTTGACTTCCTTTGATCCTCGGTAAAAATGCGATATCCAGCCTGCATTTACTTTTTCTATATTTTTGGATGTTTTTTTTTTCTTTGCTTTTCTTTTGTTTGTTTGTTTCGTTTTCAAAATTAAATGACACTGTAATCGTGCCAATTACTGGTCAGTTTATCGAGCAATGAGTTTTCAAGAGTTCACTGATTTCAACGTTTGCTGTGGTCGTAGACATGACAGGACGACCACGACCAGTAGACATGACAGGACGACCACGACCAGCATACATGACAGGACGACCACGATCGCGACGACCAGGTCGTACAGTATATTTCAACCTCTTGTCCAGATATAAATTTCGACAACCATCTTCAACCGCCAACAAAACTATACGACAAGTGACGCTGCCAATGATTACAAACTTAACTTGTGACCTTCCCTAACATTTAGGCAGTAACTTCCTGCCGGTTTGTCAGTCATGTATACATGCACATAGATCAATGATGTATTTGATTTTTACCTGTGAAACGTTTCATTGTTCTCGCTAGCGATACAAAGTGGTTTTATGTAAATATTGAACGAAAATTCCACAAATAGCATTAAATAACAAAATAATATTTACAGGATACACCTCGTTTAAATAAATGTGCATGGGCAATACGTTAGTCACATTTTTGACACTGATATTAAGGTATATATTAAATTAGCTTTGCTTGTGCGCGTGCGTTTGTTACATTGTACTTAGTATTTTACTTGTGAGAATTGTTTCTTCTGTTCGGTCTCTATCAGCATAACCTAAACTCGTACATCCATTGCGGCTAGAAGCTGGATCTACAGGATGGGGGATGGTCACTACTCAGTTTGTTGTAAATGTTTTTGAACATCTGTTATATTAGGAGCCTTAAGCATTGAAGAAATGTTAATGACAGACAAAATATAAATAATACATTATCCTACTGTGTGAACGACAGAGCTTAAAAGACACAGATTCAATACTTAACTGGTTCCGGGCCACGACGACTTTATCTGCCTGTTAAATCCATTGGCCTTAAATAAAGATGGGTTCCAATGTATTCTTACTAAGCGATGCTCGGTTTAAGAAAAAAAAACTGTTTACCAAATATGGAGAAAATATGAACTTCGACCGTAACCAGTTCTGTCCTAGTCTGGATTACCTGCCCCTGACACCACTAATTGCAGTAAAGTAGGCAGGGAACCAGACTAGTTCTGTCCATACTCAACGCAGAATTACTTCTACTATAAAATTAACATATCACTTATACTACCGATACAAATTTATTCTTGTCCTAGCATAGATGTTTTCTCTTATCCATTTCTTTTACTTCCTTGATTATGTATTGCTTACTTCTAAATATTTTGATGTTATCAAATGGGGAAAACAAGTTTATATATATCTTACTTGCGTCTAATATCACGTGACAAGTGGTGACAACAGCAAAAAGTACTGAAAATAACGTTGAGTGTAGTTTGACTTTCCGTCCTTATTACCAGAGTGAAATGCTTCCTATTCAACTATAAAAAAAGAACGTAACCTGCCAAATTACGTTTATACTACCAAAAAAAAAAAAAAAAGGCTCGGGATATCATTACAACGTAACCCATTGTTCGCTCCAAACTATTTCAGTTGGCCTGATTTATTCTAAATAGTTGTTATTTTTTCATTATTCTTTACTTAGAATTTTAAATAGCTTGTTGACAGACAAAATTAATAAGGAAACGACACCATACACATTTTAAGTTGCCTGATTTCTACAAATGCAGTAACTACCGGATACCCGTGTCTAGCTTTTTCAGAAAGCTAACCATGTTTAAACAATTCATTTGTAGTATTTTTAGTTTCAAATGCTGTTATATTTCAGTTCAATGTTTGAGATAAAGTTTTAAGAGTAGCAAGAGGTAAACACTTTTAGTCACACAGAATGAATCATACTTGAAGTAATAAAAACGTCTCTGAAAAAAGAAACATAAATAATAAAAAAAAAAGATAAAAATTCTAAGTGCTTTCCAAGTATGAGGTATTTAAAGTATGAGAAACAAATTAAACTGCACCAAGGCGATTAATTTTGTGACTTGATATGGCTGAATCGCAAATGGCATGCAATAAATTCCTAGTTATATAATGAACAAGAATATAAATATAGATATCTATATATCGATAGATCGATAGATCTGTCTGTGTGTCTGTCTGTCTATCTATTTATAAATCGACCGATTAAACAAACGGTAGACAGTTCCGAAAGACAATTTCTAATGTAGATGGAGCAGCGGGGTATCAAACTCGCGACCCCTTGATTAAAGGTCTTGTGCCTAACCACTGGATCACTGAGCTGCCTCTATGTTGCGAAATTTCGATGAACCTCATAATTATATGACAATCTGTTAAGTAACAAGACAAGTTGAATAAACTAATTATGGTAACGATTATAGGTTTGTAGCCACGGTGTCATAAAACGGTGACGTCGTTAATGATTTTTTTTTATTCTCCCCTTTGTTTGCATTATCAAGAACAGAACAGAACAGAAAGTTTATTTTGACGTATACTAAGTACATAGTCAATTACATAATACATTCATTCATACATACATATATACAATCACAAAATTAATGGATAGTCTGCAAATTTCTTGAAGGTGAACAGTTTAATCTATTTTGTTTCCTTCAGTATAGGATTTGACATAATCAGTTTAACATATATTGCATAGTTTAATATTGAGTTACGAACATGTTGACAAAGAGAAATCAAGAAATCAACATTCTTTAGTGTTTTGGTGTCAGAGTATACTTTGAAACAGCTACTTTTCAAGTTAAACTTTTTTTTTCTAAAAGTAAAAATAGTCGTCTCGATACAAGTGTTATTCAATATGATGTAACCCATTTTGTTAATATTTACCGACCCGTCTTAAAGAGATAATGCAAATACTTATACCAAATGATCAGCGTTTTTTTTAAGTGAATATTCAATTGTAATTGGTTTTTGAGTGCATTTTCGCAGAAAAGCTATTTATGATCTCTCTTTTTTGGCCCAGTGCCAGACAGGTGCACATTTTCAGTTGAAAAATATTTCTGATCCATAACCTGAAATATATATACATGTAAAATAATAAATGCGAACTAATTTTGTTTTAGTGATCAAATGCGGATGAGAACTTGGATCAGGTAAGAATCATTTCTTGATTTTCTAGAAAGCATGCCTGCTTTGTTTCTTACTGAAATTTCATAAACCTCTTTTGATCACCTCAAAGTCATAGGATATTTGGTGTTATTCACTTTGCCTTACCAGTGAGAAACTGCAACATCTACTGATTGATGATATGAAATAATTAAAATAAAAGTATCTTTTCTGCGTTATTTTGTACTCCTTTCTTGTTCGCGGTAGTTAAGTTTTCGCATCATTCGCGTTAACAACCGTACCAGGCCGAAACAAGTTTAACTCTTTAAGTCGAGTTACATATGCATGAATTCTTAGACTAAGACACCTTTTTGTTCACTGTAATTGATTCATTCTTTAACTATTTGTTTTATACGTTCACAACGCGCACATTTTTGACGTGGCTGTCATTGCAAACTTATATAGAACAAAATATTTATTCAAAGCCAGTTCCGTTACAACAGTAGTGTTACTGGCGCTTTGTTACTTTTTAACGATTGTTATGATTAAATAAAATTTGAAATGCTGCTGGAATGTCTAAAACCCATTACAAACACACTACTAAGATAAAGATGCATCCCTACAGGTTCGTATATTAACGGTATCCCATAAACCCACTAACGGTAAAAATGCTGTCGTGGTAGAAGCCGATGTTTATTGATTTTATCGACGGATTAGGTAGTACCTTGATCGATTAGATTGTTATTTCCATGATAATATACGTACCTGATCCCTTTTATCATTTAAATCGCACTGATATATATATAAATATCCGGGATTTTGGGCCATTCTGTTAGGAATTTTAGAGAATATTCTTCAAATATTAGTAATGGCGATTTTGAGTGCATAAACGAAGAAGCAGAAAACTTTTGTTCTAATAATGATTTTGATACCGAAAATGCTTCAATTCCGGAACTCGACAGACAAATTACAGTAAGCGAAGTTCAATCAAGCGATAAAATTATTAAAGCGTAATAAAGTATTTGGCAGTGACTGTTTACTCAACGAATATTTTATTGAGAGTATCGATATTTTGTCTTATCATATTTGTGACATATTTAACAGTATTTTGAACTCATGGTTTTTACCCTGAAAAATGGATGGACGGTATAATTATACCGTGCACAAAAAAGGTTGTACAGATGATGTAAACAATTACAGAGGGATTACGCTATTGTAAGCTGCATGTCAAAACTATTTACTACAGTGTTAAATAAACGTATAGAAAATTTTTGTGACGAAAATAACATAATTTCGGACTGCACAGTTTGGATTTCGGAAAGGGTGTTCTACAGTAGACGCTATTTTTATTCTTCACTCTCTAGTACAAAAGTATTTAAATGAAAACAAAAGGTTGTATGTTATATATGTTGACATGATGAAATGTTTTGACACGATCAATAGAAACGCCCTTTGGTTAAAAATGTATAAATGTGGTATCCAGGGTAAAATACTTAGAATAGTAAGAGATATGTATCAGAAAGTAAGGTCGTGTGTTAAACATTGTTCCAAGTATTCAGATTATTTCAATTGCGCTGTCGGTTTACGTCAAGGAGAAGTTATGTCCCCTTTGCTTTTTTCACTTTCGTAGAGGACTTTGAACTATTTCTTCAAAATGATATTCATTCCGGTTTACTTCTAGATGACGTTATGCTATTATTATTGTTGGTTGCTGATGATATGGCAATTGTTGGTAAACACCACAAGAAATCCAAAATCATTTAAATAACCTTTTTTCATATTGTAGTCTTTGGGACCTAACTGTTAACACTTCAAAAACAAAAATCATGGTTTTTCGTAAGCGCGGAGGTTTGTTACCTACAGAAAGTTGGACATATAACGATAAACAGTTGGAAGTTGTTAATGATTTTAATTACTTAGGCACTGCTTTTAATTACACGGGAAACTTTGTTTTAAATCAAGAGCATTTAATTTGTAAGGCGTTGAAATCTTTAAAAGTACTTTTATGCAAGTGTAAAGAATATGACTTGAGTCCGAAAATATTATGTCAGTTGTTTGATGCTTTTGTCCTGTCAGTTCTTCATTATGCTTCAGAGATTTGGGGATATACAAAATCGAAAGAAATAGAAAGAGTTCATTTAAAATTCTGCAAATGCTTGTTAAAAGTTAATTACAACACGTGTACAGCAAGTGTTTATGGTGAACTGGGTAGATACCCTCTTTATATTCATACATTTGTCAGAATTGTACAATACTGGTTGAAACTTGTGAATACTGATAATATTATTTTACGTACTGTTTATAACCAAGCTTTGACAGATTGTAAAAATGGTCAAATAAACTGGGTTTATAATGTTAAAAAGTTATTAAGTGATTATGGATACGCCTATATATTTGATATTGCCAACACTGTTAACATCAAATCTTTTTTGCTAGAATTTAAAGGTAGAATCATTGATTGTTTTAAACAAGATTGGCATCGATCATTGAATAGCCCAGTATTGTTTTTTCTACAGAGAATTTAAATGTCGTCTAGAATATGAATCATATTTAGATTTGTTACCAAAAACGTTTAAGGTTTTATTTTTGCAGATTAAGACTTTCGGTCCTACCTTTAAGAATTCAAACAGGTAGATATAACAGAAATCGAATCGTAAGAGAAGAAAGATACTGTCTGTGCTGTAATTCTCTTATGATATAGAAGATGAATTTCACTTTGTTTGTAAATGTCCGTGCTACACCGATGTCAGAAATAAATATATTAAAAGGTTTTATATTGTTAGACCGTCTGTTTACAAATATATTCAACTTTTACAAAGTAATAATAAAAAAGAAATCATCGCTTTATCATTGTATGTTAAAGAAGCATTAACCATAAGAAATATCATTCTTAACGTTTTAAGCTAATTTGTTCATCCTCAAGGTCATTATTTATATTATTTTCTTTGTGTTTTCTTTGTATTTCTTTGTATTTTGCGTTGTCACGTTGACTATGTTGTTCTTTGTATATACATGTATTTATGTTACCAAGACAATATACTTCGTACACGTCTAATAAACGTTCTGTTCTGTTCTGTTCTGTTTTAATATTTGGTTAAGCGGAAACCTTATTTCGCAAAATCTATCTAAAAAAATCAACAACAAAAAATCCCTGCAGGCGGCAATGAAGTTTTCAGGGGATGGAACCAAACGTTCTATAGTTATTGATCAGAAACCATTTTGTTATTCAAGAACACTGTGACCATGGCCTTTGACCTGGTGACCTGAAAAACTAAAGGGCTCATCTACAAGTCATGAACAACTTACATACAAAGTTTGAGGAACATGAACCAAAGCGTTCTACACTTATTATATGAAACCATTTTGCTTTTTAAGGTCACTGTGACCCTTGACCTTTGACCCAATGACCTGAAAAACGATAGTTGTCATCTTCTGATCATGACAAACCTACAGCCTGACGAATCTGGGCCCAAGGATTCCCTAGATATTCAGCAGAAACTCTTTTAATTTTCAAGGTTACTGTGACATTGACTTTTGACCTAATAAGACGTTATAACCCTAACGACTACAGGGGTCATCTAATTGTCATGACCAACCTAACTATGAAGTTTTGAGGAACATGGGCCCAAGCGTTTAATAGCAGTTGATCGGGCACTATTTTGCTACCAAAGGTCACTGTGACCTTGACATTTGACCTAAAAAGCCATAGGGGTCATCTACTGGACATGGCCAACCTATAAACCAAGTTTGAGGAACCTGGGACCAAACGTTCTGTAGTTATTAATTGGAAAGAGTTTTTCAAGGTCACATTGACCTTGACCTTTTAGTTGGTGATCTGAAAAACTACACGTGTCATCTGCTAGTCATATCCAACCTACAGACTAAGTTTGAAGAAGCTGGGACTAAGGGTTCTATAGTTATTGGTCAGAAACTGTTTTGCTCTTCAAGGTCACTGTGACCTTAACCTTTGACCTGGTGATGTGAAAATCTAATTTACTAGTCATGACCAACCTACACACTAAGTATGTAGAACCTGGAACCAACCCTTCTAAAGTTATTGATCGGTTTTCAAGCTCACTGTGACCTTGTCCTTTGTCTTGGTGACCTGAAAAACTTCAGGAGTCATCTACTAGTCATGAAGAACCAATACACTAAGTTTAAACAACCTGGAACCAAGGGTATTATAGTAATTGATCGGAAACTGTTTTGCTTTTCAAGCTCACTGTGACCTTGTCCTTTGTCCTGGTGACCTGAAAAACGTCAGAAGTCATCAGCTGGTCATGACCAACAAAAATCTAAGTTTGAAGAACCTGGGACCAAGGGTTCTATAATTATTGATCGGAAACCGTTTTGCTATTCAAAGTCACTGTGACCTTGACCTTTGACTTGGTGACTATAGAGGTCATTTACTGGTCATGATCAACCTACATATCAAGTCTGCGGAAGGTGGGTACAAAGGTTCTCTAGATATTGATCGGAATCCAAAGTGTGTACCGACCGACCTACCGACCGACCGACCGACATTTGCAAAACTATATGCCCCCTCATCTTCGATTGGGGGCATAAATAGAGTTATGGTTCTTGGGCTGTGCACTTTTCTTCAATGAGATCTATCCCTCTATCGGTTTCAAGTTGATATCTCCAATACTTGTTGAGTGATGCCCCGGACTAAAATCAAGTATGAAAAATTTCAAAGGGCAATAATTCCAAAATTATGCAAAGGAGAGTTCAAGTTCCTGAAACCGATTTGCATATATACCACGAAACATAAGAGCCCAAAAAATATACATGTGGTGAAAGAGTTAAATGTTCTGAAAAATATATTCGTAGTGGCAGATAAGAAATTTACAGATTTAACACGCTAAAAACCAATTATTGGATATAAACATTCAAAAACTGTATGTGAACCCTGAGATTACGGGCGTTAAATCTATACTGATTTTAAAGCGACACTTTTTAAAGGCCAATTACACGAACGAAACTAGTTTATCATGTACAGCTTTCATAACGGTTTACTGACAGTTTAAAAAAGAGCACTGTTTTCTTTGGTTATTGCATTCTAATTGCGCGCACACCTCCATGTAAACAAGAGACTCTTGTAGATTTAAAAGCATATCTTTGCTTTTATGGGGGTTTTGTGGAACAGATTCAAACAGACTAAAGTACCGTATACTGGTTTTTTTTAAGCGTGATGAATATTTTCGCTATTTTCGCGGCCGTCGTGAATTCGCTAAAAAGATAAACACCAAAAAATCCCAACTTTATTTTCGCAGTGTACTTTCCGCCATATTGTTAGACTCTACGGTAAGCTTGATTAAAACTGCCGTGGCAATTTCTTTATGTTCCGGGTTATTCGAGTGTATCGTATAGTGCACAAATTTAGTTAAGTACGTTCATGTTCTGTTGAATAAATTTGGGCCTTCGTTTTGTAGTTGTTTATGTTCATGCAATAAAATTGTAAGTAAAATTCAGCCCTTTGTTTGTAGTTGTTTCTTTTCCTACATGTATACTTTCACAACAAAACGGTTGTGTACGCTTGCACTTCAACATGTCTATGTTAAAATATATTGAAGTGAACAAAAAAAGAAAGAAAACGGACGGTATTATGACGTACAAACAATGTAGACGATCGTTACTTAATAAGAGTTACTCGGCGTCTGGTCTAGTTCAAAGCTGTTTGCAAATGATATTATAATCACCCAGCGAGCTAAGGGTTAATTAGCACTTCATAACGTCTATATCTGCGGTATTGCGATAGTCACGGTCATTAATTGATCCGTCGATAAAAACATAAACACTATTGTTATATAACAAATGTCAATTTTAAATTGTTAGACTATAGCCATTGCCCTGGTCCAAATAAACAATTACACTACGGACAATTTGCTTTTATAACTATTTGATAAATACCAAATGGCACTGTCATGCATAGCTTTCACACCCTAAGCAACAATTTGATTACTCACGCATTCTCAGTTGTCTCCTTCTCATGCGAGTCCATTTGTAATACACTGCTGTAAGAAAAAATCGTCGAATCATGTTAAAATTTGCATTAAAACCTTGTAAATATTGCTTTGTTGTAAACCAGTCTACACATAATTAATTGACTTTTTGCGTAGTTTTTTAACTTTATTTATTACTAAAAAATGTATACTTAACAAAAGCTAGATACAGTTCTTCAATACCATAAGAATATTATATGTACAATTTAAACAGAATAAATTTTAAATAAAAAATACGATATCGCCCTAACCCTAATGATGCATATATAAAACACGGAAAATCTTGATCAAACTCCTCGCACCGGTTAAGTCACGCTTTGCTACTTTTACTGTACTAATCAGGGGAAGTAACCCCTGCGGGAGTTTGTATCCTGATTAGAACCGCCCGGTAGCAAACATTTATTTTTTTCTTTAAGTGCAAGTTTTGGAAAAAACACACAAACCATACTCTTATTTAGACTACATTCTCTAGTTAAAAATGACATGTAGCATAAAATATTGCGATTATCCTGTGTTTATCCTACACGAGCCTGAAGACTGGTACTGAGATCGTACATTCATGATGGTATTTTTCAGTTGTAAGAATAAGTAACCCGACAAACATGGCGGTTGGGCAAGTCCATTTCGCATCCCTTGCAGAAGAATTTTGACGTCCATTTTGTTATCATGTGATATGAAATGCTTTGCTTTGATTGGCTAAAGGCAGGCGGTGTACAGGCAAAACTGTTCAAATCTTGTTAATTGTATATATCGCCGTCCAGGAACGGCGATAAATATCGTCGAAACCGTTCTTTAGCAAGTAAAAAGTGTACGTTTTCAGAGAAAGAAATATTTGTAGGTGCCAAAATGCGAAGAATTGGCGTAAGTGAGTATTGAAAAAAAAATAAAAAGAATATCGATTTTTGGGACGAACCGTAAAAGTCAAGGTCACAGTGGTTTAACGTAAGAAAATGATTTCCGGACCATATCATCTACCTTATTTAAAACTTACATATGTACGTTTTACCTCATGCATAATGAATCCCTTTTGGAGTCAAACAGTAAATGGTCAAGGTCATGGTGGCTAAGAAAGTTTTTTTTTATTATTCTACAGATGTTCAGAACTTTTCGCAAGTATGATTAATTTGTATTGGCTATCATGTTTATTTCTGCCTTTTCGCAGTAGCTTGGTCTCGTCCAGGAAGATGTAGTTAACAAGGGTGTCGTAATTGGCTTCTGTGTCAACCATGGCAGTCACGGAACTTGTTGGCAAAGGAAATGTCGTGAAATTCTGCGGTGTTAAAATTTCAGATCGAGCATCATTTGAAGTCGTGAAATCCTGTTGTGTTAGAATTTCAGACCGGGCATCATTTGCAGTCGTGAAATTCTGTGGTGTTAAAATTTCAGATCGAGCATCATTTGCGGTCGTGAAAGTCTGCGGTGTGAGAATTTCAGATCGGGGTCTCATTCGCTGTCGTGAAATTCTGTGGTGTTGAAATTTCAGATCGAGCATCATCTGCAGTCTTGAAATTCTGCGGTGTTAGAATTTCAGATCGGGGCCTCATTCGCTGTCGTGAAATTCTGTGGTGTAAGAATTTCAGATCGGGCATCATTTGCAGTCGTGAAATTATGTGGTGTTAGAAATTTTGATCGGGCATCATTTACAGTCGTCTGCAATGTCGATGTCGTAGAATATCCAGTAATGAACGGGAGCTTCAAGTTCACGTCATGTAATGTCTTTAATTCCGTTATTTTCGTTTGTATTAGTTAGCTGCAATGATTTTATTTCTACAGGCAGCCGTTCACCTAGGTCTATAACGCAGCGCTTTAGTATCCTATCTTGGGATATTGGCTGAGATTATGGCTCGTACCTTACAGTTTGCTGCATAGAAGTGGTCATTGACATCCTTTTTAGTCATTGCTCTAAATTTACAATAGAATCTGTGGCTAACCAGAGAGAAGTTTGAGTCTAACAGAATCTACGGTTCCCGCTAAATCTCTATGTTTTTCATATTATCTATCTTCGAAATTTCTATAAAGCAAGTATGTGCGTAACCGCTGGTATTGTGAAGATTTTTGGTTGTGGTTAGACGTTTGAAAAGCAATGAAAGAAAAATGATAGAAGAAAGACCTTTTAACATATGCACTGTAACGTTTATTTTTAGCCTTTTCGGCGTTGGTGTTCTAATAGAAAATAAGTAAGAGTGAAACTATATTATTTTTTTCGTAGCAAGGCATTGCGAGACATTTAAAGCGAGTACATAAATATTTTTTCACTTCCCTTATGTCCAGAAGTTTTGTGGTAACGTTTCATAAAGAACTGGTATATGTCTTACAGGCTCTGGCGATAAGAACAATCCATGATGTCTTCGGAGTCGTCAACCAACGAAATGCCCTCCTCAGAGGCATACATTTTTAAACATGCAGCAGTGGCTGCTGATTCACCGGAAAGTTCTAGGATTGGAACGCAAGTCTCGTTGTTTCTAAATTTGTTTCAAAGACACAAAATCTAGAAGAATTCATTACATAGTTTCTTTACTTGCCATGAAGTCAGAAAGATACACTATGTTGTTCGTATAAGCGGACAAGTGCCATTTGTTTGACTGTACGTTGAAAAGAAAATAGGTTAGGTTTTAACGTCAAGGATGCATTGTATTCAGGGTAATATTTAGAAACTTTGAAGGATTTTTACGGAGCTGAGAAATGGTCAGTCACAACTATCCCGAGCATCCAATTTAATCTACTTAACTTAGTTCTAGTAATTTCTGTTCTCTACGAATTACATAGGAGGAATATTTTCTGAGAAATAAGAAACTGCTTAAAGGATTTTTTTTTCCCATTTGTAGGTCCATTATGCGGGATCAAGGTGGGGGAGCTGTTGATGCCGCTATAGCAGCAGTTCTTTGCTCAGGTGTTGTCAATGCTAACAGCTGTGGTATTGGAGGAGGAGCTGTTCTTACATACTACAAAAGGTATTCTTTTAACCTTCTACATGCCCCATAGATATGCATTTAGTATTCGACAGATGTACGTATCTATCAAGATAAAACTTTGTTTTTGAAATGAAAAGTTTTTTTTTTTTTTTAATCATAATTATGTGGTTAACATGAAACAAAGGGGCACATAAAAATAGAAGCAAAAAAAAAACACTTCAGATACCTTTTCTAGTGTTCTTTTTATCCGTCTTTGGGAGAACCAGTCGCACCATTAATAGTAGAAACATGTTTTCATGCATAATTGTGTAAACTTTTCTTTGAAGGGCAACAGGGAAGGTTTACACAATTAACGGCCGAGAGAAAACTCCTTCTAGGGTACGTTTACATATGTTCAAAGAAGACAGACTGGCAGCACGTATTGGTACGTAGATAATGCTGTTACTGAATCTATGTTTTATATCAGCTGAGGAATTGTAACGAGGACTCGAAAATACATGAAAATCTAATTTGAGGAAGAGCTTTTGATTCGCAATATTGTATTAGAAGTTTCAAAGCCTTTTGAACCAAAAATAAGAAAGTAACTTTGGACAAGTAAATGCATATTGTAATATTAAAGAGAAACTGTCCAACCCTAGATGTGTTTTTATTAGGGAGGACACAATTTGTTCATTTTAGCATTCGAATGTTTGGATCATTTTGCATTCGAACGTTCGGATAACTCATAATAATTATAAACAGTTCTCAAAAAAATTTTTATCAATTAAAGTGTTCTTTTTTATACGTGACTTATGCATTTGTATATATTACAAACTTAAATGTCTTGCAAATATGACGAGAAGTGATCACGGGAAAAATAGATATTTCAGTCTTTTAGAGAGAATGAATATCTTTAATGTATTGACTGATAAGAAAGCGATGGTATTACTATCAAAACGGACTTAAATGATGTCTGCTTAATTTTTCAAGGAGGCTTGTCGATTTGTGTACCGGGAGAAATTTTATGTTTGTATGGGTTATGGAAACTAGGTGGACGATTACCGTGGAAACAGTTATTTCAGCCAACGATCGACTTATGCAGAAACGGTTTTAAAGTTCGGAAATCTATGGCCAAAGAGATTGATACTGTTATACACAATGACTCGCTAAACTTAGGAGAAAAAGCCCCAAACTTTTTGTAAATGTCTTATTTAATTCACTTCGATTTGTTTTAAAAATATTGGCTAACAAATGTTTTTTTAAAGCAGAAGGAAACAATAATTTTACTAAATATTGTAATTTACGATGCACTAAACATAAAATCAAGTAATATTTAAATAAATGTTGAAAATGTTTAAATACCCTTTCTCAGTCTGAAACCTTAAAATATATCGTATTCCTTAAGATTATGTCGCAAAAATGAAAGTAAAAACATTTAAGCATTAATTTACTAGGGATTTTTTGACCAATCCGAAAACAGGAACTGTATATAAAGAGGGCGATACTATGTACAGGCCTTATCTAGCCAAAACTTTGGAAATAATCGCCAATGAAGGACCCGAATCATTCTACAAGGGAAATCTAGCAGAAGACATCATATCAGATATAACTGAAGCAGGTAAAATACACAACAGTGTGTTTGATTTTGAATCAAATCTGTATTCATCTGACGGAGTGTTCAAATATTCCGGAGTTGATCAGTGTCGACAACATCAACCAGTATTTTAAACAAATACTTTACGTACCTAATTGGTTCAAATTTTCCATATTTATAGTGGATAAAGTTCGAAAATATGGGCCAGTATTCCATATAAACTACTTCCATAAACTGATTCTCAAAATCATCAAGATAGTCAGCGTCGATTCCTACACTAAAAAGTACAACTTAGTTACGCTAATTGTTTAGCATGTTTTACGTCTTACATAGGTACTTTACCTATGAATTTTCACATTTTAGCGCTTTGACATTTAACAAGTGTTTTGTTTTTCTTCTTCTTTTTACGAAAATCACACTGTGAGTGACCCTTTTCCAGGCGGAATAATGACAAAAGATGATCTAGTGCATTTTACAGCTCCGATCACACCGCCAGTGACTTTAGAATTAAACGAAGGCTTGACTGTGTTTTCTTCTCCTCTTCCCTCGAGTGGAATATTGTACCAGTTCATACTAAATATCCTGAAAGGTAGACCTATTGACATTAAATCGTTACATAGCACAAAAATATATCAGCGATAATTTAAAAATTAAAATAAATTATGATTTGATCACTTAATCGTTAATCTTTTAGGTCTTCTTGATATCAACACTGACACTAGAATGTAGTCAAATTATTTTAAGCTCGCTTGAAAGAAGGTCAGGTGAAGCTTTGTCTGTCGTGTTGTCCTCAAATAATTTCAAACAACATTTAAATGGCTTTTGCGATTCGATTATTTCTGGCATTTGTTAAATATTACTTAACTTTGCTCCTGTGCAAAATACCACTTCCAGTATGATGTTTACCAAACTTTCACACAATGATTTCTTGTTTTCATTGGTTAGTCTAGGAAGGTACTTAACTTCCATCCACCTTCGTCTTTGACTTTCATGTTACATTGACTTTTATGTGACCTACTGACCTGCTTCTTTTTTAAAAAGCTAGTTAATTCAAAATTTAACTATAATTTTATAATATATAATACAATTTAAATTAATATTGTATAATTTTGCATGCAGACTTCAACTATGACCTTGGCTAACCTTGACCTATTGACCCATTTCCTTGTTTTTGAAGCTACACCAATCAAATTTTAGCTATTTTTATAATTTTGCATGCATACTTCAACCTTGAACTTTGCTGACCTTGATCTACTGACCTACTTACTTGGTTTTAAAGCTATGTCATTGAAATTTTAACTATCTGTATAAGTCTATATACATACTTCCACTTTGACCATTGTTTGCTTTGACCTACTTTATGTTTTGAAGCTACTTCCATCACATTTGTAATATATGTCGATTTTAAACGGATATACAGGCAAACGATTTATTCTTTCTCTCTCGTTTTTTTTATCAATATAATTATTATAAATGTGATCGAAATAAATTCAATGATCAGCTCCAGTTACACAATTTTCTCTTTTTAAATAAAAAAAACTGGATGGTTTCCTAGCTTCACTCACGTGAGTCTCGATAGTTGTTTTTGTCACGTGACCTATTTAAAAATAACTCGGTGATTCCGTTGGCGTTTTACTTTCTGTTAAATAACTTTCCTATATTTACGTTAAAACCCGCTTTTGACTTTGTTTATATGGACAAACATTCTGAGAATTTAAAGTTCTTCATATTGAACGAAATTTGAGCTAATGATATCAGTTTTATTTATCTATCTATTTATTTATTTATTTTTTATTTATCTAGTTTTTTATTCGCTTTGTTTTTGTCTTTTTTTTTTGGGGGGGGGGGCATTTATTTACCTCTGTATCCCTTTAAAACAGATTTTTGCTGACATTGTTTTATGTTTCAATGGTATCAAAGTGAGAAAAAAAAAGTGAGCGATATATAACCATTATGGCACTTATTACATTCCGATGACTCCAAAGTCATGGGTTTGGTTTAAAGATATTGTTTTGGTATCTAATGTGGTGTTTGAACCATCGGCTTTTTGACACATGTCTTTGCTGGCATGACTACACCCCCCCCCCCCTCCTTCATTGTTTATAAGTCCCTTTTCAGGTGAGCGACCCAGGACTATTTGGTACTCTTGTTTTCTGCACTGTTGTATTTTCTTGAAAATAACTTTTTGAAAGTAACGATAGTTACATCAAATTGTTGAAATAGCATTAACTTGATGTTTTAATGACTATTAGAAACAGTTAGAGTACACTGATATTTTCCATATGACTTAGGAAAATTATGAAACATATCTCACCTTTCTCTTGACATTTATAAGCAATAATCAGGAATAATTGTATATTGCTTAAAACCAAGGTTTCAACTTCGATGAAACAAGCGTTGTTTTGACAAAAAACGCAATCACTACATGGCATAGAGTCGCAGAAGCGTTTAAACATGCTGCACCGTTCAGGAATATGCTTGGAGACGTCGATGTTGGGTCAGACGAGTATAAAAACAAAATTGCAAAGGTAGTTAACTTGTGACGTCAACTAAAAGCAAATGTCTATCTTAACAGATTGCACTAAAATAATAATATAGAAATAAGTAAGAGAGGTTGCTCAAAAACTACCAACTGTTTTTGTGATAGGCTCCAGACGGTCAAAGGAGAAAAACGATGAGGAAAATATTGTTTTCTTATTTTTCTAGGTGCTGAAAAAGATGTGCGATGTCAAATTTGCTGAAATGAAACGTCTAAGAATAGATGATTCACAAGTGTTTGGCCTTGATTACTATGGCCATATAAGCGATATTGATGAGAACAAAAACTATGACACGTCGCATTTGTCCGTTCTTGGACCCGAAGGCGACGCGGTAGCAATTACGTCATCTATTAGTCTTTCGTAAGTTAACAGTGACGGTCCAAATTTGATGTAGATAATTGAAATGTAAGGTATATTTCTTCAACGGTGTTGAAAAATAATATATTAGATTCTCACCAATGCTGATAAATCTCTTTAAAATGCTGTTTAAACGATAAGCATGTTGTTGTTTTTTTTAAATGAAATGATATGACTACTTTGAAATAGACAATAGGACCTTCCTTTTCAATTTGTTTTTGTTATAAGTAATGTATTTCAACTTTAAGACAAACCATATTTATCAGTCTGGTTATCGTTTTCATTTCACTCCCATCTAATCGATAATGTGTGACAGTGTTTGAAAAAAACCCTGAATGTTCAATTTCAATATGTACAATTTGAAATATTCATTGCCGTGTTAGTTGTTTGTTTTTTCTCAGCTTTGGTTCAAAGGTTGTTGGGAGGCGGACAGGTATTGTATTTAAAAACCAAATGCGGACGTTTTACATACCAAAGGCGGACAACAAATATGGCCTACCACCTTCAGACGATAATACTGTTGAACCGTTAAAGCGTCCGATGACGTCTGCGTGTCCAAGCATAGTAGTAGATAAAGCAGGGGACGTTAAATTAGTTATTGGTGCCTCCGGAGCTACTAGAATACCAACAGCAACTGCTTTAGTAAACAGCTACACATCATTTTACATAGATATTATGAAAGACTAAGTTTATTTCCGTGAGATATTGCCTTTCATGTGCTGTTTTAAAATAAATTTCATGCAAAGTTACTTCCCCTGTGGTCCTTACCATCTTTGACTGTATAAACTAAAAGTTTACCTTATTTTTGTTGCTTTGTTCAAATGTTATTACTGTTAGGTGTCGTTATATGAAAAAAAACTTCTAATTTTCTACTTACTTACAATAAGTAATTTCTCTCAAGGCGATGAAATTTCAAATTTTGATAATAGTGACTCATACAAATGTCTTTACTATTAATATCGTATTTTGTAGCAGGCACACAACTGCCTAAAAGGTAACCTCAAATAAAACAAAAATGTAAGAGAGTGTTAGAAAGTACTGAAAATAATTTAGAATACATCATGTTGAGACACAAAACACAGAACAATGGGATAATGTCTAATTTAATGACTAGCTCGCGGTAGAACCTCCTGTTTTCATTTAAAACTGTTTGACGTATGAAGTTCTAAAGGCATTCTACTCCTGATACAAAGTTAGGGAGAATGCAGTCACAGCATACTCGTTATATCTAGATAAACGTAATGTGGTAAAAAATCGTCATCTCACACAAAAAACAGTAAATATAAAAGAGACATACTATAAAATTAGCCAGTGATATACATGTACTGCCTTTGTGATTGTATAAGCTCATCTTTATGGAATACAAAATAACTGAAAAGATAAAACAGATGTGTTAGGGTAGGGAAGGATAGGGTATGTACTAGGTAGGTTTCCATGTAAAACGTCAGATCGCATGGCGTTATAATACAAATAAAACATACATGAAACAACAACAAACAAAATATCATGATTGTAAAAATTAAGCATATTTAGCCATTATATTTCAAGGTTGACACTAAAAAGAGAAAGTGATTACTCCTATTGCCATTGTGGTCCTTGAAATGTAGTATTATGTGACATAGGAAGTCATAGTTAACAAAAACACATGCTATGTTTTGACTTTAAAAGTTAGAACATGAGCTTTATAATTATGAAGACAACTCAAATTTAACAACTCAAATTCAATTATTAACAAGACTCTGAGATCTTATTCGTCAATTAAACTATTTTTTCTGCTTGCACATTTAACAAAAGTAGTAAATCCTATTGTTAAATAATTACAAAGTTATTTTTTAAGTTAAACTGATAAAACTGTTTAGAAACAACAAGCTTTTAAAGTTTATATATGACCTGCTGTACGTGATGTTCTGAGCGAGTTCATTCCACAGAGAGCATCCCCTAAAAGCAAATGACCTTTTTTCTAAAAACTCTGACCTGTGGGATAGAAAAACGACCACTCTTTGTGAACGAACACAACAGACTGACTGCATTCCTAAGGATTTAACACTGAACCTTGTGATGTGACTTTGGACATGACTGACTGACTAAAATGTTCTCCCAAGAACAGAGGCACACAATATGATTATAAAAGCATGACACAGTTCTAAAACAGCTCTACTGGCTACAGGAAACCTGTTCATATGTGAGATGTTCTTGGCTTATATGAGCACAAATCTGATGATTTTACTCTGTGTAACCTGTAATTTGTTTCTGAATACATGGGCTGTAGAATAAAACAACACGAACGAAGCATTATCAAAAGGACGTAAAATTAACTGTACTCCCAAACACATCGTTACAGTAAGTATCTCATCAAGAATTTTATTTCACAATTTCAGTTGTCATATCTGTTTTAGGTAACTATGGAAACTCTCTGGTTTAAATGGAGTATCAAAGAAGCAATAGATTATCCAAGAATTCACCATCAATTGTATCCGCCAAAAGTTAGCATACAATCAGGATTTCCAAAGGTAAGGAAGTTAATGTATTATATCTAAAAGCGGTGTTTCAAATGTCGAACTTGTGCATTTTTACAGGCTAAGTGCTGTCCGCGGATGAGACAGATTGCAATCAAAGACACTGCTTAAATATTAAAAATAATTGTAATGGTAATGATAATGAAAGTACAACTGTACATTTCTACCTCTTCGTTAGTGTGCTGTAAAGATTATTGCTTTTTGTGAGTTTGTTGAATATCTTACAGGAACTGATTGAGGGACTAGAAAGGGTTGGACACGAAGTAACGAACATAAATATTTTCTCCGTCGTTCAGGGAATTCTACGGACAGGGAATAAAATAACAGCCTATAGTGATCCAAGAAAAGAGGGCAAGGCAGATGGATTTTAGTATAGGCTTTGACATTAACCAATAATAATCAATCAATGCATCAGTAAATGTCGTTTTAATATTAGCTGTAAGGACTTTTTCAAGAGTATGATCCAAATTGAATATTTAATATTTATGAAAATAATGTTAAGTATGCGAATTCTTGATGTGAAAAATGTGATTTTAACACGAAACGTTTTGACACTGTCTTCAGATTTAATATGATTTGTATATAATAGGTCTAGAAAATAACTTAAAACTTACAACAAGACGACATTATAAAGTGCTAAACATTTGTGTCCTCATTATTTTATAATCGTCATTGGTTTGTCACATCGATTCTGTTTTATGAACCCTGCGTGTCTTTATTTGGGTTTATTTATCATCAGACACGTTTCCGATATGACCAACGCCCTCTGAAAAGGTTAGTTATTTGAGGTTATTGGGATAGTGTAAGATACCGAAAGCATCTCATTCAGGAAAAAATCCTGTTTCTTTTTCATGCTCTGTGAATGGCACCTTCACATCGAAAAGACAGTAAGTGCAGTCAGTGGAGGTGTGAGGTATCGGATTCATGACCCCTAAAACACAAGAACCTGTCTATCGAATATAAGCCTTAAATTACCAGTTGCCTAACATGCGAGTGCTGCCCCTTTGCAGTCAATATGAACATTTCAACATACATTTCCTTGTATGTAGGGATGCAAACTGTAACTTTTTCATTTACCGGTTAACCTGACGCTGTTAGCAGTAAATTTACCGGTTAACCGATTAACAGTAAAAGCATATAATGTCGACGAGTCCCGGTATATGATATGTACATCGATATCGGGACCCCTGGTTTACCAGTCCAGCGCGTTACCACTTGACCACATCCGCTCCTGATGAACGGTCGGACAAAGAATGTATTGCAATTGCTTCAAAAAACAATCTTGATTTGACGTGTTTATTGTTAAGAAATCACCAATGGCGATCTCCCTCTTATCTCAAGTTAAAATTTTCGCCAGTAGAAAACAATCAATGGTGTCAACTAAACTCTTAATTAGCAGCGGAAAACAGGAGACGCGCAATGCTTTTATATAATTGTTAACCATAACAATGGCAACAGTGACACCAAAAAAAAATTGTCATATCTTTATCATTTATTTAGAGATTTGATTCATACTAAGATAAAACAACACTTGCCACAACTCTGACATTTTAACTTATTCAAGACCTTAAAAGGACCTTGACCGTTAGGGTCAAATTATTGAATTTTGCTAAAATTGGCCAAAACTTCTTAGTTTATGATTGAAATTGATTCATACTTGGACAAAACAACACTTATGACAAAACTGACACGTTGAGTTATTCAGGTATGACCTTGAACTTAAAAATGACCTTGACTGTCGATGTCAAATGAATGAGTTTTGCTAAAATAGCCACAACTTTGTTATTTATGAACGGATTTGATTCATACTTTGAAAAAACAACAACAAGAATAAAACGAACATGTTGAATAATTCAAGTATTACCTTAACTTTTCAATGACCTTGACATTGCAAACATTATCTATATCTTTGTTACTAATGGATGTAGAGTTTTCATACTCGGACATAAAACCTTTTAGACAATACCTCCAAAGAATGTTGAACTTAACTTGACCTTGACCTCTATTTGACCTTGACTTTTATTTGGCCATAACTTTGTTTTTAATAATTACATTTCCAAATTGTGTTGCCTTCACCACAATTTGCTTCGTCTGATGTGTTTGCCTTTGGAAATAGGAAAAAGTTGAGCATGGTCTACGCTTGCGGTGGCTCTTGTCTTATCATGGCTACCAGTTTACGTTTAAGCTGATTCGTTCTTAGATTAAGCAATACAAAGACATCATAGCGGCTTCTAATAGATTTTTATGAAGTTGTACAGAAAAGGAATTTCACCTATTGAACACGTTGATGTGCTGTTGTTGAAAGAATAGACTGACCGCTAGCTGTATAAATCCGTTTATCAGGACGCCATTTTGTGTCTTGTGGCGATAATTATTTTAACCAGCTTTTAAAAATAATAATAATAATAATAAAACATGATATTGATCAGAATGATTTTTTTCTTCGTTCGGGTGGATGGCGTCAAGCTCGACAGTTTCCGCTCTTTTTAGATTAGGGTTGCTTGGGGTCAAGAGGTTGCTAAAATATAAATATAATCCATCTTGCTCGGTGACATTAGTACTTGCATAATACTTGATTCTATCTTGCTTTTTGGCATTGGAAACCTATATTTTGCTGAATAACATCATTATTTATTGTAACTGAATGCGCTATCATCTCATTGCAACTTCATTTGTTCCTCTCCGACATATGCAATAATGCTATATGTTTAATTGCAGCTTTCCTTACTGACCACGCAATATGCTCGGCGTTCTATCGAACAGTCCTTAATTACTTTTAATTAATATTACTGGATGTAAAATGTTACCATCCCATCAATTACCTTAATTTGCAGAAAGTCTTTTTATAGCTTATCATCTGTGCTCAGCGATTCTGTCGTGTCTTAGCAGAACAGAACACAACACAACACAACTTTTATTTAACTCAAATCATACATATGACACAAGAGTTTACAGTACACTAAATATAATTTACATAACATTTATGTGACATGGCGTAGACATACATATCATTATAACAATTTCTAATTAAGATCTACTTCAGTTTTATTTGTTTAAGACAAAAAAAACGGGATAAAAAAAGAAGAAGAGAAAATGAAAAAAGAAAAAGGAAAACGAAAAAGGAAAGTATCAGGGGAATGTAAAACCACCGTTGTGGGAAACAGACTATAGGTTTGAGGTTTTCCCTTTATTTTGATTGGCTATTTTGTGCCTGCACTGAGAATATTTAAGTACAACCGTGTCACGAATTGGTGTCAGGGAGCGGATGTGGTCCAGTGGTAACGCGCTGGACTGGTATACAAGGGGTCCCGAGTTCGATACCCCGCTCCTCTACTAACATTACTAATAGTCTTTCGGATGAGACTTTAAACCGAGGTCCAATGTATCAGTGCTATACGCTGAACAAGTAAAAGAACCAGAAGTGTCTCTGGAATGGGGTGCTTTCTGTATCTTGCACTACCCCCACCACATAAAATAACTAATATCTTCAGAGGGCGTCAGTCATATTGACAACCGGTACCGACGATAAATAAGCTTAAATAGATAGATAAAATTGGTGTCATTAGGTCGACGTTGTACACATTGTGTAAAAAGAAAACAGAACATTTGCCTAATGATTTTACTTTGTGTTGGCGAAAAAATATTAATAATGGCTATATTTAAATTCTTTGTAGCTGCATAGTTTTATAAGTTTCGTTTATTTGAAAAAAGAAGAAGGGTAAAAAAAACATAAAAAGTATGGATTTATTAGATCTGTAGAAGGATGAAAAAAGAAAAGAAAACAATTAACTGTCCACACGGAATAAGGTAAGTTGTTTGTTACGTTTTTATGCTGGAGGATTAGTAAGTATATTCCTATTTTCATTCTGAAAAAAGGGATACAGAGTAGAGAAAAAAAAAGATAACCTCAGAAAATGTACATCAAATGCAACAACAATAAACAAGAGGGCCATGATGGCCCTAGATTGCTCATCTGAGCATTTTGGCTGTAGGTTTGCTGTTAAGCAGTATTTCATGTTTTAATTGAAAAAATGTAAGTAATGTAAATATAAATATGTAAAATATCAGTCAATAAATACAGGCTTTATGACAAAAAAGTAGAAATATCTATCATAGGCTATGGTGACCTTGACCTTAACACAGTGACCTCAAACCCTACCCACGGAATATAAAATCCAGGCAGGGAATTTTTGCTGTAGCTTTAAAACAATAAGTGGGTCAAAAATATAGGTCACGCGATTACATTTTTGAAATCGGATTAAAAAAACTGTGCATATGGTCCAAATTTCATTGCCATAGCTCCAAAAACAAAAAGAAGGTCAGTAGGTCAAAAATATAGGTCTTGCGATGACGTTTTTGAAATCGGAACAAAAAACTGTACACATGGTCCAAATTTCATTGCCATAGCTCCAAAAACAAAAAGTAGGTCAGTAGGTCAAAAAAATAGGTCATGCTATGACATCTTTGAAATCGGAACAAAAAACTGTAAACATGGTCCAAATTTCATTGCCATAGCTCAAAAAACAAAAAGTAGGTCAGTAGGACAAAAATATAGGTCATGCTATTAAATTTTTGAAATCGAAGCGAAATACTGTGCACATGGTCCAAATTTCATTGCCGTTTTTTTAAAAAAAACAAAAAGTAGGTCAGTAGGTCAAAAATATAGGTAATGTGATGACATTTTTGAAATTGGAACAATAAACTGTACACATGGTCCAAATTTCATTGCCATAACTCCAAAAACAAAAGATGGTCAGTAGGTCAAAAATATAGGTCATGCGATGACATTTTTGAAATCGGAACAAAAAACTGTACACATGGTCCAAATATCATTGCCATAGCTCCAAAAACAAAAAGAAAGTCAGTAGGTCAAAAATATAGGTCATGTAATGACATTTTTGAAATCGGAACAAAAAACTGTACACATGGTCCAAATTTCATTGCCATAGCTCCAAATCAAAAGAAGGTCAGTAGGTCAAAAATATAGGTCATGCGATTATATTTTGGAAATCGGAACAAAAAACTGTACACATGGTCCACATTTCATTGCCATAGCTCCAAAAACAAAAAGTAGGTCAGTAGGTTAAAAATATAGGTCATGCAATGACATTTTTGAAATCGAATCGAAAACCTGTGCACATGGTCCAAATTTCATTGCTGTAGCAAAAAAAAACAAAAAAATAGGTCAGTAGGTCATAAATGTAGGTCATGCGATGACCTTTCTGAAATGGGAACAAAAAAACTGTACGCATGGTCCAAATTTCATTGTCATAGCTCCAAAACCAAAAAGTAGGTCAGTATGTCAAATATATAGGTCATGCAATGACGATTTTGATATCAAAACGAAAAACTGTAGCTAAAAACAAAAAAGAAGGTCAGGAGGTCAAAATTATAGGTCATGATATGACGTTTTTGAAATTGGAACAAAAAACTGTATACATGATCCAAATTTCATTGCCATAGCTCCAAAAACAAAAAGTAGGTCAGTAGGTCAAAAGTTAAGGTCATTCGATGACATTTTTAAAATCAAAACGAAAAACTGTTCACACGGTCCAAATTTCATTGCTGTAGCTAAAAAACAAAAAAGTAGGTCAGTAAGTCAAAAAAATAGGACAAGGAATAATGTTTTTGAAATCATCTTGAAAAAAAAAACAAATGGTCCAAATTTTATTGCCATAGCTAAAAACTTAAAAAATGAGATAAATTAGGGCCGGGAGGGGGGGGGGTGACCCCCACGGGAGGGGGATGACCCCACTGTGGTCACGGTGCATACTACCAAATATCTAAGCTCCAGGCCTTGCAGTTTGTGACAAGAAGATTTTAAAAGTTTTTTTTGCTATATATGTAAAACATGTGACCTCTTGGGCAGGGCCAGTTTTGACCCCAGGGTTATTATTTGAACAATCTTGGTAGACGTCTACTAGACATTGCTCAACACCAAATATCTAAGCTCCACGCCTTGTAGTTTCTTACAAGAAGATTTTTAAAGTTTTCCCTATATAACTCTATGTAAATCAAGTGACCCCCAGGGCGAGGCCAGTTCTGACCCTAGAGTCACAATTTGAACAATCTTTGTAAAGGTCCACTAGATGATGCCACGTACCAAATATCTAAGCTCCAGGCCTTGCAGTTTCTGACAAGAAGATTTTTAAAGTTTTCCCTATATAACTCTATGTAAATCAAGTGACCCCAGGGCGGGTCCAGTTCTGACCCCAGGGTCATTATTTGAACAATCTTGGTAGAGTTCTACTAAACACACACCAAATATCAAAGCTCCATGCTTTGCGGTTTTTGACAAGAAGATTTTTAAAGTTTTCCTATATAAGCCCATGTAAATCAAGTAACCCCCAGGGCGGGGACAGTTCTGACCCCAGGGTCATAATTTGAACAATCTTTGTAGAAGTCTACTAGATGATGCCTCATACCAAATATCTAAGCTCCAGGCCTTGTGGTTTCAGACAAGAAGATTTTTAAAGTTTTCCCTATATAACTCTATGTAAATCAAGTGACCCCCAGGGCGGGGCCAGTTCTGACCCCAGGGTTATTATTTGAACAATCTTTGTAGAGGTCAACTAGATGATGCCTCATACCAAATATCTAAGCTCCAGGCCTTGTGGTTTCAGACAAGAAGATTTTTTAAGTTTTCCCTGTATAACTCTTTGTAAATCAAGTGACCCCCAGGGCGGGTCCAGTTCTGACCTCATGGTCATTATTTGAACAATCTTGGTAGAGGTCCACTAGATGATGTTCAACACCAAATATCTAAGCTCCATGCCTTGCGGTTTCTGACAAGAAGATTTTTAAAGTTTTCCTATATTAGCCTATGTAAAATTAATTGACCCCCGAGCGGGGCCAAATTTGACCCCAGGGGCATAATTTGAACTTGATAGAGGTCCACTAGGCAATGCTACATACCAAATCTTAAGGCTCACGGCCTTGCAGTTTCAGACAAGAAGATTTTCAAAGTTTTTCCTTTAGGTTGCCATAGCAACCAGAGTTCTTGATGGAATTGAATTCTTTGAACAACTTTGGTAGAGCTTCGTGCAAGGAATATCCCAGGCATGTGTCATCAATGTTGGCTCAGCGGTTTAGGAGGAGATGTTGTTTAAGTCCAATTGTTGACGACGCACGACTCACGCCGACGGACGCCGGACATTCAACAATCCAAATAACTCACCCTGATCAGGCTCAGGTGAGCTAAAAAGAATTCTTAGTCTTCAGTGTATTAATTCAACACAAATAGAAAAGCATTTCATAAACACCACGCACCGAACACAATGATGACAACGATACCAATGACAAAGTAAACAAAAGTCAAACTTCACTTTACGGTAAGCACTAAATAGTAAGCATAACGCGATTTGCAATATTTGTGTTCATATTATGGGAACAGATGGCGCTTTGTCGGTACATCTCGTTAATTTCCGACAGGTTCCGCTATTTTGCGACTAGAATTTTGTAAAGTTTTGATGTCTATTTCAATATTTTGTTTGCATACCAAACATTTCGATTAAATCATAAATGTAATATCCTTTAACGCTACGACCTTGAGAACGATTTCACTTTAAATAAGTGTTTATATTACTTGCTAAATACTCATTCTTGGTAACATAGGTTATCAATATCTGTTAAATACGGTAAAGTGTAGTTTATAGGGAATGTGTATACAAGATAATTCAACGCTTGACAAGTTTCAATAACAAAATAAAGCTCAGAGCTATTGTAATAAGAATTTAAATTAAGGTATCGTAAAGTACTCAATCAACCTCTCTGGATAGTTGCAAAAGGCGTGGTTTTGGAAAGGGAAACCATCAATGAATGGTCACCGCAGGTTTTTTTCCCGTCGATCTTGATAGTAAAGTTCTTGCCCCTAACAATTAACACTAAATATTAATTTCAAACCTATATACAAAAATTAGCCAGACAATGATGGATATGCAATGTCAGTTACTCAAATAATAAAAAAGCATGTATTAACACAGCATCAGACATTAAGCTTTATAAAGCATAAACACTGGATAATATAAATGGGCGAAGCTCTAGGGAATCACACCAATCATTAATCAAAACTAAAACAAGGGCCATTTAACACATTTTGGTGCACAAAAGGAAGTACGAAATAAAATATAGTCGACTCCAAATGACAAACATGCAAAATAAACAACACTTATCCTTAAATAGTTTGAATAGAGCATGAAGAAAGCTGGATGATACATTAAGCTACATGACATCACATTTTGATTATTCTAACACAGTGCAAAATACGATGAAAAAGTACAAAAGAAGATCATAGAATTAGGCAAAACGCGTAATAAGTACTATTAAGTTTCAATAAGTGAAGCAATATGGAATAACGCAAGTTCCAATGTCATCAAACAAGATGGAATCAAGCATAATGCAAGCTCCAATTTCATCAGGCAAGATGGAATCAAGCATAATGCAAGCTCCAATGCCACCAGATAAGATGGAATCAAGCATAACGCAAGTTCAAATGCCATCAGACAAGATGGAATCAAGCAAAACGCAAGTTCCAATGCCATCAGGCAAGATGAAATCAAGCATAACGCAAGTTCCAATGCCATCAGGCAAGATGGAATCAAACATAACGCAAGCTCCAATGCCATCAGGCAAGATGGAATCAAGCATAACGCAAGTAAAATAATAACATGGCAATAAATGGAAGCAAAAACTTACCAATAATATCCAGTTTTCATCAAAACACGCAGAATACACAAAATGAAAAACACGATGTGCTTATCAGCTGGTTCCACGCCAACTGGTTCCACATTCAAGAATTGTCCATTTTGGTACGGGACGACGGGAGATAATGTCGCTGCTGTCATTATTTCTCGAAAGAATATGCGGCGGCGAGTAAATTTTGAGTGTTTTTATCAAATTCCAAACTTATTCTTTCATCTAGAATGGTTAGACAGATATTGATGTGTAGAATAATTATTGCTTAATTGATAGGCACCATCAACATTTTCTAGACCTTTTTTATTGCGAAAACCAAGGAAAAACTGAGGTAGGTGAGGTGATTTGAGGCGCAATGTTTTATAACTTGTGTAAATAGTGGGTTTGTGCTTTCTTTTTTGAAAAGGCTTCATTTGTAACAGATAACAGTAGGAACAGTATTCATGACTGTTATGCTACAAAACTCTTGTGCAAGGGCAGTTACGCTACAAAACTCTTGTGGCAGGGCAGTAAAAACGACGGGGGTGGGGCGGGGCGAGGTTCCAACTTCAAGTGACTGTGGTTCGGCAACGGTTGTTTGTGCGTAATAGAAGAAAGTATTCAAGAGGTGAAAATTGATGCCCGTTAACATGCAATACATGGGTAACAATGGTAACGAATATCTTGTGTGTTTAACAAATATACTCCTTGAAATTTCTACAGCCTATGCGTATTAGGTGAATGCAACAGTATGCCAAATTTTAGGCAGGCATATTAAAAATGGAATGAAACGCAGCAAAATTCCAAGAATTTATCGAACAGCCCTCGTATAACGGACATTAACTTACACAATCCGCCGTTTACTGTGACGGGAAATCAGTATAAACATTTTGTTCAGTCCAGACTAGCTGTATTACAATTAAATATCATAGGACTCTGCTGGTATTTTAGTCCCTCTATAGAAAGTGGACTTGAGTATTTTTTTATTTCCTTATTAGATAAAAAAGATAAGCGTAAGTTAAGGAATGAATAAACCACCCACGTATCAGTTTTGATTCATGTAGTTTGAGATGTCACTGCAACAAGTACTAACAAACTGAACCGTTTCAGCGAATTTAAACCGCTAGAAAATATTTCGAAACTGCAAGTAAATAATCATTATGCATGACATAATCTGTAATTATCCTTTATTTACGTTTTATGTGCAAGCACCTAAAACGCCCATGCGTAGTTCATGATACACGAAGGTTTAAAGCGGTATACCCCAAAAATAATCAATGACACACTTTTTGCTCTAAAGTCAAAGTAAACAGGAATATATGTTGCAATAGGGCATATAACAACAGTGTCACTAATCAAGTGCTCAATCGAAATAAACCGTTATTAAACAGGTCTTCTACAAATCTAATTATTATTAATTCTAACATTAGTACATTTAGCTAATCTGAACTTCTGACTGACACTTCACATCTGGTAATGATTTGTTGAAGAAATTTTACGTTTGTATGATCATTTAAATTTATGAAATAATTTTTTGGGTACGCAGCTTAAAAAATGAAAAACAAATACCCGAGACTAAACGATACAATTTAAAATTACGAAGACGTTAACTGCAAAAAAAACTTCATTTCACTTTATCAGTAATTGCCTGAAGTATCAAACGTAATACGAAATAATACATGTATGTCAAAACTACAGGATTTGATGTATAAATTGATATGAGTGTCATTCTGCATAATCATGCGTGCAACATGTAAAATTGTGAAAGGGAGTGGATATTAAATACGTATAGCTGATCTACCTTAACGTTTTGAGTAATTGCGTATTAATACGAGAAAGAAAAGCTGTTCTTGCTACCTGTTCCTAGTTAATCTGGTAAGTACTGACTAGCTGTTTACTTTTTGTAATAGCTTTCACGGTATAACGTTTTCCTCTGTAGTTTGGCTTTCTGCACTTCATACAATGAGCATGATGACTTGTTTTAACCCAGGAAGCATTAATGGAGTAAATTAAGCAAGATGTTTGAAATGCACGTCTTGTTGATTTTTTTTTAATTATTATTATTATTATTATTATTATTATTATTATTTCTTGAAGTAAGCCTGATTGGGTCGAGGAAACAGACGTTGTCAGTTTAACGAAACTAGTAAACTGGTATTCCGATTTTCATATGGTCCCAGTCTTTGTGTTCAGACTTGAGCTGACTTGGGTGTTGTTGGTGCGTTAAGCTTACTGCTAGCTGTCATAAGTTGAGTTTTTTTTCTTTGACTTTTTCTCTGGTCCGACTTTGCTCCTTACTCGGCGATGACTTCGAGTTGAACCAGTTTTCACAGGTGGCGTAAAAATCTTTATGTAGTTAATAGCTCTTTGCAAGGCTTCCTTTGGATTGTGTTGAGGTCATTGTGGTAAAGGTGAAACACACTTTTAATTAAGAGTTTTAGTTAAAGCTCAGTATATTTTGTTTCAAAATGTATATTGTATTAAAGGCAGATGAGCATGTTTGATGAATGGAACAGATTTGCGAAAAGGGTTATTAATCAGTTGAATATCATTATTTGAAGCTGAAATATTGATTTACACCCGAAATATTCCAAGCCAATATTTTATAAAAAAGGATATAAAAATGCTATGTTTGATATCCTATGCGACGCGCACAGGTTAGCTATTTTTGTATTTCCCGCGTAAAGCCGCGGTGGTGCTTGGGAATGTCATTTAATCATTTCAACAAAAATACGCATTCAGTATACATTGCCGATTATCTACAGCGCCCAAAATGCCGTTGAATGACCACGTGACATTCCTATGATGCCCCTTGTCGCTAAATATAGAATGCATTTTTGTTTGGGTTTTTTTTTAGCGGATTGTTTTCAGGTCAGGTAAAATGGTAAAATTAACTGAAAATTTCCTCCTGGAGGGTTTGAAATGTAGAGTTTTCGTGAAAAGTACACGTAAGTGTTACATAGATTGATCTGTTAACGATTTTACTGAGTACACCTTCTCGACCCTGCAGTTCCCCCTTTAAGACTTGACATAAGGTACCGAAAATAATTACCTGATTTGAGACTGATCTTGGGGTCGCCTAACTCTATGGGTAGCTCACTGTCAATTAATGTAGATTTTTTGGTTTCCGGGCTGCTCGGTCGTTATGTATATCCCGAACTTGTCCGGGCTATAATTTCTCTATGAATTGCAGGATTTTCAAATAACTTGGCACAAATATTTGCCTTGATAAGTCGGTTTTTTCGCGCGTAAGAATTATACTTCAAAAGGTCACGGCCAAACTTAGGGCAATAACTCAAAAAGCTTTGGTCTAAATTGAGTCTTGCTATGTTTGTCCAGACTCCAACGTCTACATGGATCGAGGGATACCCAAATAACTTTGCACAATATTTGTGTTGACTGTGTCTTGCACAAGAACTACATCTCTATCTGAATGGTTAAGTTCATACTAACATGTCAAAGGTAGATATTGTGTGCTGCTTTGTTCGCCCGGGCTAAAACTTACCATCGGTTGCGGAATACTCAAATAACTTTGCACAAATGTTAACCAAATAGAGATGACGTGTCATGTACAGCACTTTTCTCAAAGGACAAAGTTACACTTAAATTTTATCAGTGCTGCTAGAGAAGAGTCTACCTCTTGTAGTTAGGTGCTGGAAATTTAACCGCTCAGCTGATGTCTACATGTGAAACACATAGAACTGAAGCAAGAATGATTATAACTGTGAATCTTTATTAATGTTTGTACGTATCTTTACTGCATACAAATAGTTGGGTTGCCATGGAGCAGAACTGCACAGCTTATTCATTTAGTTACAATTATAGATGTATTGTCATTATCATGTTTATTTCTCATGAAGATCAGTTTACTACTTCATTATCTATGTTGCTGTTTTATGTCAATTTGGTCTATGTTGAATGTGCTGCTTACTACAACACTTGGGAATGTAACTGCTTAAAGCGTTGATATTTATTTTTTAAAACCTGGTTCCGCAGCATTGCCGAGGTTCTTGTTTTCGCTAGTTCTTCATTCACAGTACTAACAGAAAATATCCATTTTCAACTACATAGGAAAATCATCTATGTCCCTTTTCACGCATGTGCATACATATTTGGTGTTCTTAAAATAAATAATGCTCTAACGCTTGAAGGAGTGTTTGAAGCTCAACGCTCTGATATAAGTTTTCCCGTACACTTTCATTTAGCACGTGAATTATTTAGCATAGGTCAATATAATAGTTTGGCTTTCCCTCCAGTCTATTCATTTTATCATGAATTACATATAGACCGTTCCATAATTGATAAATTGACCGCCACCATTATGAAGATCACGTGACCGTCCGCCATTAAAGGACTGCTAAATCTCGCTATGATGCTTATGATTTCCGATTAAATCTGGATAACTTTAGCACATTTCAAGCTGACATACTGCCTTATATCGCGTGAATTTTGTTGCAGAATAAACATCATTTTATTGTATTGTTATCAATTTATTGTATGTTTTATTCCTGACTTGAACATATCATTTACCTGAAATATTTAACACATGAAAGACTGTGAAAAAAGACCATGGACTGTTCACAGTGGAAGCTTGAGTTGTGTAAACCACATATAATATGTTTAAAACGCAAATAATATTGAAAGCACCGTTTTCCTTTTCAAAAGGTGAAACTATGATTTCAATTATTTGAACAACTCTGAAAGCTTACAAAATGGACAAAATGATAAAATCAAACATCCCGCTCATCAACGGCATGTTCACTCTATTTTAACTAAAATATGTTTTATTCTTTGAAACAGTTTCAAAGCATTATTTAGCGCGTCTTTAATCATCAAAATCTCTTTTGTCTTTCGCGGTGTCCTGTGGTGGAGGAATGTGGTTACGTAATATGGGGGTGACATACTGTCTTTGTTTTGATAAGTCACCGTTAATTGTCATTGTCGGTCTTGCTTGATCAGTCACAGTAAAACACAGTAATAACGAAATTTGCTCTTGAGAAAATGCCTGAAAGCTATAAAACATGGTCTTTATTTGTTCCTGATTGTTATATGAAATTTAAGAATATATATTCTTCTTTACAAACAAGATTTTCAAGACTGTATGAAATTTAGCATCTGTTGTCAAATGGAACTTTTATTTTCTCTTCTTTATTTCTTGCATTCTGTTGTTGCAAAGTATTGATATGTACAACGTGTGAGTTTGTGTATGCAGAAAGAAAACAACAGTTGCAAGCCACACGTTTGTAAGATATTGATCTTACAATAATACGTTTTCTTTCCTTCTTCTTATTTTTACATTGCTGTTGTGGATATTTCTTGTAATACGAAAAACAAAATTATTATGACACCTATATAACTGTACCCTTTTGGACAGATTTTTTAAAGATAAATACATGTACTTTTTAACAGCAGTTTTTTTCGTGAAATTTTGATAAAATAAAAAAAATACTCTACCGGAGAATATCACAAGACCTTTATTTCACAGTTCAATAGATTGAGATGTCAGCAAAAAATCGTTTACAAGTATTCTTTTCTTTAGTTAGAAGACAATGGGATATATCTTTGCTGATAATAAATGCTTCATGTGGTTTATATGAATCTATTTCTCTAACATGCAACGTCACACTAAAATGGGTATTTTTTCAAAGCTCCGCATTATCAAACTGCTTCGATCTGCGCGGTCCCTTAATGGCGGACGCAAGGGAGGTAATGAGGGAGGAACTAATTTCTGGAACGGTCTATATTACCATCTTTCAGGGAATGAAAACGGTTTTTAAATATAATATTACTTGGAATAACCTATGGTTTAATTTATCTCAGAATGATCTGTAAAGACATTTTTGATCCAGGTGAGTAATTTCTTTGCCACACTTTTAGAGCTACAAACATATTGATGATATAAAAAGATTTTAATTGCAAACTACGTGTTTCTTACAAACAAAGGGAATCACGAACACTTGTCTGCGATTGTGTTTAAACAACAGTCGTTTAGAAACGAAAGCACAAGAAATACTATGACTGTATTTTCATGCTACGTGTATAGCACTGATATATTTGACTTCGCTTAAACGCCTCATCTGATAGAGATGCGAGGGAAAAACTTCAGATCCCTGGAATACAAGTCCTGTGATTTATCGATCGACTCCGGACCGCTCCAAATGCTTTCTTGTCTTTTAAACACACTAAATGATTATAAAGACAATATGTTTTCTTTAACTATTACTGCTACTTTTTCAAACGTTAAAACATACAATATTTTCTTTTTCTGTGCCTTTGTATGTTTAGTTTTATCATAAATTAATTTCTGGATTACAGTTCTCGTAGAACATCGGAACATAACCATTCTTATTTACTCGATGAAGTATTTAAGATATTTTGACACAGAGCAAATATTTTAAGAAAAGGTTCAGAAAAACTCTTCAATAAAACAAAATACCCCCATGGAATATAAACAGTGCAAAACAATGCAAAAATATTAAACTGCATACATCGTTTGAGTTGTAACTTTACTTAAATTCTATCTTACGGTTATTTCGTGGAATAAGCAAATGTTTTTGTATATTTGATTTAACCTATTGAAAAAGTAAACGGAAATAGAAATTATTTATAAAAACATTATTGATCATTTTGTCTGGACATGTATTTGTGCACCGCAAGTCTTGTAGATTTTCACCGATGTCCATATTCAATTTGTTGTTGTTGTTTTGTTTTGTTTATTAAATCAACGCACCAAAAATGACACAAAACAGACCTTTCATATTAACTCTTTATATACCAATGTCATTGAAGGATAAACTTGCACGCATCTTAAAAAGAATGCAGGATCGGCTTTGATATTAGTATAGCTAGACGACCATATCTTTTTGAATTCATGCTTGGGAACAGTAAAGGAAGAAACATTGTCCCTGTGAAGCGTTGCTAGCCTTTTTAGCGAGTATTGAATTAATTTTACATTTATGTTAATTTTCAAAATCAATAATTTTTCATTCTTTATATTTCTTTGCAGTTTGATTTTCCGGGTGATCTAACTTGTTTTAATATAGGAAAGTAGTAAATAATCGGGCTGAATAGATATATGCAAGATTGTGCAAATCTACAAGTTTAAACTAACCCAAACATTCGGTAGATGTTAAACTAAAGATTCCTTCTGTCCCTTATACATGCGCATAATTAATGTAATGTATTCAGTACTGCAAAACAGTCTGGATTTTACTTAAGATTTAACAAAACGATTAAATAAATGGAAGAAAAAACAACACTATTAAATCTATGAAAATTTGCATGAATAATACAAAATTTCGTATTCTTTCTATGTCAATAGCAAAATCATATTCGGATTAAATTTTAGGTCTCCGTGCTTCTTTTATTGATATTCTTAATTTATTAATAAGATGTCTTCGGGATGGCCATTATGCAACGGAGTATCTCCTTTCGAGGAATACAGCTACAGACATGCAGCAGTGGCTGCGGATTCGGCAGAAAGCTCTCAGATTGGAACGTGAGTCCCGTTCTTTTTATTTATTTATTTATTTATTTATTTATTTATTTATTTATTTATTCATTCATTCATTCATTTGTTTAATTATTAAACACACATTGATATGATTACATGAAAATCTTCCTTGCCCGTCTTTAGTATAAACGAACTCAGATTGCAAAAATATATCAACTTTTAGCAACTGTATTATTGCACTTACCTTAATTCAACTTATGTTGTCAGATAGAGCTTTGAATATTTTTCTTTATCTTTAGTTTGTTCTCATTCAGTGTATATTTAATGTATGTTTATAGTTATACTGGGAGACACTCATTTTATAACTGTTCTGAAAAAAAAAATCGTTTACTTCCCCATCCTTTTAGATATGCATTTTGTTATCGTTGCCTCATTTATACATGAGCAGAACACGATATGCATTTAACAGTTAAATTGAAAGGACATAATAGACGGTAGTTGCATGCCTTTTTAAACATACAGAAATACAAAACTATAGCTTTGAAAAGGAGTATTTGTGTCAAAGTGCAGTATACCAACAATTTCTTTGTAAGTTAAATCTTACACCTCCATAAATAAAATGAAACGCTACACAAAAGGTGAAGAGTAACTTGATACATCATTTTTGCCGTAAAATGTGCACCTGGGCGCCAAAACAATGTAGGAGCATACACATGTCCATTCCCTCGTCGATATTGAGTTTATGACTGTCTGTATTCAGAATTAGCAATGAACTCTTATTGGTCATTTTGCTTTCATAGGTCCATCATGAGAGATCAAGGAGGGAGTGCTGTTGATGCCGCTATAGCTGCAGTTCTCTGTTCTGGTGTGGTGAATGCTCACAGCTGTGGTATCGGCGGAGGGGCTGTTCTTACATACTACGAAAAGTAACATTATAGTTTTGCTCTTTTTATTATGCATTAAATATCAAAACAAAAAGTTAACTTGTGATAACAGATATGGGACGTAACTGTGTGTGTATGGAACAGAATTACTGCATTTATCCCATCTTGCTTGGCGACATTGATACTTACAATATGCTTGACTAATCTTGCTTTATGGCATTGGAAACATATATCTTGTTGAATAACATCATGTTTTACGGTTACTGAATGCGCTCATTGCAACTGCATTTTTTCCTCTTCGACATTTGCAATTTGCTATATGTTTAATTGCAGCTTTCTTTACTGAAAACGCAATATGTGCCGCGTTCTATCGAACAGTCTTTAATTACTTGTCATTTCTTGATGTAAAGTGTTACGTTCCCTTCAATGACCTTAATTTGCAGAGTGTCTTTTACTGCATATCATCTACCTACGTGTATCGAACCTATTTCATCATTAATAACTAATTTTGGTCTGTGCTCAGCGATTTAGTTGTGTCTTAGCATTCTTATTCTTCAATGCATTCATTCAACACAAATAGAAAAATATTTCATAAACACTAGGCACCGAACACGAGGATGACAACGATACCTATAACAAAGTATTTACTTTATGGTAAACACTAGGCAGTAAACATAATGCGATTTCCAATATTTGTGTTCATATTATAACAGATGGCGCTTTGTCGGCACATCCCGTTATTTTCCGTATGGTCCCACTATTTAGCGACTAGAGTTTTGTAAAGTTTTGACGTTTATTTCAATATTTTGTATGCATACCAAAATCTTGGCGAAATCGTAAATAGAATATCCTTAAACATGTTAAACCCTACAACCTTGAGAACGACTTTACTTTAGTGTTTATTTTTCCTGCTAAATCGGTATCCCAGGTTATTTATCATACCTGATAAATACTAAATACGGTATAATGAAGTTTATACGGATTGTGTACGGTGGGCTCCGACGATGCTAATTAGTTGTATTACTGACAATGCTCGACAAGTTTCATTTCAAACAATAAAAATCTCAGAGCTATTATAATGAGCTATTTGAATTAAAGTACCGACTGTACATTACGTAATCAATCTCTGGATGGCGTGCAAAAGGTGTGGTTTTGAAAACAGAAATCATTGATGTATGGTCACCGCAGTTTCTTTATTGAATATTTCGATGAGAGGCGGAAATGTGGAAAATTTCCGTCGATCTTGATAGTAGAGTTCTCCCCCTATCAATTAACATGCAACATTCTTCCGAAAACTATATACGTAACAACTGCCCAGACAATGATTAATATGCAATGTCAGTTGCTCAAATAATGTGAAAAAACGCATGTAATAACACAGCATCAGACACCAAGCTTCATAAAGCATATTAAACACTGGATGATAGAAGTGAGCAAAGCTCTAAGAATCACACCAAGTGTGTGATAAATCATAAATTCAGCTTAAAACAAAAACCATTTCGCACATTTCGGTGTACAAAAGGAAACATGAAATAAAATATAGTCGCCTCCAATTGACAAAAATGCAAAAAGCACTTATCCTTAAATAGTTTGAATAAAGCATGAAGAAAGTTGTTGGATGATACATTAAGCTACATGAACTCGCATTTTGATTATTCCAACACAGTAAGAATAGACGATGAAGTGGTACAAAGCACGATTGAAAAAAGCGTTATACAAGTCCAAAGGCTAACAATCAACGATAGAATCAAGTATAACGGGAGTCCCAATGAAATAAAGCAATATGACATCAAGCATATTGCAAGTTCAAATGTCACCAAGCAAGATAGAATCAAACACAATGTAAGTACCAATGTCACCAAGCAAGATGGAATAAATGCAGTAATTCTGTTCGGTATGAAGTAGTATATCTACCTATTTGTGTTACCCATAATTAATCAGCTCTTCACAAAGGGGTGAATCCGATAGCCTAATAAATATAATGATGACTGTCAGCGATTTCACTAAACCAGAGCAGAACATAATATATAGTTTATCTTAAACGTAGCATATACAGCTAAATGTATTAATTACATCAACTTATATAAAGTTGTTTTCTTTTAAAGCTGAACCTTAATACTGCATCTATTATTTTTAATAAACTTTCTGGATTTCTCAGTTTTACACCTCTCATATCATAACTATCAATGTAAAAGCTTAAGTTTGAGAAAAACAAGTTGAAAAGAAGCATACTATATGTATTATACTTACTTTTAAATGTTTGATAAAGCTGGATGATACAGCTAGTGACCCAGAAATCTGCGACGGACAGTGCAGACACTGTGCTTTAACATTTCCATCAGTGTTTTTAGGTAGTATGAAACAAATATTCCAGCTCATTTAAAGAGATTTTTTTTCTTTATTTCAGTTTATCATAATCAGTCATGTTAACAGTAAATCTTTATATCACAAAATGGTTATTGTTTGTCAAATGTCTGCATGTAAATTGTTCTATAACAGCTCCCTTTATCATTTATCATTTATCATATTTATCATATAAAAAAGACCTTTTATATATGTGATCGAATAATTCCTAAAGACATTTGATAATTGCACTGATTTGCTCCATCGCCGATACATAATGTCACTTTTTGCCATTGTGCAGTGATGATCACTATAGCATTGTGTACATTAACCCTAAATTTGTCGTCTGCTAAAAATGTCATCCGCTCAATATTTAAATTTTATCCAGTTTTCCTAAAATTCATAAGCAGTATTGTCTTTTTTAAAAGAAACATACAAATCTCACAAACGTGTGAAAAACGGAAGTACTGCTGAAGTACTGCAGCACCAGTACCAAATTTTGTCCAAGTACTACAGTGCAAGTACCAGTAGTTGGCAAATATTCACCAAGTAATGCAGTAGTGTTGTTATTTTAAAGGGCTCCAGTACGTACTTCAGTCCCAGAACCATTATCACAAGCCCGCCCATTGAGTATTACTATATTTGATCTGATTTATTAAACGAAAACATGTTAAGTTTTAAAAGAAAGAGAGAAAATAGTAATGATAACTAGCTTTTTAAGTAATACGTGTAATAAAGTTTACATTTGTTTGACAGCCGACTGGTAAATTACTTGCTTCTGTGTTTGCACTGTCAGAAGGAGATGTAGGAACATTTATTAAAAGTGGATTTTGGAATGAATTTATCTGCTATGGAAAAGTGCTGTGTATACCCCGGAAGAAAAGCAATAAATATGAGGAAGGCAAAAGACCTTAGATCGAGCCCGAAGAAACGCCTGCTTTAATCTATGAGACTTAAACGTTTCTATGATGGTAGTTTGTGAAAACTGCAAATATAGTGCAGTCACATAATATGTAAATGGAAATTGCCTAGGTGGACTAGTAATGTAGTAACAAATGGATACAATTTTTGGTCCATCGCTTTGTCTCTCTTTAGTACATGTGACAAGGTTTGTTTATTAGCTCACCTGTCACGTAGTGACAGAGTGAGCTTTTCTGATCACCTTTTGTCTGTCGTCCGTCCGTCCACAATTAGTTTTTAACACTGTAGTGGTCACATTTTTTCCTCAATTGTCATGAAACTTGGTCAGAATTTTTGCCTCATTAATATCTCGGACGAGTTCGAACATGGGTTATCAGGATTGGAAAACTAGGTCACAGAGCCCAAATATAGAACAACCTTATTAACGGCTACTTTTTTAGTCCAAATATCCTGGAAATTTGTCAGAAAGGTTCTACTGATAATTTCTAAAACAAGTTCAAATATGGGTCATCTGGGTTCAAAACCTAGGTCACAGAGCCCAAAAATAGAAAAATCTTGTTAACACTGTAGAGGTTACATTTTCAGCCCAAATAATCTAGAAATTGTCAGAAAGGTTGCTTTGACAATTTCTAAGTCAAGTTCAAATATGGATCATCTGGGGTCAGAAACTAGGTTACAGGGCCGAAATATTGAAAAACCTTGTTAACACTCTAGAGGTAACATTTTTAGACCAAATGATCTGGAAATTTGTCAGGAAGGTTTTTTCTATAATTTCTAGCTCAAGTATAAATATGGATCATCTGGGTTCAAAAACTAGGTCACAGAGCCCAAAAATAGAAGCATCTTGTTTACACTCTAGAGGTTACATTTTCAGCCCAAATAATCTGGAAATTAGTCAGAAAGGTTGCTTTAAAGATACCTAGCGTTCAAATATGGGTCATCTGGGTTCAAAAACTAGGTCACAGAGCCTAAAAATAGAAAAATCTTGATAACACTCTTGAATTTACATTTTCAGCCCAAATAACCTTGAAATTTGTTAGAAAGGTTGCCTTGAGGATTTCTAGATTAAGTTCGAATATGGATCATATGGGGTCACAAACTAGGTCACAGAATCCAAATATGGAAAAACATTGTTAACATTCTAAAGGTAACATTTTCAGACCAAATAATCTGGAAATCTGTCAGAAAGGTTCTATCGATGGGTTCTAGCTCAGTTTTGAATATAGCTTTTCTGGGGTCAAAAACTAGGTCACAGAGCCCGAGGCAGAAAAACCTTGTTAATGCTCTTGAGGTTACATTTGTAGCCCAAATGTCCTTGAAATTTGTCAGATAGGTTGTTTCAATGATTTCTAGCTTAAATTTGGATATGGGTCATCTGGGAACAAAAACAAGATCACATGGCCCAAAAATAGAAAAATCTTGTTAACATTCTAGAGGTTACATTTTCAGCCCAAATAATCTGAAAATTTGTCAGAAAGGTTGCTTTGAAAATTTCTAGCTCAAATTGAAGTATTGATTATCTTGGGTCAAAAACTAGGTCACAGAGCCCAAATATGGAAAAACCTTGTTAACACTCTAGAGGTAACATTATAATTCCAAACAACCTGGAAATTTGTCAGAAAGCTTAATTCTATGGTTTCTAGCTCAAGTTTGAATATGGGTCATCTGAAGTCGAAAACTAGGTCACAGAGCCCAAATATCGAAAAACTTTGTTTACACTCTAGAGGATACATTTTCAGTCCAAATGTCCTGGAAATTTGTCAGAAAGGTTGTTTTGATGATTTATAGCTCAAGTTTGGATATGGGTTATCTGGGATCAAAAACTAGGTCACAGAGCCTAAATATCTAAAAACCTTGTTAACACTCTAGAGGCTACTTAATAAGTCCAAATATTCTGGAAATTTGTCAGAGAGATTTTCGATAATTTCTAGCTAAAGTTCGAATATGGGATATATAGGTTAAAAAGCTAGGTCATAGAGCCCAAGTATGGAAAAACCTTGTTAACACTCTAGAGGTAACATTTTCAGTACAAATAACCTTGAAATTTGTCAAAGAGATTGTTTCAATAATTTCTAGGTCAGGTTTGAATATGGGTCATCTGGGGTCAATTAACCAGGTCCATAGTAACTTTGTTAAAAGCAGTTATTCTCAGGTGAGCGATACAGGGCCATCATGGCCCTCTTGTATGTCGTTCCGACGATTTTGGTGCTTTTAAATAAGTTGTGTCTTGCACTCCTCAACAAGTTCTACCAGCGCTTGATAATATTCTTGCAAATAAATTTGACCATACTGCTTCTTTACAAATGTTTTTTTTTTATCCTTTTAACAATAAAAAGATTAGGCTTAGTAATTTCTTGCAGTTATTGTCCCAGTTTAACTCTGGACTGCTAGAAAATACCGAAAGCCAATCCCGAAGTTTACCTATGCTCTAAGCAACGGTTTTGTACTACATTACACCGGTTTACGTTATCTTCATTTCCAAACATTTATTTATTTATTTATTTATTTATTTATTTATTTACTTACTTATTTATAATCTGAATACCTTTTTCGAGCAAATGTACTGGACAGTAATGCTATAAATATCAATAATCAATATAATGCCTGTTAAGTTTTAATTGGTCAACAAGTATACAGGATAAAGTCCAACCTCCTAAGAGCAAACACCATCTGTAAAAAGTAAAGTGTTTGTTATAGAGAGGCCGTTGTTCTTGGGAGGTACAGCCATTCTTCAATTTTGGACTTGTCAGCTCGAAGTATTATCATGGTTATAATATAAGAATCTTACACTGTCTGCTGGTACGGACCAGAATATCTGATTCCCATCTGTAACGACCGCAGTGTTTGTTTCTTTTTCTTGCATATTGCATGTAAATCATATTTCTGATGGAAAGTACAAAAATCTAATGTTTTTATTTGGAACTTTTTTCTTATAGTAGCGTATGAATTTTCACCTTCATTCATAAAAGCGAAATGACGTCGTCCTAAGCACGTAATTCATTCATAGAATGCGCCGAAATGACGTCATTTTTAAAGTACGCGACTTTATACACAGGAGTGTAAGATGAGTTTTTCTAGCACTGGTGTAAACAGTAGAAAATCCTGTCTAATATGCACGAATGCGTTGCAATCAGATATGATACCTAGAGCTACACTGCTTTCTTTAAAATCTTTCTATATGTACATGTTTTTTTTTAATTAAAAATCTTCATCAACTTTATGTATATTCTACATTGTACCTTTAAAATTTGATTTTACAAAATTCCTTTTTATGTGATGTTTGAAGCTGATGTACAAGCAGAGATTATAATATCTTAATAGTTTTTTAGGGGGAAAACAATATAAATACATATTACCATACATAAAACCCATCAGAGCATTCATGAAAGAAATTCGAAACGTCAAACTGCGAACGCTACAATGCTGTATTCAGTATTAGTGAGCTATGTATTCTCACATTTCAATGAGAAACAAAAAATACTTTGCACCACCGTAATAAGAATACATGCAAGTTGACAAACAAACGGCTTCATCATTTCACACCGGTATTGCATGTTCATATAATTCTAAACTCGCAGAGTGTTTGCAACTTTATGCCTTTAAACTTAATACATGTGCATATGCACTAAAAATATCTTTTCAATACTTTTGAGAAATCCAAGATAAAACACATCACGCTGACTACTTTTCTGTCGTTTATGGGAGGTTTTCATATGCTATTGGGGAGAAACAGTAATGTCGTTGCCCTTAGCGGAGAGGTGTCACTTGAGAGGGGTGAAAATGTACAGATTTCCAACGGGGATGGGGGAAATTAAAATGACGTTGTAAAGAAGATGTCGTTCGTCGGAGGTGACGTTCGGGGAGGTTGTACTGTATTTTAATTTAGATTTATGATTATTACTTCAATAGGTCAACGAGGAAGGTGTACACTATCAATGGTCGCGAACAAGCTCCTGTGGGGATAACTCCGGATATGTTTACGGATGATAATTTGGCTCAGCGAGTTGGTTTGTTTTCTTTTTAATTGAGTCAGACCTGTCAGCTCTGAAATTTTATCTAAATCTGATACCATCTACAATGTATTAGGTAAAGGTATGAACAATTTATTGGTAAGGTTAGATAAAACGGCAGTTTCAACGGCATTGACAAAGTGTATCGTTCAGAAGATGTTAATACCCAAGTTATATTTGTATGACGAAAATATTCAAACTGATATCTGACTAAAAGCGAAACTTAATTGTCTAACTCTATCAGTATTTTCTCATACTCTGTTATTTTGCTATTTAATAGGTGGGTTGTCCGTCTGTATCCCAGGTGAAATCTCATGTTTGTATGAACTCTGGAAACTAGGCGGAAGATTACCATGGAAACAGTTATTTCAACCGACGATAGATTTATGTAGAAACGGTTTTAGAGTTCGGAAAGCAATGGCTAAGGCAATTGATGAACTGAAACTCAACGACTCGCTGCACTTAAAGGAGAGAGTTCCGAATTTTCTGTAATTATCTTTTTTTCACATTTTAAAGATTTTTTAATAGCTGCACAAAATATAACAACACAAATACTGATGCATTTAACAAAGACAGAAAACAATGTACATGTTTATGTTTTAAAGAAACAGTTGCAAGACGATTTGATATAAAGGTGTAAGGGATGCTTGATGTACTGTAAACATATTTTTTGTTTATGCAAACTTCGGTCCTGCCAAAGAATAATTTGAATATATAGATAACTAGATAGCGTAATTAAGTGTCATTAAATCTTCAGGAACTTCTTGACTAATCCACAAACGGGAGATTTGTATAAAGAGGGCGATACAATGTACCGACCTTTTCTTGCAAGAACATTGGAGATAATTGCAAATGAAGGACCCGAATCATTCTATAAGGGAAGTCTAGCAGAAGACATCATATCAGACATATCAGAAGCAGGTGTTCTGAATTCTCAAACATCTTAACATTCATTCAATGACGTATAGTTCTGCATTTATTTTTAAAAAGTGAGAAAAAGTTTCAAAGAAGGTTATATACATTAGTATTTTAAATAGTTATTAAAGCCTTCAGCTTTTGAAATTGACTCACAAAACCAATAAATAAAAGCAAAGTGTTCCATGTTTTGAAAAACGTATTGTATTATTTTTTTAATATTTCACTATATGAAAGAAAAATCTAACTTTATTACCTGCCATAGTTTTAATGTTAATCACGATTTTATACATTAGAAAGCACTGGTTTTTACTCTTGTTTTGCAGTTCAAAGTCAAAAGCATTTTTGTAAATAGCAACTAACAGCAAAACTGCATTTCCAGGAGGAGTTATAACAAAAGATGATCTAGCGAAATTTACCGCTCCGATCAAACCTCCAGTCAGCCTCAAATTGGACGAAGACTTGACTGTGTATTCTCCTCCTCTTCCTTCAAGCGGGATAGTGTACCAATTTATACTCAACATATTGAAAGGTACTGTTCACATCCAATGGTATTGCTAGAAAATGAAATTTACTTTTTAAAGGAAAATATCAAATATTTATAATACAATTTAATCCAAAATTAGATTTGCTTAGAGAAGTCAGCAGAACACTTAAATAAATTACTTATTTTTAAGGTTCATGCAAAATAGAAATATTACAGAAAATATGTAATATATTTACTTGATCAAAAACACCCTAAGAAGAAAACCGAAATCATTTCTGCATTTGATCAAAATACAGATATTATCATGACTTAATTGCATGATTAACTTAAAGTTGTGTGTTTTTGAAGTTTTAGTTACAGCTTGTTCTGAGAGAAGGAAGGTTTTTTGTCTTGTTTTCTTTACTTATGTAATTTTGATCTTAATATTTATCATCCAGACCTTCTTTTACCTATACATCAAGGTTTTAAATTTAATGAAACAAGTGTTTCTACAACTGACATGGCTGTAACAACTTGGCATAGAGTTACAGAAGCATTTAAGCACGCTGCAGCCATGAAACATGTCTTAGGAGACGACGACGTTGGTTCCGAAGAACACAAAAGGAAAATAGGCGAGGTAGTAAATTTTATTTTAAAGGCATTAGGTCCGTAACAAACAGAGAAAACACTTGTGACACTTTATAACATGGTATTTTGTAGATCTTGAGCCAAGGCAACAACAACAACAAAAAACAACATTGGGGGTTACTAAGTCATGTTTATTTAAAATATTATTAATAACACTACCTACTCTTTATACGGATGATTTAAACTTTGTTTTAATTCAAGAGTGAAAAAGTATTTACGCAGTCGCTTAGATTGAGATCTCACAACTATGCTGACATAACTCGTTAAATTAAAAACATTTAATTTAGTATTATAATCGCTGATTGTATATTTAAAACAATTAGCAAAATATTGGCCTTTAGTATTTTTAAACACTTATGCTCAGTCGATATTAAGGTAGACAAGCCAAAGTTGTACATCGAAAGTCAACTTCAGTCGTCTTAAGTTATTCTATATGTTGTTGCCTGTTTCTACAATAAAACAGATAGTGAAAAAGATGCGAGATGTCAACTTTATTGAATCAAGGCGTCTAAAAATAGACGATTCACAAACATTCGACTTGGATTATTATGGGGCGAAGGGCAGTTTTGACAAGGACAAAAGCTATGGTACTTCACATTTGTCTGTCCTTGGTGCAGAAGGCGACGCTGTTGCAGTTACAACAACCGTTAGTTTTTTGTAAGTTTGTAATGGTAAATACAATTCTATTAGATATCTAAATAAAACCATTAGCCATCCTTAAGGCCAATTTCCTTTCTCTGGCGTAAAACTTCTAGTGAAACTTAGCTTGAACGAGCCTCGCTTCATTCCTGGATTGAATCGATGTACTTGCGCTTTTCCTTTAGCAGTTTAAACAAGACTCCGTCCATTTCTTCCACGACAGGTTCTAACATAGATTAGCAATTATTTCATGAGATCTCAAAAAAAATGCAATATTATCTATTTTGCCAGACGCCCCTTTATGAAGATAACAGATTTCATTAAGAATCTTAATTACTAATTACTTAATCACTTAATCACTGCTTAATTACTAAAGAACTAATATATATATATATATATATATATATATATATATATATATATATATATATATATAATCGTTAACAATGTTCTTCGTTCTTGTCTTTTAAACTGAAGTAGTACCATTTTTGTAACGCCCTTCTAATTTTTAATATGGAATGACAGCTTATCATTTTTAACATATGGACTGACATTCATATGGCTTACACTGGCGTTCTTGCAGGCAGATACATGTAGTATAATAAAAACAAGAGGGCCATGATGGCCCTGTATCGCTCACCTAAGTATGACTGCTTTTTACAAAAGTGGCTATGGACCTGGTTAACTGACCCCAGATGACCCATTTTCGAACTTGACCTAGAAATTATTGAAACAATCTTTCTGACAAACTCCAAGTTGTTTGGACTGAAAATGTTACCAATGGAGTGTTAACAAGGTTTTTCAATATTTGGGCTCTATGACCTAGTTTTTGAACCCAGATGTCCCATATTCAATCTTGAGCTAGAAATTATCGAAACAATCTTTCTGACAAATTTCCAGGATATTTGGACTGAAAAAGTAGCCTCTAGAGTGTTAAAAAGGTTTTTCGATATTTGGGCTCTGTGACCTAGTTTTTGACCCCAGATGATCCATATCCAAACTTAGCTACAAATCATCAAAACAACTTTTCTGACAAATTTCCAGGACATTTGGACTGAAAATTATCCTCTAGGGTGTTAACAAGGTTTTTTTCCATATTTGTGCTCTATGACCTAGTTTTTGACCCCAGATGACCCATATTCGAACCTGAGCTAGAAATCATAGAAACAACTTTTCTGACAAATTTCCAAGTTATTTGGAATTAAAATTTTACCTCTAGAGTGTTAACTAAGTTTTTCCAATTTTGGACTCCGTGACTTAGTTTTTGATCTAAGATGAACAAAAACTCGAACTTAAACTAGAAATCATACCATCCTGTCTAACAAATTTCCATGGTATTTGGACTGAAAATGTAACCTCTGGACTATTAAAAACGTTTTTAAATATTTGGGCTCTGTGACCTAGTTTTTGAACCCAGATGATCCATATCAAAATATATGCTAGAAATCATCGAAACAACCTTTCTGACAAATTTCAAGGACATTTGGACTGAAAATGTAACCTCTAGAGCATTAACAAGGTTTTTCTACTTTTGGGCTCTGTGACCTAGTTTTTGACCCCAAATAGCATATATTCAAAATTGAAATCATTAAAATAATCTTTCTGACAAATTTCCATTTTATTTGGACTGAAAATGTTACCTCTAGAGTGTTAACAAGACTTTTCCATAGTTGGGCTCTGTGACCTAGATTTTGAACCCAGATGATCCATATTCGAAGTTGACTTAAAAATCATCAAAGCAACCTTTCTGACAAAATTCCAAGATAATTGGACTGAAAATGTTACCTCTAGAGAGTTAATATTGTTTTCTATTTTTTGGCTCTGTGACCTAGTTTTTGAAACCAGATAACCCATATTCAAACTTGAGCTAGAAATCATAGAAACAACCTTTCTTACACATTTCCAAATTATTTGGGCTAAAAATGTCACCTTTAGAGTGTTTACAAGGTTTTACAATATTTGGGCTCTATGACCTAGTTTTTTACCCCAGATGACCTATATTCAAACTTGAGCTAGAAATCATTGATACCACCTTTCTGGCAAATTTGCAGGATATTTGGACTGAAAATGTAGCCTCTAGAGTGTTAAAAAGGTTTTCCTATATTTGGGCTCTGTGGCCTAGTTTTTGAACCCAGATAACCCATGTTCAAACTCTTCCGAGAAATCATTGGGACAAACATCCTGACCAAGTTTCAAGACAATTGAGGCAAAAATGTGACCGCTAGAGCGTTAACGAACTAAGTGTGGACGGACGACAGACGACGGAGATTGAGCGACCCTAATAGCTTACCATGAGCCTACGGCTTAGGTGAGCTAATAATATTGACCATGAAGAATTGGTACACAAATCTCTTTTTTAATAAGACAGTACACGCGATAATTACATGGTTAGATAACAAGTTTTTAAAATTACAGTTATTGTTACATGAAGGTGATTTTTGTAAGTAAAGTTGTGTAAGTACATGAATATCCCCTTTTTATTTAGAATCAATTTCGATTATCAAAACTATGTACACAAATATAGCTTTTTCTGTCCTTATAAAACTTAAATCATATATCAATTGAATTTCTTTCTAACGCTCCTAATAGTTTAACGCGCAGCTTTCATATTTACAGTTATGTATACGTTTCAGCGAACAAAACTTGCAGAAACAACCATGAAATACCATGATTAAGCTTTTGAAAATGTTTTGTTAAAGATATTATCAGTTTTGATCTCAATCATCTGAATTTGTTGTTTTTGTTTTTTGCACCTAGCCAACAATTTCTCTTTCAGTTGGTGTACCGTGATCACATGGTTGAAAAACACAAGCATTAACAGCAAATTAGAAATGCACGGTGTTTTTCAAATATGTATTCATAATATTATGTTATTCATAAATCATATTTGCACTTAATTTCATGTATGTTGTAACAGTTGTAACAGTAGTATATTTATGACGACGAACCCTCATGTTAAAATTTAATGTTAAAAACGCTTGTTCTGTTCTCTTCTGTTATGTTCTAATAATCTGTCGAACCTTTGCCTTTTACCATTAAAAAAGAAACCTAATAATCCAGTGTTGTTGAATCACAATAATTCTGATATTTTATTCGAGTCACATATTTAAGGTTGTTATAAAAAGACAATCACTGCAGGCTGTGATTGAAAATTACCTTCCCAAAGATGTCTAATTTTAATAAGTTTTGCACCCTTGTGATATGCTCTGTTTCCGTTGTATGTACATTTTTCAGTTTTGGGTCAAAAGTTGTTGGGACACGAACAGGTATTGTCTTTAATGACCAAATGCGAGGTTTTTCTTTACCGAACACAACAAACAGATATGGCCGTCCTCCAATGGAAGAAAACATTGTGAAACCATTAAAGCGCCCGCTGACGTCTATGTGTCCAAGCATAGTGGTAGACAAAGCAGGGGAGGTTAGATTAGTGGTAGGTGCTTCAGGTGCAAACAGGATACCAACAGCTGTTGCACTAGTAAGTAACATTACACATTATTTGATGTGTCTTTATGCAGCAGTTCTCTTCATGGTGTCTAGTTTTCTAAAAATGCATTTTTCCATTTTTCTGTTGTAATATCTCGATTGCATAATAAACTTTCAAAACGTCAGTTTAGCCGCTCTCAAGTCTCCTTCAATGATGAATCTAATTCGATTAATACACAATAAAGTACAATCGTATGAAATATTTTAGCTGTAATATCCACGATAAAACCTGTCCTAGTCTTGATCAATGTGTAGATTAAAAAGTAATTGTACATTACCCAGTGTTTTTCATACTTTTCGAATTGAGTATTATGTATAAATGCAACTTGTGTGTTTGTATACGTTTAAGGTAACTATGGAAACTCTCTGGTTTAATTGGAGCCTTAAGAAAGCAATAGATTATCCTAGAATTCACCATCAACTTTACCCACCTAAAATTTGTATTCAGCAAGATTTTCCGAAGGTAAATGTTACTTTTTTCAAATATGAAATTGCTACAACTGTTTTATAGGGCCTTTTTTCAGAAACAAACTTTAAAATATCATTTTACTGGTGAGTTAGAGTTTTGATTATATCTAGCTAAAGTGAAAGTAAAGGTAATTTTGTCAGCAAATTAAGTGCTTGAGCATCCTGTCTTTTCTTAAATTGTCTATTTCCATAAATGGATTCTATATTTTGTTTTATTAATTCCTCAGAATGTAATACAGAGATGGTTTTTTTGTCCCGTAATATCAGGATTCGTTGTATATTCACTATGTCAGTTTGTTGTCAGTTTGTTGTCTGGACTGTCATGTTCAAATTTCAGTTCTAGAAATTTCATATTTTTGCCATTTTTAAAGATTCCCTTTGTGAAAATTAGTGCGTGCATGTTCAGAAAGAAAAGTCATACATCCATATATCAGTCTTATTTGCAAAATTGTGTCCCTTTTTAGTGTACACATTTTGTAACTGTATCAACTTCGCCAAACTGTTCTGATTACAAAATAGTTGAATGTTTGTGTAAAATGAATAGACGCGATAGTTATGGTTATTCCGTTAGAGTTTCTTGTCGTCATTATGAAACAAGGTAAATTTTGTTTTGATGTCATTGACCGTTCTAGACATTTTTGTTAGGCCATTCCGTTTTTGTTAAGGATAATCCTCCTTGTAGTATATAATTGTGGTGAAATAAGTTTCAAACCTGTAAGTGAATGCTTGTATCATTTTGTACCTATTTTTGTTATATCTTTGTTATCATCAAATGTCAAAGTTTCTTTTAATATTCAACAATCTTGTACATAGTAAAAATTACTCAGGTATTTGCCCATTTATGAGGTAGAAATAGTGATGGTTTAAGGGGTTTAGGAAAAGTGTTGCCCAAACTAGAATTGTTTTGTAGATTTTTAGAAGAAGTGGAGACATCTTGGCATAGGAACATTTGTAATTCTAAATATCGTCTTACGAATTGGCTTTCATTGTCAACAATATGCACTTCAAGCAAATTCCTGTCGGTAAAATGGTGATATCTGTAACCAGTTGGAATGAAACAACCCATTCAAAACAATAGTATTGCACTTTAGGTAATGATAAAAATGATCAATGGCTTAAGACAGGCTTGGATCCATTCAGATAATTTCCATTTTTGTATTGTGATATCTAAATATATTTTGCAGGAGCTGATTGATGGATTGGAGAAGATTGGACACAAGGTTACAAACGTTAACAGTTTCTCTGTCGTTCAGGGCATACTACGGTCAGGCAACAAAATAACAGCCTACAGTGATCCTAGGAAAGAGGGTATAGCAGACGGGTTTTAAATTCGAGACATTCCTTGCTTAGTGGACTTTTTACAGATTGGTGGGATTTGCGAAATGAATTAGAGAAAGACTGCACTTTCCTTTGATTCAATGACAGAAAAGACTTAACCACTTTAAAAGCTAAAATGACTATTGGTTAATATGAATTAAGAAAAAAATGCAATTAGAATTGTATATTCATCATGAATATCAAACATGTTAAATGATATTCATTGTCAGCTGGATACACCACAGATATATTATTTTTATTTACTACTAGTATTTGTGTTTTCTCCTTTCCCGTCCATTGTTATCAGACGTTTCGATATGTCAGCCACTGCCTTGTTTTATGCAATAAAAAGGTAAGTGCAATGTCAGTCTTGAAAAGGTTATTTTTTCGTTTTTCATGTTTATCTTCTGTTCTTGTATTTAATATTTCAAGAATGTTTATGTGTATTTCCCATACTTCAAAACAATGTCTTTTAAGTAATCATTGAACACTAATAATAAAGCTGACCAACATTTTCACCCTTCGCTCATGCAATATTGATATATCTACCACTTAATAAACTTACATAAATGAAAACTTAGCACGGTTTTTCAAAATATATTTTCCACATAAAACATTAAAAAGGAAGAAAAAAAATCTAGTGTCCCTCCTTCGCTTTACACGGCCTTCAGCTCTTTGTTATAGAGAAAAAATGGAGGAAAAATATCCAGGGAAGCATTTAACTTTTACTTATCTTACATTTGGTCCAACTATAACTCCGGAACTGACACAAAAGAGAAAGTAAGTATTTGCTTAGATCTGTTACAGTTTGTGTATGAAGTTGTTCTGCAGGAAAGACAGACAAAGCTGAACAAGAGGGGAAATTCAGAAAATAAACTACAAGTAATTGTCTATTATCCTTCGTTTGTCTGGAAAAAAATATCCATTCTAAAAAGAAAGAAACCAATTTCATTTGTTTGTTCGGTCGTTTGCTCGTTTGCGTTGGATAGATGGATAGATAGATGTGAAGAAAGAAACTAAGAAAGAAGAATAAAAACTGTAAATAATTACTATGCGCTAATTTTGACTATAAAATTTCTCCCCTCGACAATCTTTTTCAGAAAATTTGGATAAAATAAAACATTATGATGATTATCGCTCAGTAAACGGATTCATGATCAATACCCAGCGCCTTTATAGAGAAGAGATAACAGTGATCTGTAGTTTGCATGCCGTTTTTATCGTTATTAAATTATTTTAAAGACAGCGCCAAACATGAAAAATATTTTGCTAAAAAATTAAGCTTATCCTTTTCATTAGATGTAAATATTAGCCGGTTTGTCAGCAAGGGGTCTTAAATGAGGTTTGCATATTTTCCGCCAATCTTCCACGCAGTGATCTCCCTTTACATAATTAGATCTCTGCCGTCACAACATTTTCGTCAAGATTTTTGACGATATGATTTTTTTCAATTTTGATTTTTTTTAAGGTAAAGTTAACACGGTTTTGCTAATGTTTCAAGACTGCAAGGTGTTAGATGTGAACTAAAATAAAAAAAAAAATAATTTCGGAATCATAAATATTACGAGAATAATTTTTAATATCGCACCGCAACTTCACGAACTCAAAAGTGTTAACAATTTTGACATTGCAGGATCTGCGTATTCCAAATAACCTGTTTGCCTCCACCACTGTTCTAAAGTTCTGTTTTAACATAAATGAAATTTTGTCAATCATATCGGCAGACTTGACACCAGAGCTCAAATTATAGTGTCGCTGTTTATCACAGATAAACATTTTTTCAACGGTTTCTTTGGCGTATCCGCCATCTTGACACAATCATGTGATAAGACCATCATTACGTGTGAAGGCAGTGGTTACTGAGCGTAGCGTAACCGGTGCGCAGAGTTTGATTTTCCGTTAGAATGTGGCTACAGAAGCAATTTTCTGTAATAAATTCAAATAGATATTTTTTTACAGTTTAAATACAACTAACATCTAATTTGTTTATTTCTTTTTAAAGCTTTTTCTGTCAGTCTTCAATTTTTTAAATGTCCACATGTCAACTTAAAGAAAACCTTTGACAAAGGTCGAGATGAACTTAAAAAAAGTAGTTGACGTCAATTGGCTTTGTATACTTTTCGTAAAATATTTCAATTTCAATCGTCTGGCTCTGTTATAAATAGGAAGCAGGAAAACTGAAAAAGGTTGTGCTCTGTATTTTCTACCGGGTGTCAAGACGAACATTTGGAATTATCAGATAAATGGTTACAAAAAAAGGATGCAATTTTATGTTTCTATATTCGTTCTGACAGCTTCCTTTCCCCAGTAAAGACTGGGGTACTCGTACCAATACTTGAGAGTATTTGGCTTAGTGTGCGTTTAAATTCTGATAACGTGTTGACATTTTAAAGCTCTAACGGTAAGTTATTCAAGGGACTTCATTTTGTTTTCAAAAAGTTACTCTCTGATTGCGTACATCCGCCCAAAAACGTCAGACGCGTGTTTAAATATATACGTAAGTCTTAGATAGGAAACAAATCTGGCATAGAGTCTGTCGTTCCAGTGAGAAAAATTGTGGGTGTTTTTTGTGTTTTTTTATTGTTGTTTTTCTTTTTTTTCTACGAATATTGACATATCACAGGTCAAAATAACCTCCTAATACAATAATTTTAGTACATTCTCACTGTCTAAACTGAGCTCCTTATAAATAACCCCAGACAAATCACAAACGTTATCTTAGGCAGATTATCAATTGATGTGACACTGTCGTAAGATAAGGTTGAACTTGCTACAGTTCCTAAAATGATGCGTTTTCTTGATTTTCTGTGCTCTGTTAATTCGCAGATCTTCTTGAATTCTGCGTTGCTTGGATTTGATGTGCTTCTTGGTCTTGCTGTGCTTTTCTGATTTACCGCGCTTCCTAGACACACTGGATTCTTTGAAATACTAAGCATCTTGGATTAGCGCTTCCTTGAATTGCCGCCCTTTTTTGACTTGCTGCACATCTAAGACTTTTAATTCTTAGGTTTGTTGTGCTTTCTAGTATTTCTGTCCTTCCTCGATTTGCTGTGCTTATTAAACCTCTACGCTTCTGGTGTTAAATGGGCTGTCTTGACTTTCTGTTATTCCTCGCAATATTGCGACATTGCCAATCTTAGGGAGGATCTTCTATACCAAGCAAAACTAAATTTTTAACAGTCATTTGTGCCAGTAGTGTCTCTTTTAAGATCATCTTTGATTTTGGCTCATCGTCAAGAAGATATTGCACGTAAAAGCTTTTGTTCGTGCACACATACGCATAATAAAATCTTATTATTTTTATCTTCATTTGTTTCGTCCGAATCGTCTTCTTCATCATTTGTACATTGCCTGCTACTCGTACACTTTCTTAAGTCCTTGTTCTTGATCGCTTTCTGTTTCGACATGGCATTCTTAAGTCTGTCACATAACTCTTATACTGTTGCAAGACAACATAGCATTTACGGTTAGAAATTTAGGTTATTAATGAAAGGTGGTGATTGAAGATAAGAAAAAAATACATGTTACGGTAAGCTTTTAGTTTGTTCGCTTGTTCTCATTTTATTCGGTAGGTATTCTCAGGGTTAAGGGGTAGCTCATTGTTTGGAAAAAAATAGTTTTTTGTTTCCATTCAGTCAATATATTTAGCTACTCTTTCCCTACTGTAATAAGATTTGGTAATAAGGCAACATATATCTAAAGGTGGCATATGATTTCATTCTGCTAAAAAGTGTGTACAGAGCAACATACTGAGGCTGATTAAAATTAACAACTTGCATATATAAGGTATATTTCAAAGGAGAGAAGTAAGGAAGATTGGGAAGATGACAGCTTTTTGTCAATAAAATATGTCTGTAAATCTCCTTCTTTCAGGAAACAACAGTAAAACAATAGGCTAAATGTTGTGAGCCCAATTGGGAAAAGGAGAAGCTGAATGAAAGAAAATCAACATGGTTGCCATTTGCATTGAGTACTATAAAGTATCAAAAGTTTCTGTAGATATTCGACGGTATTGGCAAGAACAGCTCAAATTAATATATCCCTAGTTACTGTAAAAATATACTTACTGGTGTTACTGAAGATGTGAGCTCAGGGATTTTTCTTTACGATAATTCATTCTAAGACCATGTACAGCATTTAGTGAACTTCGAACGCCATTTCTACAATAGTGCCGTTAGCAAAAGCTTCAAACACATGAACTTGAAGGCCATAAGGTCAATGCTTTTGATAAAATGACTTATTTGGCTGTTTCTTGCTTCTGCATCTCTTAACACATAACTGTTATGTCTTTTGTTTTTGCTTTATTCATGTTCACTACATGTTACACTAACTCTCTTGTCATTTTGTCACTGAAACAGAGAAACAGGTACCCAAACTATTTTGATGTTTTAGTATTCATTGATATTTCCTTAACCTCATTTGGAATTGCTCTATGGGTCATTTCGGTTTGCTATTTAAACAAGAAATATCTTCAAAAAAGATAATCGGCGTACATAGAACGGAACTGAAGTCCCATAAGTGTTATAGTTTTCGGACATTAGCAAATATTGAACGCACATAGTAACAATATGTCCTATTTTCACAACAGTTAAGGTTTAAGTTAAAATGCCAGTATCATTGACAATACAATACAAACTGTTTGAAATGCAATTTTTCCATTTGTTATCATGCATGTGTCAATAGATCTAGAAAGAGATACTCCACTCAAAATGTGATATTGATGTAAACAAACATTGCGTCATCCTTTTTTTTCCCAGCAAAAACCGATTTATTAGCCTCGTCATAGGTTACATGGGGTCGAGGCCATCCCCATGGCACCTTACAATATAATATAACATATGCTATGACTGAAATGAATTACAACGGCATTTGAATGACAATATACAAGTCATAAATAAAAATAATTATGACATATTGTCTTTGTGTTGAACTAAGAGTGACAAAGATATGTACAAATTAAACAATGGTGTTTAAAAAACAGTAACATAATGCAGATGTTTGACTGTGATCCTTTACTGAAACGTATCGTTATTTTTGCACAAAAATAAAATAAATGCTTGTACTTGATTATTCAAGTTCTTTTTTTTCATTTATATTGTTATTGAAAGTAGTTACCTTATCATGTATTATCGGTAAAAGATCTTACAACTGACCAGTAACTCAATAGTTTATCTTTTGTTGTTGTAGATCTATATATATATATCCCAGGCTAATTTTAAGCTATTCTGGAAACCTTTTATGCTTGGATTTTTTTTAATCTTGCATAAAAATATGTATCTCTTATATTCTAATATTAATATGTCTAGATCATATTTATTGTTTTTTTGAGCCTAATAGAATTTTTAATTTTGTAATCAAACAATTATACCCAATTTCAACTAATTTATCAGATATATAGTGTTTTATTCTACTTAAACCTTGACATTCCCAAAATAAATGACTTAATGTTTCTTCTCGTGTCTTACAAAAGGTATAGAAATTATTATCTTTAATACTCATTTTATATAAAAGAGAATTTGTTGGCAGTATTCTATGTAGTATTCTTGTTTGTAGCCACTGAATATAAGAATCTTTAGTACATTTAAATACTCGGTTATAAATATTTTTCCAATCAATAGTTTCATTAATAAATTCATCATTCCATTTTTCTGACTTGTAGGTATATCTTCATTATTACTTATCGTTTTATAAACAAACTGATTTGTGTTTTGTTCCAACAATAGTGGTTTTAGGTAACAGTTCATACATGGATTGTTATATTCAGCACCTAAGCTATACTCTACAGGGAATTTTAATATTTTAATGAATGATGTTAGTGATTTTTGTAATCCCATTATATTTAGAAATTTTTGTTTTTTTCCCAATAACCTGTTCTAAGTATTTAATGCCAACAAAAACCCTTCTCCTATCAATAACATCTTTAACATATCTTATACCTCTATTAAATAGTTCAGGCAAATATATATTTTGTTTATTAATGAGGAAAGAGCTATTATAAAATAGGGGCAAGTCAAGTAGTTGTTCTGTTGTTTCAATTTTATATTTATTTATATAACATTTATAAGCTACTAATACATCTTTCCAAAAGTCATTTTTTAATCTTGGTATAATTGCTTCACAGTACATTATTCCTACACATAATAATTTATCAATGTTAAACATTACTTTTACTAATTTATAGCATTTGCTATCTCCATGTAGAATATAATTTCTTATCCATTTTACTTTAAGACTATATATAAAACTTGTAATATCTACCATTTTTTAAACCTCCCTCTGTGTAATCTTTAATTACTATTGACTGTTTTATTTTAGCTTTTCCGTCCCACATAAAATCGACGAGGCATTTTGAAAGTTTATTTTAAAAATCCTTCATTGGGTTAGGCAAGCTAAAAATAAATGCGTTAGGAGTAGGCTCAACATGTTATTTAGATTAACATCAAATACCATACCTAACTTTTTAAATTGAGTTTCACCCCATGATAGTTTCCAGCGAGTTTTAATTGATCTTGTACCAATCCAAATAACTTTAGTTTTGTCAAAGTTAACTTTCAATCCAGATATAAATGAGAAATAATTGAGGGTATCAAGAGCAGTAGCGGTTTTTTTTTGGTTGTTGTTTTAAATATATATATATATATATATATATATATATATATATATATATATATATATATATATAGAATAGCATTCTCTTGTACAATACATTAAACAACTTTACGTTTGCTACTAAAGAGAAGACACGTTCCAGAAACATAAATGCAATAAAAACATGTAATCATGATGTATGCATCTGGTTAAATACATAACCCATTTAAGTCGGGCAATTATTCACATGTTAGCCACTCCAGTATCGAATGGACTAGGACAAAGAACACATTAGGTAGCGAACTGATCAAAAATCTCCTCGCTGTGATCTCCCCTTCAGGTTCTTCGGAAAATATCTCTGCCGACAAATATATTTCAGATATATAATCGTCCTCTGAGGTACCGCGTAATCTATGTCAACGCGGTATTTACATTATGACGTAATAATTTGCCTCTCGCGCCACCTACCAATTGTTTATACCAGAAGTAAGACACCGGAAGCACATGTTAGCTGTCAAAATACGTAAACATCGAAAATGTCAGCTTTTCTGATGAGTAAATTGTATGTTTTATTACCTTACCGCTTTTCTTCGACACATTTCTTGGAAATCAATTAAACAGTATCAAAAAATTGTCAAGTTCAGTCAATCTCTTCGTATTTTATACTTGTTTTCATCCATTCGTCTGTTTTATGACGTCATTCATACCAGAAAAAAAAAAGAAAAAAAAAATTGACAACTTTTTTTAAGAATTTTTTTTCCTCTTACTTTGTTAAGTGATAATTGGAATTGCATCGATTTAACATGCCTGAATGTAATAAAAAGTTTTGAAAAAAGAAGTTGAAAAAAAAAATCTTTCAATCATCGTGACGTGACATGCCAGCCGGCAGTGATTACTGCATTGGAAGTACTGAAAAGGAAGTAACCGCTGCGTTGAGTTTGAAACTTCCAGTGTCCTATGTGTGTTCTTAATTGTAATACACTTGCTATTCAGGTCATTATTCAATAAGTTACTTCTAAAGAGAACCGGAAAAAGCAGAATCATGTAAGTTTTAATCATATTAGTCAATATTAATTCTGTCATATGCACCGCCGCACCACGTAGCAGTTACTTCTCAACGAAAAGGAAGATTACTAAGTAGGACAAGGTCGATCACACTTAACTAAGGGATCGAGTGATAATAAAATGTTGATCATTATCAAACATGATGGTTTCATTTTCATACTGATGAAATAGTTCTGTATTGTTTCAGTTAACACCTTGGTTGAAATTCAACAACTCATATTCAGTGAAATGGCATTATAATAAAGAACATTAATTGTCAATAACAACTAGTTCACAACTTCTGCTATAACTTTGACATTATAGAAATATGATTACAATTATGAACATATTCTCACATGGGCCATGTAAAGTGAAAAAGACCCTTATGTGTGTAAACTTGTATAACTCTAAGCCGGCGTTTGTGCGGTGAGGGACCCCGTCTAAGACATCAGTAAGAATAATGAAAAAGAAACGTCTAGCTACAGTATATTTATATGTTGCTCTCTCTCTCTCTCTCTCTCTCTCTCTCTCTCTCTCCACTGCAGTTCTATGCATGTGCATGTCACGAGGAAGGAAGAAAGCAAAATGCTGAGTTGAAAATTTCTGACTTCTGTGGAGCCTGACAGTTTATAAACAAATGCGATACACTTGATTTACTAGGTTTAAATAAACAGTAAAATAAGAGCTGTATTACATGACGTGACATGGCTCTTAGTCCGAAAGCAGGAGGTTGACCAAGTAGGTTGCAGGTTGAGAGGGGGGTGTAGGGCAGAGGGAGGGGAAAAATCCTCTGAAAAAAATTTCTTTGTTTTCTAAAGGGCGCCATCACACCAAAACGAGGCTTGAAAAATATTAACTAATTAAGTATCTGGTAGGTATAAGATCATTAAATTAGAATATAGCCCAGGAAAACTATAAGCAACCTGTTCGATACTACCCTGTATAATACAATCTTGTCTTAGAAAATATAAATAACTTTAATACGTTACACTTTATAAGTTGTCATTTAACATCGATGTTTAATTAATATCATAAAAAGACTTTATATGTTTTACTTGCAATCGGCTACGGGCTTATATTTTTCTAATCTTTAGCTACAAGAGATTGGAACTGCTTGCCCGGACATATTGAGAGGGAGAATATCTTGAAATACGAGACCGAGAGAAATATACTCGCAGTAAACGCTTCATCGCGTAGCACAATAAACAGTGATACATACCTTATTTCAAACATGCGTAAATGTTACCAACGATCAAGAATAATTTAGTTGCTACGATTTGCGATGTCGGTATTTATCGCACAATTGAAAAACCAGATTATTTGCATTTAGAATCTTTAAAAAATCACATTGAATTTTCAGATGACTGAACATTTTTCGTGAACCCGTCCTGTATTTTCTAGTACTCTATGTCCATATCAATTGGTTCGATCTCCAACCACCATCGCCGGATATATATCTGGAAGTTGGTATTTATCTAGTAAAAATATTTCCATTGAAACATGATTCCATTAACGTTTGATGCTATATAAAATGTTTTTTTATTTATTTTATTATTCATTTATTTATTTTATTATTTATTTATTTTGGACTATAATAGTGAATTTATTTTTTTATTTCTGTTCAACTTAATTCAAATTTGTTATATTCAGTTTTGGGCAAGACTTCCGTCTTTTTCTTATTAATCTGCTTTAACTTACTTGCTTAATTTTATTGTTGTAAAAAGTAGCAGATGATAATTATTTAATGTTTAGAATGTCTCAAGCCAGTGACATGTAGTTATAGGTACGGCTTAGGTGTTGATAACTATTACCACAGACAAAGAAGTGCAATATGTTTGGTATTCTAACATCCTGCTTAGACTTTTTCTTTAAAAAACTTGGTCAATTAAGCAAGCGGACTGAGATAGGAAATTATGTAAGGTATTTACAGATGTTACAGCCTTAAGCTGCCATTTTTCAGTCCCGCCTCCCAAGAAATGCTATGTTTTGGTTGGTCAATAAATAATGACCACAGGACGTTGAGAGAACCCCTTAAAAGATCCCTTTTCCAAGCAGCAGTAATCATTCCGCAAATTACTTTGTATAGGAATAAATTGCTGAAAAAAGAGGATACAATCTTTCTTTTATCTTTAAATAGGTAAGTTGTGTTTTTCTGTTCATGTTATTTTTCTAATATTTTTATAAGAAAGAAATCGTTAATCTTTTTATGTTATTTTGTAATACTTTTGTAAGAAATCTTTGTCTTTGAATTTATTTAAAAACATTTTCTGTAAAATTAGGAGATACTTAATATAATGAATTAGAATCAACTAGCATTGAATTTGGAATAACTATTATTTGAAATATTTAAGTTAAGAAATCAAGTTTGTGAAACATATTATATATTTCAAAGTTATTAATTACTTGTAACTCAAAATAACTGTTATGCTATAATATTATGACAAAACTATCAGTTCTATGTTATGTGACAAATGCTGTATTAATTAAGAAATAATAAGTATCCAGGCGTGGTTTATCGTAGAATAACCCACGTTTTGAGTAGGAATATATCAGGAAGTTCTTATGCGTAAGAATATATCACGAAGCCCGTAGGCCTGAGTGATATATTGTTTCTCATAAGAACGAAAAACGCGGGTTATTCTGCGATAAACCCAACTGGATATTTATTATTTCAATTCTAACACGACCAAACAATAAACCACATTGTGAAATAAGTGTTAACTACTTCTTACGATCGTAAAAAACACTTGTGCGGCACGCCCCTGGGTTTGGCCGTTAAAATTTCCTCCCTCGATATATGTAAGAGTTGGCTTCCACATAATAAGTTGATGTATCCAATAAATGAACAAATAAACAACACACTTTTCATCAGTTGATAATTTCTTTTTTATTTCGAACTCAAATTGCGATTTACTAATAAATTAAATGTTCAAACAAATAAATTGGCCTTTTGTGCCATTTTGCAGCCGAACTTTGTTGTTGTTGTACGCCGGTAATACTACAATTCCTACGGTAGTATTTACAAACATCACGTGACTTTCATTCATAAAAAAATTATACGTGGGGTGACGGCGGTTCACGGAACAGCCAAAACAACAAGTGCACGCGCGTGGTATACTGCATGATAACCCGAGTTTATTTTCTTCTTTGTATATATAGGCTATTTTTAGATCGTGTTAGAATGTAGTTTTAATCATTCTGCAAATTACTTTGCATAAGAATAAATAAAATCCTTCTTTTGTCTTTAAATAAGTTATCCCCACTTTTATGGTCTGCTACATACAATTACTCCCCTAAGCACAAGCAGAACAACTAATGCCTAATCGGTAAATTGTAATAGTTTTGATTTTCACGTAAACAGACACCGCTAGCATTTTTATCATTGTTAAAGTAATACATTTGACTTTGCAATAATAAAAATTTATTGCTTAAGATTTTGAAACGTTTAACCGTGCATGATATAACCAGTATAAAGTTGTTATGTGCATTTAAGTACACAAATCGTGTAGTCTTATGCTGTGTACAAGTGAAGTTCTCTTATCTAAAGCAGTTTCGTTAAAGGTATGTGTGTCGTAAAATTTGTTAACTTCAGTGGAGTGAGTTAAAGTAATATATGATGTACATCTAATCTAGTCTGGCAAGACTCAAAACTGTTGTTCTCAATTGTACCATGATAAAGAAATTAGAAAAAAAAATGAAATCGATGAAAGTTTTGATGTGAATTGTTTCCTAGGAAAGACTTAAAGAGGGCAAGGCGTATTTTCAAAGATTGAGTTTGGCAAAGGGCACGGAGAAAAACTGGTTCTCGTTCGTTAAGTGAAAGGTATGTGTGTTTACAATTACATAAACTATAAATATTAAGTAAAGACTAGTGTACGTCTTATTTTTCTCTTAAATTCTATTTCGGAGAAATACCTCTTCTATACTAAGTGAAAAAGATTAAAACTTGAAATAAGATCTTATAACAGGCACTCTTTTCATAAATGCGTTTCTGTTCACCGTCTTCATTGGGTTGCCAATAGTAAAATACTACGTCATCATGCACATGTTTTATGCTCTCTCGTGGACCATTTTTGTGTAAATAACGTAAATACAAAGCACACCAGCCAATCTTCGGTGCACAATATGATTTTATGCACATCTACAGATTCCTTATTGAAAAAGACCATTTAAACGTTCAAGCGGATTGTTGACAAAAAAGTCCGCGAGAGCATAAAACAGGTGCGCGGTGACGTAGTATCCTACTACTGGTTCTATTCGCAGTAAAAATTGTGTATTTTTTGTGACGTTAATGAGTACACAGATAAAAAAACAGTTTATTTTAGTCTTCATCTTAATTTCTGTTAACTTACAAAGTGAATTCTTGTCAAAATTAAAAACACAAAATTAAAAAAAAAAAAGATGAACTGAATATATTACTTTTTATTAAAATGCCAATAACAGGTTATTTCACGCAATTAAAAAATGCTACATTTAAAGATTACCCACAACACGCGAAATATTGCAGTTAAGACATTTTGAATCAATGTTGTTAAGCTGCACATTGCTTAGAAAAGCCGACGTCAATACAATATGTATATTGAAACGACCCGAAAAAAGTAGTGCTGTATTTTTTTATTTCACATTAAATATGGTTTGTGTAAAATTATTGCATGATATTGTATCGCTATATTGTATTTCAAACGTATGAGGCCGAAGGCCGAAGGCCAATATATGACGTCTGAAGCCCAATAACAAAGCCAATATGAATTCGACTAATTAATGACAATTTTATTAATTAACTTTATAATATTATTCAGCATGGATATTCTGGACTTGAAATATTAATGAGATTAATGAGGGTAAAACTTGTGATCGTCTGCTTTTCACTTCCGCGCAACATAATATTTGGTAAATATGAAAATCACTAAATGAAAGGTTGAACACTGCTAAATTTACTGTGATCCGATAGCGCAGGGTCTCCGCGAACTTTTTTTGCTACTTTTTGAACTTTTTAAGAGATAAAAACCTTTATTTTAAAACTAGGCTAAGCATATTCAAAATGGCGTCCAACATGGTGAAAATCCTAGGCTCATATAAGGCCGAGTTTTTCCTGAATCCTGATTGGCTAAATCTCGTATTGGCCGACTTTTTACTTATTGGCCGTGTTTTTTTCGTATTGGCCGAGTTTCGAGCTTTATTGGCGAGGCTTTGATTGTATCAAGCCAACAACATGGTCAGAATCTAGTTCAATATTATAAAGTTATAAATTATAAACGGGGCACCGTTTCACAATTAGCTGATGCTCCCCATCGCTCTGTGCTTCCACTCCTGAAGACAAAAGATCAATTAATAATTACTAATCAATTAATAATTATTAATTAACTTTCGGCCTAAGGCCAATATGACTGTCTTCAGCCAAATAACAAAGCCAATATGAATTCGACTAATTAATAACATTATAGTATAGAATATAAAATATGAACAGTTCCTTTAGGTAAAATGCATTGGTGCATGTCTGTATACAGTAATACTTACCCAACTATTAAAGTACATAAGTCTGTTTCAAGTAATTTTGTATGTAATTATGCCCTTCAATATTCCCAAGTTAGTGTGGTTAAGCTCATGAAGCATCAAGATAAGATTCATTATACAGTATGTCATTTGCTGTGTGCAAACTTTTGTCTGGTTTATTTGTTTATGCATTCATTTCCCAAAGGCAGTTTTCCTTTATTCTATTAGGCACTTGTCGTTCCGATACCACAGTCCCCTTACTCGTTTCAATTCCATCTTCTTAGATTTTTGAGATTTATTGTCATTTTATTTCTTGACTAATTCCTCTGTTACCTGCTCGCATTATTCACTTCCCCAGGGGCACCGTTTCACAATTAGCTGATGCTCCCCATCGCTCTGTGCTTCCACTCCTGAAGACATAAGATCAATGCAAAGCATGCGACTAATTTTGGCTTTCTTCTCCTTATTCCAGAACGTTTTCCCGTTACTGCTGTCTTACGGTTTTCTAGATACTGTATGGAATACAAAGTGACTTTTTATTAGACATAGTATATTTACTAAAAGACCGTTATGTATAAATACAGTTAGCCAGTTGTATGGTCCATTTCAAACATAATTATCTATTATTTAATATTTATCCTGACGAGGTGTTGTAATGCGGTGACGACATTGCCCAGGTCTTTTTGTGAATTCTCCAGTCTCCTGCTAAACAACAACGCTACGAGAAACGTCTAGAACGGTGGCCACCTCACGTTTCGTAAATCCATTTTCGATCATCTCCAACGCCCGAGCAACATCAGTAGTTGCTAAATGACGTCGAACAACCTGGACCGTTGTCAAAAGAGCAGATACAGTAAAAGCTTTGCACTAAAACATTCATTTTGTCAAATGTTCTATCGTGAACGAACAGTACACATGCAAAAGTCTAAATCTTATTCGGGGGTTACACAACAAAAAGAAAAACAAAATACCCATGCTTTGTAAATTTATTGTAAAGTGCACGGGTTTCTTGAGGATATTCGCCTTCGATACCTACAAACGAAATTTGCAGCGAATATCTAGTATGGAGTGCAATTTACGCCATAACATATTTGCGCTCCTTGAATTAATTTGCGCAGTGTATATACAGCAGCACCTGGTCCAATAGACTTATAAGTCACCTGAACTATGATGCAATATTAGATTTAAAAAAAAATATTATAATAAATAATTGACTACAGTTTTTGATATGATAAGCAATTTTAGACATCTATGATGAAAAGATTAAAGAAAAGAATCATCATAATATTTATGAATGAGTGATTTTCTTCTTTGCATAAAAAGACTTCAGTATACAATAGATTTCTTGGGGTTAGTGTTCAATAGGACACTTTTTTTTCAATATCTGACAGATTTAAGAATTGCGTAGAATTGTCTCCATACATGTCCTGCCTTATTTCATTGTAAAGGTCACTAACAAACATGTAGATGTATTACAGGATTAAGACAAAGAACAGGATTGCGGAAAAACAGCCATGGGAAGCGGGAGGTAAGATAAAAATAGCTCTATAAAGGTTGGACTAATACAAGTAGGTTTACCGAGATTATTTTTTCTACAAAATCTTGGGAAAGGAAGTAGTCTGCGAAAAAAGCCAAAACTAGAATCCAACACCTTAATTATAGAAAAAAAATCAAAATATTGCAGGTAAAAATGTATTCTGATGAAGAAATAAGATAATCTTTTCTAAACTAGTTTGATCTACATAAGTTTGGTTTAAAGCAAATTAATTGCGAAAAAATGAAAGCAAGTGTAATTAAAATTTAAAAGCATATCACAAAACTGCTTGACTTGATATATATCTCCAGCAGAGCGATCAACATTGATTGCAAAATCGACAGAGTCTAAAAATGTAGGATAGTTGCTAAGGCAAGCATAAATATTTCTTATGAAATCAAGTGTCATTTTACAGAATGTCCAAGGGTCGAACCTGGGCAATAGTGACGATAGTAACAGTTGCCCTTATTGTGGCCCTTGGCGTGGGACTGGGTGTCGGTTTGACCAGGAAGAAAGATAACGAAGCAGGAAAAGAGAAGCAAGTTTTGTCAACAACACAAATGCCGACCACGACGCAATCGCCTCTTTACAACCAGCCGTCAGCCTCCATAGAGGGTGAATACAGGTTCGCAGCGGTAGCCGCAGATTCAGAAGAGTGTTCAAAAATTGGGAAGTAAGTTTTAAAGTTAATTGACAACGCGCTGCTATCTTATCTACAGTGTATGTGTGCTTGTACATTGATCAAATACAGATTAATTCATGGTAACATAGGCATGAAGATGATTTTGTTCTAAATGTGTACATAAATGAGCAATTGTTTAAAAGGGCAAACACTGTCAAAATTTAATCCTTCATTCTGAATTATATACAGTGTTTACACAGCAAATTCATCTTAAGGTACACTTAATTTGACAACTCGTTTGCCCAGAGTATTGTTAACATTACTTGTTTATTTTTAATTACTTTTGCCTTAATTTATTAATTAGTTAATTACTTTCTATTTTCATTCATTCATTCATTTACAAAATTAACCAATTAGCAATTCAAGGAATCTGTGCAAAAAGATTGTAAAAGTATAAGGAGATACAATACTTTTGCATTGATCCCTCGAAATGAAATTGTCCCACCAGCCAAAATCTCCCAAGTGAACAATAAATGTTTAAGATTACATTGCATATAGTTTCTTTTTTATTTACGAATTGTCATAGATTTTTATGTGTATTTTTTCTTTTCTTTTTCGTGTGTCTGCCTGTGACTATAACTCAGATGGTGCTCCGTATATTGTTGGACGTTTTTTTATTGTACCTTTTATAAAAAAAATACAAAAAAAGAAAACCTTAATTATATAAAAAAAATCAAGTAATACTTAACCTTTTAGTAGCTTTGACATACTTTGCAAAAAATTAAGGTTTTCAAAGCGTGGCTTAAGTGTCTTTATAAATATGTTCGGTATGTGTAGCTTCACGCTTACCTTGCCTTCAAACTGTGTGTAAAAAAGCGTAAAGTATGAAATTCATATTTTTATAAACGTTCATTACTTTATACCAATACAAGGTATCTTTAATCGTAAAATTATCATGTAAATGTGTGAGCGGTAGCAATTTGAAAAACTAGCTTTTTATTTTATTTTTATTTTTTCTAGCCATGTAATGGCTGTACAGGGTGGAAGTGCAGTAGACGCTGCGATAGCCGCCATTGTGTGTGTAGGTGTGATGAATGCCCACAGCTGTGGTATTGGTGGCGGACATTTTCTCACATATTATAATAGGTACAGTACCTGAGAACTTAAATTGAAAACGTATGTATTTTTACGTTCGTCCGTCTGTATGTCAAAAGTTGAAACATTTGTTTGGGCAAGTCTCATTTGCATACATGTAACTTATAAATAACACTTTAGATTTACTTATAAGATGCAAAGAATTTAGATTCGATTAATCAAACCACTTTAAAGCAATAATATTATGCAACATCTCCTCCAAAAGACATTCATTAATGTTAGTAGAGGAACGGGAAACAGAACGCGCGACCCTAGACTACCAGTCCAGCGTGTTACCACTGGACCACTGCTTCGCTTCTTTCGCTAGCACTGAAAACTCATTTTCTTAAATATTGATACAATATATACCAATGTGTGGATATAGATGCTCCTAATCCTAACGATTAAGTTTCAAATCCTGTCTGTGAAATTCGACTTTAAAGCGACTGACTCACAGATGGGTCGATAATTTATAAAAAAAAAGAAAATATATATATATATAATATCAAGATATAGATTTTTTTTCACAATTTTATCGGTAAAAAATTTACCCCGTTAGTCACGGTTAGATACTTTCTTTATATCGTTGATTTTATTTATGATATAAACACTTCCCACCTTGGCTCAGTGGTCTAGGTTGCTTGTGGTATTCTAACTGACCTGAAGGGCATGGGTTCGAATCCTTTTAATATCAAAATATTTTTTTTATTCAGTTTCCAAAATGCATAGAAGCATTTTTTTTCGTAGTTTAATTTTAAAGAAAAAAAAATTAAGCTATATTCTGTGATTCAGTCGATTTAAACTCCGTTCCAGTCATTGATTAGACCTAAAGGATGCAGTTGTTATGAAACGTCCGTCTACACTTCATTTACCATTATTTCAAAATTAATAAGATGTTAACTAGATTTAACATTTATTACAGATCATCTGGAGAAGTTCACACAATTATTGCCAGAGAACAGGCACCATCTGCGGCAACCAAGGACATGTTTACAGAGGGTAAAAATGCATCGTCTGAATATGGTCAGTATGTGTAAACAAGTTTTTCTTTCAAACCTAGTAGTAATATATATTCATGGGCATGACAAGAAATTCTTAGATGTAAGCATAACGCTTCAGACATTTGATTGTTGATTTACGATTTAGGCTATTATAGAGATAAAAAAAATTCTGACCTATGACCAGAAGCCTAAGGATTGGATCTATTTTAATCGAGACTTCCACAATCCTCATCGTACAAGAAATGTAAATAAGTGCCGAAGTGTGTGTGTTTGATAAGGAAGGGGATGGGAAGGCTGTTGTCTAGTTTTGAAGCTTGCATTGGTTGGAGGGGTCAGTTCTGAAAAAATATATTGAATGCAAGAACTAAATTAGAGTGTGTAATGTACTGAATAACTTGATCTTAAAAATAAAGTTCTACAATATTTTTAAAGAATTGTACATACAATACAATATATATAATACAGTATATTCCTATATTCTGTCTTTTAGGTGGAAAGGCGATTGGGGTTCCAGGAGAGCTCAAAGGTCTCTATGAAGCTTGGAAACTAGGCGGGCATTTACCATGGAAACAGTTATTTCAACCAACAATCAGACTTTGCAAAAATGGAATAAAAGTAGGCCCGGCTCTTTTAGACGGAATTGAGGGTAAAGAAAAATTCTATGATGAATTTCCAAGTTTCAAGTAAGTATTCGAAGTCAACTGCATGTGAATATTTGTCATCTTTTTTTGCTGAATGGACAAATTACATGTTTTTGATGAGGTTCTTTCTTGATTAAGATTTGGTTTTAAAAAGCAGAAAACATTTCTACCATGTCGGGTATATTATATTTAATATATTTGTATATTGCCAAAAAAGTTCGCAAAACCTTTCTTGAACTATGTGAAAAGCTTTTCCACAAGCTTATGTGTACTTTGCCTTATTTAAACTGAGGCAGTGCATTGTAAATTAATTCTTTTTCTTCACTTCAATATTTTTTGAAATATTACAGAGAATTTATAACCAATCCAAAGACGGGGAAACTTTACAAAGAAGGGGAGATAATGTATCGTCCACGTCTTGCAAGAACCTTGGAGATTATAGCAGACGAAGGACCGTCTGCTTTCTACAATGGAAGTCTCTCAGAAAATATCACGAAAGATATTCAAGATGCCGGTATACCAATTAAGATGTCTTGTTTTCAAAAGAGATTATTCCATATTTAAGATTCAGCTTATGCAAGATATTTCTAAGTATTTTAAAAGAGACGGTCTTTAAGAACATACCAAAAGATAATCGAATATATAATATATATGGCCAACTAATTGACAAAGGGATAATGACAAAAATTCTGTCAAGAATAAAGTAATAGTTTACAACTCTGTCTCTAAAATGACAAACAACAACAAAAATTGTGTATGAAATAGTTTTTTTGTGAAAAAACAATAAAACCCACTATCATTGACTAAACACTTCTTCCTTAATTTTGCTAAGACCTGAGATATCTTTGACGTGACAACATGTTGTCTTAGTATTTGATATATTTTACGCCTAAACAGTCGGATAAAAGATAAATGATAGATGCACATATATTAAGAAATTGTGTATTTAAGTCAATACAAAGTCTTTTGGGTGTTTTGAAAGTAGGTGACTGATTTAGTACGTTTTTTTCTATTATAGGTGGTATAATTACAAAGGATGATCTTGCTTTTTACACCGCCCCTGTCAAACAACCACTTACGTTCCGTCTCCATGACAACATGACAGTGTACTCACCACCACCGCCATCTAGCGGAGCTGTGTACTTGTTCATATTAAATATCCTGAAAGGTTAGTTTTAAATTCAAACGTTTACTCCTCTGTTAAAACTTGTTCTTGTATGTATCTAGGTGTCTCTTTTTTAGCCAATACAACAAGAAATAATTATATGTACGTTAAAGTTTATTCCCATTTTTGCCTGGTTTAAACTTGTGAATGGTAGTAAAATATACAGACAAAAACCACCGTATTCCTGAGATACCACTGCTTCTATTGCATCCCCAGTTTGTAGCACCGATACCGTGGGACCTTTGTTAAAAATGTCATCCGAAAGACTGTATTTAGTGTTATGGGAAAATCTAGGAAATACACTCGTGACCCTTGTTTTACAAGCCCATTGCGTTACTACTCGAACAACGGTCCGCCCCTTCAAAGAACGACTTGGAACAAATAAAGACAATCAGAATTTACTTTTTGCCTTAAATGTGAGGTTTCTTCTATGCATTCTTATATCAATTACAGTTTCTCCTTTTAGGATTTCAGTTTGATAATACCAGTGTATTAACAGTAGATAAAGCACTTGAGACTTGGCACAGAATAACAGAAGGTTTCAAACATGCGTATTCTCTAAGAACTCAGCTTGGAGATAACGACGTGGGGACAGATTCGTTTAAAACGTATATTGATCAGGTAAAGAACGAATACGCTGAATAAATTGCTTCTTGTTGTAAACATTTATTTCCTTATAGCATGAAAGTTTAGCTCTTGTTAAAACCTGTCAAGACAAAGACACATATGTCAACACCGTGAACAAAACCTATATCCTTATATACCCATATTAATGCTTTACTTAATTATACGTGTCGCGAATTTGTATCTAGAAAGACTTGATTTGGGAAAATACCATGTTTAAATGGAATTACTATTAACACATTGTAAATGGTAAAATCATGTCTTGCCCAAAACAAAATCAGCTTGTACGTTCGTAGTGGTCTTTTTTACATTTATATGCGAAGAATAACTTACAATTGCCTATATTCCGTTTTGATTTGAAACCAGTCATAATGGGACACGACCTGTTAAGATCCAAATTTAAATGTATATAGGCGTATTTCCAGAGGAAATAGTGCAGAACTGGCCTTGCACACGTCTGCGTAACAAGAAAATTAAATCAAATTTGTATCTTTCATTTGCGTTCTTTATCTCCATTAGACGCTGTGGATTTCACTTTATCTGCTTTGGTTCTGATTTGAGATGGCCAGGTGTAACGGAAGAAAGTATTATTGAGTAAATAAAAGACTAGATCATTTTGAGTTTTTCCCTTTCACAGCTAGTTAGAAATATGACAGATCCCAGTTTTGGCGAATCAAAAAGGGCCCTCATTAATGATTCGACAACGTTCGGGTCGAACTACTATAGCCCTATGTTCAGTAACCCATGGGATGACGGCACCGCACACCTGTCTGTTCTAGGACCGAACGGAGACGCAGTGGCTATTACGAGTACCATAAACTTACAGTGAGTTAATAATAACGAACACATCTTATACCTACCATATGTGATAGTCAATATATAGAAAACATAAAAGGGACATATTTTGGAGTAAGTCGATAATGACATGAGTGCTAGAATGTACTTGTTTTTGCTCATGTCCGAGTTTTGCGGTTTTCAATCCTTTTATTTTTCTTATTTCTACTGTCACTGTTGCTTGCGGAGCATCAGTTCAACGTACAGACAGATAGATAGGTAGACAATACAGTTCAGCCTACACAATGCAACTTATAAAAGTGTACTTTTCCGACTTGCCAAGTTCACGAAATACATAAGTGGTAATCTTTAATGTATACAGAACTTATTTAAGAACAAGTGTTTGTATGGTGTCGTTACAATTCTAGTTGACCATTATACCTTCATGTTATAAGCGCTACCGATATTTCAAATCGTCTTGTTAAGTGCAGGTTTTTTTCTTTTCTTTCTGTAAAATAGTTTCGGGTCAAAGGTTATTGGTTCTCGTACGGGAATTGTTTTCAATGACGAAATGGATGACTTTTCCACTCCTGGCCTTAACAACTATTTTGGCTTGCCGCCGTCTGCCGCCAACTTTATAGCACCCGGGAAACGGCCTTTGTCCTCAATGAGTCCTAGCATTGTAGTTGACAAGAATGGAGACGCAAAACTTATTGTCGGTGCTTCCGGGGGAACCAGAATAACGAGTTCAACAGCACTGGTAACTGTCTGCAATGAAAAGCATTGTTGTATTTCGAATTGTAATTCAAATATTTGTTAACAATTTGAATACATTTAAGTTCGTGGAGGAAAGATCAAACGTGCTAAAAATGTATATAACTTGGTAAAATTGTTAGTAGTGTTTATATAGTTTGATTACACCAGTGGCATTTTTACTTTTCTCAAGTGCTAACTAGTTCACCACTTAGTTATCGCGAAAATTATGTTACTAACACGAACGCGTTTGCCAACCTTAGCTGGTTATTTTACAACATATATATGCCATCATAGAAACTGTTAGTTAAAAGATATTTCTTGTTTTCTTTAAGATAATTTATTGTAAGATCATGTCAGTCATTTAATGGACTTTGTTTCTGCAGCAATGTCTTTAGCAAAAGTTTATAACATTTAGTTGAATGACACAAGGCCAAACCTTGTGACAAGTTGACTTATTTGGTTGTTTTACCTTCTGCAACTCTTATCACAAAGCTGTTATACATTTTTGTTTTATATTTGTGTTCCTCACATGTTAGACTTATTTTCTTGTCACCATATACATTCATTTAGTAATGAAAACAGATAAACAGATGCCCTGCCCACTTTGATGTTATAATGTACATTGATAGCCCCTTAACTTTCTTATGTTTCTGATTAGGTGTGTTGCACATATAACTAATGCTCATTCCGCTTTTCAACACTCTCTTAAACACAACGTTTACATAGTATATTTTATTTTTATTTGCTATTTTGAAAGGTTACCATGGAAACGTTATGGTTCAACTGGGATTTAAAGGAAGCAATAGACTATCCCCGTATACATCATCAGCTATTTCCTCAAGAAATCCGGACACAAAAAGGATTCCCACAGGTACTTTATTTCTGGTCACCTTTTTCATATTTTAACACTGCGACCTGTGTTCGTGTTTAATAGCTGTAACCATGTAAATGTAATAAACACACCAGCTGTCATACGGTTACTATTTCAGGTACTTATTGATGGATTAAGAGAAATGGGACACAATGTTACCATATATGACTCTGCATCGTCCGTGGTTCAGGGAATTCTAAGGAAAGGGGACCATATATTTGCTAACTGTGACTACAGAAAACATGGGGCACCAGACGGCTACTAATATATAGTCTGATCCCTGACTACTATACTACCACAACATAGTAACAGGGACAGGTAACCCAGACTACTTATTATACACTTGCTGATTAAACGTTTTTTCTGTAGGTATGAAAAGTGTTGCCTCCTTTTGATAACATCATTAGTGTTTTTAAACATAATTTTCTGTGAGTTCTTTAAGTTTTTTATGTTAAATTTTCTCCCCTCATGTGTGTATGTCAGAAAAAGATGCAGAAGAAAAATAATAGGAAAACCTAATGAATGGTTCGTCTTTTCTATTCATACCAGTGCAAACCCTGTCAATTGTGTGAAGTGCATCTTTCTTCAGTTATCCAAAAACTATAACAATGTTTTAGATTTGTTTGCGGCAATGTTGAAGCTAATTTATTTATTTAAATGGAAAGACACATTTTACTGGGCGTATCTTTAAGAAACAGTATGGGTCTTTTTAAACAAAAAAGCTCTTATTTTATGTGGAATTAGAATTCATTCATTGGTCAGCTGACTGTGACAACGGACATTTTGAAACTAAACTGGAAATAAATGTTTCTCCACAGGGAGATTGTTTGATACTTGAGAGTATTTTTGTTTTGTTGTTGTTGTTGTTTTCCCCTTTAATTTTAGAAAAATACCTTTAAATCAATGTTGTTAGCAACCTGTCATTTTGTCTATGAGCGGAGCTATAAGACGATAAAGCTGTTTAATTGGTTAAATAATGGAAGTGACAACGGACATTTTGAAACTAAACTGGAAATCAAATGTTTCTCCACAGGGAAAATTGTTTGATACTTGAGAGTTTTTGTTTTTTTTCTGTTTTTTGTTGTTGTTTTTTTCCCCTTTGATTAAAGAAAATCAGTGTTGTTAGCAACCTGTCATTTTGTCTATGTGCGGAGCTAAAAGACGACAAAGCTGATTAATTTGTTAAATAATGGAAGATTGTTCTGAAAATGAGTTTTACTTAAAAACAATAAAATACCGAAGTGACTAGGGTGACCTCCTTCGAGACGATATATCTGAAAGTTGAATTGTCATGCTATGAAAACCATCTGAATGAAATTGTGTTTTACGACTGCTTCTTCAAGATGTCACCAACGGTCACATCCTCAGAAGTTAATAAAATGAAGTTCTGTAGGATTTGATTTAGTTGTGTGTAACCTTATGACTTTGTAGCTTTTTGTAGAGGTCACAAATTTTGTTCAACATATTTTGATAAGCGCTTACCGATACAGACCAAGCTTAACTTGTTAAGTTGTTCTATTACACGGCAGTTGTACTGAATGGCTCATTACGTCCGTAAACTGAAGGACTTTAATTTAGTCGAAATTTGAAAAAAGAGTACTAGATTTAAATTCACAAATTTAAGTTAATTTTGGCAACAACAAACGTGCATATATTCACAAGAACTGGTGTAAATTGCATCGAAAAAGTATTAAAATTTCTTTGAACAGTGACACACTAAAATACTTTGCAATAAGTAGTGGGTGTAACAGTCATTTGCATTTATACAAACAGCACATTATAATCATCTCATTGACAATAAATTTTGCCATACATCGCTAAGGAATATTGTTCCACTCTTGTAACAAGGCGTAGGAGAGCTTATTAACGTTTATGGGCCGAGACCGATGGGCGTCAATCCACTTCCCCAGCTCATCCCAGACATGCCCAGTTGGGGACATGTGTGGAGATAAGATAGCCATTGGATTGTTGGAACTGCATTAGTGGCAAGGAAATCTGTGGTTAGGCAAGTAGCATGTGCAGGAACATTACCATATTTATAAAGCTACCTTCTCTATAATTATACCGTAAAAACGGTAAAACCGTAGGCCGTAAAACGTTGTCAATTATAAGTCCTTGCAGTTACATTGCCATTTAAAACAACAAGCTGATTTTTGTTGAACTGAGTAATTGCTGACAAACCATGAACACTTCCACCCACCTCCACGGTTACGTTCCTGCTTCATAGTACGTTCACAAATTTCGCGATATACACGCGTCGAACCAACACATTTTGTAACCTTACTTTTTGACTAATCAGAGAATAACACTGACCCCCATTGTCTACGGTTCCATCGTAAATGTGTTCGGGACCTTCCTAGCCTCGCCACCTTATACCTGTCAGTTAGAATAGAGCCCGTCTTTGGTCTACGGCAACGAAGACCTACGTCACGAAGTCGACGCCTGACTTTTCGGGGATGGACTGATCGCTTGAAACAGGAATGTTATTTTGTTCTAGAATTTGAAAACGAATTTTAAGCAATGTGATGTACAATTATTTCAATGATTTAGAAAAAATCTTACCCTCAGACACCAATTTTTTTTAAAGTACTAAAGGTGGCGGTCCGGAAGCAAAGTCTGCGGTGTAACCTAGTGGGCGTCTTGACGGGTGGTTATCCTTGTATTCCCTGGCCGAGGTCAGTCATGAACTGTGGCAGTTGAAGTGGCTGGCGACATTGACAACTTTCCTTCCGGCTGTTAAAGCGACTGACTCACAAATGGGCCGACGATGAAAAAAGGAAAATGTCTATACATCTTGAAATTCTTGCTGTAATTGTGAAGAACATATCTAAACTAAGTTACTGACTCATTTTTTGTTACAGAAAAAAATCAAAATATAGTTTTACACACTTTTATCGGTAAAAAAATTAACCCCGTTAGTTACGGGATAGATACTATAGTTCTAAGATTAATTTTGACGAAACTCTATAACTAGACGCTCTGACTCAGTCGTGTAGATCGTTGTTCTATATTTTACTGACCGATTGGTCATGGGTTCGAATCCTGGTTAAGTCAAAACTTTTTTTTCAGTTTTCATGGTGTATAGAAGCATAATATTATGTTTTTCATAGTATATTAACTTCTCTTAAAATTTAAAGAAAAAAAATTAAGCTGTATTCTGTGAGTCAGTCGCTTTAACGTATCTAAACCTTGGGACCGTACGTGCTCTGATAAACATAACATATTTAAAGATGTTGAAAAGAAAATCCATCGTGTTTTTGAGCTGAGGCTCCTTGCGATCAGTTGCTTTATTCTGACTGAGAGCTATTTCTCCTTCTCCTTGTCCGATGGATTCGCCGGATAACCCACAATATAAATACACTAAAAAGTAAATAAAGTCTTGAAACAGCTCATTCACAGAACATTTGAATCCCTCCAAAATCTTTTAAATACGTATAACGAAGAATGAATGATCAGTAAGAGCTACATATGTATTTCCAGTACGAATCCTTGTAATGTGTCGATTAACCTTTTACATATAACTCGGCGAAGTTTATAGTGTGGTGAATAGAAAGGGGCTTACACAACATCTGGCAGATTATACTATCGTAACATTAATAATATGAAGATTGAATGTAAAATGATGAATAAATACAATTTTGAAGAACAACATATATAAAAATGATTTATTTTAGCCAGATAATCAACACAGAATTTCAAAGAATTGTATTTACATTAAAAACATTAATGACATAAACAAATCTATTATTAATTACAAAAGATATCTGCGTGCTAACTAAATTAATTAAAAAATTCACGACGGGCAATTAATACAAAATTTCCATTGAGGTAAAAAGTTGTCAATGCACGTATTTTGCTAATGACAGGAAGAGTTATTTCCCTTATTAACGCGTCGCCTTACTCCTATGTTCATTTTTGTAAAAAATGAGAAAAATGCACAACTCTTTTTTGCTCTATCTTTTAAGCTGTTGGTTCAGAGTTGTAACAATATGTAAATGGAGTTTGCAGGTGTGAATTAACTCATGTCTATATGTTTTAAGAGCATTTGGCTTCAAAAGTGCGATATGTACTTGACATGCTATGTTATTTTTCAGACACTTTCAGTTAACAGATTAACTTTAACTGAACCGATCATAAGACACACTTACAGTAATTTTTAAAGGGTTTTCATATTCTGCTCTATCCCAGTTTCGACTGCTCTCAGTATTTTTTATAAATTTGAACTGTAATACCATATCTGTAATGTTGACATCTGTCTGCAGAGCGCTGTAAGATTTTAGTTGATTCAAGTAGCAAACAAGTAGATATGACACTTATATAAATTGGTAAGTTGATTTTCTTTAATACATTGGTTTGGTAGTTAAAATAATTTATGTAAAAGGCGAAGAAATGCAATCACAAATTGAAAATTAAATTTCATGAGTTACCTGTGGTAAAATGTTTTGAAATTTGGTATATGTACTTCATAAAGATAACTTATTTCTTTGTTAATGCAAGTTGTGATGTACTTTAGGACTTTACCACAAAATTAGGCCTGACATGTAAATAAAGATAACTTATTTCTTTGTTAATGCAAGTTGTGATGTACTTTAGGACTTTACCGCAAAATTAGACCTGACACGTAAATAAAGATAACTTATTTCTTTGTTAATGCAAGTTGTGATGTACTTTAGGACTTTACCGCAAAATTAGACCTGACACGTAAATAAAAGATAACTTATTTCTTTGTTAATGCAAGTTGTTATGTACTTTAGGACTTTTACCACAAAATTAGGCCTGACACGTAAATAAAAGATAACTTATTTCTTTGTTAATGCAAGTTGTTATGTACTTTAGGACTTTTACCACAAAATTAGGCCTGACACGTAAATAAAGATAACTTATTTCTTTGTTAATGCAAATTGTGATGTACTTTAGGACTTTTACCACAAAATTAGGCCTGACACGTAAAAAAAGATAACTTTTTTCTTTGTTAATGCAAGTTGTGATGTACTTTAGGACTTTACCACAAAATTAGACCTGACACGTAAATAAAGATAACTTATTTCTTTGTTAAATGCAAGTTGTGATGTACTTTAGGAATTTTACCACAAAATTAGGCCTGACACGTAAATAAAGATAACTTATTTCTTTGTTAATGCAAATTGTGATGTACTTTAGGACTTTTACCACAAAATTAGGCCTGACACGTAAAAAAAAGATAACTTTTTTCTTTGTTAATGCAAGTTGTGATGTACTTTAGGACTTTACCACAAAATTAGACCTGACACGTAAATAAAGATAACTTATTTCTTTGTTAAATGCAAGTTGTGATGTACTTTAGGAATTTTACCACAAAATTAGGCCTGACACGTAAATGTAGCATAAGTGGGTGGGGTAAAATGGTATCATGCGTGTAACATCCTTTAAAATAAATCCGAGTATTTGATGAAATTTTTGTGTTTTCTTTCAGCTGTCAATACATTACCATTAAAATGAATGAAGACAAGCTGTGATTCAGTTGTTTTTGTGGTCAAATGTAGGGAAAAATGTTTTCAAAATAATTACCTCTTTGCTCTATAGGACACAATTTGACAAATCAGGATTGAACTCATAATTGCTCATATCTTTTAAAGTTTATGGTAAAAGTGTCATATATTGTCTTAATTTCTTATAGGGATGGTTTTTGCCTAAAAAAGATTAATTCAACCAGGGTTGAAAATTAGTCCGTTAGGAGCCTACTACCTTAAAAGACAGGAAAATGAATACAGGAAGCAGTAAAGTATTAACATTAAATACGTGAAGCAGAAGGAAATGGCGCAAGCAGCTTGGTATACTGTGTGTCGTTTTTATTGCGTACTGGATCGATCTTGAGAGAGCTCTCTCATTTGGCGGCTCTCCGGACCTTCAGTCCTTTGATTTATCAACTCGTGCATTACAGACAGTATTTTGTAGCAAAACAAATCTTTTTAACCTAGATATTTACCTTATAAACCATATTGCATAAGTAGATAGCAATACTTTATTTAAGGTAGGGCCGACTTTATTTTATTGCGTTGTTAAAAGTCCCTCAGTGTATGGGAATTTAAAACATCGAAATCACGTAATTTGGAACAATATGGAATGGCTCATTACACCTATACTATTAAAAACATCTGCCCTGTTATTACAAAAACTAGAAATAATAAAAAAAAACGCGCTAGTTTTGTCATTCTATTCTATGTCGCTGAAGCACTCATACATTAGTATCTCACGTTTACATATCTTTTTATTTGGCTATGTGACTTAATATGTACGAACACACCAAAAAGGGTCTAAAACATTGAAAAATACCTTGGCCTAAAGATAGATCTAATAAATTTAACTCTCCTTATGAATATTCTTAGGTAAATAGTTAATAAATTTTTATTGGACGGTCACACGCCGGGTCAACATTGAAGCTCCGTCTGAACAGCTGAACCAGTCAACAATTCAGATACCCTTCAATGTGCTAAACTACTGTAAACGTAATGAAAACTGATAATAGCTAAAAATAGAGTTGAAAACTTTTTAAAAAACGATGCACATAACAACCTAAGAAATCTGGTTGACACCTGGAACCACCCCTGTACAAGAAATAAACCTCGCGTGTTGCAACTTCTATAAAATACCGGCATGTTTGAAAATCAGAAATCTTCTTGCAAAGACTCGGGTTCCTTCAGTATCTCTTTATCTATCTCTTCACGCGTTTGCATCTGTGAGACAGCTGATCAGTTTTGTTCGCTCTCATGAGAATAGTTCTCGCATCTTTTCTAGTAACTACATGTATTCCACGAAAACTACGCAGAAATAAACAAAACACTTAACACAACTGAGTCAGCGGAACAACATTGAGGAAAATTTGTAGCCAATGAAAATCCATTATTAACAGGACCGAGATAAAGCGGAAGACAAACAACTCATCTTTTTCACTGGTTACATTTTTTTTTCAGTTTATCAGACATAATTCTGTATTAATGGTAACATTTCTTACATTGAAATGATGCGTGATCACTTGTCCGTTCCTTAATTTAGACGACCAATCGTTGTACATGTATATTTATTGCCAGCTTGTACTCTCAAGTTTAACAATTAAAGTTAAATGTTCTGTGTTGAAAAATCACCAGTTACATGGAAATAATTAATTGTGGAAATAATATTTTACATGCAAAGTAGCCGTACTTTCCTAGAACTTCCAGTCGATCTAGTGTTTAAAGTGAAATATAATATAATAAACTTTAAACCTTATTTCTAACTTGAAAGGATATAATGAAAATGAATTCTGTCTGAGACAGGAACATACCATATACCAGACCGAAATAAACATCCTTTTTAAGGGCGGGGTGGGGGGGCGGTGGGGGAGGGGGGCTTCAAGGCACCTGCTTTGCTTACCCCAACCGGTTACAGGAAAATTTAACTTCAAACGTCTATTACTATACAGCAATGGTAGAAGGCTAGTCTGTAGTTTGAGGAGATCATGCCCTCGATACTTGACAGCATTAAACATGAAATATTTTCCTCATGCGACAGGTGACTTAAGAAAGCAAGGGTAGCATAAACAAAATTACAGGATACTGAAAACTGTCACTAAATAACACTGATTTTTGCACGTGTCAATCCTGCATATGGGCTTTGAAACGGTTCACAGTGACTTTTCTGTTACATTATATGATTAAGACTTTTGTATTTTCACAGATCTTGTGCAAGGTCTCTGAGCTTGATTTGTGATTATATTCAGTTCTGCTTAATGTAATACTTGATTGCAATATATATACAGTCACATTAACGGGCGAGTACCCTCTGACTAACTCACGTGAGTAAAAATCTACAAGGATATGGTGATAGATGGCAAAAACCACAAATACTGCCACATTCTCTGATGAGCATACTTTTTCATCTTTTCATCAGTTCTGTGAGTCCACAGGATATTTTATATATGTGTAGCAATATGGCCGTTCATATAAAACATATATACAGTTCCAGTCTCTTTGTACAGTTATGGTACATTTTAAAGCTAGTTAGTCATTCCAAAGATTATTTCACCATAGAATCAGGATAACCATGTTAACCGATTTAGTCGTATTAGTAAATGTCAAACTAGTATTATCAAAACCTTGAAATAAATCTTACATTTTTCTAAATTTTAAAGTAACGAAAATTTGTTTTTATTAATTTTATTGTATTTGGATTTTTTTATGCAAACCACAATAATAATCTGTCATTCTGATTGTCTGGCTGTAGACACTACTGGATTAATAAAGTTTGGAAGGACATATTTACAAAGGACTATGCTACTTGCATGTAAAACTTTTTGAGTACTCTTTATGTCACAGCAATTGTTTACATAAAAATCACAGCTCTTAGCTTTCTGATTTCCAACAAAATTACGTTCATATAACATGACTCCAATGCAGACACGGTTAAAACTCATGGCCATGATTTTTGGAACTTCGTTAAGATTCATAGCTTATGCTACATGCTCTGAGCGTTGTGGTTTCAGACAAGAAGAATGATTTTACTATTTTTTAAATAAATCTCTATGTAAAACAAAATGACAACCGTAGAAGGGATCAATAGGCAACAGCATTCTTTGTAAACTTCCACTATATAATGCCATGTATCGAATTTTAGGGCTGTGAGCCGTGCAATTTCAGAAAAAGAGATTTTTCTACATTTATGTACCAGAGGCTCCTGGTGGCGCTCATCAACAAAGACATGTACCATGAAATTACCTTTTGCTAGACGAGCTGACAGAATGCTTAACAAAACGATGTATTTATATAGTATTTATCACCTGCTTTCAAGTTTGTTCAAAATAAATCTACCTGGACATTATTTGCCCCGCCCACGGTGTCACATGTTTCCGTAGAAATGTAGATGAAAGTCTTAAAATTCTTTAAAAGTGTCCTGATTTTCTGAACAAAGTAGTTCCGAACAGAAAGGAGAGAAATTTAATATAAAAGAACATTTTTCACGACCGTAATATTACAATCAAACCATTTCAATCCAGAAATAGCATCAGGAAACCATAGTACCTGAAATAAGTACTCGTAGTCCAAAGTTGATTATAAAGAGTAGTCTGAGACCTTCGCATACTTTCAGAAATCTTGACACCAGTCGAGTTAAAATCGCTCCTGACAGACACCTTGTCACATTTATCTCCCTTTTCACGCATTTTCAGTCTCCCGAAGGGCAAATATCGGGGTCAGAGATGCAAACCCACCGCAGCAGTTACTTCTCCTGATCAGTTCAGAAACCAGTGCCACCACAGGGAAATTCGGTCGTTACAGAGCCGAATATATTTTTTCACTTTTGATTTTAAATTTTTTATACTTTCTATCACTAGTTTTCTTTCATTCAATTGTTACGCTTAATGTACAAAGAGGTTAAAAAATAAACGTAAAAAGAATATTTCGTAAACATAACGAAAGTAGATTGTTTTGATCACATGACACACCTATCGTCACGTAGGTTATAGTGGTGGCAGTGTTTAAAGAAGCAAAGCATGACATAACAGGTGCGAGGAGTTTATTAGTCATATTGTCACGTTTGTCTCCCCTTTCACGCATGCGCAGTAACCGAAAGAGCAAATCCTACCAGAAGGTATGATTTCTTCCACCGCTTTTATTCTACTTTAAAAACTGCCAAAATGGTGATTTATACTGTAAATACTTTTCTTTGTTAAGTGCCCTGATAGAACGTCTAGAAATAGGATATTTAGTATATTTAACTGATTATAAGAGAGTGGTTACCTTGTAGTATTTAGCGGATGTGTTGTCAAAACTCAAACCTAGGTACTGTTGAAAAAGAACAAACAAAAAATGTATTATTACAATACAACCATATCTTTCATCTCACCCCTCGTTGCTATGGTATCGTTTACCATAATGATAGAACATTTATCGCCATATGAGGATAGCTTGGAAGACAAAATTCCAAATTTTAGGTAAATGAGTTTTACTACAACGTTGTTGTGCCTTTGCATTTTCAAGGCGGAACCGGTAGGGGACTTGTCTGTTGCGAGCAACATAAGTGACTTGTATTACTCTTAGCCCACGCTTGCGCAGGTTCCCATTTCAAACATAGGGAAATCTAAAACAGCAATGGAATAGAAATAGTAAAAAAGAAACATCTAGTATATTTACATGGAGATTTTTTACTTGCCGCAGAAAATCATATTGACTACTTACTTTTTCCAATCTCTAAGTACAAGAGAATGGAACTACTTGCTTTGGCATTTAAGGAGGGGAACATTTCGCAAGGCCGAGAAAAATATACTCGCAGCTACGCTACATCGCGTAGCACAAATAACAGTGATTTATACAAAAAAATCAAACATGAATAAATGTTACCCACGGTCAAGAATGATTTTGTTACTACGATTTACAATGTCAGTTACCATCGCACAATTTCGGCACCGAATTATCTTCATTCATAATTTAGAAAAAAAATACTTTGAAATTTCAGTTTTTAATGACCGAATATATTGTGTTAAACCAGTGCCGTGCCGTTTAGTGTGTAAGGGCACTGCGTTCGTATCACCTGCTATGAAACGTAAAAGATTGAAGTACAAGATATTTGCTGAGCGATCATCAAATCAAAGAAAAAAAGAAAAATTTTGCTCTTCATGATATATCCGGTATAAAGTTTTCCCTGTACTTGTAAGGAAATAAGTGAAGTAGACACACTTACACACTTATCTCAAGGTCTGTTAATCCTTATTTGTAGTTCGCTGAATTTTTTTTCTAGAAAACACTTAAATTGGTCAAGCCTTGTTTTGAAGAATCAGTTTGCCAGGCGGCACGGAGAAAGACTGATTCTCATTCGTATTTGTCAAAGGTATGTGTCTGTACAATTACATTAACTATTAATACTGGGTAAATATCAAAGCAGATCATTCAAAGAAATTCAAAGCCCTTTAAAATAGTTTAAATACTTATGAATAGAAATGAATGATCAGTAAAATATGTTTCAAGAAAAGATTCTTGCGATTCTTGTTATGTGTCGCTGATTTTGTTAAATAATACTATAGATAGTATAGAGCGCTGCTGTACCATTAAAATAAAGTTAAAATATATTTTTGTCAGATTTTATCAAAATTCTTAGTCAATTTTATATTATATATTATATACAGAATTTTATACTTTTGACAGTATCTTTGAGACGAACTTCATTTCTTTTCTTGTTTTTTTTTTTACCAAAAGTGTGAATGAGCTGCTTTTAGAATTTTTTTTTTTTTTTTGCGCGGGGGTTGTGGACTTTTTAACATATCTGAAACTCTATTAAGATAAGACTTTTTAACTTAAAGTAAAAAGCGTTATACTTAGAAAATACTTAAAATTATATTCAATAACACGCACTTTTTTCATGAATGTGTTTCTACTCACCGTCTAAAACGCCAGATTTTAATTATGTACTTTAATTGAAATTTCTATAAATAAACGGAGAAACGAAATGATGTTATTCAATTTTTAAAGAAACATAATGCGGATCTCTGTTGTTAATAAGACCTATGTCATTTTAAGTTTACTTGTTAAGGCCAAATTCTTTTCTTCAATAAATATTTTTGGACCAAATATAAAATAGCCATCTTTCTATGGAAATGTTTTTCAAATTATAGACCAGATAGGAAATCAGGAATATATCTGGTGTGGAAATCTTAACAATGGCTTAAAAGGTGAGTTCGCTTATTTTAACTTTTAACCTTTAAACAACAACAGAAAAGTCAAAAGTGACTTATAAGATGAAATACTGGATAACATATGTATGATTTCGAGAGCTAAACTGTAATATTACAAAATAGTCTTGGAGGATAACATATCCAGTCAAACAAGGAAGACTTGATTACTTTTTAATAACAGAAGGTTTTTCTATAAAATATCAGAAATTGTGATATTGATATAAGTAGCAATTCAGACCACTCAATTATTACTTTTAAACTACATATATAAAATGTTTTACCTTTCCTTGTTAAAGAACTTTTTATCTTTAATCTATCCAACTTACAAAACATAAATAATGAAGAGTTACAATATAGGTGATGGATTCTTTTTAATATCAAACATTACCAAACTAGAAGAAATATTTAGTGAAGAAAACATTGAAACTCTGATTCTATTACAGACAGAACTCCAAGATATAGGAAAGAAAAAAATGAAGGGACACTTTGTAAGAAATGAGTGTATTTTTTTGTCTTTTGAGAATTTTTCGTAAGCTAGAAAGAGAGCTATAACTTATGCTTTTGACAAATGTAAATTATCCATATCACAAAAACAAGGAATCATAATTTGCATTCCGAAAGATAACGTAACAAACCTAGACAATACATGTATTTGAAAAAACTGGCGCCTAATAACTTCTCAATACGGTATATAATTTTAGCATTAGGTTCAACAGTAAAACGGTTAAAATCAGTGCTAAATATTCTAAGGAATAAATATCAAAAAGGTTTTAGAAAAGGTAGATTTATCGACAAAAGCACACGACCTTTATATAAATTATGAATTTTGCACACACAAAAAACACTATTCTTGGCCTGATCAGGCTTTTGATACTCTTTCCCGTGATATTTTTATGATTCTTATTTATTTATTTATTTATTTATTTATTTATTTTTCAATATTGGTCAAGACTTTCAAAGATGGATTTCAATTTTTTATACAGATATAAAAAACTGCTGTTCAGTGAAACGGATATCTATCAAACTTATTTACTGTATATAGATGTTATTTACTGTGGTAGTCGGCAGGGTGCCGCAATAAGTCCGTTTATTTTATTTATTTTTTTTTGCATGAAAAATATAGCTTAAAAGATCAGAAAATGCAAAGAAATAAAAAATATAAATATAAACGGTACATTCTCATATTTTAAATGTAATAGATAAATTACCTTTTGATTTGTAAAGTCCTCCTAGAATTAAAACCTTAGTATTTTTCTAAGGGCGGATTAGAGATGATTGATATTTTTTGCATATGCGAAAAGTCTGAATCTGACTAGGTTTAAAACAATGCTTATGTAAGGTAACAGTAAATGATTTCAGTTTATTCAAATAAATTTCAATAAGATATTCAACTGTAGAAAATGTTGTACAAACATTGTATCAAAAAGATTTAAAATATTATGAAAGGAACTTAGGCCTTATTGAATCAAAAGGCTAAAAGCACTGAAAGAACAGGGTTTTGTGAAACGACGAAAGTGGGACACGTCGTTTTTGTTTTTGGAAATATCATTATTCTGACGAAGAATCATACATGTAAACTTGGGAAGAGATTATTGAAATAGAAAACGTCAGTGTGCTTGTAAGCCAGTTACACCAACACTGCATTAAAAACGATTTGGTTATGATTACTGTTACAAATTGAAAGCAAAGAAGTCTATCGAATTTAGGCACATCAGATGGTTTTTGAACTTAAGGACATAGGCGATACTCTAAATAGTAAATGTAAGATCAACAAATGCTATACTTAATAAAAAGGAACAAAACACCAAACATTCCTTGACAGCAGCCATCTGCAAAAGAAGCGTCTCAATGTATGTGCACGTTTCTATCTGTTTGGAATTGATCTTGTAGCGTAGGTATCGATATTGTTTTCATTAAAATGCACTTAAAACTTTATATGTTTTCATTTAAGTAATCATGGATAAAATGGACATCTGTATCTGTAAAAAGGTATTTCCAATAAGTAGTAAAGATAAATACGGGAACTGCTGCTCTTACTGATATTTAAAGTGTAAACTCCGTACCTTGTTTCTGGCCACACATCAGCTCTGTACTACTTTTAGAATTCCCAACAAATATGGAAAACGAGCTGAAGTTTAACGTCGTGCGTACAACTCATTAGACAATCTTCTTTTTGCCTAAGTATTTAGAAAATAAACTTGATTTTTGTACGGGCACTACTCGGCTGCCAGTATAAACTGAGTACAAGAAAACTGTTTGTTATGTTTAATGTTTAGAAACATATGTAAATACGATTTCTTTTGCAACCATGTTAGAGTCATACGTTTGTCCCATATCGTTTCTTTCGCTTAAAACCAGCATTTTATTGTCATTACATAGCTACTGTCATGGCCGCTTAACCTTAAGTGATCATACTGCCCAAAATCGTCATAAACATAAACCAGATAAGAACTCTAGAATGCTTAAAATATTTTTTTTCGAGGCCCCTAACTGGGTAACCCCGTTTATTCTCCCCGTCCATGGGCTATGCAGGGGTCGGGGAACCATCCCCTACTAGCCTTACAAAGCCAAACTATACACACTTTTATACATTACATACTCTCTTTAGACATGCAACATTTCACCTAATATAATATTTCTATAACAGAGTGTTTTCTTATAATAATAGTGTCTATAGCCAGATGGGAGTGAACAAACTAACATAATACCGTGATTTTGTCTATAGCTAGACGGGAGAGAACAAACTAACATAGTACTGATAATGAGAATTAGTAGATGGATACAGAAGGCGACCTCAAGGTCACATTTACAGACAGATTTTACCCTCACTTATTAATAACATGTAGAATATATACAATTTATCAACCACCAGTATACTGTTTTGTTTTCTATTCTGCTAGTTTTATCAATAATTAAAGAGGCAAATTTTAAACTGGCCTTAGATTGTATAATTTCTTACCTTTTACACAGGAATATATATTTCTTAATTTCTAAAGACAATATATTATAATGTCCCAATTTTTTACTATTGTAACCTAATATAAATGTTCTGCTGTTATTGTAGAATTCTTGTTCGTAGCGTTTTACCATATTTTTTACTTCAGTTATTCAACTCTGGACAAAAATACATTCCCAAAATAAATGTAGAAGAGTTTCATTATCAGTTTTACATAAATTACATAATTCAGTCAAGCTTTTATTCATTCTATACAGCAGTACATTTGTACCTAGTATTCTATGGACAATTCTTGTTTGAAACCACTGAAAATATGTATCGTTGCTAACTAAAAAGTGTATATATACATCCAATCATTGGCTTCAATCTCAAAAAATATTACACCATTTTTCATTGCATGAAGTTTTTTCTGTATTTCTTATAAATAAACTATAAATATGTCGTACACCTCTACTATCCTTAAGAATATGCTTTAGGTAAATTGGTATTATAGGGAAGATATACTCTATGCTAAGGGAATCATCTTTAAAATGTAATTTGTTAAAATATTTTTTCACCGCATTTTTGACACCTAGATATGTTAAAAAATTTATAGTTAAACCCGTTTTCCTTTCTAATTCATGCTTGTCAAGAAATGTACCATTTTCTTTAAGAATATCTTTAACGTATCTTATACCTGTATCATTCCATGTTTTTATAAATATACCTTTATTACCAATTAGAAAATTATGATTATAAAAAAGGGACATTTCTGAAAAGCCTTGCATTGTTGGTATATTGTCAATCAACTTTGAATATGCGTATAAAATATCTTTCCAAAAATTATTTTTAATTTGCTTTACCACTTCATTTACGTAAAGTTTACCATAGTTGTAATTTTTTTCAAAATTTATTATGTTCTTAACAAAACCATAACACGTATTATTTCTTGCCATAACTGTTCTTCTTAACCACGTTAATGTTAGACTTTCAATGTAATAAAAAACATCTATCATATTAAGACCACCTTCAGTTATATCTTTTATTATAACAGACCTCTTAATTTTCGGAGTGCCTTGCCATATGAAATCAAAAAACCGTTTATCTATCTCCTTTATCATTTCACTATCAGGATTAGGTAAGGATGTAAAAAGATGAGTCAAAAGTGGTAAAAGAAATGTTTTCACCACTGTTATTCTACCGATAGGCGTAAGTTCTCTTCTCTTCCAGTGGAGAATGCTATTTTTTATTTTTTATTTTTTTCCCCTAAAATTTAGCTCAGTCATTTTATCAAGATCAATGTGAAAAATCAAACCCAACAATTTAAAAGAAGTAGTACCCCAATTTAATTTCCATTTAGTTTTTATCGACCGTGTGCTATATTTTGAAACGCCTATCCATACAATATTTGTTTTTTCAAAATTAACCTTTAAACCTGAATAAAAAGCAAATTCCTGTAAAATATTCAAAGTACAATTTAAAGAGTTTTCAGAGCCATCTAACAGTAATGAAGTGTCGTCTGCAAATTGAAATATTTTGTATTCTACACCACCGATTGTAATACCCTTAATATCTTTAGTATTTCGTATCTTAATAGCAAGTATTTCTGCACAGAGAATAAATATATAAGGGCAGATTGGATCACCCTGACGACACCCTCGCCCTATTGTAAAGAAATCTGATAGATATCCATTCAGTTGAACAGATGCAGTGATGTCAGTATAAAATAACGATATCCATTTTTTAAACATGGGACCTAAGTTAAAAAATTAAAAGTTTCTTTAATAAATTCATTTGACAGTGTATCAAAAGCTTTTTCGAAATCAATCATCATCAAGAGTCCCGGGATTTCGTTATGTTCAGTGTAATTCATTATATCATACAAAGACGTGTATTTTCTCCAATAAATCTACCTTTTATGAACCCCGTCTGGTCATTATTTATTAGTATATCTAGTACTTACTTTAATCTTTTGGTTATTGAACCCGACGCTAATTTATGGGCGGTATTTAACAATGTAATTGGGCGCCAGTTTTTCTTTTAAATGTCTTGGTTTTTTCTCTTTTGGTATACAAATAATAATGCCTTGCCTTTGTGTAACAGATAGTTCATCTTTAAGATATGAAAAAATTATTGCTCTCACAACAAAATGTCCAAGTTGTTTCCAAAACATTTTTAAAAAATTTGCAGAAAATCCATCAGAGCCTGGGCTCTTATCATTCTTCATATCCTGTTTTAATGTGTCAGTGATTTCTGAATATGTTAATAATCCTTCTAATTGGTCTGCCGGTTTATCAGTTAATTTTGTTGCCATGATATTACCAAAGAACTCGTTATGGTTTAAAGACGTGCTAGATATTTTTTGTATACAACGATTTGTAAAACAATTCTGCCTCTTTTAGAATTTCATTTTGCCTGTGTATAACATTTCCGTTATCTTTCTCTAAAAAAGAAACAGTTTTACTTACATAACGATTTTTCTCGAGATTACAAAAATAGTTTGCAGGTTTTCCCCCATTATCAATCCAATTTGCTCTAGACCTAATCATATGACCTCTCATTTTTTCCTGTCTCAAGTTTTGTAGCTCAGATTTTAAATTTACTAACAATTCCTTAACATTTTCTGCAAAATTTTCTTCAAGATCTTTAATTTGCGTAAGTAGACGCCCTTCTCTTTCATTTTTACTTTTACTTTTATAACTAGAGTATGAAATAGTTTTCCCTCTTATTTCCATCAACAAAGTGTCTAAAAAAGTTGATCATTAATAGTAAATTGTATTTCTTCATCTTTGATTTCTTTGATGTTTTCTGTGTTATAAACAGGCAAACAATACTGAGTTTTAACTTCTAAAATTTTTTTCATTAATATTCATTATCATATAATAAAGAATTATTAAATTTCCATAATCCTTTACCATGTGAAATATTTTTAAAATTTAAAAAATATTAAAAATATTATCAATACTCTATCTGCACGGTTATTTTTTGTGAATGGCAAGACGTCCTTGAGATACATCAGGATTAAATTATCAAAAATATTTTATGTCCCGCCGGTCTTAAATTGCTTCGGAAAATGCCGAAAACACTTTGCTGTTATCCGTGAAACTAGTCGTCAATGTCACACGACTAATTTTGAATATGTGTAGTAGACAAAAATAGTGGATCATTTAAAACGTATACTTATTCAAAAAGATATAACGACAAAAACGTATTCGGAAGCCTAGTCGTCAAAACGTTAACAATACTGGGAAAAAGCTTTAACGATTATTGATGACAAAGTACGATCAGTTGAAAATACTTATTGGCACTAAATTTGTCTGTTACTGTGAATAAAATGTTGTTTCAAAAAAACTTATGTATGCAATATAAGCACCTCCGACTAAATCGGAAATGGTGGCGAGTTTCCAATAAAGGAAAGTACAAATAATTGTTTTTATATCCGCTGACATCCACGAACATAGTAAAGTAATAACATAAAATAATCAGCAAATTTTCTTTTTAACAACTTGTCTATGCATTGGTGCGAATATTTGCATATTTGCATTGGTGCGAATATTTGCATAATAGGCGGTATTATAACTTTAAAAACGCCTTCTTTGACAAATACTAGATTGTCGGTTTTGTAAATGACAACCTAGAGTATTACAAAGGTGGAAATAAAACATGGAAAAAAACATTACTCTTCAAAGATTTGAACAAATGAATATGACTTGAATAAATTTAATTTTAAGCCATTTTCACGGTTTTAGATTCTACTTTATACCTTACCTGTATTGAATGTCCTTGTGTGTGCTTGCTGTCTTAGTGTGTGCTTTGCATAGTTTAGTAGGACGGTTTCTGACTGTTATTGATTAACCAATCAAATATCGCCAAAAGACCTAAATCTGATGGGGATGTGTATATACATATATTTTTTCGGTCCGTACCTTTAAGTTAAGCATTCTTTCACAAATATTTTTCTTCAGATACATTTAGCAAACTGTGTTTCACTTTCTCTTTTGGTCACAAACAAAATGCACTTCAGAAACTACATCGTTTAGCGGAGCAATTTCAACTGGCAGTACTTCCGCTCGGAATATGTTACTCTTTATATCCACAGAGGTGACAAGAGACTAGATAAACACTTTATATATCGCAAGCAACACTGTTTAAAAATTACAAATACAGAATATCTGATTTTTACCGTCCCTTTTCTTCAATGAACATTGTCTTATTGGTTTTCTGGTCTACCTAGCCTTTGTGTATGGAATTATGTTATGATAAAGGTATTTGATTTGTAAAACATTTTCTGACTGGATACGGTTTCGTAATTTCATTGACAAGAATCAACTTGAAACTAACTCTCTCTCTCTCTCCTCCACCTCCCCGGCCTCCTGCAATGCAGGAGTATTAAAGTGGACATATACCCTACGAGGTTAACCAAAATTCAAAGTTTTCATAAAATGTTCCCTGATGCAGCAACAAAGAAGCGAATGATTAGAACCTGGTAGGAATTAGACAAAAGACTTGTATAGCATAAGAAATGACAGCAATGTTTGTGTCACGTTACATGCACTCACAAATCTCTCTCCTTCCTCGCTGAATAAACTGCTAGGGGTCTTTTAAAGCAAGAACAGACATCCTTTGATGTTTGAAGATATCGATGGAAGGTTGGAAACAGTTTTCATATTCAAGGTCAGTTTGACCTTAACCTTTTGCCTACTAACCCTTAAAACAAAAGAATTATTTTACTCATTAAAGGCCATCATCGTCTGAAGTTTGAAGGCTCTGGGTCAAATGGTTCTCCAGTAATTGAGCGAAAACCGTTTTCGCATTCGAGTTCACTCTGACATTGACCTTTGTCCCAGAAGCAATCAGGGTCTTTTACTTAATATGGGCAATCATTCTATGAACATTAAAGGCTGTGGGTCATATGATACTCCAGTTATTTAACAGAAATTGTTTTCACATTTAAGGTCATTTTGAACTTTGACCAATTGACTCCCTCCTCGAAAAACAAAAAAAAAAGAAAGAAAAAATGTTCTTTTACTCAATAAGGGCTATGCATTTTGAAGTCTTCGGATCAAACAAGGCTTAAGTTTTTGACCGGAAACGAGGTTTGACTGACAGACAGAAGGACAAAGTACAAAAAACAATATGTCTCCCCATATATTGGGGAGATATAAAAAGAACTGGGATAAGAATAAGTGTTTTACATATCTTAGGCATCAAAATGTAAGCAAAATTCTTTATGAGCTCACATCAGTTTTATACATACATAGTACTTATCGAAACTGAATACATTCTCCCAATAATACCATTTGATCTTAAGCCATTTTTCAAGATATGAAAGGTAAAGGAACATTATGTATAATATCATTAAAACCCAACATGTCAAGCTTAAATTGAATACTTTTGTTTTTTTTTTATCATTTTATTTTATTTATTTATTCATTTATTTATTTATAATTTTAGAATCACAGAGGATTTTTTATACTTGGATACATCAAAACGGCTTTCGAACACAAATATGTTATGTCTAGAAAGGAAAAGATACTTGTTTTTATATTAAAAGAAAAAAATCAAACCGTGTTTGACAGGTCGTAAAAATACCTTACGCAAGCTTCATCAGTTTTAGTGAAACAAAGTTGAACAACACTAAAGATTTGGTCACTTGTAGATCTTAATCTTTTACGTACTTAAAGAAATATTCGTACGACTTTTTTTAGAATGATAAATATAGATATATAATGTGTTGGCTAAATCGTGCAAACATTCTTAAATCTATTCCATATATGGATTTGTCAAGGTTTTTTTCACCGGAAGTAATGTAGCTGATTTTTTATACTGTTTATACTGTAAAACAGATGTAGCTGATTAGACAATTAGCCATATAATGGGTTTGTTTTGATGCAACATATTGTTGAAATCCACTTTCAGCAAAATAAAAAAATAACAAATAATAATAGTAACTACTACACAAGCGATAAAACAATGCGATATTCAAAGAATACCTCTATACATTACATATTACAGTCAAGACATTTTGATTCATTGTTTTTAAGTAGCACCATGCTTATGTCGAGGTCAATGCAATATGTACATGAACGAAAAACTGCCCGAAGAAATGAGTGCTGTATTTTTCATATCACACTATATATTGGTTATGCAAGATTTTTGTCAGATATTTTATCTGTAAATTCCAAACGTTTGCTTCAAGTGAGATATCTGTTGTCCAGAACTCTCTTTTTTTTAATATTAAGAAAGAAATGTGAACTCCCTTTAATGGTATATATTGTAATTAAAATGAAGCTGTTTTAGCGGTACCATATTAAGGAGTAAAAATATTTGATATATGTTATTATAACTTGTTACTGAAACAGAATGCCGTGTAAGAGTCCTTAGGAGATGTACAGAGTTTGCTTATACATAAATTCAGATATAAATTTACTATAGTGACATGTGACATAGCAATCTATAAAGAATTTAATGTATTCAGTTATAAAAAGAATCGTTTTGATATTAATGAGAAAAAAAGACATGTCTTCATTGCATCATAAGTCCTCATTTATACACTTCACAGATTTCCTGGGATAAGTGTCCGACACTAAACATATTTTTTTATGTCTGACAGATTTAACAAATGTGTAGAAATGTCTCCATGCCTGTCCTGCCTTATTTCGTTTTTAATATCACTATCAAACATGAAAATATGTACAAAAATGTGGATGTATTACAGGATTAAAACACAGAACAGGACTGAGAAGAAACAGCCATGGGAAGTGGGAGGTAAGACTTATTCAAATAGGTTTAATGTGCACATATTTTCTACAAAAATATCCAAGTGAAACTTGAAAGAGAAATTGTCTGTGAAAAAATAAATAAAATAGAAACCAACGCTTTCATTAAAAGCAAAAATCAAAATATCCCGCGCAAAAATGTAATCTGAAGAAATAAGATCTATGTTTGCTTAATGGATAAAAAAATGTTACCAAACTAGTTTTGTTTTAAACCGATTTTATTGAAAAAATATGGAAGCAAATAATAATAATAATAAAATGAAATTAAATCATATCACAAAACTGTTTGATTTTATATATCAGAGTGATACACAATCATTGCAAAGTCGTTACGCTTTAAACGTGTACGATAGTTACTAAGGCAGGCACAGATGTTGCTGATAAAGCTGCAGTGTCTTTTATTTGCAGAATGCAGAATGGTGTAATATGGGCAGTAGTGTTGTTCGTTACAGTTGCCCTTATCGTGGCGCTTGGCGTGGGGCTCGGTGTAGGTTTGGCCAGTAAGAAAGATAACGAAGCAACCACGACGCACTCTTCTTTGTATAATAAGCCGTCAGTCTCGAAAGAGGGTAAATACAGGTTCGCAGCGGTAGCCGCAGATTCAGAAGAGTGTTCAAAAATTGGGAAGTAAGTTTTATAGTTTATTGTCAATGCGCTGCTATCTTATCTACCATGTATGTGCTTGTAGGTTGGTCAAATACATATCAGTTCCTGGTAACATAGGCATGGAAATGATTTTGTTGTAAATGTGTGCATAAATATGAGTAAGTGTGTAAAAGGGCAAACACTGTCAAAATTTAATCTTTCATTCTGAATTATATACACAGCAAATACATCTTAAGGTCTAATTCATTCATTCATTTATTCATCCACTCACTCATTCATTGACGAAATTGAACAATTTGAAGAACCTATTGTAACTACAGATAAGATAAGGAGACAACTTGACTCTGAAAATTATTGTTCGCTAATATGAATGCCATGTTAAACCGTATACACCTTACTCCAATTAAAGCTCACTTGTGAGCTATATTTATTGGTTGACAACACAAACAGCTTTCGGTGAGCTGTATTTTTGAGCATGCAATAAAAACCCACGTAAACTGTATAAAATTATATGAGTACGTAAGCTGTATTCGGCATAAGCTGTATACACTGTTACAATGCACAATTTAACACAAGGTGTCCGATGTGTTTTAGTTTAGTACAAGTGAACAAGAAATGTTTATATATAGTTTTTATCCATCACCAATTTCAATTGTTTTGTTTTTTGTTGTTGTTTTTGTTGTTGTTTTTATTGTTGTTGTTGATGTTGTTTTATTCGTTTGTTTGTGTGTTTGTTTTTGTTTTCTCTTTTTTTCGTGTGTCTGCCTGTGACTCAGATGGTGCACTGTATATTACTGAACGATATTTTTAATTGTACCTTTTATATTAAAAACATGCAAAGAGAGAACTAATGTATATCTAGCTAAAGAACTTAGTAACTCTTAATCTTTTCATAACTTTGACAAACTTTGCAGTAAGTTTAAAATTTTCAAAGCGCTGTTCAGATTTAGTTTAAATTTGATGTGTAGCATTCTGATGACTTTCTTACAGCAAATTGCACATATTACACTATTTGACTCCTTTTAGGGGCCACGAGAGCCAAAAATAGAAATACCGTCATGTTTCGTAGCATTTTATAATGCACTTAATCAAATTTGCTCTAAGAAATTTGGTTGGCCTCTTGAAGGGGCCGCTAGAGCTAAAATATAAATACCCTTAATTTACATCTTCTCATGAACCAATGATTGGATCATCACCAAAATATTTTTGGTGGCATCCTTAGATGGTCATTTATCAATTTTGCTTAAAATATTTTGGTCTGCCCTTCATAGGGGCCGATACAGCTGTAAAAAGAAAAACCTTAAAATGACAACAATGAATGGATCATTGCCATACTTGATCTTAAGCATCAATAGGTGGTCCTCTACGAAACTTGCTTTTGTTAAAAAAAATTGACCTTTATGACGGGCTTGCTAGAGCTAAAAACAAAATATTAAAAAGCCTCTTCTCATGAACCAATGGATTATCACCAACTTTTATCTGTAGCATATTTAGATAGTCCTCTAATTTAAAGTTTAAAGTTTTCAAATGAATATAGTTGGCCCCGTTTAGGGACAATAAGAGCCAACATTCGAAATATCTTTAAATGATTATTTGTTTTTAAAGTAAAGAATTGATCATCACCAAACTTAGTCTGTATCAGTCTTAGATGGTCTTCTATCCATTTTGCTCAAATAAATGTGGTTGGCCCCTTTTAGGAGCCGATAGACTTAAAAATGAAAATCTTTTTGAAGAACTTCTTCATGAGCCTATAGATGGGTTATCATTAGTTTTCTTTTTTAGTTTCTCTTGACGATCTTTTGTCAAGGTTTATTGAACTTATGTTGTTGTCTTTTTCTGCGTAGAAGTTAATACTGTTTACTTCTAGCATAGTGGTGTACGTTTCTTACCGTTGTAACCACTAGATTACCTAAGTCCTCAATATTGTAGCAAGCTTATCATGTATATGGTTGAGCAAGTGCAATTTGAAAAAAAAGAACTTAAGCATGAATTTTTCTTCCTTTCTTTTTTCTAGCCATGTAATGGCTGTACAGGGCGGAAGTGCAATTGACGCTGCGATAGCCGCCATTTTGTGTTTAGGAGTGATGAATGCCCACAGCTGTGGTATTGGTGGTGGACATTTTCTCACATATTATAATAGGTACAGCTGTATTTCTGAGAACTATTTCCTAAATATATAACATATATTTTTTTACGTTCATCCATTTTTGTATGTAAAATGTCAAAACTTTTCTGTGAAAAAAAAAACAACCCTTAAATCTTCTCTAATAAATTTGTTATTAAAATGCAATGAATTTACATTGGATTATTCAATCTACTTTGAAACATCAACATGCAGCAGTACACCAATCAGTATCCAGCGATATATTAATTCAATTAATGTAATATATTACATTATAGTCTTGAACTTGTAAAATTTTGTTATCTCCACTTGCTGAAGGTCATTTGCCAGTCACTTATTTAATGTGATTATTTAATACGGGACTGATGTTTGTTTCATTAGCTCTCTCTCTCTCTCTCTCTCTCTCTCTCTCTCTATTTGGTTTTATTTATTGTCGGTATCGGTTGACTATATGATCGATGCACCCTCCTGAGTAGTTATTTTATGTTGTAGGGGATAGTGTTAGATACAGAAAACATCCAGCTCCATTGAGACATTACTAGTTCTTTTCTATGCTCATTGTATAGCACTGATACATTGGACAATTGGTTAAAGTTTCAAACCCTGATTGTGAAATTCGACCTTAAACTTCGTTCCCTTCATTTGTTAAATGCACTTGAAATGAAACATCCGTCTACTATTCACTTACTGTTCAGTTCAAGGTTAATAAGATTTTTATTTCATTTTATATTTATTACAGATCATCTGGAGAAGTTCATACAATTATCGGCCGTGAACAGGCGCCATCTGCAGCCACTAAGGACATGTTTACATCTGATAAAAAAGTATCGTCTGAATATGGTCAGTATGTGCATTCAAACATAGTAGTAATTTACTATTTATGAGCATGACAAGAAATTCAATAGATGTAAGCATTACGCTTCAGACTTTCATTGTTGATTTACGAATTAGGCTATTATAGAGATTAAAAAGTTCTGACCTTTTACCCGAAACCTAGGACTGGGTCTATTTTGATCGAGACAGCAACAATCCTCATCTTACAAGAAATGTAAATAAGTGCCGACGTGTGTGTGTGTGTGTGTGTGTGTGTGTGTGTGGAAGATGATGGAAAGGGTGTTGTCTAATTTTGAAGCTTGCATTTGTAGTGCAGATTCGTTTGCCAGATATTAATCTCAACTCCAAATGTTCTCAGAACTTCAGGGGTCAGCCATGAAAAAAAATAACTGAACTGAAAAAATATATAATGAACGAATTGATTTACACAATAAATGTTCGAAAACATTTTAAAAAATTGTATTATATTTCCTGCTTTAGGTGGAAAGGCGATTGGGGTTCCAGGAGATATTAAAGGTCTCTACGAAGCTTGGAAACTAGGCGGACGGTTAGCATGGAAACAGTTATTTCAACCAACAATTAGACTCTGTAAATATGGAATAAAAGTAGGCCCGGCTCTTTTAGAAGGCATTGTGGACAAAGATAACGAAAAAATCTATGATGATATTCCGAGTTTCAAGTATGTACTCCAGTTGCATTTCATGTGTATAACATCCATCTGTTTTTGCTGATGTGAAAATTTCACGTTGTTGTTGCTGTTCTTTGTTTGTTTTCTTTGGTTTTAATTAAGCTTGGCTTTTAAAATGCAGGAAGTATTTTTAACTGGCGGATATGTTATCTTTCATAAATTGCAAGAAATGTTCACAAGACCTTTCTTTGGACTAGCTGAAAAGATTTTCCACCTTGCCTTATTTGAACTCAGGTAGAGCAGTGTAAATTCGGCCTTTTGTATCACTTCATTTTTTTATTGTGTGAATTATTACAGAGAATTTATAACAAATCCAAAGACAGGGAAACTTTACAAAGAGGGGGAGATAATGTATCGTCCACGTCTTGCAAGAACCTTAGAGATAATAGCAGACGAAGGGCCGTCTGCTTTCTACAATGGAAGTCTCTCAGAAGATATCATAAAAGATATTCAAGATGCCGGTATATCGGTTTTTAAAATTTCGAAGTCGAATATATGAATGAAACGCTAATTAACAAATAGATGGTGAGGAAAATTCTGTCGAAAATTAAGTGAAATATTGCGTTCCTGGCGTCTAAATAGCAACCAACAAAAAGTGTGTAAGAAAAGGTTTTCTTGTGACTTATAATAAAATCCAAATTATTGACTAAACAGTAAGAAATAGTCAGGAATATTATATTTAAAGTCAATCTAAAGCCTTTAAGAAGGAGATGTTTTGAAAGCTGGTGACTAAATTAGGTCATCTTTTCTCTATCATAGGCGGAATAATTACAATGGATGATCTTGCTTATTACACCGCTCCTGTCAAGCAACCACTTATGCTCCGTCTCCATGACAACATGAGAGCGTACACACCACCAATGCCATCTGGCGGAGCTGTGTACTTGTTCATATTAAACATCTTGAAAGGTTTGTTTTAAATTCAAACGTTTACTCATCTATTTAAATCTATTTTAAATTCAAACGTTAACTTCCTGTATTAAAATTTGTTCTTGTTAGTGTGTATCTTATAAAATGTTGGTGTCTCTTTTTAGACAGTTTATTCCACCAGCTGTATGTTTATTTTCAATTTTTACCTTTTTTTCACTTGTGGATGATAGTAAAAGATACTAAGACTACCGTATTCCAGAAATACCATGCTGAGTGTGTAGCACCGACTGAGTGGAACTTCAGTTAACCGTCGCATCCTAAAGATAATTAGAAATGTCTGGGGAATATTTAGAAATTACACTTGCGACCCCTGTTTTACAAGCCCTGTGCGTTACTACTGAACCAATGATTCGCCCCTTCAAAGAACGACTTGAAACAAGAAAAGCCTTAATCAGAATTTTTACTCATAGCCTTAAAGGTGAGACTTTGTCTCTGCATTCTTATATCAATATCAGTTTCTCTTTAAGGATTTCAGTTTGATGAAACCAGTGTATCAACTGTAGATAAAGCATTGGAAACTTGGCACAGGATTATAGAAGGTTTCAAACATGGGTTTTCTATAAGAACTGCGCTCGGTGACCCCGACGTTGGAACTGAGTCGTTTAAAACATATATTGATCAGGTACGGAACGAATACTCTTTTACTCAGAGGGTTAGAATAAATTGCGTTTCGATTTTAACAATTCCGCGAACTTTTGAATCACCCCTCGTATTTCGTTATAGCATGAAAGCTGTAGCTCTTACAAAAAAACTGCCTAAACAAAGACACAGAAGTCAATACCGTGTACAAAACTATAATAGATATTCACATATTAATGATAAGCTTAATTATACGTGGGGTGAATTGTCTCTAGAAAGACTTGGTTTAGGGAAAATAAATGTTCAAATTGAATTACTATTAACACATGGTAATTGGAGAAATCATGTCTTGCCCGAAGCAGTTTGGATAGTTCGAGCTAGTCTTTTCTTTATCTGTATACAAATGCCTAGATGTTTTTCAAACAAGTCATAATGTGAAACGACCTGTTAGGATCTTAATATCAATGTATAAAGGTGGATTTCACTAGAAAATGGTTCCCGTATAGAACGCGACTTGCATATGTCTGCGTAACAGGAAAAGTTAACATTTTATCTTTAAATTGCGTTTCTAATCTAATTTAGAAGGTGTGAGATTCCTATTCTACAGTAATTTTAGCTGCTTTGCATTTTGATTTGAGATGGCAGGCTGTAACGGAAGAAACCATGATTGAGTGAAAAAGACTAGATCTTTATCAATTTTATCCCTTTCACAGCTGGTTAGAAATATGACAGATCCCAGTTTTGGCGAATCAAAAAGGGCCCTCATTAAAGATTCATCAACGTTCGGGGGGAACTACTACAGCCCTATATTCAGTAGTCCATGGGATGATGGCACTTCGCACTTGTCTGTTCTAGGACCTAACGGAGACGCAGTGGCTATTACGACTACTATAAACTTACAGTGAGTTATTAATCACTTTTACATTGTCTTCTTTTAATCCTACCTTATGTGATTGCCAATGTATAGAAAAGAGTAAAAGGGGCACTTTATAGAGTAAGTCGATGACATGAGTGCTAGAATGTGCTTGTTTTTGTTCGTACGTGTGAGTTTTTGGGTAGGTCAATCATTTTATGTTTTTTTATTATTTATACTGTCTTTGTTACTTATGCAGCATCAGTTCAACGTATAGGGAAATAAGCTGTAATGTAGACAGAACTTATTTAAGAACAAATGTTTCTAAGGTGTCGTTACCATACTTGTTTAACATTATACCGTCATTGTTCTTACAGCTTATAAGCGCTACGAGCCGATATTTCAAGTCATTCTGTTTAATATGTGCGTGTTGTTGTTTTTTTTGTTGTTTTATTTTTCTTTAAAATAGTTTCGGATCAAGGGTTATTGGTTCTCGTACTGGAATTCTTTTCAATAATGAAATGGATGATTTTTCCACTCCTGACCTTATCAACTATTTTGGCTTGCCGCCATCTCCCGCCAATTTTATTAATACCCAAGAAACGGCCTTTGTCCTCGATGAGTCCTACAATTATAGTTGACAAGAATGGAGATGTTAAGCTGATTGTTGGTGGTTCGGGAGGAAGCAGAATAACTAGTTCAATCATAACGGTAACTGTCTTCTATAAAATGTATTGTATCTGAAAATTTAATTAAGATATTTTTTTAACATTTTGATCACCTGTTAATTCGCTGAGGAGAGATGAAACATTAAAACAAATGTATAAAACTTGTTAAAATTGTTAATTTTATTTTGTTTGAGCAAAAGCATTTTATTCTGCGCAAGTTAAACAGAATTGAATCACTTGTGTTTATTATTTCTGATTGGGTTTGTTGCGAACAAAGACTCACTTCTCTTTTCAGCACTCACTGTTACAAACAGCATTTACCTATCTTTTAATTAGAAAATTTTATTTTTATTTGTTATCTTGATAGGTTACCATGGCAACGTTGTGGTTCAACTGGGGTTTAAAGGAAGCAATAGACTATCCCCGTATACACCATCAGCTATTTCCTCAAACCATTCTGGCACAAAAAGGATTCCCACAGGTACTTTATTTCCGGTCATTTTCTTCAGATTCGGCAATATTGTAACACTGTTCCGTGTGTTCGTGTTTAATAGCTGTAACCATGTAAATGTAATTAACACACTTACTGTCATACTGTTACAATTTCAGGTACTTTTAGATGGATTAAGAGAACTGGGACACAATGTAACATATGACTCTGCATTCGGTGTGGTTCAGGGTATTCTAAGGAAAGGGGACAATATATTTGCTAACAGTGACTATAGAAAACACGGGGCACCAGACGGCTACTAACTATACACTTGGAACACTTTGGTGATTTTTCTATTCACGGAATATACGGAAGTAGACGAGTAGTTACGATTGCTAGTCGTAGCAAAAGACAGGTCTTTGAAAGTACTTTGAACTGTGTACACTGCTTCTTGAAAGTGCTATATTTTATAACTAAAAGCTTCAGTTAGTTTAAACATAGTTTATTCCCAAAATGAACTTACACAAAAACAAGACATTTACAAATGTCACATCCCACATAAAAAAGGATAAGGAATGGAAGACGAGTAAAGTTCTGTTAAGGTTTCAAGACTGATACAGATATCGAAATTTCAACATTCATTCGTTTTAGTTATTTTTGAGACTGATAATCCTGAAATAAGTAAGTTCGATTATCTATGACATAATCGACTGCATTAATCCTGAAATCTGTACGTTACATATTTTTCAGTGAATCCAATAGCCGATTTATTATTTTTAGGATTATGTACTTTCGTATCTTGCACAAAAGTCTGACTATTTTGTTTCAATACTGACGGAAGAGGCATCTTGTTAAATGTCTTACCTTTTGGGGAAATGCCGAAGTATATCCAGAATATTTGGTAGGGTTGGTGTTGCTGTATTAATGTTGCATCAGGCCATTGCTTTTTCATGTTTCGTAGCTTTCTTATAAACATAATAAACTTTTGCATATATATATATTTAACAACAAATAAACATTCTGTATTTGTCAAATGGTGTTTCTTTATTTAAAGCAGTTACAGTTAAAAAAGGCAATTAATTCCCGACAAGAGGAGTTTTAAGTATGACTAAAATTTTGTTCTCACAACCCCTATGCCACTGAATACACTATGTGCTGAAGTTTCAGACGGATCTTGAAAAACAAAGTTTTCAAGAAGCCCAAGTATATTCTGGCATTGCAACATGCAGAACATCCGTTAAAAATGGTTCCAGTATTCAAAGCTTGTATCTGAGAATTCATGAATCTACGTAGGGACAATAAGCCACTGACTTGTCCCAGTAACTCATTAGTAAAACTGACACACTCATGCATAAGTAATAAATAAATAATCAGAAAGGTAATAATAATAAAAAATAATTAAAGTTGTATAACATGAACCTCCAATTTCCAAATGCCAATTTTCATAGTTTAAGTTAGATTATTAAAACTCCATTAAATATATACTTTAAATTTAATTAACAATAAACATGGATACATTCGCGCACTGGAACACTGACATCCAAAACCCTCTTGACAACACAGTTATAACAACAGATTTCCATTTCGTGGTTCTTCATCGAATTATGTTTTACGCATACAAGTAAAGTGAAGGGTGAGAAGCAATTTATGTGAAGCCATTCAATGTTTATGTAGAGGTATTCAATGTTTATGTAAAGCAATATAATGTTTAAGTGAAGCCATTCAATGGTGAAGCCACTCAATTTTTATGTAAAGCCATTAAATGTTTAAGTGAAGCTCTTCAATGTTTAAGTGAAGCCATTCAATGGTGGAGCCATTCAATTTTTATGTGAAGCCATTTATTGTATTTGTGAAGTCGTTAAATGTTAATGTGAAGCCATTCAATGTTTAAGTGGTGTTTATGTGAAGCCATACAATGTTTAAGTGAAGCCATTCAATGTTGATGTGAAGCAATTCATTTTTTATGTGAAGCAATTCAATGTTTATGTGAAGCTATTCAATGTTTTTGTAAAGCAAATTAATGTTTATGTGAAGCTATTCAATGTTTATGTAAAGCCATTCAATGTTTATGTAAAGCAATTTACTGTTTATGTGAAGACATTCAATGTTGAAGTAAAGCCATTCAATGTTTATATAAAGCGATTCAAAGTTTATGTGAAGCCATTCAATGTTTATGTAAAGCCATTTAATGTTTATGTGAGGCTATTCAATATTAATGTGAAGCGATTCAATGTTTATGTAAAGCCATTAAATGTTTACGTGAAGCTCTTCAATGTTTAAGTGAAGCCATTCAATGGTGAAGCCATTCAATTTTTATGTGAAACCATTCAATGTTTTTGTGAAGCCATTTAATGTTAATCTGAAGCCATTCTATGTTTAAGTGAAGCCATTAAGTGTTTATGTGAAGTCATACAATGCTTAAGTGAAGCCATTTAATGTTTATGTGAAGACATTCATGGTAAAAAAGTGAAGCTCTTCAATGTTTAAGTGAAGCCATTCAATGGTGAAGCCATTCAATTTTTATGTGAAACCATTCAATGTTTTTGTGAAGCCATTCAATGTTAATGTTAGCCATTCTATGTTTAAGTGAAGCCATTCAGTGTTTATGTGAAGCAATACAATGCTTAAGTGAAGCCATTCAATGTTGATGTGAAGACATTCAATGTTTAAGTGAAGCTCTTCAATATTTTAGTGAAGCCATTCAATGTTTAAGTGAAGCCATTCAATGTTTATGTGAAGCCATTCAATGTTTATGTGAAGATATTCAATGATTAAGTGAAGCTCTCTAATGTTTATGTGAAGCCATTCAATGTTTATGTGAAGTCATTCTATGTTTAATTAAAGCAGTTCAATATTTATTTGTCATGGACATGTTTAAGTTTACTGTTAAAGAACAAATCATATAATGCACATCTCTGATCAAAAACAAAAGGAAATAGAATACATAAGAAATATGTTTACGTCTTGATAACTGAACTTTTTTTTGCGATATGCATCAAATAATAATGACCAATGACACCAGGAAAAAGGACAGTAGGGCATTTGTTTTACGACGGCTGTCTCAGAAATTCGTAGACAATCGCCGTACCTCCAAGGAAAATGATTTAAATAAGAAACAAATTTCATATTCGGTTAGTTCAATCTATGTTTACATATGGATGAAAAAAATTACAAGAATACGTCAAACGGTATTAAATTGCCGCTCATAACAAAAAGATAATGTTTACAACATCGCCACGAGGCGTCAAACAAATCACAACGTTATGAACGTCAACGTTATTTTCTTCTCTTCTAAGTATGTCGCTGCATGCGCAATGCAACGCTCATGGCGCTTAACCCACTGGCGCTTTATAACATGACTGTACCGCTCTCACACTATACTGCTGACTGTCCGCGTGTTTCCGGATCATGTAAAAACAACCAGGTTTCATCCATGGTAATGACGTTATCTAGGCACACATCGCCCTGTACCCCCCAACGCCTCAGGACTTTCGTGCACGCGCTGTTCCTGCTCAGGTTTCAGAAGACGTGGCACCCATCTGGCATGGACCTGAAATTTTGTATTAACATTTTGCGCCGCGATGTATCGTTTAGAAATTTTCTTTGCAAGCATTAAACCTAGCAGTTAAAATTTAAATTGTATGGTTATATTGTCGATGTGTTTGGCTCAATATGAGTAGTTTACACTTTTGTATTTTAAATCAGCATAATTATATTTTATACGCTACTAAAGTTATGTTTGTCAAGATTGATACGAAAATAAACTTTCATTTAACTAAATGCAGAATCAAAATACCTTTTTCATGTTAAGTTCATCGATCAGGATACGGTGTACAAATCCGCGGCTAACGTCCGTGACTTCTGAAATTTCTCTGACGGTCAGCCGGCGATTCCTTTCAAGCGCCGTCTTTATTGGCGTCGAGTTAGATGTGCGAATGACTGCTGCTCGACCTGGTCGCTTGTCATGAAAGCCATCTGTAAATCTCTTGTGCCATTTATATACAAGAGCACGGCCAACTGCTTTACCCCCTTTTGTCTTCTGAATAAATTTCAGTGATTCTGTAGGAGTTTTCCCTAATTCAGCACAAAACTTGATGTTGGCCCTAATTTTCAAGCGCTCATGTAATGTCAATTTTACGGTAGAGCTGGGATACACGCACTAACGGAAACGTTGTTTATTTCAAACTTATATTTGGACAGAACATCACATATGCAGCGACAAAAAGATTGGCAAAGTTTCATAATTTATACATGTAGTTTGGTTGACGTATTAACTGTTCAGAGCGGCATAAACAAAATGTAAATATGCGTTATTACGGACAGGGGCGATGTTGCGTTGTTATGATTATAAACGTGCTTGCAACAACTAAGTGAACGTACATACGTTCCAAAATTTTACAAGATCTTCGAAACTGAATTATAGTTTAAAAAAGTAGGTGATTAATTTCAAATTTAGAGAATAATTGAAAGAGATACAAAGTCTACGAATTTCAGGGTTAACCCTCGTATATATACTGCTGAAATATACTGAGCTGAAAATCAGCCTAAAAAGGCAAATTTCTCGTCCTATTTAAAAATCAAGTAAAACATTTGATAACTTGAATATTGTACTGTATACAAATGAAAAGGCAAAGTTCTCGCCCTATTAAAAAATCAAGTAAAAGATTTGATAACCTGAATATTGTCCTGTATACAAATAAAAAGGCAAATTTCTCGTCCTATTTAAAAATCAAGTAAAAAAATGATAACCTGAATATTGTCCTGTATACAAATGCTAATGTGTATCATATTTCTTGATAACCATAACCATGGCAACAATTTTGGTAGACAGTTTTTTTCTTATGTAAAATGATGTTAACTACATGTATATAAACTGCAACACTGAATGATTTTCATTCAGTTTTGTAAGAAGGTAGGGCACACTGGAAAGGCATAGTATTTTAAAACAAGAGGATCAGATAAAATGGCGACTTGACTGTACAAATTATAAATATTACATTTATGTATTGCATACAGTGAAAAACTGTTTGGCCATTAGATTAATCAACTTTCTTCTGCAGTCAAGAAAAACTAAAATGAAGGCAGATACACTCAAAAGCTAGAAAGGGCTACCTTACTCTAATTACTGTGGAGCTTTGAAAAATCACCATCACATCCAAAGGCCTATAACAAGTAAGGCTTTTTTAGGTCTTTCAAATATCCATAGCAAATGTTAAGCATGACCAAGATGAAACTACAACTATTTCAATGAAATTAAATTCTAACTAGATTTTGGAGTTATACAATACTGATTTCATACATAATTTAATGTCATTACAATACTCATTACAATATTAACAACTTTTTGTTTTACAAGGGATGATTGCCTGTTAAGGAATACTTATGTAAAATTTATTAATCACCAAATAATGGACTTGAAATCTTTATTCAATGGTAGGCTTTGATTGTGCTGTCAGGATATGCAAATACACACATTCAAAACAACAACTTTAATTCGGTGATTTATATACTAAATACAGAAAGATCTTAGGTCCAATTTATTCTTATTTCAGGACTTGACAATTAGAAGCTAAAAAATCTGATTTACATTTCTTGATATTCTGAATAAATCGAGTGTGTTCTATGACAGGGTCAAGTTAGCCATCCAAACAAGATGAAATATCACAGACAGTTCTAACAACTAATGAACTACAAATAGACTCCTTTCTATTATTACAACTACTCTGTTTTCTTCACGTTGTCCTTGGTCAGCTGAAACACATTTCTGGTTTCCTTGGTAAGTGCAGTAAGGTCATTCAGCAGGTTTCTGAGCAGAATTGCCAAAGCCGTACCACACCAGCATGTAAAGCCCCACTGAATCCTGCTGATATCAAATCCTGACCTGAAGAAATATACCAGAAACAAATTTCATTACAGCTTACTGTAATTTGCAGCAGTACGAGATAAGAGTGATAGGGAAAATTATTGATCCAGCGGTAGTCTACAGGGCATGTAATCCAAGGACCTTGATTACAAACATGCACCTGGCTAAAACTACTAACTCGCTTTTGTATAAGCTGTTAATCTAAAAAGACTAAAAACTTCATGGGCTGGGGTCATATGGACAACTGGTGCCAAGAATAAATGATTAATAGCCAAATATTGTAGATTTATCTGCATTGAATTAACATCAACAATTTGACATCTTACAAATTCTGAGCTATCAGAATTTGCATATTCCTGTAACACAGAATGCATATGTGGAGTTCTACATGTACAAGTAATAATAATAACAAGAGATACTTGTAAAACATATATGCCCCCTAGTGAATTATCCCTACAGACAGTCATATAAGTATAGGAAGGTATAGGGGTCGTCTCCTGAACAGACCAACCTGCACAGCAAGTCTGTGAAGCCAATGCCCGAGGCCTCTCTAACTATTCATTGGAAACTATTTTTCTGTTAATTATCAATATGACCTTGACCTTTGATCTAGTAATCCTAAAATCTATAGGGGTTATCTTCTGGCCATGACCAGCCTGTCTATTTAAGGAAGCCAGGGCCCAAGGATTCTATAGTTATTGATCAGAAACTGTTTTGATTTTCAAGGTCACTGTGACCTTGGTCTTTGACCTGGTGACCTGAAATGCTATAGGGCTTATCTTCTAGTCATGCCCAACCTGCATATAGAGTTTGAGGAACTTGGACCCAAGCGTTCTATAGCAATTTATCGGAACCCGTTTTGCTGGTTGCCGTTGGCCTGGTGATCTGAAAAAAATACAGAAGTCATGTACTTGTCATGACCAACTTACATACCAAGTTTGAGGAAGGTGGGCTTTAGGGATCTATAGTTCTATAGTTATTAATTGCCACTGTGACCTTAGCCTTCGAACTGGTGACCTGAAATAGGGGTCATCTACTGGACATTATCAACTTTCATACCAAGTTTGAGGATCCTGAGCCAAATCGTTCTCTACTTACTGATCGAAAATCGTTTTGCTTTTCAAAATCACTGTGACCTTGGCCTTTGACCTGGTGGCCTGAATAACTACAGAGGTTATTCAACTGGTCTTGGCCAACCTTCAAACCAAGTTAAAAAAAAACCTTGGTCCAAGCGTTCTATAGTAATTTATCAGAAACCGTTTTGTTTTCAAGGTCACTGTGACCTTGACATCTGCCCTGGTAACCTGAAGAAACTATATGACCAACCTACTTATTAAGTGTGAAGAAGGTAGGTCTAAGGGTTCTGTAGATATTGATCGGAAACAAAGTGTCTACCGCCAGACGGACCGACCAACCGACATTTGAAAAGCAATATGCCCCCTCATCTCCGATGGGGGTGGGGGCATAAAAAATGGCACATTTAAACACACCCTGTAACTAGTCACATTTGTAAGAAAATTATGTGTTTGCTAAATGGAATTCATGTTTACCCCTCTTACATAAAAAATTATATCAGGCATTTCAGTTGCACAAATGCAATTGCCACATAATATTCAAAGCATCATTTCTAAATCATTATACTTAAAATAGAAAAAAAAGTTGTTTTTTTTCCTTTCCGGCAGATCAAAATATGCTTAAAACAGGAGAAAGGCCTTTGCAGTATCTGTAAAAGCATCCTATGTCTTACATTATTTCTTAAGGAGAGTAGTATGAATGGTTCTGTATAAATCTCGAATATCAATCATCACCGTTCATAATTATAGCAAAATAATATCATACCAGTCAACCAGAGTCCTGGAATACCAGATTCTGGCCTAAGGAACATGGAGATCTCTGGTAGGTATCTCTGAATATTATGTTCTAGACCATACATCTCCCCTTGTGGTTGGCCCAGGTAGTAATTGTTGGACAATGGTGTACCAACATTAAGGTAATCCAGCTGTAAATCATAAAAAGCTCACCTTAGTATGAGTAAATAACATTTTATGAATAGCATGAACACTCAGTTCATTTAAATAGCCTTTGCACAAAAAGAAAAAGAACATGTTGTAAATTATAATGATTATATTAGCTAACAAAGACAAAATCCTGTATATTTTTTGGGTTTGAAAATCGGAAATTTCTGAGAAGAAATATTGACACATTTATATTACCCTAATATAATGATATTTTCGAGCAAAACCTTGAGTACTGAAATTTTACCATGCATTTTTCAGGGATATTTACTTTTCCTTCTTCAACCTGTCTCCACATCTGACGACCAGTCTCTCTTTAAGATCATTATAATCAATATAATAAGTAAACTGCCTCTGTCAGTTGTTAATTAAATTAGGTTTATTCAATGTTTGCTTATTTGAAGGTGGTAAGTTGCTAAAAAATACACAATCGTTATGTCAGCATACAAAATAAAGCTGAATGACAGACAATGGCCATGTTTATCATTCCTGATTTTCAAGCTTTTAATGACATAGGTGACATATAATACCTTGTGTTATAAAATAAGTGATCTGGTGTATATGTAGCCCCCTCTTATTTGTCTAAGCTCAGGGTATATGTCCCCAAGGCCAAAGGCTGTGGGCCGAAAAGCCCCGTCCGAGACTGTTATTGATATGGGTGCTATTACTAAAACAATTAATCTGCATTTTAGGACACATTTTACATGTGTCAGGTGTTTGGTATTATACCAATCCAATTATTTATAGTTATCAGACTGTTTTACAACTGTGTGAAATCTAACTCAGGTAGAGGGTGATAAATAACCTGACAAAGTTACTAGTCAACATACGGCGTTAACTGTTATGGATAAAAAGTTAGATCACTCCTCTTTCACACAAGGATTTAGCCTTTTAGAAATCAAACCTGGGTATCTCTCTTCCCATGAAGAATCTTTGGCAGAAAGGCAGAAGATATTCAAGATAAGATAAGATAAGATAAGATTTATTTTGAGTCGGCAAGACATATACAATTAACATAAGCTATTTAGAGCTTTTCTAACCGACTATATAACACAAGTATAATTTTAACAAATGTAAAACAGCTACAAATAAGAAAAAATAATTATTAAGTATAAAAGCTATGAGAAAAATGCTAATCTCACCATCTGCGTAGTCTACAAAATGCTTAAAAACAAAAAGAAGAACATATGAATATTATCACATGAAAACAAATATTTATCAAATTAAAAGGTAATAGTAAGTACACACATACAAATATTTTCAAGGGTGCTAACGAAGTTAAGATAAAGATAACAGTTCCCAAAAATACATTTTAAAAACAAAAGACAACGTATATAATTTCTTGACATTACAAAACAAAAACAAGTACATTTCACAGGCTGGCAGCAGGCTAGACAACAGGTAATTCATATCAAGCAAGCTTGAACACACATAGCTCAGTTAATTGCAGATAGCAAACAGAAAAAGACATAGCAACATACAAAACATGCTTTTATATAAATGATATTATAATTTTAAAGCTTTCAGCATGCTTAGGGATTAGCGAATATGACATATAGGCATCTATAAAACAAACAGTTAGCATAAGCAAAACATTCAGCAGAATAAACAAAATAAGCAATACGGAAAGACTAGCAACTAAGTTTATGTTTTGGTATGCTGTGCCTGTGTTGAAGCCCTATCCCAGGAACAAGATGAACATTTACATTGTGTACCATTCCATGACTGAACAAGATGTTTAAACTGAGCAAAATCTGAGCAGGATCTAAACTCATCTGAGAGGGAGTTCCACAGCACAGGGGCAGCATACCTGAATTATTGCTTACCATAAGTTGAGGTATTTACTCTTGGAACCTGTAAAATATTTGAGTATCTAAAATATATTGAAGAATTTCTTTTTATAACTAAATCTGAAAGAATCACTGGTGCAAGTCCATTTAAGATTTTGAAGGTTTCAATGGCCATTGTACGCATTCTTCTAATATACAAAGATGGAATATTTACTTTTTGTAATAAATCGTGGTAAGAAATAGAATAATCATCATATACAAATCTGATTGCTCTCTCTTGGAGTTTATCCATTTTTTGTGTTAGTCTCATAGCAAAAATGTCAGGCCATTGGACAAAAGTTAAAATTTGATAATATAAAGGTTTGAAATACTGTCAATTTATTGAGCTTATTTAACCGTTTACCAATTCTTTTAAGGATGTTTAACTGCCTGCCTGCTTTCTTACATAAATTACCAATATGACTTTCAAAATTTAGCTTATAATTAAGGTCAATTGCGAGAAGTTTAACAGTCTCATCACAGGATATACTGCTGTTGCCAATTTGGAAAACTGGGTTTTTACTAAATGATTTTTTTTTTTTTTTGCCTACTGGTATTGCTTGGAATTTGTCTGGATTTGCTTGCATTTTGTTAATTCTAAACCAGTCAATAAGGATGTTACTTTCAGTTTGTAGGACTTTTATAACTTCGTCAAAATCTGCTGAATGAAAGGATAAGGTGTTGTCATCAGCATAATTATACAATAAGCTGTTTTGGATAAAATAAAATATGTTATTAATAAACATTAAAAAGAAGAGGTCCAAGAATAGAACCTTGAGGAACTCCTTTGCTTATGCCAGCCCATGAACTTACAACATTTCCAATCTTAATTTGTTGTTTTCTGTTAGAAATATAAGATTGTAGGAAGCTGGTGGCTGGCTCTGATAGTCCATATTGTTTTAATTTTAATAATAAAATGTCATGGGGTAAACAGTCAAATGCTTTAGATAGATCCATTAAAATGGCTGCAATATATTCATTGTTAACTAGAGCCTTCCTCCAGTCCTCCAACAGTCTTAATAAAGTAGTTTGGCACCCATAGCCTTTTCTGAAAGCACATAAAAAATGTCAAAAATGTTTTCAAAATAAGCAGTTAGTTGTTCAGATAGTACTTTTTCAAAAATCTTTGATGGGATAGGTAATATGCTCACTGGTCTGTAATTTGTTTTGAGTAAAGCATCACTTTTCTTATATAAAGGCGTTACCTGAACTTGTTTTAAATTATCTGGGAAACAACAAGCGGATATTTAAAAATTTACTAAATTTGTAATTGGTTCAACTAATGCTGGTTTACCAAGTTTTAAAAGTTTAACTGAAATTTTATCCGCTCCTGTTGCTTTTTTACTATCAAATTTGTCTATGATTTTTGCCACTTAAAAGTTTGGCTGGTGTGTTCAAAATTGAAACTTTCTAACACTAATGTTTCTTACAATTGGGGTATACATTAGAGGTCATTCAGAATCAGCTGCTTCTTCAAAAAATTTTGACTGGAACTCCTCTAAATCTTTCTCATAATCGACACTGAAATAATGGGTCAAGTTCAAAGTTCTTAAATATAACTATCAGCAGCACTTCGCTAATAACATTTCTTATAATAATGATATCAAATTACCCCAATTGTAAGAAAAAAATAGAAACATAGACTATGTTGAAATATGGATTATTAGTTACTTCACGGTCAGTTAACTCCCTGTGATCGAAGCTATCCTGTATTTTTCGATTTCACACTCTATGAGTTATGCAAGTTTTTCGTCAGATATTGCTGTCTGCAAATTTCAAGCGTATGCTTCGAGTGAGACATAATGTGGTTCAAAATTATCTACTTTTACTTACAGCAACAACTATTAGGAAAGAAATGTGAACTCCGTTTAATGGTACAAAATTGAAATTGTGATTAAAATGAAAGCTGTGTTAGCGGTACCATAAGGAGTAAAAATATAGATCTAGTGTTGTTAAAACTTGTTACCGAATCAGAAGACAGTGTTAGCGTTCCTTGGGAAATGTACAGAGTTTGTTTATACACAAATTAAGATTTAAGTTTATAATAGTGACATGTGCTATAGCAATATATTAGTGAGTATGCAATGATATGCAATTATAGATAATTCGGTATATTTTAAGCGCGTCTTTAAGCGAAGACAACTGTTTTTGGCTTAAATCTACATCATCCTCTTAGATGACGTCATAAATTTTTACTACTGCAGCGCCCTCTTGTGATTACCGGCAAAACTGAACAGGTCAGGAAAAATTTGATTTACAAAATAAATAATTTTGTCGGTTTTAAATTTTTTTCAGAAATGTAATGACAAATATAATTGCACTTGTGATAATGATGTCTGACCTGATTACTTAAATAATATCATTTGACTTGTATTTTGTTGAATTAATTGAATTTCAAAACAAAATATTTTGAGCACACCACACAGACGATGAGCACGTGGTCGGACGAATTCTGGTCGTTTTAATGGAGTCCTTCACGATGCCCTTTATTCCTGATAATTGACTAAATATTCATTGAATATGTGTTCACTAATGATAATATAATAATAATGATACAATGTTTACGAAAAATTTTTGGACCTACGATGCTGTCAGGTCTTCTTGCGCGCCTAAGCAACTAGTTTTATCACTATACGTACGGGACAGGTTTTATCCTGTACAATCGGTCTTTTCACCTAAGCGCTTGCAACGGTCACAGTTGCGTGAGTTTTTGAAGCGGGAAATTTGATATGTTTTTTAAAAATCCAGGTATTTAATAAATAGTTCTTTGAACATATTTTATAAACACCAAGTCCCCTGGCAACTGTTTAATCATTTTGATGCTTCTGCTGCTGTTGATTTTGCCATGTTCAAATCTCAATAATGTGACTAGATGATTTCTCATGATCAGTAATGGTTGATACTTTAAAGTTGTCAGTGCCACTGATAAATGAATGGGAAACAAGTTTATCCATGTTTGGTGTAATTATGGCATCTTTGTAGGTAATGTGTACACTGTAAAACATCTTGGTTTTCACTGTCATATGTGAGCCAAGGGCGACCAGCTTTCCATTTTTCTATGAAGTTTCTCATAACTTCAGTTTTACTCTTGGTTTTGTCAGAGTTACTATTCACTGCCTTTTCTCTTCGCTTTGCCAGGTAAGACACCAAGCACATACTTAGACCTAACATTGTCCCCCAACCGTCAATATTAGGAAAAATTATGGTTATGATATAGATACAAATCTCTGTAAAAACCCCATTAGAACCATTATTTGATAATTTTACATAACAATATGAGAACAATTTGACAATATATTTAAACAGTAAATCTCACAGAAAACCAAAGCCAAACAATTTATAACTGATTAAAAGATCTATTAAAAGGTAGTTACTGCCTATTTATATACAAAAAAGAAAATGTGTGGGCCCTGTCACTGAAGTCAGCAAAGCTGTTTTTTTAGATACAATAATTATAATATGTTTATTAAATAAAAGCCGGTGTATTAAGAAATGATAACAGAAAAAAAAACATGTTTGTTGCTTGTTTTGAATGCACTGAAACAAATTTACTGTGGATTGGAAGTGGGATTTTTTCAATACAGAGATTGATTTAAGCATATACTACCTTTTGTCAACAAGGTCACTGGAAAAAGAAACTAAGGGGGCTACTAAAAGCCGGAATCTGCAAGTCCTTGAGACTTGGTTCAGTAGTTCCTGTTTGTCAGAAAAGCTAGAAAATAAAATAAAAAGGATTATTTAATGCTTGGATTTCATTTTGAAAGGTAAAAATTATGCTGGACAAATCTGTCTGCCGTAGTTTCACTAAACGGTGAACAATTTGAAAATCAAACGGCAATGTCCGACGTATTTCATAGACACTGAAGATTCTAAATGCCTCAGTCTCACCTATGGATCCTTGTTAACTCTGTGGACTCATAAATTTACAGTATAATAGTCATCTGCCAGAATGTGTTCCTCCACTGGTATGTGTAGCACCTTCAAGTAAAACTCAAGGTCTTAACACAATTTTCATCAGATTCATATCAGATTTATCAGCAACTCTTCTGCCTGGATATGCGGAATCTATAGGACACAATACAAGCTCACCATTGTGTACATTGTGAACCCTGGCCAAGTTGGTGCCATTCAAACACTACACCGATCAGTGTACCGGATGCTAATGGGACCAATTCTTCCTCTATCCAAGGTGTTATGTCTCAGCCAGCTCCAATATCACAAGGTAATTATAATGCCTTTCAGTCATTTTGACCTAACATGTCAGTTCATGTCTTTCAGAAGTTAAAAGAACAAATAAGGAATGGGGCGTTTGTTTCTCCTGAGAATCTTTTAGAAAAGACATAAAAAAGACATACTCGAATCTTTTAAAAATAGATATAAAAACGAAATTAAGGTCATTGATAGTGAACTTTCAGTAGAAAAAGGAGGTCAATTCGAAAGAAATATTTCTTCAATAAAGATATGGACAGATGCCTTCCTTATTTTTATTTCATGTTAACGAAATTCCCACTTTTAGCGTACATGAACACTGTGTGAGACTTGCTGTAAAGCGTAGCACATCTGAATAGCTATTATTTATGATAAAATTTAATATTTTAGATGGAAACTGTCTAAAGAAAATTCTCAGAGATGGTTGTCAAACTTTGGCTCTTAACAATGACTCCACAGGCAGTACAATCTCCATTTAGGCAGCAGCCACATTTCTTATTTCAAAACAAAGGGGTTTTGTAAAAAACAAAATTGTCAGTACCAACATTTATGTGCAAGATCTGTAGGGGCCCTTACCTTGCTGCGTTTTGCTAACTTTCATATCAGAATACAATGAATAATTTCAGCTTGAGGCTCTCATCCCATACAGGACTGATATTCTCTCACCCAGGACCATCCTTTAGACTTAGGCCGCACATTTGTTAAAGCAGATTATTTAGAATCCTGGTTAAATGGATAAGATGTTTGAAAAAAGCTTTCTTCTTGTCAGGTTTTAGAGATGGATTTTTACTCCAATACTCCGGTCATCAAAACTACATGCACTCAAAGAAATTAAGGTCAGCTAGTCTTCATTCTGATATTTTTAAAGCTAAATTTGACAAAGAAGTAAGCCTAGGTCATATCATAGGTTTCGTTCGAATTGTTGTCTTTCTCAAATCTACAAATAAACATTGTCGGACTCGTTCATAAAAAAAGTCAGGGGCGGACGCCTAATTATGAATTTGTTGTTTCCATAACGCAATAGCCTTAATGATTTTATAGACTCAAATTTCTGCTCAGTTCAGTATCCAAAACTTGATAATGTCATCACTATGATCCAAAAACTTGGAAATGGTGCTCTAGTATGGAAAGTCCATTCTCACTCTGCTTTCATTCTCTGTCCAGTACACTGGAAAGATTTCACTTTACTGGGAATTCAATTTGAAAATAAATACTTGGACCAGAAAGTGTTGCCCCATGAAGCATCTATAAGCTGGGCTATTTTTGATTGCTTTTCTATTGCTTTGCAGTGGATTTATAGTATAATTACATAGTGCCTATGATCAATCTAAACACTTACATCATTAATTGTCCATCCGTCCTTCCGTCACACTCTTGTCCAGAGAATAACTTGAAAAGTATTGAAGAAATTTGATTGAAACTTAACACATTAATAGAAACAAGGGACAGGCGTGCATTGTCCAAGAACCATAATTCCACATTAATAGAAACAAGTGACAGGCAGTGCACCATAATTCTACCTTGCATAATTTTTTATTTATCTCCCTTAAATTAATAATGCTTGTCTGGAATATAACACCTAAACTGTTCATGATATTGAAACTCCACACAGTTATAAAGACTATTCAGAGGAAGTGCAGTGTTGAAGGACCATAACTCTATTTTACTTAAAGTTTTCTTAATTATCTCCCGTTATAATACTCATTATACTTAATAAAGCTTGTCCGGATATTAACTAAAGGTAAAAAGTATTGAAGGAACTTGATTAAAACTTCACACAGTCATAGATACTAGTGAGTGAAAGTGCACTGTTCAATAACCATATGTTTACCTTGCTTGATTTTTGAATTATCTCCCTTAATGATACTTAACATGTTTAATAATTATGCTTGTCCAGAGTACAACTTCTAAACTATCAATGATATCTCATTGAAACTCCACACAGTTATAAAGATTAGTGAGAAGAAGTGTAGTGTCAAAAAACCATAACCCTTACACATTACTTAGGTTATGAATAATCTCTCTTTATAGTACTTAATTATGCTTGTAGGGAGAATAAGTTAAAAACTATTTCAGGACTTTTATCAAAACTTCATACAGTGATCTTTAATAGAAACAGTTGGAGGAAATGCAGTGTTTTATGAACCTTAATTCTACCTTGCTTAGTTTTTGAATTATCTCCCTTAATGAAAATTACAATTTTAAGCTAAATAATTCTTGTCTGGAGTATAAGTTCTAAAGTTTCAATGATATATCATTAAATCTTTACACAGTTATAGAGACTAGTGAGTTAAAAAACCATCACTCTACATTAATTGTTTTCTAATTATCTCCCTTTATAATACCTAGTAATGCTTGTTAGGAAAATAACTCAAAAAGTATTGAAAGAAGTTGAATAAAACTTCACACAGTTATAAAGACCAGTGAAAGGAAGTGCAGTGTTAAAGAACCATCACTTTCCATCAGTTAGTTATTTTTAATTATCTCCCTCTATAAACTTAATATAGCAACCCAATTGATAGATAAATCAATGGCTTATCAGCTGGAATTCTGGAGAACAATACTGATTATATATGAAGTACAGGTCGCCAGCCAAGCACTTGACACCTCTTGTTGTGATAATAAAAATTCTGGCAAACATTGATTCACACATTAAACATTAGTAGCAGGTAAATTTTGCAGTAAATCAACTGTCCTTACAAATGTGGCTTTTTTATGCTATAAATCCACAAAATTAATATGTTCCATCATGATTAGTCTTACTATAACTTAAAAAGTATTTAATATCATATGTCATTGAAATACCATTGATGGTACATTTCTCACTTTTCTGAACAAAAATACTTCGGGGAGCATTATTTGGTTTTACCAGTTTCTTGTTTTTCTAGGCAGGGCTGAAACATCACAGTGCAATAATCTGATGTCCTTTTTTTCAGTCCATTTGTACTGACATTAATATCCTGCTCAGTGAAGAAAGAATGGAAGGTCCTGCCACATAACTCAACTACCTAGGTTTCGTATTGGATACAGTTGCTATGCATGGAAATACGAATTCCATTTGAAAAAAAAAAAATCCTAAGCTAATCAGTGTTTACACTTTACAGGATATGATAATTGCCTTAAAAAAGGTGAGATCAACTGTATTTCAATTACTGGTGAGCCTCCTAAATTTCTTCACTACAGCGATTCATGTCGGGCAAGCTTTTAATTTTCAATAAGCAATATCTTCACAAGCTGTCACAAGCTAAAAGACCTCACCATTTTATCTGCATCACAACAAAAATTCGTCAGAATCTAAATACACCCATTTTTGTTTTTCTTGAAAAGTATAATGGAGTCTCAGTATTTAGCAGTTTAAACTTGGTTTCGAATCACGACCTAGAATAAGATTTAAATACAGATGCTGCAGGAAACAAAAATCTTGGATGCTGGGAGTGGGCTTTTCATCACAGAGCATAGATTTTTCTTAAAATAAATGGCCGGTTTGTTGGAGTGACAAAATCTTTAAACACATGACTTTTCTAGAACTTGTGCCAATAGTTCTATCTTTCTGTCTGTGGGATTCAAAGTTAAGAGGCAAAAAGATAATCATACATACAGATAATCTTAGTGTAGTTCAGATCCTAAATAGAATATCCTCTTGTTATAGTCATGTCCTGTTTCTGATTCATAAATTAGTGTTAGGACTATTATTTCAGAATATTCAAATAAAGGCTGAACATATACCATGAAAACAGAATGAAATATGTGAAGGCCTGAGTCCTTGCAAATTTCAAGATTATTGAAACTTTTTACCTGCATATGCTTCAAAACCTCCTCTTAATTCAGCAGAAATTTATTCAACTTTTGGATCAGAAGTAATTTGATTGCTAGAGGTCTCAACAATCACTAATGGCAAATACCCGTAGAAGCTACCAGTCTGGAATTAATTCCTTCAAAAGTTTCAGAAGACTTCACTATTACAAGAAATTATGGAATATAATTAGCATTTATGTCTTTAAAGAGGTTTGCAATAAAGAACTGTGAGCAGTCATTTATCAGCTATAAGTTAAATTTATGTTTTCTTTCAGTTCCTTCAGACAAACATAAATTATTTATCACCTTACAATTTTATAACTTTGTTATAAATAAACAACAAACAAAGATATAGAAGTGGTCAATACAGGCATTCATTTATTTATTAATATCAGTCTATTACGCTAACACACTGATGGTTTCCAGAAAAATATATATGTATATACCACTGAATGTGATATAATTGAGTCCATCTCTTAACATAGATAAACAGAAATAAGTATATACACAAGTATTCATGATGTCCAAGAAAGCACCTTCTTTCATTCACTCAAAGTCGGAAAAGAAATACAAGGAAAACTCGCACACACTCTCCATTTTCATTCAGTTATGAAAACGACAGAAAATCGTTCGATCTGAAATAGATAAACAACATGATAACATAATGATACAAATATGTGTATAAATCTATACATTAAATTCTAGATCGTCTTCTACCGTTAAATGCTGAAGTTTTTTTTTTTTTTTTTACAATGCCAATTTATTAAATCTTAAACTGCAATTGTTACAACACAAATAACACTGCGTTGAGTAAGTAAAAATGAAAGCTACGATCTGGATCAGAATGGAATTATAACAAGATGATTGATTGATTATCACTGACTATACAAAAATCTATGGAATATAAAGCGATTTTTTATTTTAAACAGAACGGGCGGGTATGTGGGTGGGGAAAACAAACTAAACAAGTTTTAGTTTGAATGCCTGTATGTGACCTCGAATGGAGAAAAATCAATCACCAGCGGTTTATATATGAACCGCTAATCCTACATATTACCATATATGGCAATAACTCGTGCACAATACTGAGCTGTTATAACACAGATCGATAATAAATAAATATAAATAAACTTAATAATTTCAAAGATGAAACACAGTTTTTTAATATCCTAAAACTCCTGCAAGGTATGCAGAGAAATCAAACTCAAAAAGATATCAGGAAACCAATAAGTTTCTAACTGCTTCACAGAACAACAGTTGCTACCGTTTGCTTTGTATGCAAATCTGTATGAACAGGCCCCTTTTTTCAGTGGCTTTTCAGTTAGCAGTTTACTCTTTGTTGTGAGTAAGCAAAATAACTTTTCCTAGTAGTGGAGTTAGGCTTACAGAGAAAGGGTTTATACTAGTGTTTTGACTCAGTCAAAAACTGACCAGCTGGGCCAAGGTTGTTTTGTAGAAGTTCCCTTGCCAGAAGAAAATTCCGGTAACCTGAGACTGGTTCTTGTAAACTTGGAAAATGTCCCAATTCTTTGTCATATGGATAGATTCTAGTTCACCTCTTACAACATATCATTTTCAGATCCGTCCTTCAAAAAACACACAAGTTGTTAGAAGTTCCACTAGTTAACAACCTTCCAAAGACATTCTTTCTCAAGAGAAGGTGCACTGAGCTTCCTTCATAGTTTAGGTTCTGAAGAAAAGCTCTTAAAACAATTCGGGCATTGGTAAATCGTCTGCATACAAAACATACATCAGACCCATATAACAGTATTTACTGGGTTTTCAATCCCCAACAGATTCCGAAATCCGAATTTGTGGCTTATATAGAGTGACATCATTCTAATTGATAGCTATACCAACTGTAGACAAGTTTTACATTTTCATCTAATTCATACTGGTCTAATCAATATCTTAAACTTACAGGTGCATTTACTGTTTAGATAATAGGCTCCTCCATAAGACACTTTTATTTCCATTTTGTCTTGGACAAAAACCTTTGCCTTGAATTTGGAGGACATGTAGAATGGCGTGGTATGCATGGGCAGTTGGGCACCACCTAATAAGTACTGTACAAAGTATGTTAAAGAATAAACAAGCTTCATACGAGATTATCAAACACTGCGGTGGAAACGATCTAGGTCAAATCAATTTAGGTTTAATATGCACAACACATCCTGAAAACAGTGGTTCAAGAAATTTCACTTTTACTTTCAGTTATACAAGAATTTTTTTTTTTTCAAATTCTACCAAGGCTGCAATACAGATATGAAATTAATCACAGTAAAGTAAAACAAAGGCCGGAGAAGGCTTAAAATTATTCTGCTTTATCAAAACTGTGCATCGGTATGGGTGGTTGTTACATGCGATATCCCAAGATATTTGAAAATCCAGAGTATTAGAGACTCTTCACCTTTCAGACAAAGGTATGGGTATTATGTTTGAAAATAGGCAGCATGCCTTGGCATTCAAGGGCGTCATTGGAATGCAGCCACATGCAGTGTACATGGCTTGAAGTTCATAGATAGGTACAAGAAATTTCTAAACACCGTAGTACTTATGTTAGAAATATTTTTAATACATCAGTAATTCAGTCAAGCATATGTCCGTTTTGAAATATAATGTTCCGATGTCCGACTTTAGACTTATATGGTGTCTGGTGATTAAATAGCGTCTGATAGTCCGGCGTAGGAATTTAAGATTGTGTCTGTATGTCCAGTGTATAAGTTTTTATGTCCGATTCTCTTGCGTATGTGAATTACATGCCCACTGATCTGGTGTTGGCATTACTTTGTAGTGAAACTGATTGCCAGTGTACAAATATATTATTTTGTTTGATCGTTCGGTGACTGCCCAATGTCCGGCATGTTTCCATAAGACTTTTAGAATACGGTAACTGCCATATATTGCCCCAGCTGATGCCACCATTTGGGGATCAGGGCTGTTACATAAATTTATCAAAACTTATTAAGGTAAACATTCACATCTGTCATTCTTTGTCAGTTGTAATTGTATGCCATAACAATATAATGCCAAACTTAAGTTACTTTACATCAACATGTTAGATACTTTTTGATTTATTACAAACTGTTTTTAATTGTTGTTGAGTTTCTGCTCTTTTTAACCAACACTCCCAACCCATATATTTTGTTTTTGTTTTGTTTATTTCTTCTGGTTTTTCAGTCTTCTGCTGTTTTTTCTTGTATATATTTCAGATTCATCTGTCTGCATGAACTGGACAACAAACCACCTCTTCTGTCTCTTCTTGTTATGGTTGAAAAAAAAAAAGGTGTATAAAAATTCTACTAACGGAAGTATGTATTTGAGAGGACACTCAATGACATGAACATTACAGATTGAATATGTATCATATGATCTGCAGTGGATGTGGAGATTCACTTAGACGACAGTGTAGACATAATAAGATAAAATACTTGTATAATGAAGTGCATTTTTAATTTCAGGTTTTTTAATAAAATTCTTTGTTATATTAATAGCAGTACCTTTACAATCTCAGATACTCATTTCTTTTTCATAAGTTTTCATTTTGCATATTTTAGCTTGTCTGTCATTCTTTGTCATGTACGCTGTAGTTGTAATTGTCAGCCATAACAATTAATATAATGCCATAGTTAAGTTACTTGACGTGAACATGTTAGATACTATTTGATTAAATACAGTCCGACTGTTTTAAACTGTTGTTGAGTTTCTGATCTTTTCCAGTAATGAGAATATATATATACAGTAGCATCCGGCCCAATGGAATTATAAGTCACCTTAACTATGCTACAATGTAAAAGAGCGAAAACTTATTATAATCAAACTTTTATTACAGTGTTCAATATGACAAGCAGTTTCAGACATCAATAATGAAAAGATTAGAAAAGAATCATCATAATTTTAATTAAAAAAACGCTATCTCTTCATTGCATAAAAAGTCTTAGCAGATTTCCTGGGATAAGTGTCTGTCATTAAACATAATTTTTCAATATCTGACAGATTTAACAGTTAATTTTATGTCAAATGTCTCCATACATATGTTCTGTCTTATTTCATTGTAAAGGTCACTAACAAACATAAAAACATATAGATGTATTACAGGATTAAGACAGAGAACAAGACTCCGAAGAAACAGCCATGGGAAGTGGAAGGTAAAAAGAGCTCTATAAACATGATAAAGGTTTGACTAATTCAAATAGGTTTACTGAGCACATATCTTCTGCAGAAATTTCCAAAGAGAAATTGTCTGCAAAAACAAAAGCAAAATAGAATTCAACGCCTTAATTTAAGAAAAAATCAAAATATCTCACATATAAATAATCTGAAGAAATAAGATTTATGTTCTCTTGATGGATGAAAATGTTACAAACTAGTTTTGTTCTAGATGTTTAAATAAGCTTGTTTTAAAGTGAATTTAATGCAAAAAAAAGCAACTGAAAGCAAATGTTATAAAAATTCAAAAAAGATATCACAGAACTGCTTGATTTTATATGTATTTCCATCAGAATGATACACAGTGATTGTAAAGTTGTTACGCCTTAAAGGTGTACAATAGGTTCGAAAGCAGGCAAAGATATTTCTGATAAAACTACTGTATCTTTGTTTCAGAATATCAAAAGGTCGAACCTGGGCAATTGTGACGATCGTAAGCCTTGTCCTTATTGTGGCCCTTGGCGTGGGGCTTGGTGTAGGCTTGAACAAAAAGAAAGATAATGAAGAAACACAAATGAAAGCCACAATGCTCTCGCCTTTGTATAACAAGCCGTCAGTCTCGAAAGAGGGTAAATACAGGTTCGCAGCGGTAGCCGCAGATTCAGAAGAGTGTTCAAAAATTGGGAAGTAAGTTTTGAAGTTAATTGACAAGCGCTATTATCTTATCTACAGTGTACCTGTGCTTGTACATTGATCAAATACAGATTAATTTGTGGTATAAACATAGGCATGAAAATGATTTTGTTCTTAATGTGTGCATAAATATGAGTAAGTTAAAGTATGTAAAACGGCAAACACTGTCAAAATTTAAATCTTTCATTCTGAATTATATACAGTTTGTACACGGCAAATACATCTTAAGGTCCACTTTATTTTAACTTGTTCAAAGTGTCATTACTTATAATTATTTTTCAGTGCAAAATTATTGTAACTAAATATAAGGAGACAGTTTTGACTCTGAAAAATTATTTTTCAGTTATAAGAATGCCATGTTAAACTGTATACACCTTATGCCAATTACAGCTCATGCGTGAGCTAGTATTTGTTGGTTGACAATGTATACAGCTTATGGTGAGCTGTATTTGTGAGCATACAACAAAAACCAACGTAAGCTGTATATATGTCAGCTGTATTCGGCTTAAGTTGTATATGTTGTAACAATTAACAAATGAACACAAAGCTGCCAATGTGGTTTAGTTTAGTACAAGTGAACAAGAAATGTGTAGTATTATATAGTTTTTATCCTTCACCAATTACAGTGGGTTTTTTTTCTGTCTGTTTGTTTTCTTTTTATGACCCCAAAGAGAAGCATATAGTTTTTGAATTGCCTGTCCATTCATCTGCCTGCTTTTTGTACAGTCCATAACTTTGTCAGTCACGGATGGATTTTGAAATAATTTGCATAAATGTGTGGCACATTGAGACGATGTGTCACATGCAAGACCCAGGTTTGTAGGTCAAAGGTAAAGGTCACACTTGGACTTGAAAGGAAATTTTCATTAAAGTGCATTGACTGGTTGCATCAGGTCAACAATTCTGTCATCCCTGGATGTTTAATTTTAAAATGACTTGGCATGAAATGTGTTGAACATAATGGCGATTTATTGTGCGCAAGAATCAGGTGTCCTAGCTTAGAGGTCAAGGTGACACTTGTATGTCAAAAGTCATGATCATGGATATTTCATAAAAGTGCATTGATGGTCAGTGACTCCTTTCAACAATTCTGACATCACTGGATGAATTTTAAAATGACTTGTCATAAAGGTGTTCAGAGATAATGACAATGTGTTGCAGCGCAAAAATCAGGATGTCTACCTCAGGAGGATAAGGTCACACTTATATATCCCAAAGTCATGATATGAATATTTCATAAAAGTGCAATGATGGTCGTGTCAGGTCAACAGTTATGACATCCCTGGATGGATTTTAAAAATGACTTGGCATAAATGTCTTAGACATCATGAAAACATGTCACAAGCAAGAATCAGGTCTCCAGCTCAAAGGTCAAGGTCACACTTGTATGTCAAAAGTTGTGACATCATTGTGAGTAGATGATCGTGTTTTGTGCATAATTTTTGTTATACATTGATGGATTTTGAAACAATCATGGGTAAATGTGTTGAAAATTGAGAAAATCCTAGATTTGTAGCTTAAAGGTTAAGGTTACACTTAACTGGAATGGAAATTTTTCGTAAAAAAACATTGATGGTTGTTCCGGTCAGCAATTTTGTTATTCTTGAATGCCTAGTTTGGATGATCTCATGAAATATTTCTTGAAAAATATGCTTTTAGAGTTTTAAGTTATTTGGTATCAACATTTATAATTATGATGAATAATAATATTTTGTTCTAGAAGAATTTATTAGCTATTGTAAATAATAATCAGAGCATTTATCTCAACTGACAAAGAACATATATGTTTACTTCTTTTGTTGTTTCTTGTCATTTATGATAATCACAATCAGTATACATGTAGTTATTTATGGTATTACTAAATTAACAGTGAGTAAACGCATCTACTTCCTATGCTCGTAAAAATGATTCAAGTTAAAAATAAATGATACAGTGATCAGATGTAAAAGGTGCTTGTGCTTTGGCTGACATCAGCAATTTCACAGACAGGTAACCTCCAAACTATAAATATGTTTAGTTATTTATGTTTTATTAAATGTGTGCCTACACCAACCCACTGACATGTTTGTTTACATTCCTTTCACCTTTCACACTTCTTCTTTCACACTTTCCTATACTGTCTGGCCTTCATTTACAGTGAAAAACATGTTCTTGTCCTAAGTATATGTTTATATGTTAATTCACAATGACAGGTCTTGTTTCTTTTTTTCTTTTTTTGTGTGCCTGTCTGTGACTCAGATGGTGCAATGTATATTACTTGAATGATATTTTTATTGTAACTTTTATATAAAAAGATATCTACTAAAAGAGAACTAATTTATATGTAGAAAAAATTAAAGTAGTACTTTACCTTTTCATGCCTTTGTTTAGCTTTGACAAACTTTGCAGACAAAGTTTTAAAAGCATGGCTCTGAAAGCACTGGTCAGATTTATTTCAAATTTTATGTGTAGTATATTCTTGTGACCTTCCTGCAAATTGAAAATTTTATACTATTTGACTCCTTTTAGGGGCCACAAGAGCTAAAAATAGCTTGTAGCATTCTTAGAATGTCCTCTATCAAATTTGCTCTAATAAATTTGGTTGGCCCCTGATAGAGCTAAAGGGGCTGCTAGAGCTAAAGATATAAATACCTTTAAACATCTCATAAACCATTGGATGGATCATCAACAAAACATTTTGGGTAGCATCCTTAGATGGTCATTTAACAATTTTGCTCAAATTATTTTGGTCTGCCCTTTTTAGGGCCTGATAGAACTGTAAATAGAAATACCTTAAAATGACATCAATAAATGGATCATTGCCATACTTGATTTTTAGCATCCATAGGTCATCCTCTACAAAATTGCTAAAATAAATCTTCTCATAACCCAATATAATGGGATGAATTATCACCAAATTTAATCTGTAGCATTTTTTTAGACAGTCCTTTATTAGATGTGTTCAAAAGTATATTTTTTGCGCCCTTTTAGGGGGCAATAAGAGCTAAAAATCGAAATATTTTTAAATGATTATTTGATTTAAAGTAATGGACTGGTCATCACTAAACTTAGTCTGTAGCATTCTTAGATGGCCTTCTATCCATTTTGCTCAAATAAATTTGGTTGGCCCCTTTTAGGAGCCGATAGAGTTGAAAATAGAAATCCTTTTAAAGAACTTCTTCACATGAACCTATAGGGTTATCATTAGTTTTCTTTTGTAGTATCCTTTGATGATCTTTTATCAAGTTTACTGTATGCTTTTATCTGCTTAGAAGTAAATACTGTTTAGTTATAGGTAACCTTATTCCTTCATAGTATAGTGGTGTATGTTTCTTACCATTATAACTACTGGGTAACCTAATTGCTCTATATTAAAACAAGATTATCATGTATATCATTGAGCAAGTGCAATTTGAAAAAAAAAAAAAATTAAGCATGATTTTTTTTTCTTTCTTTTTTTCTAGCCATGTAATGGCTGTACAGGGTGGAAGTGCAATAGATGCTGCAATAGCCACAATTTTGTGTTTAGGAGTGATGAATGCCCACAGCTGTGGTATTGGTGGCGGACATTTTCTCACATACTATAATAGGTACAGCTGTATTTCTAAGAACTTTTTGTGACTCCCTTTCGAAGAAACGGCGATACATAGGGATTGCTTTGTCCGTCAGTCCGTCACGAAAACTTAACATTAGCTATAACTTTGCCATTTCTAAACATTATCTTATCAAACTTTCAAATTGTATTGCTTATGACAACAGGGTCAGGATGATGCCAAAATTTCTAGGTCAAGGTCACATTTGACAGAGTTATGCCCCTTTTTGTACTTGGATTTTGTCATGAAAACTTAACGTTGGCAATAACTTAGCCATTTCTTAACATTTCGACATCAAACTTTCAAATTATATTGCTTAGGACAACAGGATCGTGATGATGCCAAAATCCTTAGGTCAAGGTCACAATTGACAGAGTTATGCCCCTTTTAGTACTTGGATTTTGTCAAGAAAACTTAACATTGGCTATAACTATGCCATTTCTTAATATTTCTTCATCAGACTTTCCAGTTGTAATGCTTTTAATTGTATCACTTAAGACAACACCATTTCTCAAGCGCAGATAACCCTCAAATTTATTTTTGCAATGTTATGCCTCTTTTTCAAGTTAAAATTTCTTGGTTAACCTTTTTCTTTATGTCCATGTCTCAAAAAGTGTCAAAGATATTCCATTCAAACTTGGAATACTTGATCACCAGCAAGACCCCTGCAAAGATTGTTGGTACCCATGTCCCTGGGGTCACAGTTAGCCCCACCCCCAGGGGTCACTTGATTTTGCTTATACTTATATATAGGAAAAAATCTTTTTAAGCCTAGAAATAAAATATTAACTGACATGAGATGGGTAATTACCCCCCCTCCCCCCTCCCAGGCTCTTTTTTTTTTTTTTCAAATACATAGATAAATAATTATCCATCACTGAGAAAAGTGGAGCATGCTGTCTGTGGACAGGTCTTGTTGTACTTTGACTCGCATGTCTTTTCCAGCAGGCTCTTGTTTACCTTTTTAGTTATTCTAACAGAGTACCCAAGGGTGACACAAGTGTTCCACTGAACACCCATCTACTCCTTAAATTAAAAATGTATGTAGTTTTACGTTCATCCATCTGTATGTCAAAGTTGAAACATTGGTTTATCAATTTACACATATATAAACAACACTCGAATCTTCTTTAATAAATTTGCTTGTAAGATGCAACTTAGATTGGATCATTCAAACTACTTTAAAGCATATCAATATGCAGCAGTACACCAATCAGTATCCAGCGGTATATTAATGAATTAATGTAATATATTACATTATAGTCTTGAACTAATGTAAGATTTTGTTATCTCCACTTGCTGAAGGTCATTGGCCAGTCACTTATATGTATTTAAATACGGGACTGTTGTTAGTTTCATTAGCACTCTCTCTCTTTCTCTATTTGGGTTTATTTATTGTTGGTATCGGTTGACTTTATGATCGACACCCCCTGCAGTGATTAGTTATTTTATATTTTGGGTAATAGTGTAAGATACAGAAAACATCCTGCTCCATAGACATTACAAGTTCTTTTCTATGCTCAGTGTATAGTACTGATACATGGGACCTTGGTTAAAGTTTCAAACCTTGATTGTGAAATTCAACCTTAAACTTCATTCCCTTCACTGGTTAGATCTAAAGGCTAAAGGATGCACTTGAAATGAAACATTCAGTCAAGGTTAATAAGATTTTTATTTGATCTTATATCAATTACAGATCATCTGGAGAAGTTCACACAATTATCGGCCGTGAACAGGCGCCATCAGCAGCCACAAAGGACATGTTTATGTCTGATAAAAAAGTATCGTCTGAATATGGTCAGTATGTGCATTCAAACCTAGTAGTAAATTTGTTACTTATGATAATGACAAGAAATTCATTAGATGTAAGCATAATGCTTCAGACTTTGATTGTTGATTTACGATTTACGCTATCATATATTAGAATATTCTGACCTTACACCTGAACCGCAAGGATTGGGTCAATTTTGATTGAGACACGATAACAATCCTCATCTTACAAGATATGTAATTTAGTGCCGAGGTGTGTGTGTTTGGTGAGGAAGATGATGGGAATGGTGTTGGCTGATTTTGAAGCTTGCATTTGTTGTGCAAATTCATTCACCAGATATTAATCTCAAATCCAAATGTTCTCAGAACTCCAGAGGTCAGTCATGAAAATATATATTGACTGCTAGAACTGAATAATAGAATATCATGAGCGAATTGATTTATAGAAGAAATATTCGAAAACCCTTAAAATGAACTTAATTAACTACAATTATGATACAATGTTTTCTGTGTTTTAGGTGGAAAGGCAATTGGGGTTCCAGGAGAGATCAAGGGTCTCTATGAAGCTTGGAAACTAGGTGGACGGTTACCATGGAAACAGTTATTTCAACAAACAATCAGACTCTGTAGAAATGGAATAAAAGTAGGCCCGGCTCTTTTAGAAGGCATTGTGGACAAAGATAATGAAAAAATCTATGATGATATGCCAAGTTTCAAGTATGTACTCCAGTTGCATTTCATGTGAATAACTGTCATTTGTTATACTCCCACAAACAAAGTTCGAGGAGGTATCTAGGAGTGAGATTGTCGGTCGGTCAGTCTGTCGGTCCGTCATGGTTTCCGGACGATAACTCATGAAAGGCTCAACAGATTTAAACCATTTTTGGTACACAGCTGTAACATCATAAGATACAGGTTAAGTTCGATATTGGGGCTAGTGGGGCCAAGGTGAAGGTCACTGTGACAAAAATTAGAAAAAACGGTTTCTGGACAATAACTCATGAATGGCTTGACAGATTTAAACAATTTTTGGTACACAGCTGTAACATCATAACATACAGGTCAGCTTCAATATTGGGGCTGGTGGGGCAAAGGTCAAGGTCACTGTTACTAAAAATAATAAAATGGTTGAAAAATGGTTTCCAGATGATAAATCATGAAATCTTGACAGATTTAAACAATTTTCGGTACACAGGTGTAACATCACAGGATACAGGTCAAGTTTGATATTTGTGGAGCCAAGGTCACTGTTACTAAAAATAAAAAATAAATGTTTCTGCTCAATAACTTGAGTTAGGAATGAGATATTGTGATGAAATTTGCTGTAAAGGTAGCTTCTATGAAGACGACGCTTAATTGGGATTGAAAATTTTGCCAGTTGGGTCAAGGTCACTGTTATAGAAAAACTGGTTTCCAGATAATAACTCATGAAAGGCTTGACGGATTTAAACCATTTTTGGTACACAGGTGTAACATCATAAAAGTTCGTTTTTGGGGCTGCTGAGGACAATGTCAAGGTCACTGTTACTAAAAAAAAGAAAAAAAAAAAAACAGTTTCAATAACTTGAGTTACGAATGAGATATTGTGATGAAACTTTCTTTAAAGAAAGTTTCTATAAAGACGACGCTTGGGATTGAAAATTGGGCCAGTTGGATCAAGGTCACTGTTCACTTTAACTAAGAATAGAAAAACAGTGTCTGGATGATACCTCATGAGTTACAGGAACAGTCAGGGATTTATTCCCAGATGGATAAGGATGCATTCAAGCCCAAATAAGTACTTGAAAAATTTAATGATGATCGTGTTTGAAGTAAAGCTCATGAATGCTCTAGATGTCTTATTCCAGAAGAGATCAGCTAGAGCATCAGCTAGTTCTACTAGAAAATATACAGTTCAATGGTCTACCGGTAATTGTTTTCTCTATATACAATATTATTAAATATAAAATACATACATATTTCCTTGTTTCTAATATCACTTTATGCCATTGTTTCTAAGCTTTCCAGTTCCAGTATCAAGCACCCATGTGGGGGTATTAATCACCTTTAGCGATAGTTCTAGTTTTTGCTGATGTGAAAATTTCACATTGTTGTTGCTATTTTTTTAGTTTGTTTGTTTGTTTTGGTTTTAATGAAGCTTGGGTTTTAAAATGCAGGAAACATTTTTAATGTGGTGGATATGTTATCATATATACATTGCAAGTGATGTTCGCAAATTTAAACCTTTCTTTGGACAAGCTGAAAAGATTTTCCACCTTGCCTTATTTAAACTGAGGTAGTGCAGAGTAAATGCGGGCTTTTGTCTCACTTCAGTTTTTATTGTATGAAATATTACAGAGAATTTATAACCAATAAAAAGACAGGGAAACTTTACAAAGAAGGGGAGATAATGTATCGTCCTCGTCTTGCAAGAACCTTGGAGATTATAGCAGACGAAGGACCGTCTGCTTTCTACAATGGAAGTCTCTCAGAAGATATCACGAAAGATATTCAAGATGCTGGTAAAAGTTTGAAGATTCAACTTATGCAAGATACTTTCAAATAACTTAAAAGAGGCAGTCTTTTAGAAAGATAGCAAAAATAATTAAATATATATAAATGGAACACTTATTAACAAATCAATGGTGATGAAAATTCTGTCAAAAATTAAGTGATCTTTTACATCCCTGACTCTAAAATGACAAGCAACAAAACAATCTTTTTCAAAAGATTTTGTGTGAGTTTTAATAAAATCCAGTGTCATTGTCTAAACAGTAAGAATTACAGTTACCTGGCTAAATTGTTCTGACACCAAAGGTAACACGTTACACTAGCACGGAAGTATTTGGAAGGTAAAGTATATGGTATATATATTAGACAGTGAAATACCTTTGTCCTAGTTCTAGATCCATAAATCATATTAAGGAATATTATATCTAAAGTCAATCTAAAAATTTTAAGGAGATGTTTTGAAAGTTGGTGACTCAGATTTAGTACATCTTTTCTCTATCATAGGTGGAATAATTACAAAGGATGATCTTGCTTATTATACTGCCCCTGTCAAGCAACCACTTATGCTCCGTCTCCATGACAACATGAAAGCGTACACACCACCAATGCCATCTGGAGGAGCTGTGTACTTGTTCATATTGAATATCTTGAAAGGTTTGTTTTAAATTCTAAGGAGTCTTCTATTAAAATCAGTTCATGTAAGTATGTATCTTATAAAATGTTGGTGTCTATTTTCAGACAATTAATTCAACAAATAACGACCATCTGTATGCTAGAGTTTATTTCCAATTTTTACGTTGTTTAAACTTGTGGATGATAAGTAAAAGATACAAAAAAGACCACCACATTCCAGAAATACCATGCTAATACTCTGTAGCACCGATTGAGTGGGACTTAAGTTAGATCTCTCATCTTAAAGATAGTAAGAAGTGTTAAAATTCAGGGAATATCTAGAAATTACACTTGTGACCCATTTTACAAGCCCAATGCATTAATTACTACTGGACCAACGATTCCTTCCGCCCCCCCACCCCCTTCAAAAGACCTGACACAAGAAAAGACTTCATCAGAATTGACTCTTCGCCTTAAAATCTTGCATTCTTATATCAATTACAGTTTCTCCTTTTAGGATTTCAGTTTGATGATAGAAGTGTTTCAACAGTAGATAAAGCATTGGAGACTTGGCACCGGATTATAGAAGGTTTCAAACATGGGTTTTCTATAAGAACTGCGCTCGGTGACCCCGACGTGGGAACTGAGTCATTTAAAACATACATTGATCAGGTACGGAACGAATACTCTTTTACTCAGAGGGTTAGAATAAATTGCATTTTCGATTTTAACATTTATTTCCTTAGAGCATGGAAGTTGTAGCTCTTACAAAAAAACTGCCTAAACAAAGACACAGAAGTCAATACCGTGTACAAAACTATAATAAATATTCACATATTAATGATATGCTTAATTATACGTGGCATGAATTTGTCTCTAGAAAGACTTGGTTTGGGAAAATACCATGTTCAAATTGAATTACTTTTAACAGATTGAAAATTGAATAATCATGTCTTGCCCAAAGCAGTTTGCGCGTTTGTGTTAGTCTTTTGTTTATTTATATGCTTAGAATAACTTACCAATGCCAAGATTTTTGTCAGACAAGTAATAATGTGACACGACCTGTTAAGTTCCTAATATCTATGTATAAAGGCAGATTTCCCAGGGAAATGGCATAGAACTCGACTTGCATACGTCTGTGTAACAGGAAAAGTTAACATTTTATCTTTAAATTGTGTTCTAACTTCTAATCTCATTTAGAAGGTCACACTCTTGAGCCATTTTCACAGTTTTGATTCCAATTTGAGATGGAAGAAACCATGATCGAGTGAAAAAAAGACTAGATCTTTATCAGTTTTATCTCTTTCACAGCTAGTTAGAAATATGACAGATCCCACTTTTGGTGAATCCAAAAGGGCCCTCATTAAAGATTCATCAACGTTCGGGGGGAACTACTACAGCCCTATATTCAGTAGCCCATGGGATGATGGCACTTCGCACTTGTCTGTTCTAGGACCTAACGGAGATGCAGTGGCTATTACGACTACTATAAACTTACAGTGAGTTAATAATAACTAACACATCTTATACCTACCTTATGTGATTGCCAATATATAGAAAAGATATATAGCTTAATCAGTCTATCCTTAACAATGTGACCTAGAAAAAGTGTACTTTTGTGGCTTACCAAGTTCGTGAAAATTATATGTTGGTAATCTTATTTAAGAAAATTTGTCTATTTAGGTGTCAGTACCATGTTAGTTTAGCATTGTACCTTCACTGTCTTACAGCTCCATTATAAGTGCTATGAACTGATAATATTTCATATTATCTTGTCTATTGTGTGTTGTTTTTCATTTTCTTTCTTTTCTCTAAAATAGTTTCGGATCAAGGGTTATTGGTTCTCGAACTGGAATTCTTTTCAATAATGAAATGGATGATTTTTCCACACCTGGCCTTATCAACTATTTTGGCTTGCCGCCATCTCCCGCCAATTTTATAATACCCAAGAAACGGCCTTTGTCCTCAATGAGTCCTACCATTATAGTTGACAAGAATGGAGACGTTAAGCTGATTGTTGGTGGTTCCGGAGGAAGCAGAATAACTAGTTCAATCATAACGGTGATTGTCTTCTATAAAATGTATTGTTGTATCTGAAATTCAATTAAAATATTTTTTTAACATTTTGACCATCTGTTGATTTGCCAAGGAAAGATGAAACGTTAAAACAAATGTATCAGACTAAATAAAATTAGTAATATTGTTTTGTTTTATCAAACCATGAATTAAAGATGCATTTTGTTCTGGGCAAGTTTAAACAGAACTGGCTCAGTTTATGTTTTTGCCTTCACCATCTGTCTGTCCGTCCATCCTCATTAAGCTTGTCCGGCTTTCAAAGGTCAAACTGCTGGCCTGATTTTGACGAAACTTACAGGAGTGATCAGTACCAACCCTAGTATTGCATATCGCCGGCATGTTCCACTTTGCTGCAAAAAATAGCTAAAAATAGTAAAACCTTGTCTGGCTTTCACAGGTCAGACTGCTGGCAAACACACCAAATTAACCAGTCTCCAAGAGGAGGTGATGGCATCTTTCTCCACCAAGACTTTGACTTTATGTGCATTGATACTTCTATGGCAGATATTGAATGTGTTGGTGTTCACATTATTAAACATCTCCATCTATATAAGTATTGAATGTTTATAAACCTCCACAAATTCACCTGCATTATTTCTGTGAACAGCTCAGTTTGATTTTTAACAATTTACCAACTTCACAAACAATTGTTCTCGGTGACTTTAATGCACCAGTGTCAGCTAATGATGTCAAACAAACCATGACTAACTTCAATCAACTTTTAATAACTCCCACTACAATTCGACAAATGCTGATTGATCACATGTATGTGAAAAACCTTGCAGTTGTACAGTCTGGAACTGTGCCAACTTATTAGAGCTATCATGCAATTACATATACAACAAGAGCTGTCACTGGAAATTGACAAATGCCCCCTGAAATGTAGCTTTGAAATGAAACTGGTGTAAATATATAATTGAATATGCCTGTGGAAAAGAGATCAGACAAAAAATAGAGCATGAACTGAAGGTAAATGGTAAAGTAATGTTTTTCTGCTTCAGATTCTTATATGAAGGTTGAAGACATAATTATTCAATGAAATAGAAAGCTGTGAGTTTGGCCTTAGAATATGAACAATATTGTTTTATTCCCAACCCCTACCGATGTCTTATATATAACAAGGCTTGGTGACAAACATTCTGGTTTCAATGAAATCCCCCAAGCGGTTTTGGAGATGTAGCTTGGACAAGATTTTAATATAGAAGTTATAGTAAAACATAACTAAGGGCCCATAACACTGCCAAAAATAATCCGACCAGAAACTCCTGACGATACGCACAGCTAGGTTTGGTGACAAACATTCCTGTGTAGTTTCAATGAAATCCTCTAGTGGTACTGCAGATGAAGCGTGGCTAAGATTTTAATATAAAAGTTAGAGTAAAAAATGACAAAGTGCCTATAACTCAGCCGTCAAAATAATCTGAGCAGAAACTCCTGATGATATGCACAACAAGGCTTGGTGATAAACATTCCTGTGAAGTTAATGAAATCCTCAAAGCTGTTTTGGAGATGAAGTGTGGAGAAGATTTTAATATAGAAGTTAGAGTAAAAAATGACTAAGTGCCCATAACTCTGCCAAAAGTAATCTGAGCAGAAACTCCTGATAATATGCATAACTAGGCTTGGTGACAAACACTCCTGTTAAGTTTCAATAAAATCCCTCAAGCGGTTTTGGAGATGAAGCGAGGACAAGATTTTATAGTAAAAAAAATGACTTAGTGCCCATAACTCTGTCAAAAATAAATCGAGCGGAATCTCCTGACGACATGCACAACTAGACTTGGTGACAAATGCTCCTGTTAAGTTTCAATGAAATCCCTCAAGTGGTTTTGAAGATGAAGCGAGGACAAGATTTTAAAAGATGGAGGGACAGACAGTGCGATTACTATATGCCTCCTTTCGGGGGCATATAAATTCGGATCAACAACAACACAAAGCCTCTATGAACAACTGATAGATCAAATTCCATCTGTGTTTGATAGCTTAAACTACTTCTGATGTTCAACACCAGTTGTCACTAGGTAACCAATATTTTTACTTTCCGATTGTAAAAACATGAAGTATACCCTCATTTCCACATCACTTTTCAGCTTCACCTTCATCTATTAAATCTGTTAAAACCAACTGCTGCTGAACTGCAACTTTCACCCTGCATACCAAAAAACATGCCGCTGTTCCATCCTTGTACAAATGGGGGAGACATGTTTTTGTGACAAAAACCCCTTCTACTTTCTGATTGGGATTGTTGCAAATATAACAAAGACTCACTTCTCTTTTCAGCACTCTCATAGAAACAGCATTTACCTACTTTTTAAGCAGTAAATTTTATTTTTATTTGTTATCTTGATAGGTTACCATGGCAACAGTTGTGGTTTAACTGGGATTTAAAGGAAGCGATAGACTATCCCCGTATTCACCATCAGCTATTTCCTCAAACAATTCAGGCACAAAAGGGATTCCCACAGGTACTTTATTTCCAGTCACTTTTTTTTCAGATTCGGCAATATTGTTCTGTGTCTTCGTGTTTAATAGCTGTTACCATGTATATGTAATAAACACACCGTCATACTGTCACTATTTCAGGTACTTCTAGATGGATTAAGAGAACTGGGACACAATGTTACATATGACCCTGCATTTGGCGTGGTTCAGGGAATTCTAAGGAAAGGGGACAAAATACTTGCCAACAGTGACTATAGAAAACATGGGGCACCAGACGGCTACTAACTATACACTTGGAACACCAGTGATTTTTCTGTTCAAGGAATGTTTGGAAGTAGTTACGATTGCTAATCATAGCAAGAGACTGGTGTTTGAAAGTACTTTGAACTGTGTACACCACTTCTTGAAAGTGCTTTATTTTATAACTGAAAGCTTCAGTTAGTTTAAACATAGTTTATTCCCATGATGTACTTACACAAAAACCAGACAATTACAAATGCAGTTCCAAATGGAAATGGATAAGAATGAAAGACAAGTTATTTACTTAAGTTCAGTTCAGATTTCAAGACTTGTACAGATATCAAGATTTTAAAATTAATTCTAGTTTTTTTTTTTTTGAGACTGATAATGTTGAAATAAATGATCTCTATTATCTATAACCGCTTCGTTATCCTGAGATCTGTATGCTATATATTTCTCAGTGAGTCCAACTGTCAGTTTGTTTTTTATGTAATTCCAGATCTTGCACAAAAATCTGACTATTTTGTTTCATTGCTGATGGAAGAGGCATCTATTTAAAAACCTTTTTCAGGGGTTTCATTAAGACCCGGAAGCCGGGTAAATTACCCGGCTATTTTTTATTTTTTCCCGGCTACTTTTCTTAAAATCAGGCTTATTTTATAACAAACTGGCAGCAAATTACCTGCCTACTTTACATGTACTCCCTCCAACTAAAAAATTTAATGAAACCCCTGCTTTTTAGGAAAATGCTGAGAGTAAATATCAGGTATATCCAGAATACTTGTTACAGTTGGTGTTGCTGGATTACTTCTGCATTACGTCATTGCTTTTCTCTGTTTTGTAGCTTTCTCATAAACATTATTAACTTTTGCATAGTATATAAACACAAAAAATTTTTTTTTTTTTCTTTTGTCAAATGATGTTTCCTTTTTTTAAAGCAGTTACTATTCAAAAGGAGGCAATTAATACCCGACAAGAGAAGTTTCAAGTTTGATTAAAATTTTGTTCTCACAACACCTGAATAGACCATGCACTGAAGTTTCAGACAGATCTCGAAAAATGAAGTTGTCAAAAAGCCGAAGTATATTCTGGCATTGTAACATGCAGAACTTTTGGTAAAAATGCTTTCCGGTATACAAAGCTTATATTCGAGAATTCATGAATCTACGTATGTCAGCCAGGGACAATAAGCCACTGACTTGTCCCAGTAACTCATCAGTTAAACTGACACACTCATGCAATACATATAGAACCTTTAAAAGACCTCCTTCTACACAATAGAAGCTTCCTCAAAGGTAACCGTCAACAGCCCGGGATATCCTCAAAGACAAGCGGCCATCACCCCTATGTCGTGAGAATCTGTCAACAATTACTTGCAGCTAGAAACAATCAACTCTTGCTTAGTTCTTGCAGTAAAAAAAGACACAGATTTACTAGGATTTCTTTTATTTAACATCAGTTTTACAAGCTTTAACAAAACACACATAATTTAATAATCATAGAAATAAACAGAATTATACTTGTATGACAACAACCTGCAAGTTTAATACTCAATTAAATATACACTTTTTAATTTCATTAACAATATACATGGATATGTCTGTGTTCTGGGACAGTGACTTCCAAAACATCTTGACAACACAGTTATAACAACAAATTGCCATATCTTGTCTTTTCATTGCAATAATGTTTACGCACACATGGTAAGCGAAGGGTGAGAAGCCATTCAAAGTTTATGTGAAGGCGAAGCCATTCAATGTATATGTAAAGAAATTCAATATTTTTGTCATGGACATGTTTAAGTTTATTGTTATAGAACACAATCCTCTGAACTGAAACAGAAGGAAATAAAATACAATAAAAAATACGTTTACATCTTCATAACTGAACTTTTTTGCAATACGCATCATACAATAATGACCAATGACACGGGGGGAAACAGAACACTTGGGCATTTGTTATACATGTACTACTGAAATAAACTCAGCTGAAAATCAGCCTAAAATGGCAAATTTCTCGTCCTATTCAAATATCGAGTAAAAAATTTGATGACCTGAATATTGTCCTGTATTCAAATGCTTACTTGTTTCATATTTACTTGATGACCATAACCATGGCAACAATTTTGGGAGACGGCTGTTTCTTATCTAAAAATGATGTTACCTGTTGCACAGTAATAAATTGCAACAATGAATGGTTATCAGTTAGTTTCGTAAGAAGGTAGGGCACATTAAAAAGGCAGTATTTTACGCACAAAAAAGATAATATTAACATATATATAAAACCTGCCATATTAATTTACTGCCAACACATACTGTTAAATTACAGTATGTGACGTCATTTTAAAGAATATTAATTTTGTGCTTCATGTTCCTCTTTATCATAGTGAATCCTTTCTGTTCTATGCAGGGAGCTGAAGTTTTCTATAATAATCCTACACTATCATTTGTTCAAAATAGGTGAAATGGTTGATTTCCAAAATCTATTTGTGCATACTCTTTTCCCCATATGGTTGGTCATTACTATAATAAGTACATGACTAGAAAACATGCATAAATTTGATCAACCACAATTAATATGTATTTTGTAAAAATGATGATGAAAATTTTGAAATAAAAGACGAGTTAGTCTGTGAATGACTAGGTTAAATTCAAGCATGTGAAATGTTTCCTTACACAATAATCAGTTTAAATCTGGATGCATTAGCTATGTATGTCCTTAACATTTCACTTCTAACACCAGCTTACCAGTAACTTGTCCTTATTTACGACAACCCTTTTAACAAAATGGCTGTAAGGATAAAATATAATCTAAATGCAAAAACAAAAACAAATGTTCACGCCAGTCACATACAACCAGATCTGACTGAAATGGCAACAAGCCTAAAAAAGCAATTATAAACCTTTCTTACAATCATGACAATATTCTATGAACCAGTGAGAAATTTGCTCATTTGTCCATAAAAAACCTTTTTTTGTTTCACTGCATCCTTGATCCTTGCAAGTTGTACTGATGGTGCAGATGAATGAATACACACTGTTGTTTCTTTGTACATGCATTGTGAACCATTCATTTTATTCATTTAAGAAAAAAATTCAAGTTTATGTATATACTGGATATTAGCAGGACACTTTTTATGAAGGCCTTACAAAAAATGTAAGCAAACTCAGACCAAGGTGCTATAACAGTAAAGTTGATTTAAAATTTGCTCAAGACAATACGCACTCTCCACTGGACTGAATGAACAGCAATTGTAAAAAATTTCAGCATAGAATAAAAAGAACACTTCTTGGTCATTTCAGTACTTTTTGCTACGATTAAAAGTTACAATGCAACAAACAGGACAGACTGTTATTTGTGTGGAGGCTATCATTATTTCTTTTAAATCTAAGCTCTAGCCTTTGAAGCTTCAAAGGATAATTTTCTTATAAGTTTTTTCTGTATGCAAATAATGAATATCTATGACCCCCTGGGGCGGGGCCCAATTTTTACCCCGGATATAATTTGTACAAACTTGGAACAGGTTCACTAGACAATATTTCATGCCAAACAATTAAGCTTAAGGCTCTGTCATTTCAGAGGAGAAGATTTTTTAAGTTTTTACATATATGGAAAACCTATGACCCGCTGGGATGGGGCCAATTTTGGCACTAGGGGCATAATTTGAACAACTTTCGTAGAGGACCTATAGATGATGTCATATACCAAATATCAAAGCTCTAGCCTTTGTCATTTCAGAGGAGAAGATTTTTTAAGTTTTTACTATAAACATACAAAGAAAACCTATGACCCCCTGGGGCAGGCCAATTTTGAGACTAAAGGCATAATTTGAACAACTTTCGTAGAGGACCTATAGATGATATCATATACCAAATATCAAATCTCTAGCCTTTGTCATTTAAGAGGAGAAGATTTTTTAAGTTTTTACTATATACATATAAGGAAAACCTATGACTCCCTGGGGTGTGGCCAATTTTGAGACTAGGGGCATAATTTGAACAACTTTCGTAGAGGACCTATAGATGATGTCATATACCAAATATCAAAGCTCTTTGCCTTGTACTTTCTGACAAGAAGATTTTTTTAATTTGCATTTTTGAAACTTCTTTTTTGGCCCTGTGACCTACTTATGCAACAGACCAGAACCATTTGAACAACTTTGAAAGGGGACCACCCAAGGATCATTCCTGTGTAGTTTGGTTAATGTGCAGTCATTTGTTTCAGAGATGTTGTTTTATGAAATTGTTGACGATGCATGCCACGGCCGCTGGACACAGGGGGATCACAAAAGCTCACCATGAGCACGTTGTGCTCAGGTGAGCTAAAAATGATAAACATTACATTCATGTATTGCACATAGTGAAAAAATGTTTGGTCATAAAATCAGCCACCTTTCTTCTGCAGTCCTGAAGAACTAAATTAAAGACAGCTACACTCAAAAGCGAGAAAGGGCTACCTTACTCTAATTACTGTGGAGCTTTGTCATCACATCCAAAGACCTATATTAACTATAGGTTTTAGGTTTTTAAAGTATCTATAGCAAATGTTAAGCATGAACAAACATGATCAAAAAATTTCAAGGAAATCAAATTCTCACTAGATTTTGGAGTTATACAATACTGACTTCACACATAATTTAATGCCATTACAATATTTATTATATGACAAACAACTTTTTGTTTTACAAGCAATGATTGCCTTTTAGAGTTTACTTATGTCAAATTTGTTAATCACCAAATAATGCAGTTGAAATCTTTATTCAATTCTAAACTTGGAATGTGTTGTCAAGATATGCAAATATATAAATGTGTACTTCAAAACAACAACTTTGAATACGGAAAGATTGGTAGGTTCAATCTATTCTTATTTCTGTTCTTGACAATTAGAAGAAAAAAAGTCATTATATTTACATTTCTTGATATTTTGAATAAATCTGGTGTGTTCTATGATAAAGTCAAATAAGCCATACAAACAAGATGAAATATCACAGACTGTTCTAACAACTAATGAACTACAAATAGACTCCTTTCTATTATTACAACTACTCTGTTTTCTTCACTTTTTCCTTGGTCAGCTGAAGCACCTTTCTGGTTTCCTTGGTAAGTGCAGTAAGGTCATTCAGCAGATTTCTATGCAGAATTGCTGAAGCCGTAACCACACCAGCATGTAAAGCCCCACTGAATCCTGCTGACACCAAATCCTGACCTGAAGAAATATACCAGAAACAAATTTCATTACAGCTTACTGTAATTTGCAGCAGTATGAGACCAGAGTGATAGGGACAATCAGTGATCCAGTGGTAATGTAATGGACATGTAATCCAAGGACCTTGATCCTCATTACAATCATGCACCTCTCTAACACTACTATCTCTCTTTTGTATAAGCTGTTAAACCAAATTCCCATTTACACGAAGCAGTATCAAGAACCAGGAGTGTCTCCAAAATGGGATGCTTTCTGTTTCTTGCATGATCCCAAACAACTTAAAATGACTGGGGTCATAACTTCATGGGCTGGGGTCATATGGACAACTAGTGCCAAGAATAAACACACCGATTAATAGCCGAATATTGTAGATTTAACTGCATTGAATTAATATCCAGAATCTGACATCTTACAAATTCTGAGCTACCAGAATTTGCATACTGTATTCCTTTAACACAGTGAGCATATGTTGAATTCTATGAATAATAAAACAAGAGAGCCACAATGACAATGGCCCTGAGTTGCTCACCTGAGTACTTTGGCTGTGGATCTGCTGTGTTGAGCAAATATTAGAAGCAAATTAAGTTAGCAGGTTTTGAATTGAAGATTTTCGAGGATCTTATATTTAAACAAGCTTGGTATGTATCCACTACACAATGTAACGTACAAAATATCTAAGCTCTAGGGTATACAGTTTCAGACTAGAAGTTTGTTTAAGTCTTTCCTATATAAGCCTTTGTAAAACCAAATGACCCCGGAGCAAGGCCATTAATGACCCCAAGGTCATAATTCAAACAGTCTTGGAAAATGATCTCCAGATGATTTTGGTCAAACCACTGATCAGGAGTGATAATGCCATTCTTGGTCATTCATTTTAAAATACACACTAAATTTTCATCTTCAGCTTCAAGAAACAGTCTAACAGTTATTCTTTATACAAAGTGAATAATTATATAGGGGCCATAACTCTGTGTTAAATGGTCAGACCAGGACATTCCAATGACATGCACATCTCCTTTTGGTAGCGATGGTTTCCTTTAAGTTTTGTCGAAATCCATTTAGCAGTTGCCGAGAAATAGCACAGAAACAAATATTATTCTGATTAAATACTGCCTAACTAATCAAGGGCCATAACTCTGTGTTGAAGTGTCAAACCGGAACAAGCCAAGGCTATGCACATCTCCGTTTGGTATTGAAAGTTCCCACAAAGTTTCGTTGAAATTCTTTAGTAGTTGCAAAGAAATAGTGTGGAAACAAAATACTATTCAGAGGCCATAACTCTGTGTTAAATGGTCTGACCAAGATATGCCAATGACATGCGCATCTCCTTTTGGCATTGATGGTTCCCATAAAGTTACGTTGAAATCTAGTAAGAAGTTGCCAAGAAATAGCGTGGAAATGAATGTTACTCTGTATTCATTCTGCATAACCAATCAAGGGCCATAAATCTGTGTTGAAGGGTCCAACTGGAACATGCCGAGGATATGCACATCTCCTTTTGGTATTGAAAGTTCCCACAAGGTTTCATTGAAATCCAGTCAGAAGTTGCCAAGAAATAGTGCAGAAACGAAATTCGGACGGAAGGAAGGACAGACAATGCCAAAACAATATCCCCCTCCTGATTCCATCAGCGGCAGATAATAAAAGCAAAATAAAACATCATACCAGTCAACCAGAGTCCTGGAATACCAGATTCTGGTCTAAGGTACATTGAGATCTCTGGTAGGTATCTTTGAATATTATGTTCTAGACCATACATCTCCCCTTGTGGCTGGCCCAGGTAGTACTTGTTAGACAGTGGTGTACCAACATCAAGGTAATCCAGCTATAAGATATAAAAAGCTGACCTTAATGTGAGTAAATAACATTTATAAACAGCATAAACACTCACTCAGTTCACTTTGCAATAGCCTTTGCATAAAAAGAAAAAAAAAAAAAACTATTTTTTTCAAAATTGTTATGTCTAGATAAAAAGCTTACAAAGCCAAGATCTTGTTTACTTTGTGGGTTTAAAAAAAAAGGAAATCTTCTATGAGGAAATACTGACACACTGATAGTACCCTAATATAATGATATTTTGGAACAAAACCTTGAGTACTGTAATTTCTCTCTCATGTTTTATTCCTTTTTTTCTTTGTAGAAATTCTACCCTGCATTTCCAGGAATATTTACCTTTCCTTCCAGGCTAGGGTACAGCTGTTCAACCTGTCTCCACATTTGACGACCAAGTCTCTCTTTCAGATCATCATAATCATCCCCACGATGCTTGACACGTCCCTCCTCCCATTTCTTTGTCCAAGACCAAGGCATTATTGTGATCATTAACAAAACAGACTTACCTGAATTTAATAAATAAACTACCTGTGTCAGTTGTCAGTTAAATTAAGCTTATTCAATGTTTGCTTTTTGCAAGACGGTAAGTTGCTAAATAGTACACAACTGTTATGTGAGCATACAAAATGGAGCTGAATGGCAGACAATGGCCATCTTTAACATTCCTGTTTTTCAAGCTTTTATCTAAATGACACAAGTGAGATATAACTAGGAATGGGTTTCTGATTGAACAAAAACATATGTCTCCCCCCAACCAGTTGCTGCAGGTAGTATCGAGTCAGACGATTGTAAAATTTGACATTTAACCTCCAAGTGTGACCTTGACCTTGAGACACCACACCCGCAAAATGGGTTCTGCACGTCGCCTTGATGAGGTGAACATCTGACCCAAGTTTCATAAAAATCCTTTAAGGGCTTTTGAAGATACAGAGCGGACACAATTTTGTGGCATTTGACATTTAACCTGCAAGTGTGAACTTGACCTTGAGACACCACTCCCGCAAAGTGGGTTCTGCACGTCGCCTTGATGAGGTGAACATCTGACCCAAGTTTCATAAAAATCCTTCAAGGGGTTTGGAAGATACAGAGCGGACACCATTTTGTGGCATCTGACATTTAACCTCCAAATGTGACCTTGATCTTGAGACACCACACCCGCAAAATGGGTTCTGCACGTCGCCTTGATGAGGTGAACATCTGACCCAAGTTTCATAAAAATCCTTCAAGGGCTTTGGAAGATACAGAGCGGACACAATTTTGTGGCACTTGACATTTAACCTCCAAGTGTGACCTTGACCTTGAGACACCACACCCGCAGTGGGTTCTGCACGTCGCCTTGATGAGGTGAACATCTGACCCAAGTTTCATAAAAATCTTTCAAGGGCTTTGGAAGATACAGAGCGGACACAATTTTGTGGCATCTGACATTTAACCTCCAAGTGTGACCTTGACCTTGAGACACCACACCCGCAAAATGGGTTCTGCACGTCGCCTTGATGAGGTGAACATCTGACCTAAGTTTCATAAAAATCCTTCAAGGGTTTTGGAAGATACAGCGTGGACACGATTTTGTGACGGATGGACGGGGGAAAAACAATATGTCTCCCCCACTTTTGGGGTGAGACATAATACTGTGTTACAAAATAAGTGATCTGATGTACATGTAGACCCCGTTATTTGTCTAACATCAGTGTATATGTCCCAAGGACAAAGGCTGTGGGCCAAAATGTCCAAGCTGAGACTGTTATTGATATAGGTGCTATTACTGAGACAGTCTGTGTTTTAGTACATATAAGTCAGGTGTTAAGTATTTTACCAATCCAATTATTAATAGTAATTAAATAATTATAAATTTTGCCATCTGACTGTTTTACAACTGTGTATGATTTAACTCAGGTAGAGGGTAATTAATAACCTTACAAAGTTACAAGTTAACGTATGGCGTAAACTGTTATGGATAAAAATTAGAACATTCCCATTACACACTATGCTAAGCATTTTAGAAAACAAACCTGGGTATCTCTCTTCCCATGAAGAATCTTTGGCAGAAGGGCAGGAAATATACATCAGAGGACATTCAATATCAGCTGCTTCTTCAAAACTTTTTGACTGGTACTCCTCTAAATCTTTCTCATAATCGACACTGAAATAATGGGTCAAGTTCAAAATTCATAAATAAAAGGGATGACTTTTAAGAAGAAAGTATCAAAATCAAGAGCTGTCTTTGAACCAGGTACCCGTATTACTGTATATTTCACAATCCATTGTGCACTAGACTGCCTAGAATTTACTGAACCATTATGTAAAGGTTTGTATTCTCTGATATTCCATATTCTATGAGATAATAGCAGTTCATATTATGACGTTCAAACTACTGATTCTACATGTAGAAGATCTGCATGCTTATCTATGACAAACAAAACATACTTACTTTAGAAAGGCCCATGTGTTTCTTTTCTTTAGTTCAAGATCTGCACTTGAACCCCTGATGCCAGCAAATGCAGTGACAAATGACACACTTGGTCCTACTTCATTTATGTATTTGTACAAAGCTGCAAATAGACATTCAAACAGAAGATCAGTTTGACTTGTTTGTGCAGTTTATATACCAATGTTCACCTGTTTCCAAATATTAATGAAATGGATGCTGGGCAGAAATTTAAAGGTTACGTGCAAATAAAACACAATGACGACAAGTCACATATCACAGAGACATAGAAACTATACCTGTGTTCATCAGATTTCCTTCAAGTGATAAATAACTGAACCACAAATGAAAAAGCAGAACAATTCTAAAAGTTCAAAATACAGAACCTATTCTGGTTTACCTGTATTTACATCATTCTTAATATGAATACGGACTCGTCTAAAATTTCAGCTATAAATCTACACAAACTTACCATCAAATATATTCACCTGACTATCATTTTTCATGAGCGAAGTTAAAAACACTGAATTAAGCACTGAAGTATTTAAGTCTCTTCAAATCCAATTTATTCTGTCAATTTCTATTTTTCCAAATAATTACTTATATTAAATAATTTTTTCTCTCAATTCTGAATATCTCTGGTAGAGATAGTCCCAATTCTTACAACTGCTTTTCCTGACACAGAATACTAAGTCAACTAACATACTCATATTTGAAAGTTTTATAACTTAAGTCAACTTCTTCGAAGTTATTACTACATTCAACAATTTACTTATAAACTAACAGGGTAGAAGAATATAATAATCTTTCACTGGTTGCTGGTACAGAGGGTAACTGTTTAACGGGGGTAATTCGGCTCTCTGCCGAGTTACCGCTAAACAGTTACCTGAGAGATAATATATTACTATACTGATAGATGTAATATATCTGTACCAGCAACCAGTGTTGGATTCTTTTTCTTGCATATCACACATAAATCAAAATTCAGAAGAAAATAAATTAAATAATTAAAAACTAATATTTTTATTCAGCACTTTTTTTTTAAAGAAGCTTATGAATTTACATCTTCATTCATAATGGAGTGATTCATTTAAAGCTCACAACTTATCTCACATGGAGAGTGTAAGATGGATTTTTACAGCACCAGTGTAAACAGTAGAAAATCCGGTTTAATATGCAAGAAAACTTCTTACGAGCTTTAGTGGCCACCTCCATTGGTAACATATGCTTGAATGTATTAATCACACCAGCATTTGAAATAATCCTGCGTGCGAACAAGTCTACACTGTTACCATTTCTATTCACTCGTACCCCTGGAAGGAAAGAGAGAAGATTTTGAAATTCTTAGCCACTTTGCAGCTAACTTCTTTGGAGAAAAAAATATCTATTCAAGAAAAATGTTTTCTCAAACAATTCTTAGAACAATCATAACTGATTCAAAATTACAAGACATACAATTTCTCTTTTGATGAATGCTCACAATTCTAAAATTTCACATAAAACATGCTTACTTCATGAGCAATTTTTTATTTCGATTGAATAAAAAAGGCCTACTTTTATGCTATCTTTTATTCAGAAAAGTGTGTCAATAAAAAATTATCAATAAAGTAGTAATCACATGTTAATGTACCACTGATTTAAGTGACTATAAAACAGACAATCATACCATGAGCCCTGCCTTTGTCATTTATAAGTATCTCACTAACTGGGGCATCGACTAGGACACGTCCACCATACTTCTCAATGATTGGTATAATCTGGAGTGCGATCTCACCGGGGCCACCAAGTGGATAAAATGCACCAGGAATGTAATGGTTTATCAGGGTAGCATAGTTGATAATGCTCATACCACTAGGTACAACACCTGAAAATATCACAAATCCTACTCATACATAATGCCATGATGCTGTACAAAATGTATAATTGTAAATAGTGTTTTTGGAGGCCCACATGGAAGATTGGGAAATCAAAAGCCTCTTGAAATAAAGATTTACTTACTTACTTACTTTATGTAGAGGAAATGTTAAATAAAAGCTCAAATAAGTCACCTGTAACAGCTAGCGTAACAAGCTTATTAATACAGAGAGGGTAAACAGGATTTAACTCTCTTGACTTTTTTTCTAAACTTCTGAGATTACCATGTTACTTCTTAATAACTAAGTCCCTTAAAGACAAGCAGCTTTATACATGAAAGTCAGACATTATCAAGCCATGTAAAATACAAAGCATCCAGTTAGTCAGACACTAGTTTCTACTTCAAGAATCCACCAAGAATTCCCTAGAACCATACAACTGAAAGTGACTCAGAAATATTTTTATTACTACATTGCATTTTCAAAAATGTCGACTGCACATGCTGATATGAGTTTTGGAACTTCCTCTTCAAACAACTCAGCAATAAGCTGTAATGGGATGTGAAATTACAAACATGAAGAGTGCACGTGTACTCTTTCTAAAATTCTCTAATCCCTTGTAAAACATCTGCAAGCAGCATTAATAAGTGACCTCATCCACAATATAGAGAATAATAGGTTAGTGTCTTTATATGAGAAAATTTATCTGGCTCGGCTGCGGAATTTATCGGGTGAGCCTTCGGCCTTCGGCTCACCCGATAAATTCCTACGCCTTGCCAGATAAACTTTCTCATATAAAGACACTAACCTATTATTCTATTTATCCTGTCACATATGGCATGTGGAAATAATTTACTAAATATATTAAAAAACCTATCTTTAAAGTGTTTTAAATTAGGCTAATGTCAAGGTTATCCGCCAGGTGTACATATACACAAAAAATACATGTAGTTCCAACCTTTCAATAATTTTATTTCCTTAAATGATCACTATATTATAAGATCTACATACTGAAATATTTAAATTTTATTCAAGTAGTCTCTGTTTGTAATAACGACAATTTTATCGCTTCCTTCTGATTACAAACACAAAAGTAGTCTGTGACGTATCATGTGCCGTATAAAGCAAAGTTTATACGGCACCCCTTTATCTGGTCAGGTATGAAATAATTGACAGGATAAAAAATGTTTTGAAGTCCAAACAAACTACTTAACAAAATGACCAACCTTACCAAGATCTCCAAATATGTAAGAAACCACTGCTTTAAATTCTGCGTTATCTGTCAGCTCATCAAGTGCATCCTTCAATGTCAGCTGACAAAGTCTCATGAATTTTCTCATCACCAACTGGTACAATCCAGTCTTGATTGCAAGTCGTGCCAGCCAGACTGGTACCATTTTAGGAATCATAACACCTAGGAATGCTTCATCTGACTCCTGTAACATACCATTATTTTTGATTAATAATTTATTTTGTTTCAACTAAAGTTGTGAAGACGATATACGAGTTTTGGAAATTTTGCCCTCCCATGTCAGTGCTTTGCAAATACACTTGTTTTTTCCTTAGTACACAGTAAGCCTGGTATTATAGATTTGAAATGTTCAATCTTTACTTCACCACACTTTAGAAATATGTTCCTCTTGCTATGAAACCTCCTACCATTATGATATGAATAAAGAGTACAGACCAAAAGCCAATAGTGATTCTCTGCAATAACTTTCTGGTGATAGTATAAACTTAAGCCCTTACAAAATCAAAAATCTCTCACCTTTAACAACTTCATGAATTTTTGAATGGTCACTTTCTCAGTTGGGAACTGTTTCTCAAGATGTTGTGCAAACTTTTCCTTTGATCCTGACATCATTGTATACCATTTGGCCTTATCTGGATTTCCAATGGCAACCTAAATTTTTTAGCAGAATGACAATTTTTTTATATTTTTTTTTTTCTGTTTTTTTTATGAAAAAGTTTAAAAATAATTTAGTAAGCACAGTGAAAATTAAAAGAATACACATTAATATCATATAGGACTGGGATACATTTCAAGACAGACTCCAATTGGAAGAAAAAAATCCCATATTATACTTCATCCAGCTCAAAGCTTTCTCCATAATTTGACATTCATCCAGATCAAAACTTTTTCCATTTTTTATATTTTAGCATTCATCTTGCCAAAAGTTTTTTCTTTTATATTTTTTGCTTGTTCTATAGACATTTAGCACTAGATTCAAGCTCTTTCTGGTCATATCCAGGGAATCAGTCACCTAAAAAATGATCCTGGGTATCCAACCTATCTCTCCACATGACTGGCAGCATCCTCACTTGAATTAGAGGCAAGGCACAAATGACCATAAAACACGTAGTCCAAGACCAACTATCATGAAATTTAGCCAGTCCTGGTGGGGTCTGAACTGAGAACCCGTAGGTTAACAGTCACATGCCCTAGCAACTAAGCTTGTTGAGTTGGCCCATTCTATATATATGTTGGCACTCATGCAGCTCAAATCCATATTTTAACATTCATGCAACTCGAAGTTTTCTCCATTTTCCATATTCTGGCATTCATCCAGCAGAAAACTTTTAGTTTTTTTTTTTGCAATTATCCAGCTCCAAGCTTTTTCAATTTTCTTTATTTTGGCATTCCTTTAGCCCAAAGCTTTCTCAATTTGAGGTCATCTAGCTCAAAGCTTTCTCAATTTTTCTTATTTTCCCATTTAACATGACCTGTACAAAGCATTTTTCATAAAATTGCTGACCTACCAGTTATGATCTGTGATAGTTTACAACATTGGCAAAAACTTACTGAATCAAACTCTTCATCCATTGGTTCCCAGACAACTTGACCCTCCGTGATCTGGTCAATCAAAATACGTGTCATATCTCTGTCATTCATCTTACCAACATAATGGATTCCTTGCATAACAAAATAATATTCTATGAAAACTGTTATCCTATCTAACAAATAAGCAATATAAACAAATATAAAATAAAACACCACGGAAATATGTCACCAACCTTGACCTTTTCCAAGATTGTCTCCTAAGAAGTTATGGTCATGTAGTTACCCAAAGTGATAATGAGTTTTACCTTATAAGTTACAGATAAAATGACATCAAGCCCTTTAAAGACTTGACATAAGTGACTTCAGCAGGATTTGAGGAATATAGGACTGAATTAAATATTTATAAATAACACCATAAATGTTTGCTTTTTTGTATTTCATAACAGGCTTAAAAATTATTGATACAGGTCAAAGAAAACCATGTGTTTTAAGTTATGTTTTGTTTCCAGGGCAGCATTTCTTTTCCTATTATCAATTGCACTTGACTTTGGAACCAAAACAACTGAGAAGATGATCAAAATACTAGAGCCACTTTTTTCAGCAATGAGTCACTGTACCCTGTTTAAACTTCACAAAAGATTATTAATATTATGAAACAGCAATACAAGGAAAACTCAACTGCCTAGTTATCAAAGATATTAATATCTTGTAGCAAAAGTTGAAAGAAGAACTGAAACAGGCCCAGCTTTGAACAACTTTACAAGTTAACAAAACCACTGACATATTACCTGTATCAAACTCATACCCTTTATCCACAAAGGTATGACAACACCCTCCAGCCTGATCATGTTGTTCAAGCACAAGAACCTTGTAACCTGCACGCCCTAGAAGCACAGCTGTAGTCAGTCCACCTATTCCACTACCTATCACTATAGTGTCAATGTTCTCTGGGACCTTCTGAGATTTGAATCCTGAAATATAATGAAAACAAGAGCTGTCACTGTGTGTGACAAATGCCCTCCCCCCAACCCCCTTTAATGATATTGTCTGCAAAAAGTGTTTGGTTATGGTTACTGGAAAAATTAAATTAAGAATGTCAAAGCTTAAGCACTATGTTTGATGAAGTGATATGTTACTTTCTACAGTTACAACTGACTCAAATTTTCTGAGATTTACTCAACAAATGATATATATATATTACCAGTTTATTTTATTGCATCTATTTTTGAATTTGAATTTTAAAAACTTATTTATTTTGAACCAAAAAGGAAGCAAGTTCTTGCAGCTAATATTAAACCCTTTCAATGTCTACTACCTGGCTGAAAAAACAGAATCAAGAATGCAGAAAATGACTGGAGAACAAACGCTGGTAGGATTCGAACCAGCAACACAGTTATTTTGGCGTATTTCATATAACCGATAATAAGTGAACAGAAAAATTAAATGGACATCTTTAAAAATTTTATTCAAGAAAACTTACTTTGTTTAAGGACTTTGTTTCTCAAGTTGTGATCTGTAACCAAAGGTTTGGGTGGCCTCACATGATTGATTGAGAACGGATTTTTTCCAGGCTTAGGACCAGAAAACAGGATTGACAGTGCGTAAACAAAACAGTACAAAAGAAAAAGAACAACTAAAATCCATGGATTTGCAGAAAGATAGCCGAAGGTGCTAGTAATTGCACCCATTTTACTAACAATTTTGGTTTTGTTTTGCAGACTTTGACCTGACTGGTACCCTTCGTCAATAGAGTCGGGATGAAAAAATGAATAGGAAACTAAGACCCATTGCACGTCTCTTCAAGACGCTTTATTTCAATCAAATCAGCATCTGATTGATTATGATTTAGATATGCTTCATTCTTTTTTATGGGTGAAACCGTTTACCACTGGAACTTCGGAAGTTCCGTCAGTTCAATCATATTTTATTTCCAAAAGAAAGAAAACCATACACAGGTATTAATTACACACTAAATACATATAATTGAAAAAGGGTTAGAACACATGTTTTGAAAACTTATTTGACGATCCTCCCAAAATGGATTAAAAGCTACACATCTTTGATTATTAAAATTATAATTGCTTACAGCAATACCACTGTACGGAAATAGTTTGAAATTAGGATATCGTTGGAAACGATGGATGCTCCCCAAAGGTACATGGAAGTTGGATGAATGATTGTGTAACTGAGGAAGGTGTAGGTGGGAGGAGGTTGGGAAGCATGTTGTGCAGTTATAATGATATTGACTGGTGTTCTTCATTTCACAAAAATAAAATCAGGAGAAAATAATTATTTTATTACATATTATTATGTCAACAGTGAAAAGTGGTTAAGCAAATATTGGACTTGTTTCCAGAACCAGATCACAAGTGAATACTTGAACATTTGTTTGTAAGGCTATTGTTAATATAAAATATTAGTAGTTATACTACAGAAGTGTTATTAGACATGTACCTTTACATGACAGACTGGAGGTTGATCCGATTCCAAATAATCAGATGATTTGAGAAGTATGGCGTAGTGTGTCGTATGAATGGGTTGATGCTTCGAGAAACAAACACTTGGTCAAGAGTGGAGCCAGTGTTTATGGTAGCAAAATAAAGGGAAATAATTAAAAAAGTGACAAAAACTTATTGATCTTATCAATGCATTTCTTTCAATATATTCTTTCATTTTATTAACTTTCAAAACATGCCTTCAGTGGCTTTGAGGTTATAGTGTAAATAAATTTGTTCAAAACAATTTCGACAAAAGAATATAAGTTGAATTAATGCAGGGAGATAATGCAGAAAGTGGGCTAGACAGAGTTATGGTTCTTGCACAATGGAAATCCTCTCATTGTATTTTATCATTGTGTAAACTTTCAACAGAACCACATAATGAAAAGGCATCAGGGCTATCTATGAAAAATCACTGAACCGGAACATGCGGTAAAATACACACGTGCTCTTGGTAGTGCAGATTCCTAATGAGTTTCAATGAATTCCAGCCAATGGTTGCTGAGGACCAGTTTGGACAAAAATTACTGCTGATAAAGTATCCAAGGGGTATAACTTTGTGAAAAACCACTGAACCGGAACGTGCCTGTAATATGCAAACCTCCTCTCGGTAATAAAGCTCCTTACTGATTTTCAGTGAATTGCATTTAGTAGTTGCTGAGAATTAGTCCAGACAAAAATTACAGCTAAAAAAGCATCGAAGGCGCATAACTTTGTGAAAAATCACTGAGCCGGAACATGCATGTAATATGCACACCTCCTCTTGGTAGTGGAGCTTCCTATGAAGTTTTGATGAATTCCAGTCAGTGGTTGCTGAGAAATAGTCCGGACAAAAATGTCAGTTGAAAGGGCATTAAAGAGGCATAACTTTGTGAAAAATCAATGGACCGGAACAAGCTGATAATATGTACAGCTCCTCTTGGCAGTGAAGCTTCCTATTAAGTTTTAGTAAATTCAAGCCAGTAGTTGTTGAGAAATTGCCCGGACAAATTTTCGGGACGGACAGACGGACGGACAAGGCGGTGACTATATGCATCCTCGTTTGGGAGCATAAAAAATGCACATCCATACCTTCAAGATAATTAGAGTGAAAAAATATGCAGAAAAGAAGAATAATAATTCATAGATAATAATATGATGAATAATAAAACATAATGTATACATTCATTCAAGTCAGGGTCTTTCAATTAGCAAGCAGGGTCTTTCAAATAGTTATAAAGCAATAAAGCAAATAACTAAATACATTGTACTGTGGTATGGTATGTGGAGTGTTGCAAAATAGTAAAAAAAAATGTTCAATAAAAAAAATAATTTTACAATAAAAAATATTCATTTTCTAAAAAAATTGATAGGGTTAAAAAAATATATTTAGACAATAAAAAATATATTTATGTATTAAAAAATATTTACAAGGTTAAAAAATATATATGAACAATAAAAGAATATATATGGACAATAATTAGAAAAAAAATAATTGTTCAATAAAATATATTTATGTTCTAAAAACAAATATTTATGAGGTAAAAAATATATATGGACAATAATTAGAATAAGTTTTGTAACAACGAATCTCATTGGTTCATATATCAACTGATATTATGCTTACCAGAAACATTGATTTCTTTGGTGGCTAGGTGGCTGGGCCCGATGGGAACTGCCATATTGGAATATACGAACCAATAAGATTCGTTGTTACAAACTTAATTTGGCTATCGCACAATTCTAATTATTGTCCACATACATATTTTTTTTTACCTCATATATATATTTCTTTAGAACATTTATATATTTTAAGAACATTTTTTTTTCCAATTATTTTCTATATATATTCTTTATTGTCCATATTTAATTTTTAACCTCATAAATTTTTTTAGAACATAACTATTTTTTGTGAACATTTTTTTTCTAATTATTATCCATATATATCGTTTTATTGTCCACATATATTTTTTAACTTCATAAATATCTTTAGCAAATAAATAATTTTCAATGGATAATTGTTTCTTTAATTGAACAAATAATTTTTTATACAATTTTGCAACACTCCACACGCCATACTGTGGTATAAGTCTGTGAATGAAGTTAGGTGGTTATATTTCAAATTAATTCATCTAAATTTACATTTGACCAACGACACAGGAAAAAAGGCACTCCGTCATAACTTTTGGAAACTGACCTTTTTACTTTTTTTAACAAATGATATCCCAGAATTAATGTCTGAAAATTTCATCTTCCTGCATAGTGCAAATACAACGTACTTTTATGTTTAAGAGGAACATCATGGGCAAATTTGATGTTCTTTAAAATGACGTCACAGACCATAATTTGACGTCAGATTATATCTAGAACGTTCCAGTTGGAATAAGATTAACATGGCATATATCAGACACTTAAATTTTACCTATTTTATTTTTAAGATTCTATACCTTTTCAGTGTATCCAACATTTTTGCAAAAATATTATTGTTATCATTCAAAATTGTGTTTTGTTCAGTTGATATCATTTTATACAAGTAAGAACTGTCTCCAAAAACTGTTGCCATGGTAATGGTAATCAAGAAATTTGATACAAAATAGTCATTTTTGTGAAGGACAATATTCAGGCTATCAATATTTCACTTTAATTTTAGATTGGAAGAGTACAAAAATTTTGCCATTTTTGCTGATTTTCAATTCAGTATATTTCAATAGTATACCAAATGCCCGAGTGCCCTTTTTCCCGTGACGTCGGTCATTTTATTGTTAATTAAACTGCAGTTTTACTTCAACGTTGTGTTCTTTTGAATGGTATCGGACGGTTCTAGCTTTGACTTGACTGGCCGTAACCTGGCGTATGGGACCGGAGACAGTCAGACTGGCGCAAGTCAGTGTGAAGAACAAAGAGCGCCATTAAACAAAATGGCTGACATACAGCTGTTTCAGTCAGTGTTTAAAGTTTTCCGGACCTTCTGGTCGCACAACTTTATCATAAGCTAAGTCATGAACGTAGAAGAACAACTCGAGAAATTCAGGAAGCAGTGGACGAAAGAATTAACTAGCAAACATGCTTCAACGTCATCAGACAAACGGAAGTCTGATAGTTATCATGGAATCGACGAAGAGAATAAACTTGAAAATAAGCAATGCCTTTTGCCTGAAGAACCGAACGATTGTAACTACTTCCCATTTAGAATTGTTGAAAACTTGATGGTCACTAATGACAGGAACAATGAAGTTGACCATGGATTACAATCACAGCTTCAAGAATCTTGTGAGAAACAAGTGACAGAAGTTACAAAAAGAAAACATAAAAAGTTTAAATTTCACAGCTTGAAAGACATTTTCACAATCAAGCAACATGGTGAAATTCCAGAGGAGAGACTTCTTGACAAACTAATATCAGACATTGTATGTTGAGTTGATAATATTTTAGTTGTATGACACCGGGGCTTGAATTTAACACTCGATCAGAATTTAGCCTGATTCATTATGCTTTTCAAAGAGTTGAACTGCTTTTATAGATCTGATATTTTGTTAGTTGTTCAGCTTTTAAGCCATAGAAGGTCAGGGCTTGCAATGCTGTTCCACAGACACTTGGATGCAGTAGAGCGGTTCTTGCCTCAAAATGAATCTTGTACACATGCTGTGACCCCCTACAGTTCATACTGAATCGGGCGAACGGATACCGATTTCCTCTGCGCCCGCCTATAGCATTCCGAGCCGGACACAAGTTTTTTATGTGCTGACGAATTAAATTTGCTATCATCACTTTACCTGTTGGTTGGATGTGAATTTAATTTGTCAGCGCATAAAAAAACTTGCGCCCAGCTCAGAATGCTATAGGCGGGCATGGAGGAAACTGGTATCCATTCGTCCGATTCAGTAACCGAAAGTAAAAAACGTATAAATTTGGAAATCAGAGAAGATTTGTCTTAGTAACAGCAGGAATTCGAAGCAGTCCTGATTTCTGCCTGGAGATTAATGTATGGGCTCTTGATTAATACTGGAAATTTTGAGGTAGGTGTATGTGACTGTCTTGAAATGACGATTGAAACAGGGCACCCGTGTTTTGCCTGATTAAGAAGCTTTGCATCTTTGTGTTATAATAGCCATATATTGAAAAATGGGCATTTTTCTGAAGTGCCATTTGATGAGCAAAACATGTTTGTTATGAACTGTAGGGGGTCACAGCATGTGTAAAAGATTCATTTTGGGGCAAGAATGGCTCTACTGCATCCAAGTGTCTGTGTGCTGTTCACCCATTCTGCCATTTGCGAAAAATATTACAATTGGCTTATAAAAAATTTATTTGGCTAAAATCTTGGCTAAAGCACTTTCTGATGAACAGGATATTTATTTTGTTTTTACACCAATCCGCCCCTTAACACCTAATGACCTATAATAAACTGATAAAATTGCCACTTTGACCAGTAGCCTGAGGCAACTGATAAACTCATAAACAAACATCTGTCAAAACATCTGTGAAAACAGTGATGTCTCATTAATCTGACACTATTGCTCCCAGTGAAATGAATTTTCTGTATAAGTGTATTGGTCCACCACAATGCAGTTTTCAAGAAAACAAGAAGACTTGTTTTATATAGATTGTTTAATAATTGCATTTGTCTCCCTCAAATCATAAAAAAGCATATACTAATATTTAGGTACAAATAAATAACTTCTACTACTTCCGTAAAAATAATGATTTCAGAAAATGTTTTTGTTGTTTGTTTTTTTTATAAAAGTTTAAAAAAAAATCAAACTTTGGATTCTTTTCAAAATGATAATTTATGTTAAAACGTGGATTTTCATAGTAACAAGGAAAAATAGCATCATAGAAATCTCTTCCCGTTTATTTTTGTCCGGACTGCTAATTTTCTAGATTAATGATTTCCAGATTAAAGCGACTGACTCACAGAATTTTGCTGAATTTTTTTTTTCTTTAAAATTTAAGAGAATTTAATATACTATGGAAAAAACATAATATTATGCTTCTATACACCATGAAAACTGAAAAAAAAGTTTTGACTAACCCAGGATTCGAACCCACGACCTTTCGGTTAGTAAAATATATACTGACGATCTAGACCACTGAGCCACAGCTCCTGCTTGTAAGCTTGTGCTAAAATTAATGTTATAACTAAAATATGTACCCCGTGACTAACGGGGTAAATTTTTTACAGATAAAAGTGTGTAAAACTTTATATTATTTTGATGCTTTTCTGTGTCAAAAAATGAATCAGTAACTTAGTTTAAATATGTTCTTCACAATTGCAGCAAAAATTTCAAATTTTAAGAACATTTTCTTTTTTCATCGCCGGCTCATCTGTGAGTCAGTCACTTTAAGGAGACATCACTGTATATTAACTGGTGTTGTAAAATTATAAGTAAATTTTGCACTACTTCAATTTTTAACTTTCACTTTGAACACTATGTTTTTCTTTCAATGTCGAAAAACCAACGTAAACATCATAATTCAATTTTACTTGTCACTGACGATAAAATGATAATATTTTTCAATAAGACAAAAGCCTTGAAAGCATACATTTGGCATAATAGCTTTATGCTCAGCCGCTGTTTTTGACTGATTTAATTCTGCTAATTTTAGGACGAAATAACAGAGATACCATTCTTTGACATCAGTTTGCCGAAGGAAGTAGCTATAAATATCTTCAAGTACCTCAGTTTGAAAGACCTTTGTAACTGTGCTCAGGTATAAATTTTTTTTGTTAGTATGTTCTGTTCAGTTAGATAAAGACCATATGTTCAACAAAATTTCACCTTTGTAGATTTTTTAATCGGACTTAGAAATAATTGAATGTGCTATTCATTTACTATTGCCAGTTGTATAGCTGATAAACATTAGAACCCATCTATAAAATTTGTTTATATAATGTTAATGGTTTCCACTATAAAATTGTACATAGGTGAGCAGAAGCTGGTGTAGTCTTGCAGAAGATGAGTTGCTATGGTGTAAATTATGTCACAACTTGGGACATGAAAAGATCTACACTACAAGGGAGAAAAATAACTGGAAACAGATTGTCAGGCACAATGTGGAGAGACAGAGAACTCTGGTGTCCAACTGGAAGGTGAGGATTTGTGGATTTCTTAAGAGAAATAATCAGCTCTGTTTCAACTGAAATATTTTTATTACTTTTTCGTAAAAAAATCTCAACTTCCAAAAAAAAGTACACTGAAAATAAAAGAATTCTTTCAATGCAGTCTTCTTCAGCTGATTCGCTGAACTCGGCAGAAATTTTTGATATTTCACATTTCTAAGCTATTAGGACATGGCAAGTTCAGTTCTAAAACAACAGTACTGCAGTAGGGAACCACCTTGAACAGCTGATTACTTGAAATCGTCTTTACTTCCCTGTGAATAGGAAATTAAGTTGTCTAATATAGGTTGTAAATACCGGATGACTGACTCATGCATGCATCTATTTGAAGTATTTAGGACTACTTATTTGAAAAACTTACTTTATTTTCAGAATCGCACCGGGAAACTACAACCACTAGAGCACGTGAAAGGAAAGATTCTGAGTGCTGCAAATTCCTGCGGTGATGTTGTTGTTGCTGGGTATGTTTGACTGAAAAAATATTAGGTTTTCATTCTTAATTTCTCAGACCTTTGGTTTGATTTTGAATATGATGGATATGACTTTACAAACAGGGCAAATGATTTTAGGTCATTGATACTGTCAATACGTAATAACTACATTGATCTTTATATGAAAGACCTATCTATAGAGATCACTTCTCCGTCGTCTGTCTGTTGTCCATCACAAAACTTGTCCGTACTACTTCTCAAAAACTACTGGTGTAATTTCATCCAAACTTTACAGTAATGATCAGTACCAAGTCTACTTGTACTTAATATTGGCATTTTCCAGTTCATTGATTTTGTCAGAGTTATGGCCCTTTAATGATTTTTATTTTTAAAGTTTGTCCGGACTACTTTTCTTATACTACTAATGCAATTTGAATGAAATGTTACAGGATTGATCGGTACCTCAAGTACTTATGCATATTTAATGGGTTTTTCAGTTGAATGATTTTACAACTGCCTAATTGGCTATCATCAGGAGACACGTGATCACAGATCGCTCTTGTTGATTCTGTGATATGAAATACTTGTACCATTTAGATACACTTTTGCATGGTTTAGAAGAAATGAATTGAGAAGTGTCAGTTATAAGGTCACAGCTTTGATAGGTTTTTTTATTTCCACAGGTTATTCAAAAGTAAGCTCAATTAATGATCATTTATTATATCTATTTATTACAGGTACACCTCAGGTGATGTAAAGCTATGGAACCTGTCAGATGGTGACAATTGTGTCTTACAACCCTCATCCACCTCTCTTGTCCTTGATCCTGGAGAAGATGGTCTTCAGCAAAATATCGTCACCAGTGTATGTACCTCAGACGATATCACTTTGGCTGCCTATAGTCAAGGTATGGTGATTAAATTCTTCTAGTAACTGATCTTTTTTTGTTCAAGTGTCTCACAAAATGATATGGGACTTCTTTTGTCATTGTTATCCGTCATATTTATAGATATGAAAATTACATGTACCTTTTGAAGTTCCTTTTAGAAGCATTTTTTTTTTTTTTTTTACAAAGTACCATTTCAGCCAGATTTAAATGACCAAATTAAGAGACCTTATTTACTCAGCATTCGGCCAACTTTTCAGTAAGAAATTAAAGAGTTTTACTCTGGTAATATATTTAGACTTAATTATGAAAGGGTTTTTTGTCTTTGTTCAGCTCAATGTTATGTTTGATATTTTTATTGGCTGTTATTCACTGATTTCAGGTAATGTGGATATATGGAGTCTAGAGTTTGGTACCCAGCCTTTTCAGACCTATACTACAACAACAGGGAGCCAGTATTCCCCAACTATTACGCTGTCTAGTGATGGTGCTATGATTGCAACAAGTTATGGGTCTTATATAGATGTTCTGTATAGGGACAGAAAAGGGGAAGAGTTTAGTGTAATACAACACATGGATTGTGAAAACACAGTATGTTATGTAGGATTATAGACTTTTTAGATAGATATGTTATGATCTAATCACTCTTTTCGGTGAAATACTAAGAAAGCTTTTATTTTCAGAATGTATAGAGAGAGAGAGAGAGAGAGAGAGGAAGAGAGAGAAACTTAACCAGCTCTTTGTAACAAACGACAGAATACTAAAGAAATACATCAAAATGGAAAATTCAAACTTTTTTTGTCCTTTCTGTATTGGGGGTTAGGGAAACAAAATTTTTATACCTCTTTGTAAATTAATATCATTACGGTACTCACTATAGTAATTTTAGGCTGTAGTATCAACACATTGGAACAAACTGACTGTTGGCATCTACATGTAAATACTGTGTTCTTGAAATTCAGTACTATTTGTGATAGTAAATGTATATCCATTTAGCCTGTACCCTGTACTACCATGTACTGTAATATCAAATAAATGATTATTGATGATAACTTCCTTTCACTTTTTTAACAGATAAGGCATGTGATGTTATACAATGGAAACTGTGATATACCATCTGTGATTTATTCTAAAGTGTTCTCAGTGTACATGTACCTGCCTCAGCTTACAGAGACAAAGCAAAGTGGTCATGTGACTGAACATGTGACTGAAATACACAATCTGATAGGTGCTCCAGTAGATGTTGTAGATTTCAAAACTGACCAGTCAGTGCTTGGAGTTGCTCTTGGTGCATATGGGGGCTTAACAGAAGGATTCAAGGTATTTCAGTGAAAAATATAAGCTGATAATATACTTATAAATCTAACTACTTATTGGACATAATTTCTTGGCCATTAGTCATCTCAAGATACTGTTTTTCCAAAAGTTCTTAAATTGCAACCTTCTGGTTTTAAATAAAGTATTACATTCTTTGGTTGCACAGTTTCACTTACATCTCTGTACTGAAGCTTAATATATGCCAGTCTGAAACAAGAATGAATGTTCACATGCTTTGAAGAATTGTGATTTAGATTTGCACAAATGTTCATTTTTATTAGACGGAGTGCCATGTGCAAAATTCAAGCCACTGTATAATTGCATATTCTTTAGACCTGGTTTAAATTCATGCCTACAATTTTGTCCAAATGTCAATTTTCATTGCAATTATTCCCTTTACTGGACTTCATATATGTACCAATCTTATCTTCAGATTCATTTAAAATAGTATGTTTCACTATCCAGCAATAAGAATAGTCGAACTTGCTTCTCTACTAACACCTCTTTTTATCCATTATGCCCACATCTTCATCCAAAAGCTTTTGTGATGGATGTATTTTGTGACAGTGGCACCCTGTGTTTATTGCAGTGTTTTTGGGGTAATACTGGGCCCCATTGCCTCTCACCAGAAAATACATCTTTTCCCCGAATCTAAATAAGAAGTTACATGTACTTATGTGCTATGTTTTTAATGCGGTCTTATCTGAATCATTTGGGATGCAGTGGATTGGTTTACATAGCACAGTCAAGCATATAGGAACAGGCATGTCAGACAACTTTGTAGATCTTTCTAGCTACTGTTAATGATTTTCTATCATTTATATACAGCGGTAATCATGTAAAATGCATGAATAAAATGCAAGAATACACACTTTTTTTAGCCATAAAATGCTTTTATTCCCTATTGCCAATTTGCAGAAATCAGGTATGTCCAGGTGTGGTGAAATCTGCTAGTTTTTCTCCTGAACAATCAGTAGTGATAATGACTTGGAGGTGTACGCCTGGAAAACAGTATTAGTCTAAAAATAGAATATTAAGTGTTCTGGTTAAAGATAGAAGGAAAGGTTGCTAAAGTTAAAAATAAAAACAGAATTGTTGAAGGACTACAATTTAACTGTCTCAAACATAAATGTACCATTTGTCTGTTTTCAAGGTGAAGTTGTATGATATAAAGACAACAAGATTGCTACAGACTTTAGAAGGTCATACCTGGGTCATCACCTGCATGAATATGCAGGATAGCCCAGCTCAACAACTAGTCACTGGGTCAGGCGACAGGAAGTAAGTGTCATTTTTAACTGGCTGGTTATCAGAGTTTTATGAAATGAACTATTGGCTTTCTGTGATCAGCTTCTTTGGCTAAGTTGTTCATTTTTTAAACAAATTTGTTTAAGATTTTTTGTGATATAATAAACATCATTCTTAAAGCCAAATTTAACTGTTCATTATAAAAACAATCGGTGGAGAGGAAAGAACCAGATTTTAAACTGGTACCTGTTAATTGGTACCACAGCGTGGTGCACTGGTTGTTCAGGTGTCTTGAAGAAGATACATCTTGCAGCCTGTTAAAATTTTGATCCAACCCCTTTTTATGCTCCCTGAAGGGCGATCATATAGTTGCCGCTTTGTCCGTCTTCTCCGTTCGTCCGTCCATCCATCATAATTTTGTCCGGAGCATAACACAAAAACTATGAGAGATATTAAGACCAAACTTCATAGGTAGTTAGATCTCATTAAGGAGCAGTGCAGTGCACAAGAACCATAACTCTTGCTTTATTAATTTTTGAGTAATTGCCCTTTGAAATTTCTCATACTTATTTTTTTGTCCGGGTGATATCTCACATAGTATAAGAGTTATCAACTTGAAACTTTATATGTAGATAGATCTCATTGATGAACAGTGCAGTGCACAAGAACCATAACTCTTGCTTTATTAATTTTTGAGTTATTGCCTTTGAAATTTCTCATAATTATTTTTTGTTCCGGGCATATCTCACAAAGTATAAGAGATATTAACATGAAACTGTATTGGTAGATAGATCTCTATGAGGAGAAGTGCAGCAGTGCAATAACCTGTAACTCTATTTGGCATAATTTAGGAGTTATTGCCCTTTGTTATTTTTCATACTTTAAAAAAATACATATTAAACAATAGCCCTTTTGGAATTGGTATTTATTTGGGGAGCATCCAGCGGTTCTACCGATTTCTTGTGTTCCTGAGGCAAACACAGGCACCGCTCAGGAATGGTTGTAAAGTGCTTAGCATTATAGCTGTTTTACTATAAAAACAGCATGAATTAAAACAGGAAAAGTGAGATATGACTAGCAATAAGTTATAATTTTCATTACAATAATTGTTATTTGATTTAATAACGTTACATGTATGTAGGTGTGTAGTATGTTCTTGTATATAGAATTGAAATATGTATTTAAAAGCATCACTATTTTTATTTTCTAACATCTTTACAGACTTAGGATCTATGACCTTGAGAACCAGTCAGCCAGAACAGACCTTGATTGGTCATTCATTTAGGGTATCATGTGTACAGATGGATGACTGGAAGGTGGTGTCAGGGTCAGATGATGGATTCTTGTGTGTCTGGGATAGGAGAATGGCTGAAAAGCTCTGGGAATTACATAATAGGTAACTTTATAATCAAGTCAAAAGTATTGTTTATTTTGGTTGAAGGTTTAGTTATGAATACACATTTGTATTGGCACAATAAGCTGAGAAGAGATGGTTTTCCAGCAGATAAACTTTTCTCTATTATTATGCCCCACTTCAAAGAAGACGGGATATAATATTATTTTACAGATGTTGGTTGTTCTGTAGGTAGGTCGGTCGGTCAGTAGATCACATCATTTTCGTTCCATAACTCGTGCCATTTCACCTACATCCTTCGAACTTTATAGAGTAGTTACCTTTATTGAGTAGAAGACATCTATAAATTTTGGCATGGGTAGGTGAAAGGTCAAGGTCACTGTCACCTTGAATTTGAAAACCATGTCTGCTCAGTAACGAGTACTATTTGACCCACAGCCTTCTACTTCATGAAGTGATTGCCCTTATTTAGTAGAAAAATGCCTATCGTTTTGGGAGTCAGTAGGTCAAAGGTCAGATCATGATCATCTTGACTTCAAAAATGGTTTCTGCTTAATAACTAGAGTATCATTTGACCCCAGGTTTCAAACCTCAAAGGATGGTTGCCCGTATTGAGTAGAAAACACTAAAATTTATTTTAAGGTCAGTAGGTCAAAACTTGTTTTCCTCGATTTTGTATCTGTGTTCTACCTTAATTTCTCTTTGGGACTGTATATCAGGTCATAATATGTAAATATTACCCTGTTGTACTGAAGTTTAACTTGAAAATTTATTGATACTTCTTGATTGATGTGTTACAGTTGTATGTTTCTTTCATTGCAGGCATCCTGTACGATACAGTCATTTTAATGACAAGACTCTGATTGTGGCCAATATCTCCTCAAACAAGTTCCCAGAGGTTAATGACTATGATAATATGACTCATCGAAGGTAAATATCACATTTTCCACGTACCCAATATTCAGAAAACATATTGAGGTGGGCTTCATAGGAGACTTCATAGTGAAGGAAACTCTTAACTTACAGGATTATGATTAGCTCGGACAGACCAGCTCTTGTGAAATAGACTTGACAGTATTTCATTCTTGTGATATTACTGTTTCTTGGAGTGAGTTTGACTTATGGGATTTAGACAGAGCACTTCAATCAGAGAAGTTGAAGTAAGATAGATTTGCAGTGTACCCCTATGTTCACTGGTCAGTTTGAAGATATGTGGTTAATTCTTTTGGCACTTTATTACTTTCTCAGCCAGTTGAAAATGCTTTAATTTCTTTTTTTTAATTATTACAGATACAGGGGGACTCTAAATGTTTACAACTTCCTTGAAGATCTAACAACAAAAGATGTACCGGAAATCTGTTTGTCCACCTATGATCAGCCAGATGCATCCAGATACAATATTTCCTTGGCAGTTCCTTATGATGTTCTTAATTACTGACAGGTCTTCGTGTTTGTGTAGTGATAATAGGAAAGATGAATGAAGACAGTATTATGAAAGGCTCTTCGACTGTTTCATATGCGACCACCCTAATCTTGACTGACCTAAGAAGCGGAAGTAACACAGGGTGTTACAGTACATTACCAGCCAGACATACACGAAAGACTTTCTGTGGAGCATCATGGCACATGTTATTGTACATTGCCAGCATAACGGGTGCAGTGTGAATTTAGACATACAAGATGTGAAAATATCAGTGAACTGCGGTTGTGTCCTATAACAAGATTTGTAAAGGAATTAGGGAATGTGGTATCAGATATTTGTTCTGCTGCTGAATATCTTTTGGAAAGAAGGTTTGTCAAAGGTGTGTCTTTAGACATCTGGTCAAGCAGTCATAGTCACCGACCTATAATTTCAGTAGATTTTGTACATGCCAGCTAGTGATAGCTAGTCTATTGTTCAGGCCAGACTTTAAGTTTGATGAAAGTTTGATATTTCTCAGTAAGATAGGAGGTGATATGCTAGTCCTCATATGGACTATTGTTAATAAACAATCCCTGTTTTGCCTAGTTTTTTTTTATATTATCAACATTCAGGTGGATTCAAGTGGACAAGAGGGAAGAAAAGTTAGAAAGTGAAGAGGGACTTTATTACCAAATAAGTATGTTGAGTATAGAAGGCTAAGTATAGAGTTGCCAGCAATTTTGAGTAGTGTGCAAAGGCAGTTTTGTAATTTCAGAAATTTTTACTACAGTAGCTCTTTTGGTTTCTGGTAAAGCTTATGTAGCTAATACATGTACATGTATTGTCCAAAACTTGATGTATCTAAGTTTCTTTGTGCTTATTCAATTTTTTGTAAACAAAAGATAACAATAATCAAACATTGAAACATCATTTGAAAGCATATACATCCCTGTAATCACAACAACAAACTTTTAATTACAATGCCGTGATGCTTAGCAGCTCACACTGGAAAAAAGAATGCTTAAAGTTTGTTTTATGCTTCATACATCGCCTATGTTTTCTCTTATATGTGAAAAGAAATCTGCATAAAATCATGTGAACCTGTTATGATAATTTGAAGTAATCTGTGAAACATTTGAAATACTGACATCACTTTAACAATATTAAGCTTATGTCAATTCAGGATAACAGTGGACAGTGATAAATTTTAGTGCAGATGTGGAATATTACGTTGGAGACAGTTACAAAAACGAAGAATAAAGAATGTTTCAGAGGTGTCTCTTGGGCTCAGTGTTCAGATGGCATGGACAATTTATGAACACTGAAAAAGAAAAAAGCCCGAGCTCACCCATTAGACTTTGCATACTTCCCCAGCTTTAGAATCAGCTGAGGTCAGCAGCTCAGCTTGAAAGAAAAACTAATGTCAACCACACTGACATTCAACAGAGGATTGTCACAAGGACAGATTGTGGGTGTCTTTCAGTCCTGATTGAGATGCCATGTGTTGAGAAGTGCAGCTAGTGTTTCAAGAACAGATTTTAGTTGGACAATATAGCATCTTGTTAATGTCAAGACAGTATACATGTACATGAGATGATGTGTTTAGTGATATTGTTGTTATTTGTAGGAATCTTTCCATGAAATACACAGATTTTGTTAAAATTATGCTTATAAACAAATCACAAAATATTTTCATTTTCGTGTTATTTTCAATGTAAAAATTGATAAGCTGCAGAATAATTGGATAACCCTCATGGAATTGTGTGAATTGGAGTGGTTAATGGACTTTAAATCAACTCACTTGCACTTTCGTTTCCTTACACTACCACCAAATGAAATCATGAAGTTAATTGTTATTGACATAAGATAAGCAGGGAAAACATTTTTTATACGAGATATTATATGAATTCTGTTTTTTAAGGATAAATAAAGCTTAGAATGACGAATAAAAATAATCCCCTCCAGTTGCATTAGGAATGTCAGATTTCCCCTTTTAAAAACGCCAGCAGGTTGCTTTTGCATAGTGCTGACAATGTCAGATAGTTACCTGGCAACTCCTCCCCATCTTCCCTATATGTACTTTACATAACAAGGCCACGCATTTTGTTTCCCATTCCTCTTCGAAATGTGAAGTGTAGTGTTCTTGAATTTAAATCTTTTTTGTTATACAATACATAAAAACTACAAGTGTCCATGTCACACAGATGCCCGCCATGCTCAAATGTTGACAAAAATCGTAAGAAGATGATTAAAGTGTAAGAAGAAGCAGGTGGAATGTCAAAAGCAGTATAACTCTTGTATGTATTTAATGAACAGATAACTGTAAAACCGTTGTCCTTTAAATGTGAAGAAGTTTGATGTTTAAAAAAAAATTGAGTCAAAAGGGTCATAACTTTACTCTGATAACATTGGAGGTATAATGCCCAATTCGAAAAGTACCCGTAGTTTCAGAAGATACGCAAATTATGAATGAAATCATTTAAAGTGTGTGCGGAAACTTGATATTAACAGAAATTAACTCGAATAAGAGCCATAGCTCTGATAAAATAGGATGTGCCAGGCCAAATTTCGAAAGAAACCTGTAGTTTTATAAGACACAAATTTATAGGCAAAATATAAATGAAATATGTGCAAGCGTTTTCCTTTAAATTGGCGAAAACGACATTTGGAGTCGAAAAAGAGCCCCTTTGACAAAATTGAAGTCACGCCCAGTTCCGACAGGAACCTGTATTTTCGTAACACATGCAAACTATGAATGAAATCTGCGCAAGTTATTTCCTTTAAATGCGCGGAAACGAAATTTGGAGTCGAAAAAGGGCCATAATTCTGGTGGAGTTGTCACTTCCCAATTCGAAAGGGAGCCTGTAGTTTCATAACACACACACATGTAACATATGAATGAAATCTGTGCAAATGTTTTCCTTTAAATGCACGGAAACGAAATGTGGTTGGACGGACAGGAGCAACACTTAATGCCCCTTCAACATTCTTCGAATTGCGAGGGAGTAAAAAGGAAACTTTGCCGCATGAATAAAATGTTTCTAATATTTGAAGAATACTAGATTTTACCTTCATAATATTTTACTTGCACGATGAAATCAGCGTTGTTGGAAACGTCAACTTGACAAAAGATGTTGGTAAGTGCACCATACATCTGCTTGCTTCTTTATCAGTTTTTAAAGTCGATTTAATCAGGTTTGGTGAGATTTATGCAAAAGGCCACGCTCAACAACCACATGGTCTGAAGTTCACATCAGTTGCTAGTGACATATGAAATACAAGATAGGTCCCTGTGTAGCTGCTGGAAATAAGACGCAGCTTGTCAAAATGAATACCTTGAAATTTTAAATTCCCAATTATTTATCTTTCTCCGTTTGTCTACATATTTTGATTCTGAATAAAAGAATAAAGTTTTATGAATAACTTGGAATGCCTCGTTCTCAGATGTATTGGTTCTGCAGTGTTGGCATTCGATATGAAGGTAAATTTAGGTATAGATTATTGAGCTTTTTTGTTTGAGGTCATGACCTTTGTTGAATAATTCGTTAAGAGAGGACCTAAATGATTAACGAGGGATCGAAATACCATGTAAATTTCACCCGTAAATTCACGTCATGCTGTGAAGAAGTGTGGACGGTTAATAAGACGTCACTGTAAGCCTGCCTTGTTATCTTTCATTTTATGCCCCCACAATTCGAAAAAATGGCGAAGGGGCATTAGGTGTTGAACCTGTCCGTCCTTCCAAGTTACATTACCGCGCATTTAAAGAAGAAACGCTTGCACATATTCCATCGATATTGTGTGTGTATACGTCTTTTGAAACTACAGGCTCCTTACGAAACTGGACATAACATCTTCAATTTTGTCAAAGTTTTGACCCTTTATCGACTCCACGTTTTGGTTCCTCACGTTTGAAGGAAACGCGTGCATATATTTTATTCATGTTTTGTCTGTATGTGTCTTATGAAACTACAGGTTTCTTTCTAAATCAGGCTTGACACTTTCAATTTTGTGAGAGTTATGGCTCAACTGACTTAATTTCTGTTAAGATGAACTCGCCACACATTTTATGGAGAACGCATTAACAGATTTCATTCATATTTTGCGTGTATGGAACTACAGGTCTTTTTGAAACTGTGCGTGACTCCTCCAATACCGGTATTATCAGAGTTATGCCCTTTTCGGCCTAATTTCTGATAAACACAAAATTCTTCACACTTACAGGACTATGGTTTTGCATTAATGTGTTCGTTAAATACCTACAACAGTTATACTGCTTTCGACATTCAACTTGCCTCTTCTTACATTTTAACTCCCTGCTTAAGATCTTCTGTCAACATTTGAGCATGTGCTTCTGTGTCCTATTGGACACTTTTCTAGTTGTCCGTGATATTGTCCTGTCTCCAATCAACAATTCAAAACACGTACAGATGACATGTAGTTCTGTGTAACCTTCAAATAAACTCTTAACAAAGGACTGTTAGCTTATTTTCGTCTTCATTTTCACCAAGCTTATTAATGAAAGCTCATGTCAACTGTGAGACTGCATTAAATCTGGATCCTTCTTACGGCCGTATTTATGTTACGTGACCCAGTGCTGCTCGCATGACGGTGTAATTGACTAAATGCTGACTACTTTATTACTGCGAAAAGCGCGCAAATCAGCAAAGACGTTTACGTGTACATGTATTTCTATGATCTTTAAATTTTAAGATCGTGTTTAAGGTAAAATTTAGACATTTCGGCCCTTTAACTTCCGTTAAGCATGATGCAATTGGCTAAAGAATGATTTTAATAGGAGAAATAAAGGAAATCATGTGACAATATTTGCAGAAGTTTTTTTTTCCAAAGTAAACAGTATTCTTCATCTAACTGCATATTTTTTTGTTTGTTTTGTTTTTGCTCTAGCACTTTTGCGTTTAACTCAGTTGTATCTTTGTGTCTCTTCCATTTACATGACACAACGTCTAATTTCATCTACATTTATCAGCGCTTTATTTTGGGATAACGGACAATACAGGAAAAAGAGTTCTGAATGGAGTTACCATACCATACAGCACCCAGGTAAAGTTAAATTTGTCTCGGCACTGCAAATGTTTTAGTAAACGTATTGACAAGTAAAAATATTTTGTTCGAATCGATATACACAGATCTTTCTTCTTAAACACCCACGCAACGCATCGGAGAAAAAAGTGTACCTAGTTTCAAGTGATAACACTGGTAACGGACTACGAGATGTATTAAAAATGGCGTCTGTCTGACACATCTGTTTGACTGTCTGTCTGAAACATAACTTCATACGCTTTTCATGGGAGTATTTTAAAAAGTTACATGAAATAGAGAGATGGCGTCCTTTAGATAAGAACCATAACTCAAACTTGCGTCTTCCTTAGTGTCGTGAAGAGCGTGTTCTTGACATGTTATTAAATTCTTGTTCATATAAAGCATTGTTTCTTTGAATATTAAGCTTTCCTCCGTTCTGCTTGTATTGTTATGTAAATATAAATTATGTACTAGAGCACGGTTATAGTAGCGTGTGTAATTTTTCCCGCCGTTACACAGCGGAGTACTTACCTATGTTAATGCTCCATCTTTGCTATGGCGCAAATTTTGCTCATGTTTCACTTGATTTTTTTTTTGTATGTCACAAAATTCTCATGACGTTTTCATTAACTTGGAGGGAAATTTTACTATATATGTATGTATGAAAACTGTAAGAGCGAGTCACTTTAGTTTGGATTTACGCTGTGAGAGACATGTGCTAATTAAAAACAAAATTAAAGCTGATAAAAGGGTTTATTTTATGCCAACCAATGAAATACCGAGTTCTGATATAGATTCTATATAAGTCACTGTGCCGAACTACTTTTCAGTAACCACAATTTGAAATTTTACAAGTAATATAAAAGATATAAAAAAATTCTAGCATAAAATCCAGAGTCCGACTTTTAAAGAGTCATTGTATGTATACAACAGACCGATCCATTTCGAGAATCCTATGCCATTTCGTTAATTTTATGTCACATACTTCAGAGTAGGTGACGTAGGCAAACAATTTATTCCCCAAGATGGCATTTTACGTGAAATCTTAAATTAAATACACAGGATTTATGCTATTTGAAAATGTAATGACATGTATTGCTTCTTGATCAACCTATGGAAGAATCTAGATCTTTTAAGGGCATTTATTTAGGATGAACCTCTGCACTGGCGCTGAATTTTGATTCGTCATTGCACAGGCCATATTTTATATGAATGCCCTATAAGCAGCAAAATGTGGATAGTAAAGAAGGAAAATGAAGAAGAATATGCAGGTAGATCTTTGTTTATTTCTATGATTTGTTTGGTGATTAGGTGTAGACTAAATAAATCGTTAGAATGCAACACGTTCCTATGTGTCATGTATAATTCAAGATGGCGAACTGTGTATACTGAATTTGAGTTTCACGATCATGTATTCATACGCGTGTAAGCAAAGAAACAGTTCTAAAAGTTTATTGGTATTAGCATAAAATAAATAGAAAATTTGTTTGTTTTTCGTAGATATGGAATGTATCTCATCTCAAAGTGATACAATTCTTATACTTTCACTCGCTCTACGCGCTCGTGAAAATATTTAATTGTATCACTTCACGATGAGATATATTCCATATCTACGAAAAACAAACCAATATCCTCTATTTACCATGTTGTATTATTGATATTCAATGTTGTTTCAAATATAAAGGAAACTGAGCCACACTTACCCGTTTATGTTTTTGTTTTTTAGTTTTCAATTTTCACTATTTTGTTGGAGTGCGTGCATAATACAACTACCATAACTCAAGTCAGATTTCTGTTCTTGTTATTTCTGTCAGTTTGATTCGTTTGAAGTATAACATTGAAACTATTGACATGCAAGTGCCTGTCGCTTCAAAATTGATGAAAATGTTAAAGTGCATGTTAAAGGTAAACTGACTACAACAAAACATTGAGCCGCTTGTGTTAGTTATCTTAATTATCTCCCTTCGAACTATAACATTGAATTCACTTACGACTTAAAGCGACTGACTCACAGATGTGCCGATGATGAAAAAAAAAAAAAGAAACTGTTCTAACATCTTGAAATTTTTGCTGTAATTGTGAAGAACATATTTAAACTAAGTTACTGACACATTTTTTGATACAGAAAAACATCAAAATATAAAATTTTACACACTTTTATCGGTAAAAAATTTACCCCGTTATAGTCACGGGGTAGATACTTTAGTTATAACATTAATTTTGACGCATCCTACTAAACCGGCACTGTAGCTCAGTGGTCTAGATCGTCGCTCTATATTTTACTGACCGAAAGGTCGTGGGTTCGAATCCTGGTTAAGTCAAAACTTTTTCTCCCCAGTTTTCATGGTGAATAGAAGCATAAGACTTCATATCATAAAAGAAAACATTTTGAAAGTGTGGATTGTGCAAGAATCTTAAAGAAGAGCATGGAACATTCTTCCTGTTTGATATGTTCTGGTATGAAGCATAACTTGGTCATTCTGTATCTTAATCATTCAAACTTCGTCTTATGACAGTCCACACAAGGATGTGGGGTGAAGCAATTCTACATTGCCCTTTTCATTATTTTCTGTTGTAGTTTCTTTCAAACAGATAAGCGAGGAAGATTGAAAGGGAATTCTTTTAACGTTGCTAATGGTTTGAAATCTTCAGAAACTTGTAATTTCCAGGAATGAATTTTATAAAACTATCTTATTAATCGTCATTTTGAGCATGAATATGACATGAAAACTCCGCTTAAAAACATTATACAGTGTACGACCGCTGTTTTGAATAGGGACCGTATTTTTCTTGCTTTTCAAGGATTTCCTGAAAATCTTTAAAATTGCAGTTGCTTTCAACTTTCCGGAATAAATAATATTTTATATGGAAAAGAGATTAAAGTGTGCAAGATCGAAAATTGCAGCCAATGAAATTTCAGCTGAGTGTAACGCCAGGTTCGACAGTGAAAGATATAGAGCCACATTAGCCGGGTTCACTACCGAATTGTAATGTTCTAGTTATTGCCACTGTTCAGGTTTATTTCTTCACTTTAGTGACAAGATGATATAGATAAAACGATTTATCTAATGAAGAACAACAACTCTGTGCAGTTTGACTTGACAGATTTAAGCGCAACGCTTCTATACTTGTTCAAACAATCCTACATGCGTCCCAGTTTTTATCGCAGTATGGACTACTGTCTATAACGAAGTGTACTGGATTGAGCGAAACAAACGATCAACATTTTATTTTTGCTAAGACAACGTCGACCTTGATTCTATCGTTGAGAGTGTTTCTAGAAGGAAAACATTTTAAAAAGAAGGCATAAACTGGCAAGACAGTTCTTTTGGATTGCGCTGTTGAGGTATGGTTAGATCTTTGTCAAAATCTTCGGTTATAATTGAATTACCTTTGACCATAAGACAGATAAATAATTTATGAGACGTTTTCTGCAAAATATATTTAATAGATGGTAAACTCTTGTCTGTATCACAGTATGTGCTTAATTTTAGTTTACAGGCTTAGTTTATAGAAAATAATTTAGGAGATTTAAATTGTCCTGAAAGCAGTTTACAAAATATTCGGATTGAAGTCAAAATTCGTATTTCTTGATGTCACTTGTCAGTTCAGAACGAGTTTGGCAGTTGTGTTACACACCTTATCATTGACATACATATCGCAAAATAATCATAATAAAAATATATATGAAAAGGTGTGTTTAACTTTGTGTACGATAAATCAACATCTATACATATTTGGAAACAGAAAGTCCTTTTATTATTTTTACTTTTTTTTTCGGTTTAATAGATCAAATTGTCCTCGGTTTGCTATGGTTAACTTATGTCACAATCTACGTTAATTTATCGTCAGCTTCCCGTATAGCCGACGCCTACACAAGCGTTTAGTTATTTTTGGTTGTAGGGGATAGCACAGAGCACCCCTATCAGAGGCCCTTGTGGTTATTTTAAATGATCAGTGCACCGATACATGGGTTTTAATCTCAGCCGATGGTCAGTTATAAGTGTTAGTGGAGTAGCGGGGAACTTGCGATCCCTGGATAACAAGTCCGTGTGCGTAACAACTAAACCACTAATATACCCCGAATAAAGACTACTCGGTACCGGTTGACGGACAGCCCTACAGAGTTTAGATATTTTAGTGTTTGGGAGGTATTGCAAGATGTAAAAAGCTCCTTATTCTAAAGACACACCTGATTCTTTTCGTAACTCATTTTGGTATGCAGTGCATGTATAACAATATTTGTACTTGTACTATTAACCGGTTATAAGTCAGGTAGCACTTCACACCCTCCAAAAAGAAAATAGGTAAACTTTTAATAGTTTGCCATAGTATTTCGTGTTTATGAAATTGTTATAAAACTTCCGAAAGAAGTTACATCAAGTTTAAGTGACATTTTACGGGGCGCTGTGACATTTGATAATGTTGCCAGCATCAAGGCTGTATACATTAGTATAGCTTTTTTGTCCAATTTTACTTTCGCAGTTCTCTAAAATGACGGAAGTGAAAATACCGGATGCCGCTGGTGACACAATTACTGCAGTGGACGTAGGAGGTTTCATACAACCTTTGTTTTTCAAATCTCCCTCAGAGACGAAACGAGTTTTCGACAGTGTCCCAAACTTTAAGTTCAGAGATGACGATCTAATGCTGTGTACATTTGCTAAAACTGGTAAGTATGATATGTCTCTGAAATGCAACCTGATGATGATGAGGAGGAGGACACGGTTAGGTATCTTCCTCATAAGCAAATCAGAAAAAAATATAATGGGAATTTGTTTTTGCACGTGATGGCCTCTGCCTTTGCTTACTTACAAAAGATATTAACATTAATTTACCCTTATTGATTTGGTTTTTCCTTCAAATTGACCGGCATCTTCGTTAACTTAGCATTAAACTGAACAAAACAATTGCAAAGATTGTTTCGCTGTACCTTAAAAATGTGAGAGTTTATCTTGAAGACCCTCAATCAATTATAATCTATTTCAGTGGTTCCAATGCACTTTTTGGCATATTTATAAACGCGACAATGCTTTCAATAAAAATACTGAAATGAATACAGAGCAGTTAAACAAATAAAGGATGAATTCTTACTATATAGTCTTACTAATAATGAATTGAAGAAACGTAAGCAAATAAGTAGTCTTCTCTGTGTCTCAACGATTTTATGAACTTCCGACACCAAGTTCTGCTATCCGGACGTCACCGATTTGTATCCAGTAAGATCTAGTAGATATAAATAGATATAACACTTGTCTATCATTCCTGGACTGGCAGCAAAGTTAATAATTTACTGACATTTAGGTAAAGGTTAATATACACATATATTTCAGGTACCAACTGGATGTATGAAATACTTATGATGATTCTGAACAGATCTGCGGAGAGAGTGAAAACTAATAAAGTAATGACTATGATAGAATGCATGTCCGCAGAAGAGGTCAATCAGCAACCATCGCCAAGAGTTGTCAACTGCCATTTCCCACCAAGGTAACGTGTCCCATGCTGTCTGCTAATAACACTTAAAATGTGTTACATGGCCGTTGAATTTCTTTTTAAATCTTTATGTAACCATTAGCGAAACTTTTTAGGAGCGGCTTCTTTTAATTCAGGGATGACAAGTTCTATCCTTAGTGGATACATACCTTTCAAAGTAGCCACCTTTCTAGAGTCACCCATCATATAGGTTACCGTTACCAATGATATTTAAACTTGAAACAATGACATCTAGAGCTGTCACTGAAAGCGATAATTACCCTAATATACCGACTCGTCACAGGAACAAAAGCAATAGGACACGCCAAATATTCCTAGAGACAACTCCGTACATGCTTCTTCCATACCGAGTTTCACTACAATACAAAGTAAAATATTTGATTAGAAACCGTTTTCTATTTTGAGAAGAAGTAACCTTGACCTTGATTTTATACACCTCTTATTCAGATTCAAGCGACAATTGCTTAGAAACTATCCACACACGAAGTTTCATTGCAATACAAATTGCTTGTGTGAAAATATTCATCGAATACCGTCTTCTCTGTCCAAGTAACAGTGATCCCGACCTTCACTGAAGACTCCCGTAACTCAATCTAAAGCAACAATTGTTTAGAAGTTACTTACGGAATACCGTTAGGGCCATCGTGGTTAGACGTTATAATCCAGAGAGCGACAATGCGATAGTGCGTCTAATGTGATGGTGACAGTGCGATAATGCGATGGCGACAGTACGATATTGCGATGGCGACAGTGCGATAACGCGATAATGTGATAACGACAATGCGATAATGCGATGGCGACAATGCGATAAAGCGAAAGTGCGATGGCGACAATGCGATAGTCATATCGTAATGTCGCCATCGCATTGTCGCCATCGCACTTTCGCGTTATCGCATTGTCGCCATCGCATTGTTGTCATCGCATTATCGCGTTATCGCACTGTCGCCATCGCACTATCGCGTTTTCGCATTATTGTACTATCGTCATCGCCTTCCGGTACACATGCGCACATCGTTTTTTTTGTATGTAGTTGGATCCATTTTTAAAAGAATCGGATTTCATTATAACTGTAACCTCTTTCAAAGTATATCTTTATAAAGCCATCCATTTTATGTTTCTGCAATTGTTTTTGTTTCGTTAAAATCGCTTGTGTACACACAAAAAAAACGATGTGCGCATGTGTACCGGAAGGCGATAGTCGACAATGCGATAGTGCGATAACGCGACAATGCGATAGTGCGATAACGCGACAATGCGATAGTGCGATGGCGACAGTGCGATAATGCGATGGCGACAATGCGATAGTGCGATGGCGACAGTGCGATAATGCGATGGCGACAGTGCGATAATGCGATGACGACAGTACGATAATGCGAAAACGCGATAGTGCGATGGCGACAATGCGATGATGCGATGGTGACAGTACGATATGACTATCGCATTGTCGACATCGCACTATCGTGTTATCGCATTGTCGCCATCGCATTATCGCATTGTCGCCATCGCATTATTGCACTGTCGCCATCGCATTATCGTACTATCGCATTGTCGCCCTCTGGATTATAACGTCTAACCACGATGGCCCTAACGGTGTTCCGTAGTTACTGACACACCAAGTTTCAGTGCAAACGACACTGCTAAGAGATTTGTTTATTTTATGTAGCAGTGACACTGAACTTGATCGCAGACGTCCTACATGAAATCTTAGTTACAATGAAATAAAAGCGTCTTACATACCATGTGTCACGTGCATTAGAACAGAGTTAAGTTATTGACCTAGAACCGTATCTTTTCAGATACAGTGACACTGAACTCGATCTCAGACACCCTAACGCTTTCTCAAGCGACAACTACATAAAAGCTACTTCCAGACCATGTTTCTGTTACCTTTTTGTCTTTTTTATTATTATATATTTTGGGATGCAATACGAATTTCTAAAGTGGAATAAGTGTGAACGATATTGAATAATGAGTAACACCATATACACTGTAAACCTTATTATTAGTCTTTGTATAAAGAGTAGTTGTTAAACAGTTTTAGGGTTGATAGCTGTTTATTTCAAATGAATGTTTTGTGTGTGTGTTTTAATGCCTAAAGGGATGTTTGGACACATGCTTTTTTTAGATTTTAAATTATATGTTCATTTCATAGCAAATGAGGCAGTGATATAGATATGTAGTTAACCATCCATTAATTACAAGGTTTGTTACTTTTTTAAGCATATTTTTATTCATCTAAATTATGTGAACGCTTGTAAGGGTTATTTTCATTTTATTGTAGGTATCTTCCACTAGATGGCATGAAAGAGAAGAAAATTAAAACAATACTATGCCTAAGAAATCCAAAAGATACTGCGGTGTCGTATTTTAACCATATGAAGGGCATAGTTATGTACACATTACGATGGTAAATGGGATAATTGGCTGCCCGTATACGTACAGGGAAAACGTAAGAATTGTCTTTCTGATTTTATTTGGAGCAGAATTTAAAAATGAAATGCCAATCGCTTTTGGAATATACTATTAGGATTTAAGGAACAGTTAAAATTTGAGTGCGGCCAAAGAGAACCAAACTGATTATTGTCGACATATACACACAGCAAGATGGACTAAAACTTTATCAAACACGTGTTACATTGAACATGACCAGCTATATAGCCTTTGAATTTCAATGGCCTGCAGTAACACCAGAGCCATGCATACCCGTTCAACGGTTACTTGTTCTAATAATCAGGACTGTTAATGCACTGAGTTCTGTGCAGAGTAAAATAGAATGCAAAAATATATGCCCAGTTTTGTAATACATGAACATTTGAAGTTCTCTGTGAGGTCAAGCCGCCATATCCCAACATCTTAAAGTTACTGTCATAGAAGAGCTAATACATGTATTGATAAACCAATAAGCCGATAATCATCGAACCTTCTCGGTCGGAATATACAAGTACGCCTTAAAATGGCGTTGAACATTTGCCAAGATATAATGAGTTGATTGTAAACTTGAGAAAAAACAGAGCTCAATATTCATAAAGGAACTTTAAGATGGCTACAGAAAAGTGTATTCCTAGGTACACGAAATTTAAAAGAAATATGTGTCAATATGCGTCAGTCACGTTTGCTTTCATTGATTGCCTATGATAAACTAAGTACTCCTGCTCCTTTAGCCATAGCATCTCAAAATAAAAAGATATAAAAGATGTACCCGTATCAACAACGTATTCCTATACACTCTACTCTTTTGCTCGGTCTTAACTATACTTACATGCATCCATATGTCGATTTTTCAAATAATATTGGAACAAATGGATGGGTCGCACGATTCGTCTTATTCGTTGTTATTAAAAATGAATATAGTTGAAATGTCCATTGTCTAATAAAAGAACATATTCGCAATTTTTCAACTTACAGATAGATATATTTATATTTTTCTTTAGCCATGGTATAAGTTACTAAGTCATCCTTTAAATTGAATTTCTACAACCTTTCTCAGTTATTTTGCCATATTTAAAACATTTTGACATTGACAAATTTGGGCTATAATCAAGCCAAATATTAAACTCTAAAAAAATGTACCTTATATTGAATAAAAAAGAATACTGTATACTTTAGTTTTTCACTTAGTTTAATACATAATCTTCAGTGGAATACGGGAAGTACCCCGACTATTTGCTAGAATGGCAGCAGTTGGCAGAAAAAGATCCGGGTTTCCCTCTACACATCATGTTTTACGAAGATTTGAAAATGGTAAGATGTTAGATGATATAGAAAAATATCTACAAGTTTCGTATACATGTGCTTATCTTACAATAGCCATGGCGACAAAGAAGATGAGATTGTTTTGAATTTAACATAAAGTTTAAACTTAAGGTATCTATTTGTATTTCAAGCGAGAGGAATGAATTTAGACAATGAGACAAAAGTTATACCTGTATCAAATATTCGTGTTTTGGAGTTCTAGTCAAATCTGTGACATCATCTGCATGAGAAAATGGACAGTACAAGCAGAGTTAGAAACGTATAGTTGTTAGACGTCCATCATCTGCCAAAATAATATACTAAGACGACAGATTAGAATAGAAAATTAATGACAACAGTAGAGGCCTATGTGATTTCCAAAGGTCCAAATATAATCAGAATTATAGGAGATTATCGAAAATGTGTAAAAACTTTATACCTTAACAGTTTTGTTCTCTAAATTCCAGATAATACTTAACGGTCCCTTACTACAAGCTGTCTCTAATAATGTTTGTTTCTGGAGGGAGATAAACTTAGCCTATACAAATCGTACATTAAGATTGGTTTTCTATTGTTAAACTGCAATTTGTGAACATATTCTTATTCTGTGAATTTCAGAATGGAAAGGAAGAACTCAACAAGCTTCTTAAATTTCTTGATATAGAATTAGAAGAGAAACTTAAAGAGGACATTATTGATATGTGTGGCTTCAAAAAGATGGCAGAAGAAAAAGGAATGTCCGAAACGGCCAAAGAGCACATAAAAACAGAATTCAAATTCTTTAGAAAAGGTAAAGCGTAATCTCTCAAAAGTAACGACATTTTCGTAATGCTATAATTAAATACATAAACTCATGGTTTTACAGTATACTTTTAACATACAAATAAAGTAGGCCCTCTAGCTTTGGCATTTGATTAAAATCTGCACCAGTAAGTTCAAACTATAAAATTTCTAAAGCACATGTAGCTTATGTTGTGAAGAAAAATATGGTTATCTTATTATTGGCCTCTAACGACGTTATCAAATGCCTGATAAACAGTTATTCAATCTTTTAAATGTCTTGATAAATTTTGTAATTTTTGCAGGTCAAGTAGGGGATTGGAAAAATTGGTTCACTGTGGCACAAAATGAAATGTTTGATGACGTATGGGGAAAAGAAACAAAAGACCTTCATCTTTTTAACTTCAAGTATACTCAAGACACTCTATAACAGTAGCAGAAGTGTGAACATTTGTCAAGTAACTGTATTCCTAAAACTAACAGATATATTGTATTTCACAGGCCTACAAGATAACCAGCATCTGTGTGCAAAGGCACCTAAAAAGATAAAATAAAATGTTGAAAAAGGAGCAAAATGCTTAAGTTAAACAAGCACTTTCGACATTTTGCATTACAATATACATGCTTCATGTGTATAGGGAAGTATATATTTAGCTAAATATGAGTTTGTATAAAATATTTCATTCAATTATAAGCTAACTTGCCTTATCCAGTAAATTTAAATGATTTCAAGCTGAACAGCTTCCTTTTATTTTCTACAATGTTGGAATTTAAATACCTTTTTTACCAATCGTACCAGAATCTTTTTTACGAGTGTTTCACAAACAAATATAACAGCAGCTAATGCTATCAAATAACATGGATTTTGCTCAGACTTTTTAAAATTCCCTTATGGTAGAAACATGAAATATGTTTTTCTGAACTCTTAACAAAATAAATATCGCAAGAATGCTGATTTTTTAAAACTTATTATTCAAATATCTTATCATATCTGTCAGTGATACCCATTTTATGAGCATTTTGTTAATTATTTTAAAACTCAGCTAATTATGACTAATGTTTCGATAGTTTTTTATATAAAATTTGGCCATATGATTCCATATATTCTATTTCCACAGCTGCCAATGTAAAGCAATTTTAGTTAACTCTGTATTTCAGTCACATTATATAGTGATCTGCGGTGCAGAAATGTTTCTTACTGAACACTAAATACAATTGTTAAGGGCATTGTATTTTTGTTTTCATATTTGAAAACTGTTACATTTTCTTCCCAGATATTACCTAAGTTTAAGATCAAACTAAACGAACAAGGCTGTTAAGAAAATAAAATTCCTTTTGTAAGATTTCCTACATTGGTATAACACTATCTTTTGAAATCTTTTGAAATGCTGATTGTTAATTATCATTTTTTCTGTCAAAACCTTCCTGTTGTAAATATCTAAGCTTGTGAAGGAAGACTAAAAATGCCAGGCCTACCAGTAGAAAACCAGGCATTTTTGTCAGGTCACAGTCACCATTGACTTGAAGAATAAATTTTAGAAGGAACATATTGGATTGGTTTTTACAGAATCCCATAACCAACTGGAGACTACGAAAATGGTTAAATAGTTAAGGAAAACAACAGATTTAATGTTCTACAATATTTTAATTAAGTTCCGCTCCAAGAAATCAGCATTGGTTTTAATTACAACACATGTTATTGTGAGGTGAATATCCAAGTTGATACGCTTAGTGAATATAACACAGTAAATAACACCTAGCTAGGTCCGTGGATTAGGGTACTCGTTTAAACTATAAGACATTAATGCAAATGCTAATCGAAATATTATCCAGTAAACTGATTTTGAGATTCCGCTTTTTGGCTATCCAAAGAGTGGATATGAAAAGTTGTTCAGGTAACCTTGTTCTAATAATAGAAAACGCGTGCGCAACGTGTTGACATAATGTTTGTTAACAATAATGTCTCTTCGAGATGAATATTTTTTTCCTGTTGACTCGCAAGTTATCAGCATTGGACCAATTTGAAACTAAATAATCTAATAGTCATATAATGACCTTGTATATGCAGACGTTATTTACTACATCCTTTAATTTCAGAGTATGTTTTGTATATTCTAACAAAAAAGTTTTTCTCTTCATCTGAAAGATTAAAATGTGCACTGATTGCGGTATTTTGATAATTCACACAAATTTTGAATCTATCGAAGCTTCTTTGACGAACTTTCTGAACAACCCACGTAGTATACATTTTCCTGTGCCTCATTATTTAAGGAGTTTGTGGATTGCGAATGATAGGGCATTCCAATATATCAATAAACAGTGTCAATCTGATATATACTCGTAAATGAAAACGTTTTGTACAAATTTTCAGTCAATATTCAAAGAAATCAGAAATTTTATTTTTGTTTGTTCACGTGCTCTTGCTCTGAAAAATCATTTGTAGAACGCCTTTTTCCTCTAAGCAACTGCCAATTTACACAAACTAGAGTGCCTGTTTAGACAGTAACCGTACACCTTACTAGATTCATTGTTTGTTATCTTTCTTTTTAACTTTCTTCTGTTAAGACTCTGACTCTTTATTTGTTCTATCATGTCTATAGCAGTCAAAGTCACTGACCTACTATTTCAATATATACCAGCTATTGACAGGTAGTGGTTTCCATTTTTGGTTCAGGCAGGACTTTTAATTTGAGAAAATGTGATTTTTCTCAGTAAGATAGAGTTTATATGTTTGTCCTCATATGGACTGTTGTTAATAAACAACCCCTTATAGCTTTAAAGCTAGGTTAGTCCTTAAAAATGAAATTTTGTCTTCAGGTTTTCCATTAAAAATAAGACATTTTATCACCCACCTTGTTGGGAGGAGTCATTTTGATTTTGTGCTGTCTTTCACAAAGTGTCTCCTGACAACGCCTCCGACACCACAACGCTGTAGATTTTAACAAACTTTTTTACACATGATGAGTGCAAGACCTAGTTTAGCATATCTTGCAAAGTTATGAGTTCATTGGTATCCAATGGCTTGACTGTCCTTAGACATTCAATATTTCGGTGACTTTGACAGACAACATCTCTAACACACCTGTTTAGAGTTCAGCCAGGCTACACACATATGTTCAGTGCCAAACTGTGTATATCTTCTGCAATTTCTGTTTCATTTATTTTTAATTTTCTTATTGTCTTTAATGCTTAAAGGTCATTGGACACGACTATAGCAACTTTGTCTGATAAAAATAATCATAATGTACTGATAAAAATGGTTTAATTACAAATTTATAAAAATATTGATTTGATAAGAAAAAAAGTGTTTTTGATGATCGGCTGTTTCCGTTTCGACATCGGAAGTTTCCGCCGCAATTTTTGACTGTGACGTAGATTTATCCCTACTCTACGAGGCAATAGTGCATAATGACATTGCTCAAAACGCATCCGTTTTAAAATGCAAAAATAACACTAAACCACAAGTGCAAGAAAAACAATAATGACACACATAAAAAATAAACATGTTAGAAACTGTAAAATTAAAAAACAATGCGATTACTTCTCGATTTTTATTAGTAAATTCAAACTGTGTGCCGGTAGAACGGGTTTTTTTTACCTTAGCAGAGGATTTGATTAATAAATATTCCAATTTCTTCCATGTTGGTGGTTCTAAATAAAATTATTTCCTCCATGTTTTAACATGTTGTGTAACACTTCCTGTGTTTGTTTTATGAGTATGACATAGTTTTTAGGGCTTCTTCTTATCATATTTTTGTTTTTGGATCATTATTTTTGTAATAAAAAAGATGTGCATTTATAACAAAAAAAATCATAGATCTAGACAAAGATTTCTTACACGTTAGAAGTATATCATAGACAAATAACACATCACTGTAAAGAGAACGTTTTTTATGAAAAGAAATCTCCCGATTGGCGTTAGATAGTCAGATCTTCAAAAAACAACTGCATGGGATAAAAATGAGCATGTACAAAATCTTTTGGATCAGTTACTAAAAAAATCTCTAGATATTTTCACTGATGTATCTTTTAATTCTTTAATCCTAATTGAACTAGCCTCTCTATAAATATTGCTCATTGACCTCCAAATTCTATCAAAATTTAAAACTATTTATCTAAACACAATCATCAATGTATATTCCTGATGTTAGCTTAACCCGCTTTTTGATTATTTTCAGTCTACATTTTTATTTTCCATCATAAGTTTAAAGTTTTGTTAAAAGTCCTGGTAGCGGTGTCAAGTAGCAATTGATATATGTGCTTCACTTCCGGTTTCGCGCGTGACAGGTGCGCCAAGTGCGTAAAATATGGATTTTAATTTGCTATAAAAAACATCTTTTAGATGAAAATTACCTGCGGAAGTTTGTAAAGCTGTCTTAGTTAGATATATATTTTTCGCTCACATAAACATTTCGAGAGAAAAATTTAGGCCTAATGACCTTTAAATTTTACAATCTAAATTTCTTGGCATTAGTTTAATTTTTGTGAGGCTGTTGACAGTGAATCAATTGGTGCAGATGCTGGAATGTGACGGTTGGAAAGAATAAAAAACAATAAAAAAAATATAAAAAAAACGAAGAGCACAGAATGCTTTTAGGTGTCTCTCAAGCCTTTGTGGTCAAAAGGCAAGGTAAATTTATGAACACTTGAAAAGAAGTACCCGAGCTTGCTCAATTAGATTTTAAATACTTTCCAGCTTAAGGAGTAGCTATAAGGTTTGCGGTAAAGCTTAGACATTCAACATTCATGAGGACAGTTTGTGGGTGTTCTTCATGCCTAATTGACAAGGCCATATATTTATTCAGGCGACTACTAGTATATTGTTGAGGCGACAGCTAGTATTTTGAGAGTAAATTTCTGCCGTCTGTTTGTCATACTTTGTTTCAGATCAATAATTTAAGTACAGTTTGACCCACAGTCTTCAACCGTCATGGGATGTTTGCCCTTTTAAGTAAAAAAACTCCTTCCTTGGGGTAGGGGTGACAGTAATTCAAAGGTCAAGATCACAGTGACTTTGAATTTGAAATCTGTTTTTGTAAATTAACTTGATTGTCATTTGTCTCACAGCCTTTAAACTTCATTATGGTAGTTGATTATATTGACAAAAAGACCCCTTTTTACTTTGGGGGTTACTACGTCAAACGTCAAGCTCACCATGACTTAAACTTTGAATACTTTTTAGTCTTATATATATTATATATTATTTTTAGGTAAGTAGGTCAAAGATCACTGTCACTGTGATCAAAAACATTGAAAACAATTTCTGCTGAATAAGTTTTGTGTTGTTTCAAGAAGACGCTCCAAACTGCGTAGGATGATACTTGGCAATATGATTTCGGATATTCTGTGGTCAGTAATCGCGAAGATAAAGGAAGTTTACTATATATCAGTTCAGTGTTGCCATTACACTATTTCTCACATATCTTCAAGCATCAAATGATGACTGACCTTGCTTTAAAAGATTCCTATCACTTTATTGTTTTGGGGGTTTCTGAGATACAGGTCACGTGACATAAAAATTGCAGTCGTTTCGTGTGCTACTCTAATAATTTAATAATATCCTGCTATGTTCTTACCAATCGCTGTTTGTTGCTGCATCGGGAAACTTTATATTTTGGTTAGCCTCATTTGCTATATTTCTCCTTTAATACTCTGTGTAATGCATTGTAGATAAGATACATCCGCTTATTTATTTTTTTTTTCAAAAACTATCTAGTTAAGTTAGCTAATATGACGTCATTTGTATTTTGACTTTGTGACGCATTTGCATGAGTTGATGTGTCCAGTCCTAGATATTGTTAAAAAACATCAGTTTGTCACTTAATTTTTGGACAATACTTACGTATGTGAATTTGTATAGAAAATAGACTTTACGTCAACTCAGCACTTATTTTCCTTGCACTGACACCAAATAAGATAGGTGAAATCAAATCTAATGGACATTAGATAAGAAGATGAAACCGTTTTATGAAAGACGTATTATGTGAATTCTGTTTCTAAAAATAAAAAAATGTTTAGAGTGACATTTTTTCTCGGGTTGCGAGATGAATGTGAGATTTCCCCTTGATCAAGATCAGCAGCTTGCTTTTGCACAGTGTCGACAATGTTAAATTGTCATCCTTCCCCTCCCTAATTGTCACAATCTTCCGTGGATCACAAAATCATTTTTAGTAAATAAGTACTACAGATTTAGTTTCCCAAACTTCCGTGTGGACCTCAAAGTGAATAGTGTAGTGAATTTGAATTTGTATCTATCACACTGAATTGTCTTTGTAAAAATAAATTTACATTTGTGTCAAATTCTGTAAAGTTCCAGTATAACAATAACAAGTTGTTCTAATTTAACCGAGAAAGATACATTACCAGCAGAAATGATGATGATTTGTATCAAATCCTTTCCTAACTTAATATCAACCGATATGTTAGTAACATAGTGCAGTAATTATTTCCAATATATTGCAAAAATTAAAAAACAAATGCCGTATCATGGAGAAATGACTTGAATACGAAAGAAAGATACATGCCATCTTGTTTTAAAGTGAACAGAACATAGTTAGATCATCATCTTGGTCACATTCACTAGAATGTTCACCCATTGAACATGTTCAAATCAGAGATCAATATGTTATCATCCATAGACATACCATCTAGACAAAGCAAATCTAAAGCTGATAAACCATTGGCCAACCACGATATCGTCAAACAAATGGGAAAAAGAGAAACTTTACACAAAAATAAAACAGTCATTGTCACAGAAAGTAAAAACATAGAGAAATTCAAACAACTGGAAGCATCAGTTCAAAAAAAACAAGAACAAACAAATAACAAATGGCTATTGGTCATACATAAAGACTATCATTTTCTCGAACAAACAGATCAAGGTCATAAGAAAAAGTTTTACAACTTTTTCAGACACACACAAAAAATCACAGCAATAGCACCACTCAGCTTTGATGGACATACAACCCAGTGTCAAGGCCAACAAATTAAATAAACAATTCGAATCACTCTCCTCAAAGCCTTCGGGACTCAGCCGTAAAAAAAATATCCAAAATTTCACTTGGACACCCACCGATGGCTTCCATATACATCAAAGTTCAAGGAGTTGATAAGTTATTGACAGGACAAACCAACATAAAGCCCAAGGTCCAAATGAGATTCCATCTAGGTTACTCAAAGTAATGCACAAAGAGATAGCAACTATCCTCAGAATCATATTCCAAAGACCACTTGACACAAGTATTGTTCCTAAGAATTGGAGACGTGCCATCATCAAACCAGAATATAAAAAAGTCAAAGTCAAATCCTAACAACTACAGACCAGTATCATTCACATGTATAGCATATAAACAAATGGAACACACCATTGATTCAAACATGATGAATTACTTTCACACATAACATACTCTGCCCCCCCCCCCCCTCCCAGCGACATGGAATGAGGCCAAAACATATCCGTGACACTCAATTTATAGCCTTTACACAAGAAATAGCTGACAACCTAGATCAAGGTCAACAACCTGATGTCATCGTCATGGACTTCAGTAAAGCATTCGACAAAGTGGACAACCACAAAGTCATACACAAGCTGAAACATGTGGTGGTTCACCCAAGTATCACTTCATGGATAAAAGATTTTCTCAAAAACAGGTCGCAACAAGAATTAGTCGAAAGCAAGGTCTCTGATAGGCTCTACATCCATGTCTCTTTCTCGCATACTTAAATGACCTACCAGGTTTTGTCAGGAGCCGGGTTCGTCTGTTTGCGGACGACCCCATAGTCTACTTAAAAGTCACTGGACACATTTTTTTGATATCGAAATATTCATATGGGAGAAAAATATATAAGTAAGACAGTTCTACAGCTATTTTCATCTTAAATATGTTTTATAGCAAATTAAAATCCATATTTTACGCACTTGGTCGCGCGCACCTGACACTCGCGAAACCGGATGTGACGTACATTTATCCCTTGTAACTTGACACAGCTACCTAGACTAATAACAAAACTTTAAATTTATAATGAAAAGTGAAAATGTACACTGAAAGTAGACGGATAACAAAATTGAACAAGTTAAGCTAGCATTATGAATTGTTTATTGACAAAATGTTTAAATAAATAATTTGAAATTTTGATGGAATTTGGAGGCCAATGAGCAAAACTTTTAAAGAGTCTAGTTTATTTAGGATTATAGAATTAAACGATACGTCAGTGAAAATATCTAGAGAACTGTTTCCTAGTAACTGATGCAAAAAGATTTTGCACATTGCAATTTTTACCCATGCAGTTGTGTTTTGGAGGACTTGAGTAGCTGACTCCAATCGAGTGATTTCTTTTCATAAAACGTTCTATTTACAGTGATGTGTTGTTTATTTGCCTGTGATATATTTCTCTTGAGGTACGTGTAAGAAATCTTTGACTAAATCTATGCTATTTTTATTTGAAATGTTTATCTTTTTCAGTATATTAATTCTGGAAATGTTGAAAACAGAAAAAAATGGTTAAAGAAAGAATAAGATGATAAGAAGAAACCCTAAAAGCTATGTCAAAATCATTAAACAAACATTTCGTTGGGTTTTTTTTTAAATACTTTTTTGTTCACAGCTACATGTCGAATGATTTTTATTTTCATCATAAATAGATCTGTTACATTAAATTAAGTATGCAACTGCATGGAAGCTACTTAAGTTAAAATCATTGAGACACGCTAATAGGAAGCAACTATTACATAATGTTTTCACACCTGTGACTGATCAAAAGTAATTCAACAATTGTAAGATCACTTGCCATACATAAAATTTTGCTGTTTCAATTTTAACATTGATTGGATCATAAAAAAGTGTTAATTGCTTTGTTTTGACAGTTATGCAGATAATACAAGGGTTCCTTTTAAGTAGATTAATTTTTCATTAATCCTACCGTATAAAACGTGATTTATGGACCTTTGACATTCCATTGGATATTTATTTATATGCAGACACAGATTTGTGCTTAATAGACATGCCGTATTATTATTTTTCAATCAATATCACAACGTGAAAATTGTGTAAATTTCCATTCCAATGAAACCAATGTTAACACATTCGGTCATCAAAATTCTCTATAATTGTACTACACTTAAATGACAAAGAATTTGTATATGACGTAATCATCAAGTAAGGAAGTGCAACACAACATGTTAATCGTGGAGAAGAATTTTATTGCATTATTGATATTTAGTACCACAGCATGGAAGAAATTATAATATTTATTAATCACATTTTCAGCTCAGGTAAAATTACAACCAGTTCTACCGGCACAGTTGTTGAACTTACTAATAAAAATCGAGTAGTAACCGCATTATTTTTTTAATTAACAATTTATAGCATATTTATTTTTACATGTGCCTTTATTGTATTTCTTGCACTTGTGGTTTAGTGTTATTTTTGCATTTAAAAACGGATGCGTTATGAGCAGTGTAATTCTGCACTACTGCCTCGTACAGTAGGGATAAATCTATGTCAGAACGAAATATTGCGGCTGAAACTAGGGAAGTGGAAACGAAAAGCCGATCACCAATAACACGTTCTTTTTTTCTTATAAAAAAGTATTATTTTCATTATTTTATAATTTAACTTTTTTAATCAGTACATAATTATTATTTTGATGAGGCAAAGTTGCTATAGTCGCATCCAATGGCCTTTTACACCGATGTGGAAACGGAGACAGCCGATCATCAAAAGCACGTTTTTTCTTATCAAAAGCAATGTTTTCATAATTTTGTAATAAAGCCATTTTAATCAGTGCATTATAATTATTTTGATGAGGCAAAGTTTTTATATTCGTGTCCAATGACCTTTTGCATTGATATGGAAACGGAAACAGCCGATCATCAAAAACACGTTTTTTCTTGTCAAAAGCAATATTTTCATAATTTTGTAAATAAACTATTTTAATCAGTACATTATGATTATTTTGAAAAGGCAAAGTTGCTATAGTCGTGTCCAATGTCCCTTAACAATTATTTCACAATCGTCAGCACAAAGCTTACAAAAAGATTTGCATAACCTCGAAATATGGGGCAAGGAATGGTCTATGGAGTTCACCCCTGACAAGTGTGATGTACTCAGAGTACAAAGGAAAAAGAAAACGGTTCTTTTCTTACACTTAACCCAGCACGATTCTGAAAACTACAGGAGTTACTTTAAGTAGTAACCTGAACAGCAAAAAAAAAAAAAAAAAAAAACAGTGTGAGATTCATCAGACAAAATGTTAAAACACACAACAAACAGCTCAAAGAAGCAGCATATAAAACATATGTACGGTCGAATATTGTTCAACTATATGGCAGCATGTAAGATCTTTAGTAAAAGTCTTATTTACTTTGTTTTTATCTTTGACAATTTTAATGTGCCTGGCACGCGCCTGTCTAGTGTAGTCAGGATTGACTTTTGCAGTAATAAGTTGAAGTTGAAGTAATCCTATCAGTACATTTATTTTTCTATGACAGTAGAATTAGTATGATCCTGGGACTTCAAAGGAAATGGAATGTACAAGTTTAAGTGTAGCAGGTTTGTTTCATTTATCGTGTATTCAAACGTAATTCACTAAACTATAAACTTGCTACTGCGTGTATGAACATAATATACTTTAATATTGTGATATGTGATGATGCTGACAATTGCAGCTTTCAATAGTAGGATAATACGTCATCGCGCACCTGTTTTATGCTCTCTCGCGGATCAACAACCCGTTGCTTGAAAGGTAAAATGGTCTTTTTCAATAAGAAATCGGTAGAGTTACAATGAATCTTGTTATGGTCCGAAGATTGGCTGGTATACATTGTATTTCGTAAAGAATTTTTATAATGTAAAATTCTTGTTTAGGCCCGAAAAAGGGTGAAGTTTTTTTTTCTGAATGCATGCTGAAAAAAAACGTTCACCCGTTTTTAGGCCTAAACTAGAAGTTTACATCATGAAACGTAACACAATGATAGAGACTAGTGAGAGAAAGTGCAGTGTCTAAAAACCATAGTTCTACCGCGCATAATTGTTGAATTATCTCCCTAAGTTAATGTTGATGAAACTCAGTTATAGAGACATGTCAGGGAAAGTGCAGTATTAAATAATCATAACTCTAAATTACTTAGTTTTTGAATTATCTCCCTTTATAATACTTCATGATGCTTGTCCGAAAATTGATTTGAAAAGTATTGAAGGAATTTGATTAAAACTTCACACAGTCATAGATACTAGTGAGTGAAAGTGCAGTGTTTAATAACCATATGTCTACCTTGCTTAATTTTTGAATTATCTCCCTTAATGATACTTAAAATATTCAATAATGCTTGTCCGGATTACAACTATTCTATTTTGCTTAATTTTTTAATTATCTCCCTTAATGATAATTACTAAAGTTATATAATGCTTGTCTGGAGTATAACTTCTAAAGTATCAATTATATCTCATTATATCTTTACACGGTTATAGAGATCAGTCAGAGGAATTGCAATATTAAAAACCATCACTCTACATTACTTAGTTTTTTGATTATCTCCCTTTATAATACCTAATTATGCTCGTTAGGAAAATAACTTGAAAATTATTGAAGAAAATTGAATAAAACTTCACACGGTTATAAAGACCAAGGAGAGGAAGTGCAATATTAAAGAAACATCACTTTACATCAGTTAGTTTTTTAATTATCCCCATTTATAAAACTTAATATAGCAAGCCCGATCGATAGATAAATCAATGGCTTATCAGCTGGAATTCTGGAGAAGAACAACACTGATTATATGAAGTACAGGTCAACCTTTTACACCTGCCAGTCAAGCACTTGACACCTCTTGTTGAGATTATAAAAATTCAGGAAAACATTCACAGATTAAACAAGTAGCAGGTAAATTTTGCAATAAATCAACTGTCCTCACAAATGTGGTATTTTATACAATTTATCCTCAAATTTGTTTCATCATGATTATCCTTACTATAACTTAAGAAGTATTTAATTTCACATGTCATTGAAATACCATTCATGGTACATTTCTTTTCTGCTATTCGGAACAAAAAATACTTTGTGGAGCACTATTTGGTTTTACCAATTTCTTGTTAACGTTCTTTTCGTCAAGCTTATTTATGAAAGCTTATGTCTATTGTGAGACTGCATAAAATCTGGATCATTATTTCAGCTGTAGTTATGTTACGTGACCCAGTGTTGTTCCCACGACGATGTAGTTGTATTACAATACTGGAAAAAAGCGCGCAAATCGGCCAGAAAAGAGATACGTATACTCTTACATCTATGATCTTCAAATTGTAAGATTGTGTTAAAGGTATGATTTCGACATTTTGGTGCTTTAACTTCCGTTAAGTGTGATGCAATTGGTTTAAAGTATCATTTATATTATATATCAACGAAAGTCACGTGAAAATATTTTCAGACAAAATTTCCTAGTTTGAAGGTTTTTTTCACCTCTCTGAACTTTTTCTCTTAGCATCTTGCGTTTAACTCTGTCAGGTGTATCTTTGTGTTGCCTCCATAAACATTTATTTCTAGTAATATCATCTATCAGCGCGTTATATTTAGATAACAGACAATAAAGGGAAACTATTTCTGTTTTTGATATAAGCGACTTCCGCTGATGTCATATCTTTACTATATCGTAATAAACTCACTTTACTATCGATCACGGTTATCCTGTGGAAAATAAAAAATGCAAAGGTAAGAGTTTATGAATTTGATATCATTTAATGCATTTTCATATGTTTTTTTTCCAATGCAAAAAATTGAAACTTCATGCGTCATTTTCTTTGCAAACACGAGCGTGAGAAAATTGTCAGCCACCGTCTGCTGCGCTCGCTGTTCCCATTCATAGGACACGTGACAGTCGTGTGATCAGCTACTTATTAATATAGTTTAATTCAGTCTTGAGCAAAATGTACGCGTTATAAGATTTTGCTGACAGGAGCTCTCATTAAAACCACTGCCAAAGTGTTACCTACACATTTTTTAAACATAATAAATTCAGTGGAAAAACATATTTTTATGTGTTGTTATATTGTTGATCCTAGCTGCAGCTGGTATTGGTGGACACCGTTAGTACAACATTCACAATGTACTCAGTGCAATAGAATGACAAAAAAAACTGTATCTAGGCAGCCAATCAGGGGCGTTGTTTTATGTCACTGTCAAAAAAACATGGCTGCAGCCATATAACCTATGATAAATGCTGTTTCCTTAAAAATAAACAACCGTATTAGTTTGAATGGTGTATTTTGGTCTAAGATATTACTTAATTTATTATGTTTATGTTTTAACCCATCTGATATACTGTATTTTGATGCAAATTATATCTTAACGGCGTCAAAACTGGTCACTCGAGGATTTTGTTTGGCTTAATACTACATGTATTACCAAAGAATACAATGACAGACATCCCGGTAAAGTTAAATTGGTATCGGTACTGCAAGTGTTATAGTAAAAGTATTGACAAGTAAAAAATATTTTGTTCGAGTCGAGATACACAGAAAAGAATATTCTTTGTTCTTAAACAATCAGGCAACGCGGTCTATCTGCCTAGTTTTAAGTTAAGATATTTCGTTCGATTAAAGATACACAGGAAACATATTCTTTCTTTAAACATCCATGCAACACATCGGAGAAAAAAGATACCTACCTAGTTTTAAGTGATAACATTGGTAACGGACTACGAGATATATAAATATGGGCATCTATCTGACACATCTGTTTGTCTGTCTGTCTGTCTGTCTAAAACATAATTTGGAAGCATTTCATGGGAGTATTTTAAAAGGTTACATGAAGCATGAATATGGTGTCCATAAGGTAAGATCCATAACTGTAGCTTGCGACTTTCTTTTTTTTCTCATTTTCACTATTTTGTTGGAGTATTACTTTTAAACTGATCATTAGATTCATTTTAAATGATAAAATAGAAGCATTTAAAAGCCGTGCATAATACAACAACCATAACTCTAAACTGCTTCCTCCTCTAGTTATTTCTCTTTGTCAGTTTTGAATCGTAACATTGGAACTATCGACTCGCAAGTGCCTATCACTTCAAAATTAATAAAAATGTTAGAGTACATTTAAAACGTAGATTGACTGCAACTTAATTATCTCCCTTTAAACTATAACATTTTAATCACATTCTAATCACCTAAGCCTTCATATTACGAAAGAAATCATTTTGAAAAACAGTGCAATGTGCAAAAATCATAAAAAAGAGCATGGGAAATTCTTCCTGTTGACCTAGTCTGAAGCATAACACGAACATTACGCACTGTAATCGCTCAAACTGCGTCTGATAACATTCCACACAAGGATGTAGGGATGTAGTTCTACATTGCCCTTTTCATTATTTCTGTTGAAATTTCTTTGAAATAAATAAGCGAGGACGATTAACAGGGATTTCCTTAAACATTGCAAAGAGTGCGATGGCGACAATGCGATAGTGCGATGGCGACAATGCTATAACGCGATAGTGCGATGGCGACAATGCGATAGTCATATCGTACTGTCGCCATCGCATTGTCGCCATCGCACTATCGCCTTTTCGCATTGTCGCCATCGCACTATCGCCTTTTCGCATTGTCGCCATCGCATTATCGCACTGTCGCCATCGCATTATCGCACTATCGCATTGTCGGCCTCTGGGTTATAACGTCATACCATGATGGCCCTAACGGTAACCCGTATTATAAGGCCATCCATACAAAAAACGATGTGCGCAAGTGTACCGGAAGGCGATAGTCGACAATGCGATAGTGCGATAACGCGACAATGCGATAGTGCGATAACGTGACAATGCGATAGTGCGATGGCGACAGTGCGATAATGCGATGGCGACAATGCGATAGTGCGATGGAGACAGTGCGATAATACGATGGCGACAGTAGGATATGACTATCGCATTGTCGCCATCGCACTATCGCGTTATCGCACTGTCGCCATCGCATTATCGCACAATCGCATTGTCGCCCTCTGGATTATAACGTCGAACCACGATGGCCCTAACGGTATTCCTATTGTATAGGTTTATTTCTTCACGGATAAAACGATTAATGTAATCAAGAACAACAACTCTGTGCAGCTTGACTTGATAAATTTCAAGGCAATGCTTCTTTAATTGTGTAAATAATAGATTGTACAAACATGGTATGGACTACTGTCTATAACGAAGTGTACTGGATTGAACGAAACAAACGATCAACATTTTGTTTTTGCTAAGACAAAGTCGACCTTGACTTTAACTTTGAGAGTGTTTCTAGAAGGAAAGCATTTTAAAAAGAAAGCATTAACTGACAGGACAATTCTTATGGATTGCCTTGTTGAGGTATGGTTAGATCTTTGTCAAAAGGAAATACCTTTGACAATTAGACAGATAAATAATTTACGAGACGTTAAACGCTTTCTGCAAAACACATTTAATAGCTGGTAAACTCTTGTCTGTGTCACAGTATGTGCTTAATTTCACTTTTCAAGTTGAGTTTAAACTTGAGTTAAATTTTCTTTTGCGTCAAGTTTTTAACTTTCTGTACAATATATACCAATACATGCAAACAGAAAGTCCTTTTATTATTTTTACTGCATGCTTTTTTAGTGTAATAGATCAAATATTCCTCGGTATGCCATGGTAAACTTATGTCACAATCTATTTACGTTTATATATCCTCGGTTTCCCATATATCCGACGCCTACACAAGCGTTTTGTTATTTTATGTTGTAGGGGATAGTACAAAAAACACCCAATCAGAGACCCTTGTAGTTATTTTAAATGATCAGTTCATAACACCGATACATCGGTGACGGTCAGTTAAAAGTGTAAGTGTAGTAGCAGGGAACTTGCAATCACAGATGAAAAGTCAATGTGCGTAACAACTAGACCACTGAAGTACCCCAAATGAAGACTACTACTATTTTCAGTTTATTTATCCTCGGTACCGGTTGTCCATATGACGGACAGAGATTTGTTGTTTTAGTGTATGGGAGATACAGAAGGGTCCTTATTCTAAAGAAACATCCAGTTCTTTTTGTAACTCATTTTGATATGTAGTGCATGTAAAACAATATTTGTATATGTACTATATCAGTTATAAATCAGTAAGCACTTTACAACCTGTAAGTGACATTTCTACTGGATGCTGTGACATTTGACGATGTTGCCAACATCAAGGCTGTATACATTGGTATAACTTTTTTGTCCAATTATACTTTCGCAGTTTTCAAAAATGACGGAAGTGAAAATACCGGATGCCGCTGGTGACACAATTACTGCGGTAGACGAAGGAGGCTTCATACAACCTATGTTTTTTTAAATCTCCCTCAGAGACGAAACGAGTTTTCGACAGTGTCCCAAACTTAAAGTTCCGAGACGACGATCTAATGCTGTGTACATTTGCAAAAACTGGTAGGTAGTATATGTCTCTGAAATGCAACTTGATGATGATGATGATGATGATGAAGATTATGAGGACATGGTTAGATGTATTCCTCATAAGCAAATCAGAAAAAAAAAATGGGATTTGTTTTTTGCTCACGGTATTTGCCTTTACTTATTTTGAAAACAAAAGATAGCAACATTAATTTACCCTTCTTTATTTGGTTTGCCTTTCATATTGATCTGCATCTTCGTTCACTTAGCATTTAATGTAATTAAACGGAACAAAACAATTACAAAAATTGTTTTCTCTATCTTTAAAATGTGAGAGTTTATTTTGCAGACCTTCAATCAATTATTATCTATTTCAGTGGTTCCAAAGCACTTTTTTGCATGTTAACGCGACATTGCGTTCACCAAAAATATGGAAATGAATACATAACAAATGTATTTTACGAATGTAGGATGAATATGTAGTCCTAATAAATACTAATTTGAAGGAACGTAAGCAAAGAAGTTTCAGTATTCACTGTGTCTCGACGATTGTATGAATATCCAACACCAAGTTCCGCGAAACGGTGTATGGACAGAGGGTCAACTCCTGTAACCAGGATGTCACCAGTTTGAATCCAGTTAGATGTTGTAGGTATAAATCAACTGGTTCATATTCGTGGACTGGCAGCAAATGTAAAAATGTACTGAAGTTAAGGTGAAAGATAATATACACGTGTATTTCAGGTACGAACTGGATGTATGAAATACTTATGGTGATTCTGAACAGATCTGCAGAGAGAGTGAAAACATATAAAGTGACGACTATGATAGAATGCGTGTCTGCAGAAGAGGTCAATCAGCAACCATCGCCAAGAGTTGTCAACTGCCATTTCCCGCCAAGGTCACGTGTCCCATTTTGTCTGCTAATAGCACTTAAAATGTGTTACATGGCCGTTGAATTTCATTTCAAATTTTTAGGTAGCCACTAGCATGACTTTTCAGGAGCGACTTCTTTTAATTCAGGGATAACAAGTTCTATCCAAAAATGATGTCGCAGGCGAATCCTAAGTGGATACATACCTTTAAAGGTAGCCACCCTTTTAGAGTCGTAGGTCACCGGTACCATTGATAATAAACTTGAAACAATGACATCTAGAGCTTATCTAAAGCAATAATTACCCCAATATTCCGACTCGTCACAGGAACAAAAGCAATAGAACACACCAAATGTCCCTAGTGACACTGCCTACACGCTTTTTCAATGCCGAGTTTCACTGCAAAATAGCAAAACAAAGTAAAGTATTTGATTAGAAACCGTTTTCTATTGTTAGTAGCAGTACCTTGATTTCAGACACCCCTTATTCAGCTTCAAGCGACAATTGCGTAGAACTATTCACACACGAAGTTTTATTGCCACACATTTCTTAAGTCTATTAAATAAAAATATTCATCGAATGCCGTTTTCTCGGTTTAAATTACAGCGACCCTGACCTTCATTGAAGACTCCCTTAATTCAATCTAAAGCAACAGATGTTTACAAGATACAATACACCAAGTTTCATTGCAAACCGACATTGCTAAGAGATTTGTTTTTGCTTATTTTATGTAGCAGTGACATTGACCTTGATTGCAGACTAAGTGACAACATAATACAAGCGTATTAAATAGCATTAATCACTGCATTACAGCAAAATTAATTTATTGACCAGAAGTGTACTTTTTTAGACACAGTGACATTGACATGAATCGCTTTCTCAAGCAACAACTGCATACAAGCTACTTTCAAACCATGTTTCTTTTTACTTCTTTTTTTATCTTATTTTCTTTTTTACTATTATATTTTTGTGCAATACGCATTTCAAAAGTGAAACAATTGTGAAAGATATTGAATAATAAGCACAACATATACACTGCAAACCGTATTATTAGTCTTTATATAAAGTTGATGTTAAACAGTCTTAGGGTTGATAGCTGTTTATTCCAAATGTGCTTTTAATGCCTAAATGAATTTTCGGACATTTGCTATTTTAAGATTTTCAATTATTTTCTCATTTCATAGCAAATGAGCCAGTCAAATAGATAGAAAGTTATCCATCCATTAATTGCAAGATTTGTCCCTTTAAGCATATTTTTATTCATCTAAATTATGTGGACGCTTTTAAGGTTTATATTCAATTTTATAGGTATCTTCCACTTAATGGCATGAAAGAGAAGAAAACTAAAACAATACTATGACTAAGAAATCCAAAAGATACCGCGGTGTCGTATTACAACCATATGAAGGGCATGGTTTTGTACAATTACGATGGAAAATGGGAAAACTGGCTGCCCGTATACGTACATGGAAAACGTAAGAATTGTCTTTCTGTTTTTTGTTGGATCAGAATTGCGAATTTAAATGTCAATCTCTTTTTCATTATGTAATTGATTTTAAGGAACTATTAGTAAATTTGAGTGCGGTCCAAGAGATTCAAACTTATTATTGTCTACTTTTACACACAGCAAGATCGACTAAACTTTATCAAAAACGTGTTATATTTAACATGACCAGTTATATATCCTTTGAATTTCAATGGCCTGCAGGAAAAACAGAGCAATGCATACCCGTTCCAAGGTTACTTGTACTAATAACCAGGACTGTTAATGCATTGAGTTATGTGCAGAGTAAACTAGAACGCAAAAGTTTATGCCCAGAATTCGGTAATACATGTAAATATTAATTTCTCAGTAAAGTCAAACCGCGATATCACAGCAGTTAAGGTAACTGTCCGAAAAGAACTAATGCATGCATTAATAAACAATCAAGCCAATGGTCATCGAAGCTTCACAGTCGAATATACAAGTACACCTTAAAATGGCGTTGAACTTCTCATTCTTAACTCGCCAGATATAACGAGTTGATTGTATAACGTTATTACTTAGGGTTTTGAATTACACTCCTCGATAACTTGAAAAAAAACAGAGTTTATTTATAAAAGAACTTCTAGATGGCTACAGAATATTGTATTACTGGGTACATAGAATTTAAACGAAGGATATACGTCAATATTTATCTGTCAAGTTTACATTCATTGATTGTCTTTGATGTGCTATTATTCCTGTTTTATTAGATATGACATCTCAAAATAAAGTGATATAAAAGATGTACCCGCATCAACAACGTATTCCTATAGACTATTCTCATTTGTTCGGTCTTAACTATACTTATATACATCTACATGTCGATTTCTCAAATGATATTGGAACAAATGGATGGGTCGCACGATTCGTTTTATACGTTGTTATTAAAATAAACATAGTAGAAACGTCCACTGTCTAACAAAAGCACATGTCCGCCATTTTGAACTTAAAGACAGACATACTTTTTTGTCTTTAGCCAAGGTATAACTTACGAAATCATCCTTTTAATAAAATTTCTACAACCTTTCTCAGTTATTTTGCCATATTTTAAACCACTTGGCAGTGACAAATATGAGCTATAATCAAGCCAAATATTTTTTAAACTCTAAAACTTCTACCTAATGTCGAATATGAAAGAATACTGTATTGTTAAGTTTTTCACTTAGTTCAATTCATAATCTTCAGTGGAGTACGGGAAGTACACCGACTATTTGCTAGAATGGCAGCAGTTGGCAGAAAAAGAGCCGGGTTTCCCTCTACACATCATGTTTTACGAAGATTTGAAAATGGTAAGATGTTAAATGATATAGAAAAATATCTACAAGTTTCGTATGCATGTGCTAATCTTACAATAGCAATGGTGACAAAGAAGATGAGCTTGTTTTGATTTTAACATAAAGTTTAAACTTAAGGTATCTATTTGTACTTCAAGGGAGAAGAACGAATTTAGATAATGAGTCAAAAGTTATACTTGTATCATATATTCATGTTTTGGAGCTCTAATGAAATATGTGACATCGTGAGAGCTGCATGAAGAATTGACTATACAAGTAGCGTTAGAAACTTATAATTGTTAAACATCCCCATGCTAAAGAATCATATTACGACTATAGTTTCTTGATAAAGTATCAGAAGAGAAAATTAATGATGTCAGTATAGGTGTATGTGATTTCGAAAGGTCCAAAATATCGTCAGACTTGTAGGAGACTATCAAAAAGGTGTAAGAATAATACCTTTTTATTCTCAAAATTCCGGATATTAATAACGGTCACTTACTACAAGTTGTCTCTAAATAGAGTTTGTTTCTGGAGCGAGATACACTTAGCCTATACAAATCTTATGTTAATGTTGGTTTTCTTTTGTTGAACTGTAAGTGTAAACAAACCCTTATTCTTTGAGTTTTAGAATGGAAAGGAAGAACTCAACAAGCTTCTTAAATTTCTTGATATAGAATTAGAAGAGAAACATAAAGAGGACATTATTGATATGTGTGGGTTCACAAAGATGGCAGAAGAAAAGGGAAAAGCCGAAACGGTCAAAGTGTTCTTCAAAACTGAATTCAAATTCTTTAGAAAAGGTAAAGCGTAATCTCTCAAAAGTAAGAGCACTTTCTTAATGCTCTGTTCAAAAACATAAACGCATGCTTTTGTAGTATACTTTTAACACACACATACACTGAACAAGCCTCCAAACTTTGGCATTTGTAAGAGGTCTTTAACTTTATAATTTGACTGATATCTGCACCGGTAAGTTTGTCAGCCACTCAAACTTTTAAATTTCTGAAACATTTGTAGCTAACGTTGTGACGATAAAAAGGGTAATATTATTATTTGCCTTTAACAACGTGATGAAATGACTGATAAACAGTTATGCAATATATATAGCGTCTTGACTAACTTTATAATATTTGCAGGCCAAGTAGGAGATTGGAAAAATTGGTTCACCGTGGCACAAAACGAAATGTTTGATGACGTATGGGGAAAAGAAACAAAAGACCTCCATCTTCATAACTTCAAGTATACTCAAGACACTGTTTAACAATTCAAGTCTAAGTTATAAAGTAAATGTATTAATATCGAGAGTTAAATCAACTAGAGTGTATATGAACACAAGTAAGTAGCACGAGTGCGGACACTTGTAAACTAATTGTCTTCCTAAAACTAACAGAAACATTGTTGTTCACAGGCTTAAAAGATAACACAATTGTGTAATATATGTTGAAAGCTTGAATTAAACAAGTACTTTCGAAAGGGAAACATTTGGACTTTTTTCATTAAAAGATACATGCTACATTTCTATAAAAGATGTATATAAGTGAAACGTGAGTTATAACAAATATTTCACTCATTCAAAAGCTAAATTATCTTAATTGGTAAATGCTGTATTATTCAGGTAGAACGGCTGCTTTTATTTTCCAAAATGTTGCAAATTGAATACTTTTTATAAAAAAATGTAGCAGTCCATGTTCTTAAATAGCATGAATAGTACCCAGACTTATTGTAATACTTTTATGGTAGATACAAGAAATATTTTTTTCTAAACTCTTAACAATATAAATACCGTGATAATGCTGATGCATTTAACTTATTAAAAATTATAATCATATCTGTCAGTGATACCCAATTTATGAGCATTTTGTAAATAACTTAAAACCCATCTATTTGTGACTTATGTTTTCATAAGTTTGATGATGTACATCACTTCTTGACACATTCATCTATATAATCAAAAAGTGTGTTTTTTATATTATTCCATAATTGTTTTGTAATATTACTTATATAAGCTGTTATGGAATGCATTATTCCAGGTTGTGTAATTGTATATTTTCTGTTCTAACAGCCGCCTATGTATAGCTTTTTATTTAAATAACTGTGTTTCAGTCACATTATCACGTGATCTATGGTGCAGAAATGTTTGTTTCTCAACCCTTAACTTAAATCTTGAAATTATTTTTATGAATATGGCCTTGGGTCAAATTAAGGATTTTTTAAATGTTAACGTATTTGAAAAAAAATAAATACATTTTCTTCCCAGATAAATGATTGAGTTTAAGAAAATAAAATTCCGTAAAATTCCGCCAATCAAAGGTGATAATTGACTCTAAAAACTTCTGGCACAACCAAATGGATGACAGATATTACTTACAATAGAGACTGGGAAGGAAAGGTGAAAACGTGTCAACGTGCAAGATTATACATTTGCAGATCTTTTGAAATGCTGATTGCCTTTATTATTCTTCTGTTGTAAATATTTTTAACTTGTGAGGAAAGACTCAAAAATGTCATACCTGTATCAAAACCAGAGACTGGTACTGGTTAGATCACAATCACCAGTGACTTGAAGAATAAATTTTGTAAGGAAAATATTGGGTTGTTTTTTTTGTTGTTTTTTTTAAATCCATAACCTACAAGAAAGAGATACAAATATTCAAAGAAATTACAAAATCAGCATCTTTAATGTTCTGCACATTTTCAAAAAAAAAATGAAGAATTTTACATTTGTTATTCAAAACACGTGCGAAACATGGTGAAAAAATGTTTGTTTACAACAAGTACTCTTTCGAGGTGAATATTTGTTACTATTGACCCGCATTTGATCAATATTGGACCAGTCATAAACTAGAAAATTTATTAATCATATAATTATAACGAACATGCTTATACAAACGTTATTTATTCTCATTTTTTATCAAATACAAAGTATTGTTTCTACACAAAAAATTAGTCGAAAGTTTCACTAATGAAATTGTTTTGCAATATTAACGGGACGACGATCTCCCGTTGCGTACATTTTCTTAAACTGGTACGTAGAATCTGTTTCTGAAATGCACCTTCATGCTGATGATAATAATGATAATTATTTTGACACGATTAGGTATATTCTTCATATGCAAATCAGAAAAGAAAAAAAAATCATACAAGTATGGAACTGGTTTTTCTTTCTTTTTATTTCTTTATCATATTGACCGGTTTCTTCATTCACCTACCTTTAAATGACATTAAATAGAAAAAATAAAAGTTGTTTTGATTTAAACTTGAAATGTAAGGGATTTATATCCTGAACATCTTCAATCTATTCTTTTATCCAATCTGAGTGGTTGCAATGAAATTTTCCAGATAAACATGACAATGCATTCACGAAAATACCAAAATGATGACAGAACCGTATAACAATGAATAAGGAACATAGGCAAAGAAGTTGTATTCTTCACTCGACGATTTTATGGACTTCCTACACCAAGTTGCACGGATAGAGGATCGAACGCTGTAACCCGGATGTCCCCGGTTGAAATCCAGTAAGTGGGTACTGCTGATGAGCTTATCTATCGTTTAATATTTATTTATAAAACCTTTTTACCATTTAAAATGAGTGTTTGCAAATCGCCTGGACGAAAAGGCAATAACTCCTGAAGTTAAAGAAAAGGTAAATATACATATTTAGACCTATTTTAGGTACGAACTGGATGTATGAAATACTTAAGATGATTCTGAACAGATCTGCAGAAAGAGTGAAAAAAAAAATACTGACTATGATCGAATGCGTATCCGCAGAAGAAGCCAATGAGCAATCTTCACCAAGACTTGTCAACTCCCATTTCCCGGCAAGGTAAAATGACATCTGCTAGTAATATGATTTTGAATGAGCTACCTTTAAATTTCATTTTAAATCTTTATTCAACCTTGTATGAGTTTTTTTTAATGCATCTAAATATTTTGGACAATATTCTGATCTAGTTTTATTTTTACAGATATCTCCCACTAAGTGGCTTGAAAGAGAAGAACATTAAAACAATTCCGTGTCTAAGAAATCCAAAAGATACTGCGGTGTCTTTCTATAACCATATGAAGGGTATTAAGGCGTACCAGTACGAAGGTAAATGGGAATTTTGGCTGCCCGTATAGGTAAAAGGCAAACGCAAGTATTTTCATTATTTTTTTCATTAAATTTTAATTTTATATTGTATTAGTATTTTGCTATCTTACTAGCAGGCTTTCAATATTAATTGTCAATCTCCTTTTGTATAATTCATTGACTGTTTATTATATCAATCAAGTCCATTTCTGTTCGTCATCTGTAGTTACTTCCTTCCTAAAACTATACAATAATAAATAACGTGTTATCTTTTATCTGACAAATTTAGTGACATTATGGAAATCTAAAACAGTCATATAAAAAGGTCCCTGAAATTTATTAAATAAATGACTGAACCATACACAATTATCCGTCTATAATACATTGCATTATCATCCTGCGTCTAAATAAGGCACTACAAAATCTAAAGAGTACTTAACCTTCCACACATTAATCAATGGTAAATATGACTTTGGAGTAAAGAGAGTCCTGAAATCAGTGAAATATTAATTTTTGATGTGTACACGTCTTAGAATTAACACTCAAATGGCCATGGTATGAAACTAAATCAATCATTCATTTATTTTTGTCTTTTCGCTCGCACACTGATATATGTTATACTTATGAATTATTATTATTATTATTATTATTATCAGGATAACTTATTGAAGACAGAAAGGTAAAATTAAAAAAAGTTTAACTTCTGTTCGTTGCTCTCTGTCATTTACCTTTTTGCCAGACACGAAATTTTAAGAGAAAGTTAAGGTTGCAATGAGCTTCCTTAACTGCCTGTTCACATCATAGTGTTTCGGTCAATCTGTTGCCTATAGAAGAACAGTATTATGATTGTCTTTCCTGAGTTGCTTTCACAAGTAAAAATGATCGTAAATTATGTTCTTATGTACCTACATTAAAGAACACAAAACAAGACAATAAAAATACGTCTATAGTTTTGTATCGCTGGTATAACAGATAGATTCAGTTATCATTACCACTTTACCCTGTTCTTGTTGGTTGAACTCTTTTTCAACATCATCACTGACTAGGCAATCGTTAATCATAATAACACCAAATTAAGATATGCCAATTCATGATTTTTAGCAATGAGACAAAAGTTACCTGCGTATGAGAATATTAGCTTTAGGCCTAATAGAACTATATCAATGAAATTGATTCTATTATGCCTTAGTTTGAAGCAGTTATCCATATGATAGAAGCCTGCGTTTGTCAGAGAAAAAACTCACTGACGCAGGAAATGTAATAAAATAATCATATATAATACTATGGAGTTTTATATCTAACAAATATTCATATAATATGCTGTAGTTACTTAATTGCTCAAAATTTCTTTTGCTTTCTTTTTTAGTAGATTTGTCCTCTGAAGAGCCACCATAATTGTTACTTGGTTTTATTAAGTGGTCATAATGTCAATACTGACAGTGTTCTCATTGTACGTCTCAGTTACTGAATTCATCTTAAAAACAGACTCTATTATTTTCATATAAAGTGCAACATATTATTAACATACAAGTATTTAAATATATTCCCTGATGCATTAGTTTGACATGTCTCTAACATTTGTAAATAAAGCAAACCACACTTCTTTTAGTGTGTGTGTTCACTGCACTTCTTTATATTTTGACCATAAGTCGAGCCGGGTTTTTTTTTCAGTAAAAAAATTTTTTCGTCAACACCAAAATTTCATTAAACCAAGCAGATGTCGTTGTACCATTTATGGATTTCGATTTTTTGTTATATTTAAGTATTAGTTATCTATAGAAATAAACTGATCATAAAATCAACCCAACAAAGTAAATAATTATATACTAAACATACGAAGTTATACATAGTCACGCTTGTTGTTATGATTCATTTTACAGATATGCCGTGTTAATCCATTAATTAGCTAAGATTCAACTGTTAAACAAGCAAACAACCTTTTTCTTGTTATTTACAATCAAAGAAATAAGGACAACTTGTTTAATTTGTCAAGTTTTGTATACATTTAATTTATGGCATTTGTTCTTGGAAATCTATACAAGTCGTAGACAATATATACTATATATATAATAATACAGAAAACATTCTGCATTTACTTGCTTCAAATTATTTTTATTTATTGCCATTTAAAAGAGACGTCTTCTATGTTCAGTTGCCGAAATAAGTTGACATTTTTTAAAATTAATTTCTTCGCGGATGTTTTCTGTTTTTCTTTTATTTTTTACAGTTTTTGACGGTATGGTTCACATAATTATAGCTACGATAAGAACCATTTATGATTGTTTTTGTCATGGAATAAATAACATTTCATAAAAAAAGAATATTCAACTCGTCCATGAAAATGATATAAAGCTAGCTAGATGATCGCTTAATTACATTTTCCTGAATTCATTTATATGAAAAACCCCTTGTCATGTTATATATAGAGGATATTCAAGTTTATTCTATAAATACAGGATTTATTTCATCGAGTGGTATGAAATAAATATTTCACGAGTGGACGATAGCCGCGAGTGAAATATGATAATTTTCATACGGAGAGATTTTTATTTTATTTATTTTTATTTATTTTTATTTATTTTTCTTTTTTCGAAAATAAGTTTAAGAAATAAACAAGAGGGTTTTACATGCTTGACGTAGTATTTAAAGTTGTCATTTTTCTCTGTTTCGCACTGTCTTTGAAGCGAAATATATCATAGGAGTTTATTTATTAAAACTTTTATTCTACGTTTATAGAAAGAAAGACAAAAATGGTATAGCTGATTCATACTAAACCGTTGTCTCGAATAAATCGAACAGAAAGACAAATAAACATATTTTTGTAGAAATCAAATGCCCAGAAATGTGTTTGTTTTTGCCCGGAATCCTTGTTGCACGTACAATGAAATTATACCCGTTTTTGTTGTTAATAATAATAAATGTTATATGTGTCAGTTGCCTATGTTCAGAGTGAGTAGCTTTCTAAAGGGAGAGTTCGACCATAGCAACGACCTAGAATTTCTATGAGTATCAGCAAATTCAAATCTTTGTGCTTTGCACCATGAATTGCTTGGTATTCACATAAGAAATGAGATTTTTTTGCAACAGTGTTAAATTTCAACGCAAATCTGCTTGAAAACAACAGAAGTGCCGCCTAGCACGTAAGTTTTACATAACATAAATAATTGAATTCGAAATTTAAAAATCTAAACGATCTTTATTTGTCAACCACGTGATACGAATGAAATACAACACATTAGTTCTTGATCCTCCCTGACAAATGTTTTGCTGTGGAAGATCTGATTATAGTCCCTCTTCATCTCGGCATCGCGATTACATTGTACGGAAGTGCCGTTAATGTCAAGGCTTGAATCCCATCCAAACTATATTGGTCTCCATCTACTTTGCGAAATCTGAATTTCTGGATCAGATTAGTGAAAATAAGGAATAATTCCATCCTTGCAAGAGGCTCTCCAATACACAGACGTGGTCCTGGAACAGAAATGAGAGAAAAGATTGCATTGCTATCTGCTCCAGCTTTATTTTTCAAACAGTTTTACAATTGTGTGAATGGTTATGTGTTTGGTAGAGTTTCAATTTTGCAGTGATTTTTGTGAATTGCCACTGTTAGATTCGCAATCAAATGTAAAACAAGTCTCTAAGCAAATGTAAAAACGGAAAACATATAGAGGATTTAGTATTAAATAAAATGTTAAAACATTAACACTTGTTTACCATCTCCAAAAGGTACCAGACCCTCTTTTCTCACCACATTGCCGTTGCCATCTAAAAATCTTTCTGGATTAAATTTATCTGGCTCAGGCCAGTATTTAGGATCGCTGTGGGCGGAATAGAGATTGGCGATGATTATTGAGTCTTTTGGTATATGGTTACCGAGTAGTGTAGTGTCCTGAATTGCAACGTGTGGTAAGGAAAATGTCACTGAAAGACAAATAAGAAATAAAAAATAATATTTTTTTGCGGAAAATAACTATTTGTAAAATATATATCCTGAATATATTTTCTTTATAAAACGGTGTTTCTTACTTTGACCGCTGTAAATTATTTCGTGAAAATAACCAATCTTCATACAGAGGTTCCCGCAAGATTAATGTATACATAATAAAGACATGTCTCTCAGTTTCGACCCTAACGTTTGAATTATGTTTTAGCTGAACTCTTTTAAAATGATACACATGTATGCCTATTTAACATCAACCTTTATTTGATATTTCTTTCTTATAAGTCCAATTATAGGCAAACGTTTATAGTTTTCAATAAACTCTCAACAGACAAATTAATAAAACTAAGTTTCTGAACAGAAATTACGTAATATCCATATCAAACATTTTTCAAGTTGAGATCAGTCGATACAGAGTCTTGTGTAAACTCACTGACTATATTGATAAAATTTCGTTATAATACAGTAAAAGAAAACCCAGAGAATATTTAATACACGTGTTTGAGATTCTTTGAAGCTCAAGGAGTGTTGCCTGGATGTATGGCAAGTTGTTTCTGTCAGTTACTGAGACAGGACGTCCAGAACCAACAACCTGCAGATAAAACGTTGCATTTTTAATAGATCTAAAGAGCCAGAAATGTCCAAATCGTGTATTTGCCGTGATGTCATTTGAGGTAACGCTTAAATAAATTGTTAATAGCGCGCTTGATTCATAGCTTCAAAGACTCAAATAGGCGTATTTTATTCTTCATCATTTGAAAAACTGTAGCGCATGCTACTGTATTATAAATACAATTATGTGAAACAATTTTGAAAATAGTTTCACAATTGCGTTCCTATTTTTTTAACAGAATATAAAAGAATTATAAAAATGAAATGTTGAAACTTCTTTTGATAATATCTCTTGTGCGGTAACAAATAACTAAATCTACGAAAAAGCTATGTCTCATTTCTCTGACTTAAACACCGTTTAGCTTTCAATGTATTTAAAGAAACGCTGATGAGAACGTAAAAACAACACGAATAACTTTCAAAATTGTACGTTTCATCTTTGTAATTCTGATGGTTCAAACAATAAGGAATAATTATGGTTAATCACTTGAAATGTGCAAAATGAAAACCAATACCTTATGAATTTCCTCGAAACATCTGATTTGTACATCTGGAAACATGATCATGTATAGCAAAGCCCAGTCTAGACTGGTACCAGTTGTCTCCCCTCCAGCCAAGAACAAGTCCACAATAATTTTGTAAACATTAGCCTCTGAAAAAAAAGCAGAAACGTGAAAAATGCAAACTCAACAAAATAGTCTGAGATTTCTAAGGAATGAGCCATTAATTCAAAGCAGAACAATCAAAACAACTCGCCTGTAAAAAGCTCAGGTTCAGATTGGTCTTTTGAGGCCTTGATATAGAGGTCAATGAAATCTCTTATATTCTCGGGGTCAAACGATACCTTGTGTTCTTCTATTGTCTCAGACAGGTAACGCTTCACTCTTTCTATTGCAGGCAGTTCTCTTCTTGATGAGCTGAAAAAAGAATATTTACTAAAAATAAATGCACATTGCTTCTACGGATCTGAAAATGTTAGACACTTGCGCAAAAAACTAGGCCGTATTTCGGTAACATAGCGACTTACACAATGTAAGTCTTCAGAACATCGATAACTGAAGTTGAAAAACCTCGTAAAGGCCATAAATAATACGTTCGTGAATCATGTCAAAAATGCAACGTACATAAAAATTCAATTAATCTTTGATGCAAATTGTTGTTCGTTACTTTTTTACCTCTTTGCCAGACGGCCAAGTCTGAGTGATAGGAAAGAAATTTTCTTTTGCAAACGGAGCATTTAACTTGAATATTCCATCCAACACCTCTGTCAGTTCTGAAAATTTTGTGTCGCTATAGTCAAACCTAAAACAAACAATTTTTTAGAGAAATATACATATACAATGTAATCAGTTTTTACCTTTACAATGTTGGCGGCAATTTTGTCGGCAATTTCGTCTGCCTTTGCGACAGTGCAGACCAAAGTCAGCCTGCACATCCCCGTAAACAATTAATTGATCTGTCCAAATTGAAAGATGGACAAGTCCATTCAAGATATTAAACAGGCTAACGGTTAAAGGTATATGACATACAAATGTAATGATACCAAAACAGTCAAGCCATGCTTATTAGTTTAGCTTATTGAACAGTACTAATTTGTGTTATTATGACTTAACTTGAAAAAAGGCTACCTTTTAAAAGTTATAAAGATAAAGAATTTAGACAGGTTGAAATTTAAGCAGCTTTAATATTTCTCAAGTCTTTACAATTTATACTGCTTTAGGAAGGCTGTTGGCCAAAGTGTTACTGTTTAAAAATATGTCGAAATTTTTGGATTTGCTTACATTTTAAGCAAGAAACGTTTGCATTCAGATATATTTATTTATTTTTTAGCGTAATCAGTTCGGCTGTCACAAACTCCAATTAAATTAACAGGCTGATTTCAACCAAACTTTAACAAAATCTTATTTGTTCATTGCCAAGCCTAGTTTTTAATATCGTCGGCATTTTTCAGTAATTGGTTTACAGCGGAGCCATTGGCCTGTATGTCTGGATTAGTTTGCAAAGGGATTTTCCGGATAACTTCCCGGGCTACCTCCTTATGGAATTCAACTTAATGTCATAGTGTCGCTTTATATGAGTTATTTTGGCTCTTGCATATAAAACACGTAACGTCATTCTTGGAATAAAGTATTTTAGTAGCCAGTCTTGTTTTGATTTATCTTACTAAACCGGGTTATATGAAGGAACTTAGGTTTGTCGTAAGGGGCATAATTCAGATAAAGTTTGATAGATAAATTGTGATCTCCATACATGAAACTGTCCTGTACTCTTATCTTGTGTCCATTTTTCAATACCTTTGTCCCGTTTTAATTTACTAACAGCTCACCAACCTGTGACCCGTGACCTCTACAACTTCTTTATTGAGTAATGCAATTCAATCTCGACTTCTTGACTAACTAAACATCAAGAAGTTGGAATAAAGCAATATTTATCCATGATATATTCTGGTTTATCTGTCCTGAACACATATCGAAAGGACTCAACGTCTATCAATGGTTAATGTGTTGTCACGTAGATAGCTGTGGTCAGAGTATTATATTTCTAAGTATTGTTCTACCGGTCGAAGCATGCCGTGACATAAACTTCACAGATGTTTCAACCCTAGTTGCTTCCTTTATGTGTTCAACTTTTCAATGCCTCTGTTATGTCTCCTTTATCGTTCAGTGGATTTCAGAATTCATCATTACTAAGCCTAATTTTGCATACCAGCCACATTTAGAGTGGAGTCGAGTGGTAGGAGACATATGTTTTCCTTTGCAAAACTGTTTTTCGGTGAATCCGAAATACTTGTATCGAAACAAAAAAGCCCTGTCAACAGCTGATATGAAGTAAACTAGGTGTGCTGAATATGTACTATATAACATACGACAATAAATTATGCAAAGTCATACACATACGTATAATGTAAACGTTGATTTCATACCTAGCGCCAAACATCACACTGCATATTATGTTAGTAGCCGCTGAAAGAAAATAAGGTTTCATTCGTATAGGAGATGATGATGCGTCCTTTAGAATTGACGTGAGTACCGTGACTTCTTCTTTGATGCGTTCTTCCAACGTCAGCTTACCAACGCCAAAATCACGTAACGCCTGCAGGGTGAACCGACGTAAAGTTTTCCAAGCATGACCACTGTTATACGTTAAGCCTGAAATGTAAGATCATTTTCAGTTCTAGGTTAAATGTTTCTGTACATATGTAGGTATTGTTAATTTTCGACAATTTATACCAGGTTAAATAAACATTTATTTGAAAACAAATGTTATTCAAAAGTGTCAAATAAAGCAATAGAAATAATCTTTTTTTAACATATTAATAATCATATCACCAAAGTAATGCATTTAATCATCGGAAAACTAGGTCCAGGTTTCGACAAGACATTCAAAATATAGTGGCCTTAAGGGTACTATGTATTGCATTAGATACTCGACAGACGAAATTTAAACCTGTTCCTTTAGACACTCCAATCAGCGGCGCAAACAACTGCGGTCTGTCCGTGAATACCTCGGCTTGTTTCGTAAATGCCTCATGGATTGCGTCATATCCGTTTAGCATTACAATAAGAGTGGAGCCGCAATACAACCTGAATTCAACGGAGCATGTAAATGATCAGTCTGGCTTCCGACAATATAATTATGCTGCAATTAAGTAATTACATTCTTAACTTCAGTACTGAGTAGAACCTTATATTCTTCCTTTCGTCTGCGAATTATCTCCAGATTTTTGCAGAAAAAAAGAAAACAAAAATCTAGTAGTACATTTAGTACATATGCTGGTGAACTGAGTCCAACATTTCTAAATAATGCATGAATCATCATGGGTTTTGGCTTCATGATTTTGTTTCAGAAAAAAAACTCAGTGGATCATGTAACTTGCAGGAGGGAAGCAAAAAACTATCGAAATTCCTGAAAATAAAAAGTATTACCTGTAAATATTTCCGTACTTTCTTGCTAGTGCTGTAAATTTCTTATAACCTTGAGTATCTTTCTGAAACATCCGAATATTTCCGATCACTGGCCAAGCAAAAGGTCCTGGAGGAAGCGACTTTGACTTACGATATTTGCCTACTAACCAGTACAATAAAACGACTGCCAAAAATATAGTTAAAATTCCGTTAAGCATAGCTATCCGTTTTGATATAAACAAAAATCAACGTTTATTTTTATACAATGCTAAAGCACAGTGAATTTCAAGTGTACGTACTTGACAAGTTTATATAATATAAGCTGACCTAGATAACGAGTTAAACTTCCACGAGACGAGCAGATGTACAGATCGTACTGAACAAAGCCTTTAACTTGTTGCTATGATTTATTCATAATACTTATTCGCGAATATCCGATAGGTTTTTGTTTTCACTATTTTCAATTTAATTTTCCTTTATTTATTTATCTTTGATACATTTATTTTCTTTTTTAAGGTTTGACGCAGATATTTAATGAGGTACCGTAAGATTCTGAAAAAAATACATTACCAAACTAAATAGTCGATTAAATGTTAGTGAAATTTACGGCTTCGCGGTCTAGCGACAATAAAAAAATCGGCATTCTTAAATTAAAACAAAATGTTTCTACTCCTTAGTGATTGAACAGGTATCATCCAAACCAAAGTAAACTTCTTGCAAGAAAAACGCCCGATGGTAACCAACAAGTTCTTTTCTGCTGGTTGCAGTAAAAAGCGGAACTTGAAATTCAAATGATACTAATTAATAAAATTAACAGTTAAAAAAATAAGTTCTCAAATAATTTTTTAATTTTTAATTTCTCTTTTTCAAAGTACAATGTGATTTGTATTTGAAACTAAACTGTAGATTTCACTTTGATTACAAGTTTTGTTGAAACTTTATTTGTCTGCAATGTCGGAATTTTCTTTTCAGTGATATACGTAACAATTAACAACTTTTTCAACAATACACAAGTAACATACGGAGCAATATACAGATCCATAGTTTAGGGTAGCAAGAGCCGTAGAATTCATACAAACATTCTACTCTTGAGCCTAAGTGACGTAAGAGCACCAGTGATGTTTGAAATGGTTTTATTCCGTTTTGATCTTCAACGGTCATTGTTAAGTCAGCGAAGCTAAGTACAGTTCAGTCCACATTTCTTCTGTCTGTTTGTCTTTTGTCTCTACAACAGGTCCTTACAGAAATGTAATTGCTATTCCAGGGACGTAGGCAGGATAGTATCAGATTTTTAACCATAGCGAGAAGGGCACCTTAAATACATATGAAATCGTGTTTGCTTACTTTCTCATTATTCCCGCTTTCTTTTCTGACGCACTACACTCATGGTCTCTCACAGCAAACACACTCATGGTCTAACTCCCATAAGCGAACAGGAAGGTTGACAAGCGAGATAGCGCATCAGCTTTGTCTTTGAGGCAAACCTAGTGTTTTTGTTTCTCCTTATTCGCTGCAGTTTCACAAGTACTTCTGTCGTAAGAGCTATTACATAATCATTATCGATAAAGTCTCTAGTTTAGGGTCATTAGCAAACTGATATGATTGATCTAAGTATTAATTATGTTGTGCCTGTTAATATTCCATCTGATATTCTGCCAGTTATATCTTGGTTGATTGTCGTAACTTTCTTTTTGTCCGGCCCAATATCTATTCTGTAAATCTTTGTGGTTTCGGACTAACCACCGGTTTCCATCAGCTCCTTCTGCTCTCTAGCAACACTAACAGTCCTATCTGCATATCAAAAACTGATAATGGTAAACCGTCCAATGCTGATTTTACCTTTATGACGTTCTAAGGTATCAGAAATTATCGCATCAAGAGATATCGAAATGGCTTTGTAATAGAACTTATAATTGCCTGACTAAAACTATTGTTTTGAAGCACACGCCGTCTGCTTCACCATTTAAATGTACTGCACTAATGGCTCTGTTCATTGGCGCAGATCAGTGTCTTAACTATTCAAATTCTTTATTTATTCATTGTCACCATCAGAGCGTCATGAAAGACCCTGTCGAGACATTCCTATGACACTGTAAACGTTCGACCTTGTTGGTGTTGGAGGAGTTTTCGCCTATGTTGAATATTTGGTATTTTAACGTTTGCATTCCCAAAACCGTAAACATATTAAGCTTTTCAGGAGTGGGCATAGACAGTAACCATGATTTGCTGATGGCGGCCTTCAGAACACGATTGCAACCCAAATTTGGGGGTGTGCCAAAGGGAATTTGTAGGAGACAAAAGTAATCGAGAATTGCACAAACAGGAGCAACACTTAAAAAGTGTCTATTAGCTGGTGCATGACCTGACAACAGAGAATATCGGGTATTTTCAACTGCTTCAAACAAAACAGGAAGAACGATTGCTGCCACTGGACAGACATTAGATTCAGGCTATACAAAAATATTGTTGAGTAATTGATAGCTTAATCTGCCTATCTAAAACTGAAATGCTTACATTTAAGATGTGAAACATTTCAACTAACTTTCCGTGCTCAGAGTAAAAACAAGGCAAGGGCGACGCTTTAGGGAGTTCTTTGTCCACTATTAGTTACAATTTCCAGGATAAAATTCTATAAATTATCACTTTGAGAATTACTATTAGTTACAATTTCCAGGATAAAATTCTATAAATTATCACTTTGAGAATAACCTGTTCGTTTGCTATTACGTTAGAAACATTAAATGGTGTCATAAAAAAGCATATGCAGAAAAAAATAAAAAATTAAGAATCTGACACATATATAATTTTTAACTTGCAGAACTAACAAAATCAAAAAATAACAACCTCTTTCATCCAGAAATGTGACCACAGATTTTATTATCAAGGATTTTGATATCTACTTAAAATGATGCAAAGCCAATCCTACAGCAAGTTTGAACTTACAGTACTAAATAACTTTTTACTTCCTACCGTATACGTTACCGTAACTGTAAATGTCAGATGCATACACCCTCTCAAAGCGCTTAAGCAAACATTTTATTGTTGTTTTTTTTTGAACAGCCATTTATTTGCTTTAGAAACAACGGTAACGCACATTAAGTATTAAAACTAAAAAATGAGTAATCATTATAGTAACTACAACCTGACAAAACTTTACTAAAGGGCAACATATTCTTAAGTATATACCGATAAAGGAAAGCTGTAATAATAATGATGATAATAATAATTGTTAAAAAAGTTATCATGATAATAACAATGTGTCATTTGTTTTGATTTGTTAAAACATTGTCAGAATAAAATGAAAAACGATTATTTGGTAAATACTAGCTTCAGACTTTTAAACTTGCATTTTCTTCAGATTAAGTATGAAATTGTTTGCTTTTAAAAAAAAACAGAACACAGGACATTCTAGATACCAGATACCATTTTGTTTCGTGTTTTCGTCTTTAGCTTGATTGACAACCCTGATGACGATATTAATACCGTAGAATCCTTTTATATATATTATGTTGTACGTATAAAATAACAACAATAATAATAAAAAACGATGTCAGATATTTCATCATTCTTCATTGATAATCACTTCTATTTCATACTTCAGTTCTTAAAATTTATAAGAAATTATGTTTTTAGAATTAAACAAATAATAGTACACTGTCTAGATTTTTTATTTCATTTCCTATGTTTAAAGTAATATTTGCCTCTTATTATAAGAAACACAACAACAATTACGATATCTTTAATATATCGGGATTTTGCCGGGAATCTTTGATTTAAAAGTTTCTTTTTTTTTTTTTTTTTTTTTTTTTTTTTTTTTTGAGGCCCCATTTGTATTGGGTAACCCCGTTTATTTTCCCCGTCATAGGTTAAATAGAGGTCGGGGAGCCATCCTCTACTAACCTTACAACTGTGTTTATATATATTCATATATATTGTATATATAGCATTTTAATATATTCTACAAACGGAGAAAATAACATGTTTATATACTCAAACCAATAAACAATAAGGCCTCTTTTATGTTATATGTTGTCAAACTTATATACATGTACAAAATTTTACAAAATAGATGATTTGCTATGAGTAACTAATATTTCAAATTTATTTAATGTTATATACTCAATAGTTCTACTAAAGCCCACGCTTTTTTATTCTTCTCGTTTTTGTATGTTTCATGCATAATTGCAGAGGCAAGTTTGAAACTTCTTCTTAGTCCATGAATAGATGGCTTTACTTGCTTTCTTCTACATAAAAATATATATCTTTTCGTTTCTAAACATACAATATTATATTGACAAAACATTTTGCTGGGGTATCCTAGAAGGAAGGTTTTACAGTTCATATAAAAGTTAACATCATAGTCCTTAATAAGACTTGTCAGTTCAATAATCAAGGACTTTGAGTAGGTACATTCCCAAAATAAATGAATTAATGTTTCTTTTTCTATTTTACAAAATGTACATCTTTCAGAAGTGGTTATATTCATTTTGTACAACATATCATTGGTACCTAAAATTCTATGCACGATTCTTAATTGCAGCCATTGTAAGTATGTATCACTGCATGTTGTAAAAATCCAGCTATGTATATATCTCCATTCAGATTTATCGATTTCAAAAACATTACACCATTTTTCTTGGCATGCAGGAAGATCTGTATTTCTTATGAATATGTTGTAAATTTGTTTTGCGCCTTTTACTGAAGTTATTATAGATTTTAAAAAACATGGTATTATCGGGAAAAAATGATCTTGTCTTAATATTCTTTCTGTTCTGTTCTGTTCTGTTCTATTTATTTCATTTTCAAAATGTAGCACTTTTAAATATTGTTTGATAGCTCTTTGCATTCCTGCATATGTGAGAAAATTAATTTTTACATCTGTTTTCACTTCTAGATCTATAATATTGAAAAAAGTACCATTTCCATTCATAATATCTTTTACAAATCTAATGCCTTTGTCATACAACTTTTTACAATAAATCGGTTTTTTATCAATGAGAAAATAGTGGTTGTAAAAAAGAGGCATATCTAAAAACATGTCCATACTGCTAATCTTAAAACAAGAAATAAAACAAGCATATGAATGCAAAACATCTTTCCAAAAACAATTTCTTAACTGACAAACTATTTTTTCTGTGTACTCATTTCCAAAGTTACATAGCTTTTCAATATTTATTACATTACTTACAAGAGTAGACCATTTTTTATTTTCCGTCAATAATCTTCTGAGCCAAGTAAGTTTTAAGCTTTTAATAAACGCATAAACATCAATCATTTTCAAACCGCCTTCAGCATAATCTTTTATAAATATTGTTCTTTTATTTTTGGTGTACCTTGCCACACAAAGTCAAAAAATAGATTGTTTATTTTATGTAATATCTGTATATCAGGATTTGGTAAGGATATAAAAAGATGAGTTAAGAGTGGTAAAAGAAGAGTTTTTACTACAGTTATTCTACCAATTGGTGTGAGCTCCCTTCTATTCCAATAAGTAATACTGTTCTTAATTTTATCAATTTTGTCATTAAAATTCATATCAATCATTTTTCTTTGGTCAACATGAAACATCAAACCAAGAAGTTTAAAAGAGACGGTGCCCCAGTTCAATTTCCATCTTGTTTTAATTGATCTGGTACTATATTTTAAAGATCCTATCCATATTACATATATACTATTCATATTAAAAGTTATATTTGTCCCTTATGAAAACGAAAATACAAGAACAAAAAAGTCTGTGAAGTTGGCAGTGGGATTAACATTCGACATTCGACATTCAATGTCCCGCAGTGCATGTTTTTGAATGTCCAGCAGTGCATTCGACATTAGGCAGGACATTCGATTTAATGCATGTTTTTGAATGTCCAGCAGTGCATTCGACATTGGGCAGGACATTCGATTTCATGCATGTTTTTGAATGTCCAGCAGTGCATTCGACATTCAGCAGGACATTCGATTGAATGCATGTTTTTGAATGTCCAGCAGTGCATTCGACATTCAGCAGGACATTCGATTTAATGCCTGTTTTTGAATGTCCAGCAGTGCATTCGACATTAGGCAGGACATTCGATTTAATGCATGTTTTTGAATGTCCAGCAGTGCATTCGACATTCAGCAGGACATTCGATTGAATGCATGTTTTTGAATGTCCAGCAGTGCATTCGACATTAGGCAGGACATTCGATTTAATGCCTGTTTTTGAATGTCCAGCAGTGCATTCGACATTAGGCAGGACATTCGATTTAATGCATGTTTTTGAATGCCCAGCAGTGCATTCGACATTCAGCAGGACATTCGATTGAATGCATGTTTTTGAATGTCCAGCAGTGCATTCGACATTAGGCAGGACATTCGATTTAATGCATGTTTTTGAATGTCCAGCAGTGCATTCGACATTAGGCAGGACATTCGATTTAATGCATGTTTTTGAATGTCCAGCAGTGCATTCGACATTGGGCAGGACATTCGATTTCATGCATGTTTTTGAATGTCCAGCAGTGCATTCGACATTAGGCAGGACATTCGATTTAATGCATGTTTTTGAATGTCCAGCAGTGCATTCGACATTAGGCAGGACATTCGATTTAATGCATGTTTTTGAATGTCCAGCGGTGCATTTGACATTCAGCAGGACATTCGATTTAATGCATGTTTTTGAATGTCCAGCAGTGCATTCGACATTAGGCAGGACATTCGATTTCATGCATGTTTTTGAATGTCCAGCAGTGCATTCGACATTCAGCAGGACATTCGATTTAATGCATGTTTTTGAATGTCCAGCAGTGCATTCGACATTAGGCAGGACATTCGAATTAATGCATGTTTTTGAATGTCCAGCAGTGCATTCGACATTAGGCAGGACATTCGATTTAATGCATGTTTTTGAATGTCCAGCAGTGCATTCGACATTGGGCAGGACATTGATTTAATGCATGTTTTTGAATGTCCAGCAGTGCATTCGACATTGGGCAGGACATTCGATTTCATGCATGTTTTTGAATGTCCAGCAGTGCATTCGACATTCAGCAGGACATTCGATTGAATGCATGTTTTTGAATGTCCAGCAGTGCATTCGACATTCAGCAGGACATTCGATTTAATGCATTTTTTGAATGTCCAGTAGTGCATTCAACATTAGGCAGGACATTCGATTTGATGCATGTTTTTGAATGTCCTGCAGTGCATTCGACATTCTGCAGGACATTCCCAATGTCAAATGCACTGCTGGACATTGAATGTCGAATGTCGAATGTTGATCCCACAGCCAACTTCACAGACTTGAACAAAAATACAACAATAAGTGCAAAATCTATAATCTGTCTAGGTTTTGAACAGAGTTCTTGCTCTAAATGTAAAACGTGCGTCCCTCATAAAAATGCAATAAAAAAAGAAATACAGCAATACTCTTAAATAGCTTAAAACGCGTTGTTTTAGGAGATATTATTGACCCTTACGAGAAAAGCGATACGGATAGTCTAAAATATTTTTTAACTGCCTAGATGTCCAGAGAAGTAATATATGTTGTATAGAAAATAAGAACAGGAATAGTGTAGGAAATCGCTTGGAATTGTAGACGGGTACATTTCGAGAATGACTTCTTTTGGAACGTTGTATCCGACAGGCAAACTGTAGGAACTGTGACCTCGTCAGCTTCTGCATGTAACCTAAATTCTAACGGAAGAAGTAACTTTCCTTTCTCTTTCAAGTAAAGAAGGGAGGTATGAGACCTTGATTGCGTTTCTATATAATATAACGAGTAATCGTTGGGTTTCAATACAATTTGATCGCAATAATGTAGTTTTGAAATATGAAGTGAAACCTTATTATTTTTATACAGGTGTTTTAGTACTGAACTTGTGTCGTTTTCTAAGACGTTTGCAACAGCACCGTTTACTTCAAAATCGAGAAACTGAGATTTAAGGCGAGAAAGCGTTCCGTTGACACTGTAATACCAATCCCGGGAGATCATTTCCTGAACATCTGTTTTAAATTGCATTACTTTTTCTCTACTCGTTGGAATACTGTTTTCAGTTGTCAATGTCAAGGTAACACCAAAGTACGATATACAATTATTGTCCTCCTCAGTGACTGCACTACTAAATACGTTTGCTACATTCCAACTGTCTGGCCAAGGATTTATCAGAAAATCTAGGAAATCTGTATTCGCTTCGAACCCAGTCGGCAAACATAATGAAGAAAAGTTCTCAGGACGTAGTTTTAGGGAAACTTGAACCTCTTCAATCAGCCAGCCATTGACAAAGTAGACACATTCTCCCGCTTGGTTATAGTTCTGCTCTAATGGGCAGAGTACATTTCTACATTCCATTTTACCCTAGAACAAAGTCACAGCAATATATCATTATTTTTTTTTGTTACTTCTTTATATACTCGTAGATACTAGGGGTCTCTTGACTACCCACGTGACCCACGTGACCGTATCTAATTAACTTTTAGTTGATTTGTCATCAAGTTCGTGAATAAATTAGTATTTCTTTCAGATTAATTGGAAAGCTCTGTAGAAGCATAATTTTAAAACATTTTATTTCCAGCCAATTTTAGTACATTTTATCTTTGTAGACGAAACAGAAGTTAACGTATGGCGCAAATATACCCCCTACCTATCAAAGTATCAACTGGAAGCTAAAACAATCATACAGTCAGCATGTATATAAACTAAATAATAATCTCAACACATGTTTTATCTTATTTCGTGAAAGAAGTTCTAACCAGATCTGTATTTCCTATCGAAGTACAGTTTAAACTCACAAGGTTAACGTTTGGCAAATTCACAGATAAACAAGAAAAGTGTTGGTAAAGTAACACAACAAAATCACTTCAAAAACAAAAATGTGCGATAACCTTACCGATGCAAGTTTCTTGCAGGCTTTCTTGTGTGTCCGTTTGTATTCCTCGTCAGGCTTAGTCATACTTTCAAGTGCACTTATATCAAGGATCCTGAACAAGGTGCCCGTCTCCGCTGCAAAAATGTTGTCCTCCGGACAACCCATTGGTAATGATAATGCCGTTGTTTTTGTGCTACAAATCGTGCAAAATATGTTTGCAAACTGTGTAAACATAACGCCTGACACTCTAGATTTGTGCGGAGAATATAGTCCGCTTTCACAAAGAGAAATGACTGTTCGGCGCGTTAAGCGCAGTGGCATGCGGACGGGATATGAAAAGTTAAATGTTCGTGGACAACATCTATGGCTTTGAATATCCTCAAAATTCCCTGGGTAACTGCAAAGTAATTTACAGTTTACAGGTATCCGAGAATCTATAATGTCATTTGTGAAGTCCGCTTCTTCTTCCGAACAAACCAAATTCGGGATAAAGTAAATGGTATCGGATGCGCGGTGACATTGCGCACAGAATTTATTCCTAAATATCATCCTTGTATGGCTCGAGAACACAGGTATCAGACTAACAAGCGACTGGCTATCAGAACATAATTTTGAAATAACTTCCGAGTTTTCTTCAGGCCAAGAATATGATTCCGGACACTTCGATATCATGCGATAATATGGTGTCAATGATACTTCCACTTCTGTTGTTATGAAGTGGTAAACAGTCCGTGTACTGATGGCTAATACCCTCAAATGATCTCGGGAAACAACAGACTTTGTTATCTTCTAAACCACAGTCATCACCACAAGAACAATCTAAAATAATGCAAATTATTAGACAATGTTAATACTAGATTTTTTATTTATTTATTAAAAATTTTATTTATTTAATATTTATTTATATTTTTTTAAAATAAAGAAACGAAACAAAAAAATGAAAAAGAGCAAGTAATATATATTTCAAAACTAATCATGTCTTTCATGTCAACAATACCCATGATGGTTAGAACAGGAAAACCAAATATTACCCCCCTAAAATGACAAAAAAATCTTTGTAACATTCACGATATCCTATATCAAAGATGACCGGCTTTTCTTTTTTCGCTAGTTTATACATTTATTTTTGTATATCAAATTAACAAACTATTTTATATTATCTACACTGTGATTCGGTCATCTGACCTGAAGAACATGGAGCCAAAATCAAGTATCGTCGGATTGAAAATAAATCACGAGTCAGGTTGTAGGGCACGTGTCGTATGACGTAACATCGCTTTTTACCTGTGACTGAACGTCAATCACGCCAGAAGAGATGCAGATGGACCACAATAACTCACTTAAAGCAATAAGTTAATATCTGAACAATTGCTGCATTTAAGTTCGGTCAGTAAGAGGATTTATAGTTGTCTTCGCCACTTCCCATATTCTTGGTCTCATAAGCAACCTGTGATTTTCAAAATTTTAGGCCGATTTACCCTGGTATTTTTGCAATACAAGTGAAAATGAATATTAAGTCAATTAATTTAGGAGGTCGATCTTTTGGCGGTTGATTTCTTTCACGTTGTGCCGGCGGGTAGGCGGGGCGGAAACACGACAGCACGACACTTGCATTTGTCGTTCCGGCAACTTTTGAATTTCATGTTGGCGCCCCGCCCCCCACCCCCGGTCGTTATGGCGGGGTTAAATCCAGTAAACGCGCCAGTACGACAGAACGACAATTTGGAAAATCGTCCAAACAGGTGTATGACAATTTTAAAGACAGTTTCAACGTCGTGTAAGAGGGTCAGACATCAGATCGAAATACATCAATCACGCAACAAGAAAAAGGCTGAGTGAAATACTATCGGTCAAGGCTCGCAAATTAGAACTTTGAACAAACTAAGTACTTCTGTTGCTAGCACGCGCTTGCACTAGATTTCTTAAAATTCTTTAAAAAATGGCTTTTGTGTTTTTTTTCCGTTAGCTGTTTTTGTTAGAGAGATATGTAGACAGTTTTCTTCAGGCTATTTGTACCAATATATAATTTCTATTACTCCTGAACATAGTGAAAAATTCAGATTCACTAGATCATTAAACAAAGTAAACTGTTACGCTAATACCTGTACAACATGGTACTCGAAACATAGGCTGTTGTCTGTTGTAGTCTCGGCAGAAGTCCCCATATGGACAGAAAGAATTCATCAGATATTGTATTGTTTCCATTAGGTCACTTCTGTTCATATTTTTGTCGACTTCAAAATCAAGAAAACCCACATCGTCGGATTGATATTGGTAGTCTAAAGAAGTACCATTGTCCGGAAACAATTCAGTGGTAAAATTTTCCATGAAACTATTATCCATAAGCGATGTTTGGATGTTATTTCTGTTCTCAGTAAACTGTCAGCAAACACGAACAATAGATCGTCCATTTGAAATAATCGCATGAAAAAACGTGCACAACAGAGGAAAACTGTATTTAGCGAAGCTTCTCTTTTTCATTTTGCGGTTATTTTCTTTGAAATATTTTACTTCTGTGAGAAAAAGTGTATATTATCATCGGAGTGATACTGCACATACAGCCGCCGCGAGCAAGCTTTTATAATCCCACAGAACGCGTTGTTTCGTCTTACCTTTCTATGGAGGCGTGTAAGCGCCATTCCATTTCACCATGACTTTTTTGGCATTGTTTAATAATGATAACAATAATAATAATAATACAATAACATCTTTATTTAAAGAAGGTGACATATTAAGGTTATACATGAAACATACCTTATTTACAATATGGCCTTCTTAAACACAGAAGATAATACATATTAATTATGCATTTAAGCTTCACACATACACAATACACATCGACAGACTCAAAATTATATTCATTATGTAATATATCAATTAGCAATAGACCTTTCCCACTTAAACCTAAACCAATATGTACGGCAAAGTGGTATCAGCAAAATGCAGTAAGTTAGTAGTGCACATTCCTAATAATATCAGTTTAACGTATCATTCACACAAATATACATGAACATTATAATATCAAACATCTTATTTGTCATCTATTATAATTGTTGATTGCAGTAAATGATGCTTGTACTTGTATTCAAATGAGCTAAGAGTTGGAGCCCAACGAATAGAGGTAGGAATATCATTCCAAATTTGAGCACTATAGTACATAACCGAGTCTTTGTAATAGTTTGTCTTGAATTTTGGTATTACAAGATCATTTCGTGATGACGACATGAGTCCATAATTCAGGTTCTGCGAGAATGTTAAAGATTCAGACAGGTAACATGGGACTAGTTCATTCAAATATTTATAAACTAATACTGCAGTGTGATATTTACATATCAATATGAAAGTCCTCCATTTTAACTCACTAAACAGATTTTTAGATGGCGTCTTTACTGTTTTCTGGAGTATAAATCTCGAAGCTCGTTTTTGAAACTTCGTTATCTTACTTATCGTAGACTGAGTTGTTTTTCCTCAAACTGCGCAGCAGTAGTCAAATGTTGACATAATAAAAACATTGTAAAACATTTGTTTTATTTCAGATGATAAATAATTATAATATAATTATTATTTTCTTTAAAAGTTCACAATAAGTTTCACAATAAGTATCAGATTACAGTTTGAAATAATGTGTCAATGACACTCAAAATGATTGTTTTTAAACAAACAATACACCTATGTATGCTGAAATCGGTGAATTATATGTTCTTCGAAGAATTCGAATATAGAGATGAATTAACATCCAAACAACACTATAAGGGGTTAAAAACAGACAGTGTCATTATTTTGGCGTTATCATTTGAACACGTACAATAAAATGCTAGAGAGAGTAATTGTTGAAAGAATTCTTATGAGACAAAGTCCGCGGTAAGGTTGAAGTATTTCGTAATGCCGAATCTTAGCTTTAACACAGAGAAGTATCCAAAGATAGGACATTAGACCGTTCCATCTGTAACGAGTAACTCTTTAGACGGTGATCAGAATATGCGAACCTCACTTCTTTCGCTCAGTTATAAAAATTTAAAAAGTGTGAGAACCCTTCCTCCGCTTTGCACGAGAAGACTACAATTGCTGTTTGATATTTTACAGAAGTCCATACAACGCTATCGTACAAACAAAATAGCAACGTCATGATTGTAACTTATGTTTAGTTGTTTTTGCAAAATTATCACCTTTAGGTTATCGACAGTATTTTATGTTTACATTTAAGTCTTTGTTTCTCTAAACAAATAGTTGCACTTCCTTTAAGTTGTAAATGATATAATGCTTGTTCAATTACTGCAAAAGAGCAATCCAGACTAAAAGGCAATATATCTCTAGAAACGCGAACACTGAAAATTATCATTAACGTTTTTGTTTCGTTTCGTATTTCATATCTTGTTATAGCGTAAAAACATGAAAATATTTAAATTATCAAGTCAGAGCGCTGGAACGCTGCTTTAAGAAATCAATATGAAATAACATTTTCAGGCACCCGTCAGGATAAGAGGAAGACATGTGTTTCAATACGTTTTGAATAAATAATAGAATTTATGTTTAAATACAGAATACATTTAAACTGAGAATTACATATTGTTATAAGCAAAAGTAATTTTCCGACATTGAAAAAAAAAAAAGGTTTTGAATTTTAAACTTTTTTGTAAGATATTACTTAGAAACAAATATGATTGCAAAAAAAAAAAAGAATTTCGTTCTCTAGAATTGCGTTTCCGAACATGTTCTGCGAATAGAAACTGGCAGATATAATGGTAGTAATGCAATATAATGGTAGTAATGCAATATAATGTAATGTAATTAAAAGATAAAACAAAATCTTATGTTCTTCTCAACTTTGTGACTTTTTACATCAAGTTTAAGAAAATGGATAATAGTACAAAAGTGAGAAATTAATTATATCTCAACCAGGTACAAAGGTTACGCTCCACAATACAAGCCTAATGGTGTAGCCACACTATAGCGTATGAAGCCACCTTGGTTCTTCTGTCATATTTTTAGGATAACAAGGAAAAACGTCTACAAGCTTGTTTAGTTTCTTGACAAAGATTAAGACCAGAAACTTAAAGTTCAATCGCAATTATAGATGCACGAGAATTCCGGTAGACAAACTTTTAATTCATTATCTCTAGTGTTACATACCTGTGCATCTTATTCCATACAAGCATTTGATTTATTGTTAATAATTGACCTCACATGAAAAAGAATTTTTTTTACAATTGAATGACAGACTTATTAGAATAGCAAACGTTTGAGTTGGTATCTTGGTTACTTGATTCGGAACTGAACAGTGTAAATGCATAAATCAAGTAGCAAGGTTAATATATTGTTTCTTTAAATCGTTTTAGAGTCGATTTCTTTATTTCTATAATTTTTGTCTTGCAATAACTCTAGCTTAACCTCTTGATGAATACATGTATATGTAAACTTTTGCACACAACACAAATGACTATAAAACAGCAAATTTGCAGGCTGTAAAAGTACGTGTGGCATTTGGGATAACCATATCACGAGATTTCGCTCAGCTGAGCAAAAATCATTTCAATATTGTTTAAATTACGGAAATGACCTCTTTTAGTGTTTACTGAGTTTTAACAATTTTATTTTTATTTCTACAACAAGATAACATGAATGATACTATAAATAAAATCAACGACTGAAATATTATTCAGTTTGACCCTGAACTCAACTCTACACCCGTTTAAATAAACATGTATTTATACACGTTCATGAGCGTCCCGGATTGTTATCAGTCTTAAACCAAGTGTTCTAAAAAAGCACGATACAAACCGTCTGACTTTATTTATTAAAATGTTATAAGCGTCTCATCCTTACAGATATTTTGGAGCAATTTCTGCCAGGAAAAGTTTAAAACAAGGAATAAACTGAAAGGAAACATCCTTTGGATTGCGCTGTTGAGGTATGGCTTATTTTATCTAGATAATATCAATGGAAATAAGCCGAATCAATATATAAATGTATTTGCTCATTAAAAAGTTAATTTATAAACGCCGGACGCACATTTCTACGACAAATGTGTCGACGTACAGAACTTTTGAAGTACATTGCACATACATGACTTTTGCCTACGTCACATTACAAGCGGGGACCGTCCGAGATAGAGGCATCGGTGGGACACCGTTGATAATTTGAGATAGGGAGAGAAACATTTCAATCCTGTCCGGGAAGAAGGGGGTGGCCATACACCCTGCATGGTCCGGTAGGTATTCGGACGGTTTCCGAAGGATACTCGCCCAGTCACCAGGTGAAAACCTTTGGCACCTTCCCTCTGGACATTGTCCGATATTCTTAAGGTAATCGGCCGACTACCGTACGATAAGTGTCCAATTGCCGTCCGATATCCTTCCGGTTTGCAACTTTCGTACGGTGACTGTACGGTATACCGGCAAAAGCCATGCGATATCTGGTCGGCTATCGGACGGTATTTGTACGGATAAAAGTTTAAGAAACCTCTCACGGGTGTGAAAACGAAGAACTCTGAATGAGAGAATGACTACCGTCAGGTCTCTTTTATACCATTTACGCTATCCTTACGGTGTCCATCCGGGCATCATAAGACCATTCGGGCACCGTGCGGCGTCCAATCCGGGTCCCGGCCGTTGAATCTCCTTAAACCTGGGTCCTGTCGATCAAAAACTAGCTCACCAGCTGATATCAGTTTAATACCTTTCGAACAACATAGAGGTAATACATTTATCCAATTTTCATGAAACTTATAGAGAGGTATTAATTTATATCATACCAAGGGCTCTGCTACAATTTGGTCTGATTGGAGAGAAAGTAACATCACAAGAATAGATCTAAATAAAACCTAGGGACGAACGAGAGGTCATCATGAAATTTACTTCTTTATACTGCGTTTCTTCTTATTTCTATTTACTTGGTCCAATTAGGTTAAGAACTAGATAAACTGCTAAAAAAGTGAATGCACTTGATGCACTCTACCGAGACCCAAAATCAAAGGAAGGATAATCTGATCTAAACGAATTCCTTTACTAGCTTGCAAAAGCTAGTAAATCTTTTTAATAACTATTCATTCATATTTTTTCTTACTTATGACGCAACTGATATTACTCTGTAGAAGTGGAGATGCTGCGAAGAAAATGGTTGTTACAACTTGTGATTAAATATATTAAGTTTTTATTTCTGATTTAATTATTGCAGTTTGAAAATGACAGAAGTGAAAATACCAGACGCTGGTGGGGATACAATGGACGCATTTGTTGTTGGGGACTTTATACACCCTCACTTCCTTAAACCTCCCACTGAGATGAAACGTATCTTCGACAGTGTCCCAGATTTTAAATTCCGGGACGACGATCTGATGTTGTGTACGTTTGCTAAAACTGGTAAGTAGAATTTGTACGTTTGCTAAAACTGGTAAGTAGAATTTGTACGTTTGCTAAAACTGGTAAGTAGAATTTGTACGTTTGCTAAAACTGGTATGTAGAATCTGTTAACAGAATGCTCTTATGACGATGATGATAGTAGTGTAGTTATGGTGATGCTGCTGCTGCTGCTGATGATGATGATAATGATGATGCTGGAAAAGGAATTCATCGGATAAATGCAGAGATAAAACATTGTAGTTATTAATGATGAAAAAGACACAAATGAAAAAATTGATAAAGATAAAAAGAAACGATTCGTTATCTTACGCGACAGTTTATTTATTTAACCTAACCTATTCACATAGTTCCACAAAAGGGTGAAGGGTCAAAGCGTCAGTGGTCGACAGATATTGACAATTGGCATTTTTTCATAGGTATTTGGACGGTCTCTTTGAATTTTTAGCATTAAATGTATAAATACATTTTACTTGATAAAAAATCATTGTAGCAAAACCAGACTATATCTTGATTTCTAAAAAAAACTTGTTCATCATGCAATTCGAATATATCTATTTACTAAAGGGTATTGACAAAAGACTGAATAAATAGTGTTAATATGTCTGTTAAATATATATTTCAGGTACAAACTGGATGTATGAAATACTTATGATGATTCTGAACAGATCTGCAGAGAGAGTGAAAACAAATAAATTAATGACTATGATTGAATTTGTATCCGCAGAAGAGGCCAATCAGCAGCCATCGCCAAGAGTTGTCAACTGCCATTTCCCGCCAAGGTAACATGACCTCTGGTATATAGATTGTTTTGAAATGTGTCACGAGACTAGAAAATGTTTAATATGACTAGATGATCGTTTATTTAACAAATGTTAAGGGGTGGATCACTGTTGTCTTGCAGTAACGCATAAGACTTGTAAGAAAGGAGATGCGAGTTTGTGATCTTCTGAACTTGCACCACTGTCTTCCAAATAGAAAGAAAAACTGAGGACCGTCTTTCTGTGCAATAATAATTATATTGAGCCTCAAATAAGTGGTGAAAGTGTCAACAGATCATTCGGCACTTACGGTGGTAGTACTAGTTAGAAGAAGGAAGCAGTGAAAGTTATTAGATTATTTTGATATAGGAGCGGATTTGTGCACCTCGTACCGCATATTCCTCCACCACAACTAATGACCAATTTAAGATGAGACATTAACCCTAGGTCCTATGTATAAGTGCCTTACGCATGAACAATTACAGGATATTTCCTAAAACTTGGATATACTTTAGATTGTACTATCAAAACATGAATAAACTACTGAAAAAAATGTCTTTTTAGAAGACGTTGTTTATGCAACCATCTGTCCCTATCCCTGTATATAGTGAGAACACTTTGTGACACACTTTTTCTCTACATGTTGACGGTGTTGAGTTGACCTTAACGATTCTTCTGCTGTTTTTTCAACAAAAAATAATGCACAGTTTATGTAATTCCGTAAATGACACCAACCTTAGTAATTGTTGTTATGCATGTCTGCTTTGACCTATAAGTGTAATCTTGTTGACAATAATCTGATGTATTTTCAGATATCTTCCACTAAGTGGTATGAGAGAAAAGAAGATCAAAACAATATTATGCCTAAGAAACCCAAAAGATACTGCAGTGTCATTTTATAATCATATGAAGGGTTTTACGTCTTACCAATACGACGGTAAATGGGAAAATTGGCTGCCCGTTTACGTAAATGGAGAACGTAAGCTCTATTCAAATTCTGTAATCACCTTTGCAATTACCTCGACTTCAGTATTTAGTTTTACTCTGGTCTCTTTGTTCTCATGTCTTTAGGCAGTGTTGTCTTGGTCATTTTAAGTGTATCTTAGTCAATAGCAATGATCTTCCATTCTTTCTTCAGCCTTCAAGTTTATGTCTATAAACCCGGGCTTCATTTGTTAACCTTCAAATTTAAAACACTGTCTTGTTTTTTTTTCATAAGAATTATAGAAAAAAATGAACCTTTTTTGTACAACAAAAAGCGAACGATTTTATATTCCAGCAAAAGCAGTTGGTTGAATTGAAATATAAAGGCATCTACGACAGTAGCTATATCTTTCCCTAGGATGTAAATTACATAGTTGTCGTCTTAATTGCATTTGTACGACCATATTGCAATTCTAACTGATCAATTATACGGACAAAGAATACACTGTAAATTACATATATTGGTTCTTTTGCGAAATAAAGGCGATTGAAGGAAGTTCCACATTCATTTACATTATTTTAAGTGTCGTTGAAGACGTAAGTGGATTATTTAAAAAAATAAATCTTTCAACGCTTTTGAAGTGAAAACTATGAGTCTAAAAGATGCTTTAAAATGATTAAACCGTTTAACAAATGAACAGAATACATTATATTTAGATTTTTATCCATTTAAACGTTTATTGTTTTGCAGTTGAGTACGGAAAGTACTCGGACTATTTACTTGAATGGCAAAGAGTTGCTGAAAAAGAACCTGGTTTCCCTTTACATGTCATGTTTTACGAAGATTTGAAAATGGTAAGACGTAGTAGTAAAGCACATTTTTTAACAAATGAAGATCTGAAATGAAAATGGTCATGTTAGTGAAGAACAGAATCAAGTTTTAGTTTAATCTTTGTATGCCCCTTAATCTAGTATTGTTGTTGATTTTTAAAAAGATCTGTTGATTTGTGATGTATGAAATCAGACTAACTGGTGGCGTTCTTTAGAGTTAAAAACTAATTATAGTTTAGCCATGTTATAGTACTTTTGTGTGATATTCACTAATAAACATATTCAGGATGCAATATTTAATGTACTTGCGACAAAAAAGATAAATGCCCAAAAGTCCAAGCAGTTTTTGACATTTGTAATTATTGTTTAATGTTGTATTAGTTAACTGTTAACAAATATTTAACATTTTAACCCTTCGAAATTTGTCATATATTTTATCCTTTAAAGTAAGTTTCGTTTCACTTCATTACATTAGCTAATAGTTTTGATATTTCAATTTTAAACGTCGAGTTAATAACACAATTTTTAATTTCATATATATATCTTATGAAAAATGAAAGTACACATGCACTCACATTTTTAGGAGATCAAGGACGGCGAAAAAGTGGTTTTTCTTAGTACACCAGTCTCTCAGTTCACTCCAACTCTTCTTTATATTAACAACAGAGACATTGATTTGTGTTGCACTCTCTAATTTGATTGATCACTGTGCTTTATTTAAAAAAAGAACTTCTTTTAACATTTCACCCTTCATAGGTATACAGCAATGTGGCATTTGACAATGTTTGTGGGCGACTTATTATTATTATTATCATTATTATTATTTATCGTTATAAGGTCTTAAGGTCATGCTGTGAATTTATGAATAGATTTTGTCTGTAGAGAAGACTAAATACGTAAAGTTTGTTTCCTGGTAAGAATATTGTTAGCCATGCAACTGGTCAAAGTAACGAGAGAGGCTTATTACTTTATCTTTATTTTTTAGAATTTCAAAGAAGAACTCAACAAGCTTCTCAAGTTTCTAGATATTGATATAGAAGAGAAACTTAAAGACAACATTATAGATATGTGTGATTTCAAAAAGATGGCAGAAGAAAAGGGAAAAGATGAAATATTTGAATATTACAGCAAGTCAGATTTTAAATTCTTTAGGAAAGGTAAATACCTGTTCATATAATCGAGTGTCATTCGTTTTGTTTTCTGCCGATATTAACAGTCGCACATTTTGTAAATGTACTTTTAACATATTCATGCTTTGATTTAAGCTCCAGCTAGCTCCAACAGTAATTGCAACTTCCGTCTCGCCCGTCAATTCAATGTCGAGACTAATGCATAAGTAAATACTCTCATGAACTTTGATATATTTATTTTAGATCTATTGCCTGTTAGAAAAACACATATTATAATAACAGGTATAACGTTTCATGCAATAACATTTTCATAGTTCGCTGCATTTGTAGCTTTTATATTTTTCAGGTCAAGTAGGAGACTGGAAAAATTGGTTTACCGTGGCACAAAATGAAATGTTTGATTACCATTGGGACAAAGATACAAAAGATCTTCATTTGTTTAAATTCAAATATACTCAAGACAGCGTTTAATGACACAACTTCTTTAATTGATGTCCAAATGAAAAACAGACATATCTATTGAGCTGAGAAATCAGTTACGCCTTCAAAAATGGGCAGGAAAATAGGCATTCAAGCTTTAGACGCCATGTCTAGTTTGTCTATTTTATTAATGAAAGTAGTGTTCATGGAAAAAACGTGGAATAATTATATCAAGAAAAGTGTTCACTTGCTTCGTTTGATTTTACACTGCATCTGTGTTTTATCGTTTCAAATGCATTATAAGAAAAAAGAAGAAAATGTAGATAAATAATACCGTCTAGTCTTTGAATGTTAACATATTTGAGTTTTATTAATCCACCTCAACAATTCAAACACAATATTAAATCATAGGGGAGGACGGAGAAGACAATGTAGTAAACGAAAGCTTTTTACACGCTTGTCTTCGTTGTTAGTGTCGTCAAGCGAAATATAGAGGTCTTTCAGACGTCAATTGTAACAAGTCAATAGTTTTTAGAAAGAAAAACGGTATAGCTAAGAAGGGACAGTTTGACCAAAGTCACATTCTAATTTTCTACGGCAACCTTTTTGTTGCGTTCTAAATGAAAATTATTAAATCTTTAATGAGGAATAAAAGAGGAGGCTTGACGAGTGAAAAGGGAGGCTTGAGGAGTTAGAGATGAGGCATAATGAGTAAAAGAGGAGGCATAAGGAGTGAGAAGAAGGTATGAGCGTTAACATAATGAGAGTTGGGAAACAGTCGCAGAGCTATGCAATAGACTCGGGAGGGTCTCTAAATAAAGCCTCATGCCTCCTTCCCAAAGAATTGTTTTCCTCTCCCGTTTTCTACTACAACTGTATCACTCTCTTGTAAATACATGAGCGTAACCCATTCCCCTACACAACTTTCATTATGTTAACGCTTATACCTTTTTGTCACTGCCTCATGCCTCCTCTTTTACTCTTCATGCCTCCGCTTTTACTCCTTATGCCTCCTCTTTCAATCCTCATGCTTCCTCTTTTACTCCTTATGTCTCCTCTTTCATTCCTCATGCCTCCTTGTTCATTCCTCATGCGCAAGTCCACAAAGAGGAAATCCTTCGAAAAGAGCAAATGAGCAACAAACATGACAAAGGGGCAAAAAGCAACAAATGTTGCTTTCCCCCGCGCCCCAGTTTCACTACTTATATCGTTTCACATTTTGTTTCAACTTTCGGTTTAAAATATTTAAATCCTTTGAAACAAATTCAATTAAAATTCATTCTATCTTAAATATTTCAGAGTAGTTTTTACCTGATTCTGATACGGATATTTGTTGATTTTTCAGTCTAATGAAATTATATGCAGAATACAACCCTCCCAGCCTCTCCCACCCCCCAGCCCCCCCCCCACACACACACACACTAAAAAACAAATGAATAAATAAATAAATAAGTAAATAAATAAAAATAAATGAATACAGAAATTACTTTTTAAAAGATATTGGCCTTTTGTACAATTTGTGGAGGTGAATTAAGTATGCTGGATTCGTAGATAAACTGCTTGATAATAATTCTCACTGCTTCCTTAGACATAGTAAGTTACGGGACATTGAATTGTATATTTAATCAATATTTTTATTACAGTTTTATCATAACTTCCCTTTTCTTCTTTATTCACTAGTGTTAACCTATGATAGTCATTGTTAATAACACTAGGTCTTATAACATGTACCTAATGTCTCTAATCTTGAGCCTGTCAGACGTGTCGATTTATTCTTTTTCTTTAGCAGAATTTTGGACCAATGAAATAATTATGATTATTTCATAACCATTAATTATTGTCCTGTAATAAACCAGTCGTCTGACTTAATAAATCATGGACTTTCTGAATATCAGAGCCATTATCAATAACATTGATCGGCCCCTGGCCGGAAAAGTGATAATAATATAGGCTCTCTTGTAGCTCAACTTGATTGGCTTATATATCAGTGACGAAAATCATCTAGAATTCAATTCAAACGACAGTCATTTTCTTTCCCAAGTGAAAGTATTGTCTTTTAGGAACGTTTGAAGTCTTTTTCTCGTCAGCAGTTTCAAGTGACTATCAAAAGAGGTTGTAAATGGACTTAGTAAGGTATTGGTGTCAATAGCCGATTTGCTTTTTTCCTTCAAAACTTGTAGCTCTCATGAACACAAACAGACGACAGAAGATGGAGGGTGAGCAAAGTCTAGCATTGTTATGAAATAAAATTTTCATTAATAATTGAATTGATATAGGCCCTGTTATTTGTCCTTTGGACAGTCGTATTCGCACTCGGCCTTCGGTCTCAGGTCCAATACGACTGCCCTCGAACAAATAACAGGGCCTATATCAAATCAGTTATTTAATAACACATAATATTCTTTTGGTATTGTTACCTCATTTTCGGGCAGTTCTAATCAGATCCTCAAAAGCTAGGTCAGACAGCCACGCGAAAAAAATTAAATTCACTAAAACAAATCACGACACACGATAGCAAAGCAAAACAATACAAATGCAGTAATACAGGCAATAGACGGTAACAGATCACAGAGTCCTTAGAAAGGAAATACTCAGCTAAAATTTAAAGAAAGATATGTCAAAATATTTTTTTCTTTTCCATCCGTTACAATTTAGTTTAATGCGATGTGCTGAATTTTGCAAACCTCATTACAAAGGAATGAAAACTTCGTTATACTGTAATTATATAACAGTTTGGAGACTGTTCTTGTTCTCACTTTGCAAAAATACTTACACTTTGTAAGGAGAATGAAACTGCTTAGTCAGAGTAGACAAAAATACATCATCAAACAAAATACCAGTATATTTTATGTGCAAAATATGTAACATAATATCAACAATATTTCCAGGATCATGTGTTCATTAGTTATAATTTAGTGTTTTATTTTTAATTGTCACCTTAATTACAGTATTCTGTCCTCAGATTCATGTTGTTATTTCCTTGAAAACTGTTTTTTTTTTTTTTGGTTTTACTTGTACATATGGTGTTAGTTTATTTGCAACAAATATCAAAAGCCGGGCGAGAACCGATATACATTACTAATAAAGCGAAAATGATATCTTGAAAACAGAATTCAAGCTCGTTAAATTATCATTTAATTATTTTTAGATTAAAGGTGACACGTTGCTTATATAAAAAACATGAATTCTCCAAAGCCAGATATCTTTTAAATGGGAAATTGCGACAGAATGTGAGACTGAAAAATTATTTAGAAGTGCTTAACAAATTTCTGTGATATGTGTTTTATACAAATTATAAAGTAATTATCTGCTAATAATATGTTTTCATAAATGCATTGTGTTTTGTATCAAATACTCTGATTTTGAAACAGGGTAAGTTGTAACTGCTTGAAACAAAACTGTACCTTTAAGGACATGTACTGACAATGTTATCAATCGTCATCATTTGAACAAGAAAAAAAATTATTCTCATTTCCTAGACTGAATTATGATGACTTGGTTATGAAATATGTAAAAGTTTATCCAAACTAATGAAGAAATTTTAATATAGTTCTGGTTTTCTGAAGAACGCAAACAATGTTACTTCGCAATTAACAAATAACTTTTACAGCGTCATTTCAAGATGTTTAAATGCTTATACTTTAAGCAAATATTAATCTAGCTTACCAAATTTTGAAGCTCCGGGAATTTCGGTTTTAAATGAGAATATCTGTAAAGATTTTCCCTATATACCTGTTTTTATGCATTTGTAAAAAATGTGATAATCATCCCAAAATGACAATTTGGAATAATTTTAATAAAGGTTCACTGCTCTCTGAGGCATATCTAATTTCAGAGCTATTTTTGCAGTGTTAAGTGGTAGTTTTTATCAGGTTACAAAGATGTCGATGCAATGTATCTTTACACTACAGGACCCGTCTGATCAAGCGTCATCCTTAACGCTTTGCTGCTGTCACTAATTGATTATTTCCTTGCAACGTCACCGACGCAAACACCTGACTCAAGAAACACAGGGGTTTTAAAGGTCTTACTGTTTCAGCAACAAGTATGACAAATACACCGTATTCGACATCAATGACAACAACAACAACTACGTCGACAATAAGGATATAATTAGCACTATGGCCACAGCAACTACTTCTTCTAATCCTCTTGATATCGTGCTGCTCCTCCTATCCTAATATCTCGTATATCGCACTACATACTCCTATTCTACTACTCCTCTAATCATGCTACTCTTTCTATCTTACTACTCCTGTCGTTCTACGCTTCACATGCTTCTACTCCATGTAAACATGCTACTCCTTCTATCCTACATCTCGTCCTATATTGCTTCATCTCTAATTCTATTAATCCTCCTACCACGCTACTAGTCCTAGCGTGCTACTCTCCCTACCATGCTACTCTCCCTACCATGCTCTTTCACGTACCATGCTACTTACCCTACCGTGCTAATCTACCTACCATGCCACTCTACCTACCATGCTATTTTACCTACCATGCTACTCCTCCTACCGTGCTACTCTCCCTACCATGCTACTCCTCCTACTATGCTACACTACCTACCATGCTACTCACCCTACCATGCTACTCACCCTACCATGCTACTCTACCTACCATGCTACTCACCGTACCATCCTACTCACCGTACCATGCTACTCACCCTACCATGTTACTCACCCTACCATGTTACTCCACCTACCTTGCTAATCACCCTTCCATGCTACTCACTCTACCATGCTACTCATCCGACCATGCTACTCCTCCTACCATGTTTCTCCTCCTATCCTACTTCTCCTACTGTTCTACTACTCCACCAATCCTACCATTCCTGCTATCCTTCTACTCCTATACTACTACTCTACCTGTTCTACTACTCCACCAATCCTACCATTCCTGCTATCCCTCTTCTCCTATACTACTACTCTTCCTGTCCTACTACTCACCCCTATCAGAGTACACATTTTATCTTTCTGCTCCACCTATTCTAATGCTTCTCCTTTCATTCGTCGTCTGTTTTTCTATAACTTCTCCTTTCATTTGGCTCTTTTCCCTCAAAACTGGTAGCTCTCATGAACACAAGCAGACGACAGAAAATGGAGGGTGAGGAAAGTCTGGAATTGTTATGAAACAAATATTGTCATTGAATAAATTGAATTGAAATAGGCCCTGTTATTTGTCCTCGGGACAGTCGTATGACTACTTCTCAGATCCAACAATCCTCTTCCTTTCTTTTGATACTACCATCCTACACTTTATTCTATATTTTCATTTCCTATCCTTAACTCCTATTCTACATCACCTCCTGTCCGACAACTCTTCAATCTTTTTGCTCTTCCTGTCTTGCAACTATTTCAAATATACTACTTCTCCCTATCCTGTTACTACTCCTATTCTCCAACAACTACTATAAAAATTACCACCAGTACAATTTTTACTACTTTTATAACTGCTATAACTATTTTAACTTTTATTTCACTACTACTCCTGCCGCTACTACTACTACTACTACTACTACTTGTTAATTACACTACTACGACAACTACAACAAAAAATACAACAACAACAACAACAACTACAACTACTACTACTGCTTCTATAACTACTCATACTACTACTTCTACTACTTCTATTATCATTATTAATATTACTACTATTATTACTACTACTGTTACTACTTCTTCTTCTAATACTACTACAACCACAACTATAACAGCAACAACAGCTACTACTAATACTACTACTTATACGTCTTTTTCTAATACTTCTACTACTACTACCACTACCAGAAATACTACAACAAAAACATCAACAACTACTGCTACTACCAATACTGCTGCTGCTACTACTACTACTACTTTTACTACTGCTACTTTTTCTATTTCGAGTATAAGTACTACTGCTTATCATACTATTACTACTGTTACTACTACTAATACTACTTCTTCTACTGCTACTACTACCACTACTACTGATACTAATAATAATAATAATACTGCTACTGCTACTGCTGCTGCTGCTGCTAACACTACAACTAGTTCAACTAATAACTTCAATTACTACATAATAATAAAAATACTATAACAATAATGATACTACTACTACTATTAAATTATTACTATTACTACTACTGCTACTACTACTTAAACTCTTTCTACTATAACTA